>CM034542.1:19933133-20208133 GCA_020002185.1 Paraescarpia echinospica
TTTATTTCCTTTAATCATCCACTACCAAGTATCTCGTTTTAACTCAGTGTTTAACACAATGTTCACTTTCAATTAACAATAATGATATGACAATATTATTGTATACAACTAGGTAACACATATTTTATATAATTTGTTTACCACAACTAATCCTCAGTGTATTCACTATACTCGCTTTGTAGCTGACATCTCTCTCAATACACAATTGTCCTACGCTAGTCCTTGTGATGCCGTAAGCGTCGTAGCCTTGTTTTGTCACAAGTTATTTTTCTGTGTCAATGCATTCTTGTGCATCAGGGTGCGCTGATGATTGCACCACTCTCAGTACCCCCTGGCAGATCGCCTAACGGGGTCAGGACACTGTTAGACTTCCTGCTTGGTTACGAAAAAAAGTGCAATGTATTTTTGAGAAATGATTTTTTTTACAAAATTCACCTTCTGTGACATAAGTGCATTTGAGTAGTCAGATTTCCCGGTGTGATTGTAGAAGCTGTTGGTAGTAAAATGGTGCATTTTTCGCTGATTTTACTAAGCGGAAGGCTAGTTGGCGGCAATTTGGCTTGTTGACCCTTTAGCCGGAATACTGTCTGCATCCATTCGTAAATATTGACGGGTGTCACACATAGAGGCATTTTACGAGAGCTAGAAATACTACATTTTGACTAAACTCGACCAGCATGTCAATGAGGTGATAATAACAGCAGGTGGGAGGTTTAAGATATTTTGTATGTCAGGTTTTTTTATAATCACACAAAAGGTTAACATGGTCGCCAATGGAAAAACTAACAGTGTGCTGAGGCCTAACGAAACTCTGAAGATAAGCTCAGCCAATAATATCGCTTGCCGGGAAGTTCCGGTGTTCTTCAATCCATGCTGCTCATGGAATGTCTAGGAAGTAGATATTTTTATTATTATGTGCACTTTCGCGTGGCAGACGTGATGTAGTTCGCGTCTGTTTCGCTTGTGCCATTCCGCACGAAATGTACCATCACAGTTCCTTTGTAGAAGTGGAATAAATAGATATATAAATAAATTAAAATATTTAAATGAATAGATACATGTATAAATAAAATGTCCATATGAAAAAAAAAAAAAGTAGAAGTAGATATAGTGATTTGAATACAGAGCGCCTAGTGAAAATGGTCGAATGGGTAATTTTATTAGGATTCTCGGCCGGACGTCGAGGGCTTCGTCTTGGAACCTAAACGCGGGTTGTATGGATGTCTGCACTGTTCTCACTGGTGGTACATTCGCGACAGGCGAAGTCAGTTACGAGTTTGATTCCACACAATGCGTACGGGATCTGCCAGGTGTACTGTACGTAGTCACCACCCACGGCTTGGGAGGATGTGTGTCAGTGTCACGGCCAGTGTGAAGTATGTCCTGCCAGGCTGGTCTTTCCATGGCAGCAGTAGTCAATGTTTCTGGTGGGATGTTAATGTTTAACTAAATTTCGTTTGACAGCGTGTGTATAGCGAGGTTGTGTTCTGTCTGCTGTTTTTTTTGTTAAGCAGCTGACCAAAGAAGACACATTTGGAAAATCTGTTTTCGGTCGTACAGACGTGTCCAACCCGGCGTATTCAACAATGACGCATCCTGCTGGCGTAAGACCACATTAAGGATTCGTTCGCCACCATCGAGTTAAAGAGTGCCCTTGAAAATAACGTTTTGGTGTGATGTGTGAACTTTTTCGAGCACTTTTACGTGGGACGTGTTGGTCCGATGAATACTGAATGTACTACTGCATTAGATCCTTCACGACGTATCAATAAGTATCCGCTAGTTGCTCGCGTATTCGCACAATAGCTTTTTTTACAGAACGCACCAATATTTAAAAATCCGTCCGAAATTGAGGGGTATCAGGTTGGGTGGATTCTTCTGAAAAATGAGGAATGAGAATATCACGAATCTTCCACAGCATTTGTGTCAATGAATGTTAAATTAGCTGTGAAATTTTCAAGAACATTGTTAGAGAAACTTTGCAAGAAATGAAGGAAATTTTATAATGGCGGCCTATATAAAATATAATGTGGTCTTACCCCTGCTGAGCAAGAATATCTTCGTTTGACTTGTTATCATACTAATGACTGTTCTGATGCATCCCTTCTGCAAAGTGTTCAATTGTCTGACACACGTCGTCCAGATTTAAATGCTGTTGAATTATACGCTTTGCACGCACGCCTCGTAAACACTACATTTGGTGTGAATAATAATATATTCGTTTAAACGGACAGTTCAGAAAGTCGTCCAAACAAGGAGGGGGTGTTGCACAGCCGGATGCAATCGAAATAATTATACAAAACTGTTATGCCATTATCTGTATTGCATAGGTATTAGGCTTTATTTATGGAAATTGTAAAGAAGGGGCAAATAAAAAACGCGAATATCGCAATCTAAATGTCAAATTGTCTGAGCAGCTATAGATACGATGTCATTTTTAAAAAGTAACTGTTTATACCCAGTATAGATAGATGGATGAACGGACGGACGGACGGACGGACGGACGGACGGACGGACGGACATACATACATACATACATACAGACAGACAAACATACAGACATACATACATACATACAGACAGACAGACAGACAGACAGACAGACAGACAGACAGACAGACAGACAGATAGACAGACAGACAGACAGACAGACAGACAGACGGGCAGACGGACGGACAGACAGACAGATAGATAGGAGAATAAACACCGGGGAAATTACTGTAATATACACGATCTTAAAAGACAAAGAGATAGTAACGCTTGTTAGTGCTACAACTATTTTCAGAAATACTTCTGGCAATTAAAAGATATCGGATTAATTCGTAGGGATTCAGCATGTAGTAAGGAACAGACAGTCATTTATTTAGGAAAACGGCCATTCCTTATCTAGTATCGTGCATACACATATGCCGCAAAATCAGAAGAACGTATACGAGCTGGAACTGCAGTGTCTGGAATAGCAATCAAACATAATGCCAATTAAACATTATTTGAGTTGTGTAATTACATTACGCTCTGCGTGTTCCTGGTCTATGGGGTGCGGCAGTGTAGTCGCTAGTGCGTCCGACTCTCCACCGAGAGATTCCGGATTTGAATCATCTGGCTACTATTTCGATCATTGTACACGTTAGTTCACTCCGTGTTGCACCAGTCGACTAAGCGGTATGAACGAGTGTCTGGCCGTGGTGCATGTGGATGCAGGAATAGTCTTCGGACGATAATTGCAGCGTGGCTGATAGAGCGTGGCGTTTTGAGTACTCCTAAGTATTGGATGTCGACAACATGCAACATAATAACTTTTGTTATATAACTTTAAGACCGATTTGTTACATTAATTGTGGATGTTTTTCATATGTTGAAACTATATACCTCCGTGCAACTTGTACATGATAGTAATCCTTCAAATGTTCCGAATACTAAATGTGTGAAACAACGATACATTTATGTTACCACCCGTGTCTCGGGTTTTATTGAGAAAAGAAATATCCCAGCCTAAGTCATATTTTGATTATTGATGACATGTCTGCATCAAGCAGAATATAAGTGAAATTGTAGAGCGGTGTGTGAACACAGGTCTGTGTGATGCACCACGTGCTGTAGTGTAGTGTGTACTGTGTAGTTTGTGCTGCTTCGTACTATCGCTTTCAGCTACAGCCGCCAGATAGCTCCTTGGTGTGAAAAGGGATCCGAGTGCGTAAGTCACCCCTGCGGGTACATAGCTTCTCCATAGACAAGACTCTAGCACAATCTCCTTGTGGTACACTACGGATACTGGGCACCTTGAGGTCCCAGGCAAGTGTGCTAGGGATCTCGGAGAGTGCTAGGTGGGAGAGCATGGCCCACCAGCGTGTGGGCACGTCCCGACAATCATTATTCCACTCCCAACTACGGGTAAATTGTACTGGGCAGGTCATCCTCATTAGCCATGTTAAGCAAATCTCAGGGAAGGTAACCCAATATTTAAACCCGGGTAGGTGGCGCTCTACAGTCTTGGCAGACTGCTCTCCTAGGAGAAGGCAACATCCAATACCAAACCGCACTGTAGGTCAGCCAGGGCAGCGCTGCAGTGGTTACAGTGTAAGAAATGGCGATAAATCAGCGAAGTGGATCTTCTCGCCGGCGGCGACCCAGATGCGAAGTCCGGCTGGGAAGTCTCCACGTGGGTGGTAAACATGATGGACAGGAGAAAATTAGAGGTGTTGTGTGTACAAGAAACCAAATGGAAAGGAGAAAGGGCGAGGGCACTGACAAGATGGTAGAAGGGACATACGAAAAAACAAAGAGAACGGTGCTGTGTGGGAGTGTCAGGAGAGTTTGAAGTAAATGCTGGCCTGAGACAAGGGAGCGCCCTGAGCCCACTGTTGTTTATCACAGTGGTGGAACTGATAAGCAAAAAGACTGGTACGAGAGATATCCTCCGGAAGCTACTGTATACAAACCATCTGGCAATGGTACTCAGAACTCAGAACTCATAATCGATTTATTTGCCCTATAAGTACGATACATATACAATGAATAACGTAAGTAATAAAGATATATATATTAAGATATATAGTATCGCTAACACAAGAGCCACTCCATAAATATAAACAACAACAACATTTACATGTCACAAATCAGAATAGCATATGCCTTGTTTTACAGCTGATAGTTACTCAGTGTATCAACATACACACATAATGCAAGGACTGATTATATGTACGCTTGTACAAATTGACGTACATATGGATATATATACATTTCAATACGTATTATGAATTACAAATAAAGCAATTATGAATACGACAACTGGATTCATAATTTAAAATAAAAAGTATTTTGCGTATGTTGAAAAACCATATAGACTGTGGGTGTAAATTTTATTAATGATAATACTTGGTGTATTGTTAACTGTCTCTACTATGTTGTGTCTAATGCATTTTTTGGCAAATTCATGTTTGAATCTGGACATATACAGATTATTTCTTTCACGTGTGCAATGTTGATGAATATCGTAGATGTGTCTATTTGGAAAAACATTGAAGTAGTAGGTTAAAAAGATGGTTAATTAATTTATAGTAACATTTTAATTGTTAGATTTTATAAATGTCATCCAACTTTAGCAACGAATGAAGTCTTTTAAAAATAGGACTTGTGTGAGCATTATATTTAGTTAAGGATATTATTTGTATTGCTTTTTTCTGTAATTTGAAAATTCGATGTGCCCATAAAAGTAAGCCATAATTAATATGAGGGAGAATAAGAACATTGTACATAATATATAATGTATTAGGGGGTAAAAAGTGATACGTTTATTTAGTATGCCTATTGTTTTATATATTTTATTTGCTATTTTGTTTGTATGACTCTGCCAGTTTAAATGGTTATTTATTGTAATACCTAACGAATTTAAATCATTTAGACATTCAATGTGTGGCTCATCTATTTGTAACACAGGGTATTCTACGTTCTTTTGAGGCATATAAAAAATCATGAATTTAGTCTTTTTGGCATTTAATGACAGTTTATTAGCTTTAACCAATTACTAATCTTTGTTAGTTCTTTGTTAATATTTTCATTTCGCATTTGACCTTCTGAATCGTTAAATGTATTTAGTGTACTAGTAACGGTGGTGTCGTCAGCATACATTATGATTTTGAAAAGGTCACTAGAAAGTGCTATATCATTTAAACATATAATAAATAAGAGCGGCCATAAAATTGAACCTTGAGGGACACCAGTGTTGATGACTATTTCCTTATACTTAACATTTTCAATTTCTACATACTGTTTACGATTTAGAAAATAACCCTTACTAAGGTCCAGAGCCTTGTCATTTAATCCATAATAATTTAACTTCTGTACCAATATATTGTGATCAATTGTGTCAAATGCTTTTGATAAATCAAGGTATATATTTATTGGAGTAACCGATTTATCAAGTTCTTGTATAATTCTGTCTTTTTATTGATTTCGAGAGTAGCAAGCTCAGTAGAATGTTTCTTTCTAAACCCATATTGGCTATTGTAGTATAACGCTTTAGAATGGAAGTAATCGTGGATTTGATCAAACATAACCCTTTAAATTTGTTTTTGAAATCACTGGCAGGATAGAAATAGGACGATAATTGTTAAAGTCAGAAACATCACCTTTTTAAAAGGGGTATGACTTTTGCAATTTTTTATTTGTTTGGAAATATGCCAGTTATTATTGATTGATTAATAATTTTAGGGACTGCATTGCTGATATCATTTTTTATCAATCTTAGTAATTGTGTTGAAATATCGTCTTTTCACAACTTGATTTTGGAGGTAAACGATCAATTGTATTAACAGTAGTTTCCATGTCAATCGGGTTAAAGCTGAAGGTGTGAAATATCGGGTTTTTCAAGTAATCTTTGTATGATTTACCTTCACTAGTAGTTGCTTTAGAGGCTATAGTAGGACCAGCATTAGTAAAAAACGTGTTAAATCTGTTTGCAATAATGCCTTTGTCACTAATAATTTCCCCATCGACTTTGAACAAATCTGGAAATTATTCTTTCTTTGGACTTTTCTGATTAATTTCTTTAATTGAACACCACGTCTTTTTAACACTATGCTTATGCTCTTCAAAAATGGATTGGTAATGCATTTGCTTAGCTAATCTAATATTACTTTTAAGAATTTTATTATAAGTATGTAAGTCAATTTTAAGTTTATGATAATGCTCTGTATTTACGTGAGTCTTTATCGACACAATAATGCCCTTGGTAATCCAAGGAGTTTTTTATGTTTATATTTGTTAAATTTAATTACTTTAATAGGCAGAAATGTTTCCATAGCTGCAGTAACAATTTCATCGAGGATATCGCAGTTTTCATTCGGATCCGCATGAGTATCTGTGTTAAATTTATCATAAATATTTGAGTTTATTATTTTTATTTTAAATTTATTAAGTGAGTCAGGACTTTGTTGTTTTATTCGTATAAACCTTGGTATTGCACTAGTGGTTTCGACATAGTCCAGATTTAGAAAGTACGGAAGTGGTAGCGGACGGGGAAGCAAATCTGACAGAGTGGAAGGCTATGTTCAGCAGACATGGACTGAAAGTTAGTTTGAAGACGACTTAGGTACTTTGGGTGGGGCATCAAAACAAAAAGCTGGCAATACATCTGGAAACTAAAACAAAGAGACAGGTTTGTATACCTGGGTGGAGTGATATGCGGGGTCGGTAACTCAGACACCAAAATTCGCTGAAGGATAAAAGCAGGGGCAAACGCTTGGAGGAAAGATGAAGGTGTGGTGGGAGACAGCCGCATATCGTGTAAACTCAAAGGAACGGTGCTCTGTTCATGTGTAACTCCGATATACCTGGCCTAGAGACGATGGCACTGACAGAGAAACAACAAGAGAGGAAGCAGGTTTATAAAAACAACTGGGTAAGAAGAATTGCGGGAGTGAGAAGAACTGATAAGCGAAGAATGGAGGAACTGGGGGTGGAGGTTGGAGTAAAAGAAAGCCTTAAAGGAAATAAAAATAAGGCATTACGTAAAATCCTTTTCCCATGTGTACACAAAGTTTAACATTGTGTGTAACATTTGACAACAATAAACAAATACAGAAAAATACATTTGTAGCATAAATTCGATTTTAGGCCCGTTTGTGAAGCGATTCCCGCGGAAAATTTAATTTTAATGAGCTAGGCGATTGTGCTTGAATTCATGTTATATTACATCCTGATATCTATTTCCACGTCCACCAACCCAAAAAAAAAAAAAATTCAATGAATTAGAAATTCCACATTTTATGCTGTGCATCCGTACATTTTCGAATATGCATATTTTTGGCGCGCTTTTCGGGATGCCGAGATGTGACGTCACTTATGACTCAAACTCGCATCAGGCCGACCCTTTCCATGCATTCAGAGCATGTTTACAAGGATAGCTTTTGGGTCGAAACGAGCGACAGAATGAGTTATTGTGCAATATTCCGACGTAATACAAACACTAGTCATCATAGAGGAACAAGCAGTTATCTTACGGTTCCTTATGATTCGAATTGTATTCAAAACAACGAATGCGAATGGGCCTATTAATCAACTAGGTTTCGCCGAGCTAGGGCTCGTTTTCAGAATAATTATATCGAATGCAACCAACGGGAGTTAATCTACACCAATATACATACATAGCAAACACATATCGTATCCAGCTACAGAAAATAACGTGTATAATCTCATAATATCACTAGAATATCGATACACGAAGCAGGAGTTGTACAATTTATCATAACAACTTAAATCAGTCAGAGAATATATGTTGGTGCCGCTAGCTCAGTTGGTAGACGTGTTGGTTTCTTGCCATTTATTTTACAATCGGGCGACGCCGGTTCAATCCTGACAGCATACAAATAATTGATTTTCTTTACACTTTTTCACGAAACATAATATAAACCAAATCATTTAGTATACTATGATGCACTGTTTGTAAACATTTTTTTTATTTTTGTAGTAATTATTTATTCGCCACAAAAATGAAAATATGGTAATTATATATAACGATGTTTCTAAATATTATTTATCCAGATAGATCACAATCTGTTTTCACATATATAATTACAATATATTACCGTACAATATATTTACAATTAATAAATTATATATCCATTACATTATGTTTGTTTGGATAAATAAAATTTAGAAACATCGTTATAATATATAGTGACCATATTTTCATTTTTGTGGCGAATAAATAATTACTACAAAAATAAAAATTATTTATAAACAGTGCATTAGTATAAAATTATTTGGTTTATTTTACTTGGTGAAAACATAAAACAGTGTAAAGAAAGTCAATGGTTTGCATGCTGTCAGGATTGAACCGGCGTCGCCCGATTGTAAAATAAATGACAAAAAAACAACGCGCCTACCCACTGAGCTAGCGGCACCAACGGACACTCTCTGACTGATTTAAGTTGTTATGATAAATTGTACAACTCCTTCTTATATCGATATTCTAGTGATATTATGAGATTATACACGTTACTTTCTGTAGCTGGATACAATATATGTTTTCTATGTATGTTTATTGGTGTATATTATCTCCCGTTGGTTGCATTCGATATAATTATTCTGAAAACGAGCCCAAGCTCGGCGAAACCTAGTCGACGTGTAGGCCCATTCGCAATCGTTGTTTTGAATAAAATTCGATTCATGTGGAACCGTAAGATAACTGCTTGTTCCTCTATGATGACTAGTGTTTGTATTACGTCGCAAAATTGCACAATAACTCATTCTGACGCTCGTTTCGACCCAAAAGCTATACTTGTAAACATGCTCTGAATGCATGGAAAGGGTCGGCCTGATGCGAGTTTGAGTCATAAGTGACGTCACATCTCGGCAATCCGAAAAGCGCGCCAAAAATATGCATATTCGAAAATGTCCGGATGCACAGCATAAACTGTGGAATTTCTAATTCATTGATTTTTTTGATTTTTTTGGCTTGGTGGACGTGGAAATAGATAGCAGGATGTAATATAACATGAATTCAAGCAATAGGTGTTTTTATTCCCTTTAAGAAGAAACTGGTGAGGAGTCAATTGAAGTGGGCTGGGCATGCCGAGAGAATGGGATGAGAACTGCTAACAAATAAAGCAGATGCCCAGAGACTGGAAAGGAAAAGGAGGCGTGAATGAACTAGACTGCGATGGGCGGAATGCGTAAAGAGAGACTTGGAAGGACTGGGAGAGGGATGGAGAACGAGAGCAAAAGATAGAGGGGATGGAGACAGTTGGTTGAGAAAGTAGTGCAAGATAAGTGAGGGAACAGAAGAGAAAGAAAAAGAAAACTGAAATCGATGAACGGAATCAAGGCCAGTTTCACCCCTGACGACAGGGAATCAGGAGAACAACATGCCTGAAATGGCCGCTAAGGTGTAACGGGCCCTACTACAGTGTGAACGTCGGCAACATTTGGCGGAACTAATGAATGCTATTGCAGCCAACAGTCGGAGGAATGAAATTAATACTGTTTCAGTGAACTTACAAAGGAACATCACGTAACTACGCGTTAAGGTGGCAACGATGCGACGAAAACGTGTTATAGTCGATTAGGGTCCAATGTGTAAACCCTAAAGCAGTAACTCTTAAACTATACGATAATTAATTATCTAGTATTGTGTAGTTGTGTGTTACAATTATATGAAAGGATGTAAATAATAATTGTTAATGTAGACATTACGTTTGTTACAGCGATGGCGTGTTACTTAATTTTCGGGGAACACATAGACATATTTGGTTTCAAAGCTCAACGTTTTTATTTCACAACATATGGCCAATGCGGATCTCGCATGATAGTGTTTTCAGAAGCCGCCATTACACCAGCCATAACCAAGATATCTCAGAAGTAGTCGGCAAAACCAGTCCGGCAGACATCGACAGCAAGATGGGGTCGACTCACTTCCGGTACCCGAGGAACCGGCGTCTGCTTGAGGCGAAGTCACGATTCGGCCGCTGAAGAGGATGTTGCCGGTGACCTTCTCACGGATGAAAAACAAGAATGGATGATCTGCCTTGAAGGTCTTCGGTGGCTCATACGCTGATGTAAGCTTAATTACAACCGCTGTAGCTGCGGATGCCTCCGTTCCTTCCTCGTTCACATCGATGTAAGCCTTGTGAACGACTTTGGACACGACCAAGTCGTGAGTACCGTCGATGCCAGAGAGATCGGCGTTGCCAAACAAATCACTCATGCCCATCGCCATTAACGTGTCCTTTAGTTGTATCTTCTGCGTCATGTTGAACTTCGGAATGGAGACGTCGATCTTGGCGCTTTGCATCAAGGAGATGGCGTTGTTGAGCTTGGCCGAGGTGAGTTGTGATTCCAGCGCTGCGAGACCGCTGATTGAGTTTGGCAGGAGAATATACATCGACACCTCATCGCCGACGTACGGCAGCTCAAGCACTTTACAATTTAAACTGCTTACTTCAGCGTAATTAAATCTCTTTCCAGCCAGGTTCATCATTTTGGTTGTCATGCTTTTCGATGTAGTCAAGTGGAATATATTGGGGATTGTTTCCTTGACGTCGAATGGTATTTTCCACAGTCCTTTAAAGTAGATGGTGTTCACAAGAACGGCGACCGTTGCTCCGGTGATGGATCCATGGCTCAGCAAATTCTTTATCTTTTGATTAGTGTTGCTGGCCACCCAATCGTTGATGAACTTCCGACTTGCCTCAGGGCTTCGGGCGAAGTCCAAGTTCTTGAGTAGAGCGTAATAGTATTGGTGGACGATATTAAGGTACGTTTGTAAGAACGGATACCCCTTGCGACCAAAGAAGGCGTTGGCGACACTCAACGTGTAGTTGTTGGTTGGGTCGTTGAACGCCTTGAATAATCGACGAAAACCAACATGAACATTGTTGGAGCTGACGCTATCGAATTTCAAGACGTTGCCCATCTCCGTCTTCGTGTTTTCTCTGGCTCCGGCATAAACCATAGCCAGTGCTGAAGAGATACTGAACGAAGAAAAGAAGATATTCTTCCCCGCCGAGTTGCTTCGAATCTGGCCGTAGAGGTCCATGGCGAAATCGTTGTTGGCGGCCACGACTTGTTTCATCACCGTCAACGACAGACCTGGTCGTGACAAGCTGACTAGGATGACTCCAAGAAGTAGAGCTGATATCATCTTCGCCATTTTCTGGTAAGAAATAATCATATTAGTATTATTATAGGATTATCCACGAAAGCATTGTACTTCGGGTTGTAATATTAGTATTAAATAATACAGTATTGGACTATTGTTTAAACGTTTCGCTACACCAATAATGTTTGTGTGAGTATTACATATTATATATATATATATATATATATATATATAACCAGTCAATTATGCGAACAATTATGAATTGCCAAGAAGAAACACTGATATATAAATAATTCCTTACAATTGACAAGTGTCGCATTCAAATTCAACTACCTTTTGCAATCCTGCCACTGAAAAATACTGCCTCACGGGCCTTTACTGCGCACGTCCCGAAGCACACTTTTTACGCGGGGAGACGTCAGGGCTTGTTACATGATAGCAAGGGGCAAAACATCAGTCGCTGTAAAATATTGCCGCACCTACCCTTGATTCTGGCTGACACCTGGTCGGGTCCTGTTGATTTGTTTGTTTTTAAGTCATGAAGTAATTTGGCGACTCCTTTTGTTGTGATGGTGATGTGTTTTATACTAGTAGTCTAATTATATGTCTGTGTATACATGGATGAGTGTTGCATGTTGCAAGTTTGTATATATATATATATACACATATATATATATATATATACATATATAAATATATATATATATATATGTATATATATATATATATATATATATATATATATACATATATATATATATATGTATATATATATATACATATATATATATATATATTTATATATATATATATATATTTATTTATTTATATATTTGTCGTCAAATTTTGCAAATTTCCATGACAACAAGAATACCAACTGAAATGTGTATAGCCCTTTATATAGTTGGTTTGATGCTAGTAATAAAACAAAGAAACTGTAGGCATAGTTACTTATACACTGCCCAAGTATGCAATCTACATACACTGCATTAATTCACGTCCATTTAATGCATACCGTACTTATGTTTTCAAATAATTTAAATTCTAGTAATTATATAATGCATGTGCTGTAATGTACTGTGATCATGTAATATAACTCGGGTATGTTTAGTACACACTGTACACACGTTTTCAAATGTTTTATTAAATAAATGGGCATTGCCATTATGCACCATTTCTGAGATTCTCTCACTTTATGAACTGAGCAAAGTGCATCCCAATTACCATGTGATATTTACATATTTAATTATAGCTAAGTATGCACGTGTACATTTATGAATGTCTGCATGGACATACGAATGTACGCAAAAACCCAGTGGAGTCGAGCTCAGCAGAAAACATGCCAAATGGGTAGGCCTACGTGAGTGAACGAATATATCATCATTCTTGCAGGATTATATTAAGTTATGTTATACATCTACAAGAACACATTTATTATTTGCTAAAATATTTTAACTAACTTTAAACAAATCTCAATTATTTTAGCACAAAATAAGTGATTTAGTAGTTTGTAGATTATTTATGCTGAATACAACTTACAACACATTAGTTGGCTAGCATTTATAAATATTTCCAGATATGTTCTTCTTCAGATGAACTATATTTTAATAATTTTATACCCATCCGCAAATATTCATAATAACTCTTCAAGATCGCAATTAAATTAATATATCAAAATATATATAGTTACACAATATCTTTACACAACGAACTTCTAGTTGCGGACATGCGCATTAAGGGTCTGTGCAGCAGTATTTTACAGATGCAGGATTTTTAAAGCAATTTTATTGGAGACATAATACATACTTACCCATATATATATATATATATATATATATACGTATGGTTAGCACAGGTTGCTTTAGGAGATACACCTTTTGAACGACCCAAATATCATATTTTATTTTTAATAAAACCACATCAATATATGCAGGCCTTACATGATAATCCTAAAACTAAACTTAGCAACAACAAAAAGTGTGGAAATGTTATTACAAAGAGAAATAAATGACAACTAGCCCCAGTCTTCCCCTAATACGCTAGCTCGATTAAAATTAAATTAATTAGTTACAATTACATTATTTAGTGTTTACAATGTGTTAAGATAACAGTATGACAACATTAACAATTAATGGATTTCGCGACTGTCCAAATCAGTATCAGTCAACATTTAACGCTAAATAATAATATAATTTCACAAGATTTAACAAGATTGTCACCCAGAGAATTAACTCTAGGTGGCAGGTGGACAAGGAAGCCCTTTGGCTTATCGAGGGCCCAACCCTTTTATCTACATATATCCATCCCTTCTGAGGTATGTTTCGATTTTATTTTTAAACATATTCACGCTACTAGCACCCATACAATCAGCAGATAATCTGTTCCATTCATTTACAGTCCTTTGTGAAAATGAGAACTTTCTCACGTCTAATCTACACTGCTCCTTTACTAATGTAACTTCATGTCCTCTAGTCTTTCTATCTTTCTTAACTGAAAAAAACATATTTCTATCAATATTTTAAACACTTCTATCTGATCTCCTCTCAATCTCCTGGTCTCTAGTGTTGTTAAACCACATTCTTTTAAGCGTTTTTCATAACTAAGATCCCTCAGTTTTTGTATCATTTTAGTCGCTCTCTCCTCTGCACTCTTTCTAGCATATCCATGTCCTTCTTGCGGTATGGCCTCCACGCTTGTATACAATATTCTAAATGAGGCCTAACTATTGTTTTGTTCAGCGGTATTATTAGTTCTTTTTATTTATATGCAATATTTCGCCTAATCAATCCAAGGATTTTATTTCCTTTTGAAGCTGCAATTCCACATTGCTCTGAAACCTTCATGTCAGCACTAATTGTCAGCCCTAAGTCTTTTTCTTTTACAGTAGTACTTAGTACAGTTCCCCCCATTGTATATTCTAAATATTCGTTCCCATGTCTTGTGTGAAGGCATTTACATTTCCCAAAATTGAACAACATTTGCCACTTTTCAGACCATTTGATCAACCTGTCAAGATCATCTTGTAAATGCTGTCGATCTCCATCACTTTTAATCCTTCTAAACACTTTTGTATCGTCTGCAAATTTCAACACCTCGCTAGCTATATCATCGTCCAAATCGTTTATATATATATTAAGAGTAATATAGGTCCCAGTACTGATCCCTGTGGAACCCCACTCAAAACTGATTTCCAGTTTGAAGCCTCCCCATCAACAACTACCCGTTGTCTTCTGTCAATCAGCCATTTTTCTATCCAGTTAATTATACCATTTCCTATGCCATGGGCTTTTAGTTTCAGCAGTAATCTTTGATGTGGCACTTTGTCGAAAGCTTTTTGAAAATCTAAGTAGATGATATCTACTGGTGATCCATCATCTACCCACTTAGTGATATCTTCCAAAAAACATAACATATTTGTTAAGCATGACCTCGCTTTTAGAAACCCATGTTGAGATGGGTTTATCAAGTTATGTTTAACAATAAAATCCACCATGTGATCTTTAATTAGTCTTTCTAATAATTTACAAATCACCGATGTTAAACTAACTGGTCTATAATTATTTGACTTGTTTCTCGAACCTTTTTTAAATAACAGTATAATGTTTGCTTCTTTCCATTCTAAAGGAACCACTCCCTCTTCTAATGACAAGTTGAAAACTGTTGGAAGCGGTATGCTAATTTATTCTACAATTTCCAATAGTAGTTTGGGTGGAATACCATCCACTCCAGGTGATTTATTATCCTTCATAGCCCTACTTTTCTTAGCTACCATTTTTGGGGTTACAATTAACTGTCTTAAATAGTCTGATTCTGCCCCTTTGAACTTAGCCTCTGGTACTGGCAGTGAACTAGTGTCTTCTCTGGTAAACACTGAACTAAAATATTCATTCAGGTCTTCTGCCATTAAAAATCCTTCTGATATTATATTTCCAGCACTATCTTCTAGAGGACCGACCTTATCCTGAACTTTCTGTTTGCTTCGAACATACGCATAAAAACTCTTGCTGTCATGTTTTATATTACTAGCTAATTTATGTTCATAGCTTCTCTTTGAATTTCTATTTTCAGCCGTAGCTTGGTTTAGTGCTTCTTTATAAATGTTGTAGTCTTCGTCATTTCCAGTACGTCTATATGACTTCCACATCGTTTGTTTATACTTAATTTTTCTAATGGCTTCTTTCGATAAGTGTTTCTTTTTGGACCGTTTACCGTGTTTTTTTAAGGGAATAAATTTGACGATGATGCATTCAATTTCACTCTTTAAGATATTCCAGCATTCTGTTGCTGTCTTATTCTTCAGTGTGTTATTCCATTCTATCTCTGCTAAATATTTCCTTATGTCCTTATATTTTCTTTTGTGGAAATTTCTCATGTACTGCTTTTTACTATTCCTTTCTGACTTTACTTTGATGGTAAAATGTATCTGGTTGTGATCACTATTCCCCAGTGGCTCACATATCCTGACATTGTCAACTAATTCATTCTGTGAGGACAAAACTATGTCTAACACATTCTCTCCCCTAGTTGGTTCTAGCACATGTTGAGAAAGGAAACTATCTTGTACTAAAACTAAAAACTTGTGGTCCTCACTACCCATACTCTGTAGAGATTTCCATTTTATACGCCCATGGTTAAAATCCCCCATAATAACACAGTCCCGTTTGCTCACTTCCCTTATAGCGTTTTGTATTTTGTCATTCTCTTCTATGCTTATATTTGGACTTCGATAAACTAATCCAACCGTTAACGTTGAGTTTCCTGTAACTATGTTACACCAAACAGCTTCTTCGCAATCTGCTTCTCTGTCTAATTTTATTTCATAAGCCAGGATAGATTCTTTAATATATAAAATAACTCCACCTCTCCTTCTTCCTATTCTATCTTTCCTAAACATTACATATCCTGTCAGTCCCAATTCGGCATCTGATACATCGGTGGTTGCCCATGATTCGGTTGTACCTATAATGTGAGGGTCAATATCTTCTACCATAATGTTTAGTTCATTTCTTTTGTTTACTATACTCCTTGCATTTAAACAAACACATTTATATCCAGCTTCAGAACAGGTGTCCAGATTGTTCTTTGCTGAATTATTTTTTACTGTCTTTATCTATGCCTCCAGTTTCAGGCTTCTCTGCAAGTCCCCCCTGCGAATTTAGTTTAAGTAGATGCAACCTGCCCCACTGTCAACAGGTTGCAGCAGATTCTCTGAGAATACTGCTGCCCCCTTTCCACTTAGATGGAGGCCATCTCTCATGTACATATCTTCTCTCCCAACAAAGTACCCCCATAAATCTTTGAATCCCACGCCCTCTTCTTCACACATCTGCTCATCTAGTGCGCTGATCGCCATCCCCTTACAGTTTCTGTATGTTGCCCCCTTCCTCCCATTACTGGCAAAACTCCTGAGAGAACAACCAGTTCCACTCTTGTCTTCTTTAACTTCCTCACTAGATGTCTGTACTTTTGAACTATCCCGGTTGTTCCCTCCTTGTCTGCATTGTTTGTCCCTACGGGTACTAGTATAAACCCTCCCTTGCCATGTCCCAATACATTCTCTACCCTTTCGGTCACATGCTCTATCCTAGCCCATAAACACACTCTCTTTTCTCCTTGGCCCCTCAATCACTGCCTCGGAGTAGCTCCTCCGGTTTGCATATGTCTGGTTGTTGTCTTATCCTCTTGCCGTCTTCTCTCCTGTCACATTCTCTTTCATTCCCTTCTTTCCTGTCGCGTTTTCTCTTGTCCCCTTTCCTCCTGTCATCTTCTCTTCTAGCACATTTACTCTCACTTCCTTTCGTCCCTTCATCTTTCCTCCCATCACATTTTCTTCTCTCCTCTCCCGTCCCTTTTCCCCGGCTACCTCCTTCACTACGGTCACTTTCTCCCCTGTCACCTTCACGCCTGTCATGTTTTCTGTTTTTTGCTGAACACTCTGTCTTCTTCCATCAGTCTTCTGTCTCACAGTCTTACCAACTGCCTCTGTGGTATCTACCTCTTCACCACCTGTATCGCTGTCACGTCTCTCCTCGTTTTATACAGTCTGACTACCTGTTGATCTATCCCCACTGACCCGTTTTCTATTCCTCTGCCGAACACTTTTCCTCCGTCCCTCTGTTTTCTCAATTTCTTGTTCCTTCACACCGGTCGCCTTCCCTCCTCTCAGTCTCCTTTCTTCAGTCTCCGTGTCATAACTCTGCTCCTTCTGTGTTGTAGAATTCTCAACTCTCTCCGCGTCATCCCTCTCTGCTCCCTCTATTTCTATGTTGAGTCTCACCTCCATCTCCTTCACTATATCCGTCAACTTACACTCCTCCTTCATCAGACATTCCACCCTCAAACACCCCATACACCGAAAGGTGAGTCCGTCATCTTTGGTCTCTGCCCATGATTTTGGACAACCAGACAACGCAAAATCCACCAGGCTCTGGCATTCGTTGCAAACTAAGTGTCGTTTTGCCCTGAGTTGCCGCTTGCATGGTGCCATATTGGAATTTATTTATGTTCAAAATAGTTTTTATATAGTCTTTGAAAAGACTTTTCTGTGTAATTTACACCAGATTGTTTAGGTTATAGTTAGTTATATTTGTTAACACACAGTGACACACCGTGCCTTACGGCTTACCGAGTTACGATGTCGATTATAATGTATTCAAGTTAGGCTTAGATACAAAGTAGTCTTTACAAAGACTGTTTCCTGTGTACTAATATACACTTTAAAAGGTTGTTATTTCAGGTTTTAATTACTCATCTAACTACATCGATTATCTCAAATAACGCTATTCTATTGTCGTTCACGTTACGTTAACTTCGCCAGTGACCTACTTTGTAAACAACGTTCCGATTTCATTAACGTCCCCAATTACGGCTCGCAAATCGCCTACTTTTAATATACCCTAGATTACTCCATCTAGCTAACTTTAAAAAAAAATATTGCTTCCTATACATCTATAATTACGTTATGTATGCTATACACTCAATAATATCACTTATCTTGATTATATATCCTTATATTTTAATGTGGATGAACGTACGTATACGTAGGGTCCTGGCTACCTGTTCGTAAAATTAGTGGCTACCTGTTCGTAAAATTAGTCTGTATACATATAGCCCTTTGCTTACATATAACAAGCCCTGACGTCTCCCTGCGAAAACCATGCGCATTAAGGGTCGGTGCGGCAATATTTTTTGCTACAGGGATCATATCTCAGACTGCTGATTTTATGGTTAACTAGGCCTATACAACACTCCTCCGTCATCTAGCCGTGCAACAAAGTGTAATTATAGCCGATTATAGTTTTCAGTTTATCTGCGGTAACATCAATACTACTTGTATAGAAAAAAACTGAAAATTGGATTGGTATATAGAATATGTGCCGTTGTTGCAATAAATTGATGCATAGATGACAACAGTCGAACAAGTATACTCAGCGTCATAAGCATGAATTACTTGGCGTAGGTTCCCGATAACAGTTAGTTAGTTAGTTATACGTAACCATGACATCTTAGTTAGTTGGAAAACAAGTGGGGCGATTATATGAAGCATTGAGAAACACTATAAAAAGGCCACTTTAGAATGTTTCATTTCTGCCACGTATACCGTACAGACTGGAACTCTCTTACCACGGATGTGGATGAGACCAAGACAGTCGACATCACTAACCAGTCACCTGCCTCTATTTATGTATTTTCGCTTCTCTCTTGTTTTGTTAGAGTGTCTTTTCATTTCTGATTTTCAGTCTTTTTATTTAATCCATGGACTGGAAGTCAGTGCGAACAACGCCAGAATAGCCAACACATTTATTGTGGGCATCAGCGGCAAGAAGAGAATAAGAAGGAATCGAAAAACCGCGCCTATCGGTGGCCATACAATACTAGCGAACCGGTTGAGTGGTTCGAGAGAGTAGCATGTTGGGACACCACAGAACTCCTCTGGCGGTAATTGATAGGAACCACAATACACCTCCATGCGTCGACGAAATTCTCAGGCCTAATGTGATCTAACCTTTACTTAAGTTAATTTCGACGTTGCGACATTCCCGTAAGACAACTATCGTCTCCATGCAACCCTAGTCACTATACGAGTTTCCTGCATATAACGCTGTCGTGGTCACACTTGGTTTCAGTCCCATCAAATATATGTGTGATGAACTTCGAGTCGAGTTTGGTAAAGGATTCAGAGACAAACCATGCGACGCAGAGCGTTGCCTGTATAATTGCAGCCAGTAGTGTGGATTTGCAAAAGCGAACTGCGATACATGTGGCTGTCATGCGCAGTAGACGCTGCTCTTACAACTCTTCTAATGTCAGGTTTCAGTCAATAAAAATCAGTCTTTATACATCAATACAATTGTTTTATTGTATGTGTTGCATGATTAATTTAATAAGATTTAACCAGATTTAGTAATACTGAACACGACTTAACAGCTGTGGTTGTCTTCATTTGTCTCACGGAGAGACAAAAACAAGTGCTCAATTATGTATAGTCCCCGCCGTTGTCTGTTTTGTAGTAAGTCAATATGTTTAAACATTGGCACCGCTGGTAATTTCACAACTACATGCTATCAGATTGCGTTATCAACACTCACCAGGCCGACGTAAGACGGTTCGTGTCTCAGTTGTTCTTTGGTCAAAACGGTCTACGTTCTGCTTCTGTCGTCTACGACTCGTAACTGACTTCAAGACGAAACGAAGTCTCTCTTATATTGGTGTCTTCGTTGACGTCTCGTGCGTAAATCTTTGCAGGGTTTCAGTGTTTTCCTTCCTAAAGACGTGTTCAATATGAATCAGGATGGGCACGCCTTGGTACCATAGGATTGTCTCGTACTAGGTACCGCAGGCCACCAGCAGGCGCCAGGTACCACCGCCTCCGGACAGGCGCCAGATAGAACCAGTCATGCGCCAGGTAGCACCGATCACCGACCACGCGCACGCCGTTGCATGAGCGCCTCGTAAATCTCCGTACGTGTGATGTGCCAAAATAGTTAGGGTGGTCAATGGTTAATAAACACATAAACTGACATTCTAAGTTTCAATATATTACGTTTGCATCGGTTGGGGATTGTTTGCCTGAAAAAAATAACTGTCTAACAGTCACGCGAAACGTTTTATTTCGGAAGCGACACTAACAACGTGAGATACATTTGGTGCGTTATTGTCGTACACCCACAGTTGCAAGTATAAACAAAGGTGTTTTATTTCGCACGCAACATCTAGTACAGATATGCTATTACTTAATTTCCCATATTCAAATTGGATGTTGGGGTGAATTCGACGGCATCCCGTTTTAATACGGATTTGAGCCAAAAGAAATATAATGGTAATGACACAAGTGTATTATGGGATTACTTATTTATAGCGGTAGCACAGAACATTCGTTTGATACTAAGCAAATTTTCGACAAAACATATCAGATTTGGTTCAGTGTATGTGAACCTACATTTTGCAACCTGATAGGCTATAAGATGGAACTCAATATTTTCCAGCGAAACATGTACAATTAACCAAAAAAAATGTATATGTTTCTATCTAAACCTAGCGGTATAGTTATATAGGTATATTTCGTGGATTCGCAGGTGGTATCACTTAATTGTCGTAGGAGCGAAATACACCGTTTAATCAATGCAAAATGTAATACAAACTTATAAGGAGTTAGCAAGTAAAAAAAACTACAGATGTCAACCAACATGACCGCTATTACTAGTAATGTTGTCGAATTTCAAACCTTCACCCATCTCCGTTTTCAGTTACTTCGCTTATCTCCGTTTTCAGTTTTGTTGTATATAAGAATTATTTGGATAAATGGAAACAATACGTCTAATATGGCTCATTACGGAACCCCTGCCCCCCCCAACAAAATTAGAAAAACCATAGTTATAAACACAAATCAGGTTTACAATTGTTATCGGAATAATTTCGTGTAATCTTAGCGCAATCGTTACCATTATTATGCTTGAAAATTCACGCATTAACATAATTGTTTTAAGTGTTTCAGTATGTCACGTATAAATAAGAGTTTATAAATTAGAGAATTAACTCAGGCACCCTGTGGTAATTGCTTAATAATCACTCAAAATAGCCTACGCTTCGTCGCTGCGTGTAAACCCAACTAAAATAAGCAGTCTAGCTGAGAAGTGTTTTATGTAAGCGGTTGCGTAACGTCATCCATTACACAAGTAGCGTAAACTGTGTTTAATGGTATCAGCCAACGAGTGGTATTGAGTCACCTTTTCACGCTGTGTTCACTCTTTTCACCTCGTTATTGTTCTTTAAAAAGATCACTTGTTTCGTTCAGATTTTCGTCTGCGAAACAATGCCAACTGGATTCATGTGAAATGAATCGAACCAAATTGTCCCATTTACCCGTCCTCATTTTCTATTTACCTTTTATACTCATGGAAAACCACGTTACACGTGCATTAGTCATTGGATTCGGAACGTGGTGAGTATTCAGTGGGCTGAAGCTCTCTGAAAACCTCCAAATGCACACCCTTGAGGGTTTTCCGAAACCTCTAAGTGCACCTTTCACTTGAGGGCTCTCCAAAAACCTCCAAATGCACCCCCTTGAGGGTTTTCCGAAACCTCCAAGTGCACCTTTCACTTGAGGGCTCTCAAAAAACCTCCAAATGCACCCCCTTGAGGGTTTTCCGAAACCTCCAAGTGCACCTTTCACTTGAGAGCTCTCCGAAAACCTCCAAATGCACACCCTTGAGGGCTCTCAAAAAACCTCCAAGTGAACCCCCTCCCATTGGGACTCACAAAATGCTCTACCTTCAAACTACACTGCTGCACTCGCTTTCACACAGAGTACAAGGCCCGTTTTATGACAATGCAAACAATGTTTGACCTTGTTATTGGGAATCTAAAATATTGTTTCCGACATTGCATGTCACAAACTTACGTTTATGCAGAGCAACAACGCAAGCCCAGTGTAGATTGAAATAGGCCAACGTAATGAAATGTATTGTTATTAATTAACAAAGATTACGTATCCATCAATACAAAAATCGAATCACATATTCACAGCACGCATGCCGGCCCCAATGGTATTGCTACAGAATACCTACAGTTCACCGACCTGATAGATAAAATTATAACAATAATTTGTTTATTCTTTAATTGTCTCCGGCAGCTACCTGCTACAACTACTAATTATATCCCTACTAGCTGTCTAGTATTAACAATTCACACCGAATCGGTGGGGGTCACTCCGCCTTCCTGCATACAGTTATATCCCTACTCAAGTTTATTTACCGCACTAAAAACCCTGTGTACACTACTGAAACCCAGTGAAGAGGAAAAAGCCTAAGCAAAACCTCGTGTACCCATCTCGACCAGAGCAAGTAGCTATATCTTATATAATTAGACTTCTGCCATAAATGATACAGACATACATGCATACATACAATCGTGGTACGGGGAGGGGGTCGGTTAAACAACTGCTTATTAAACCATGAATCCGATTGGCAGTCCAAATATATATATAAATATAAGATAACTTCTATTGCGCCTAAATCCAACAATTAGCAATGAAATAACAAGCTAAGATCTCACAAGCAGATCACATCCATCTGCAAACATTAACTCGTCTGTGCGCATCACGTGGCGCTAGATATCATTTCGCGCATGGCAGTAACACGGTTATTCATACGCACATAGGGTGAGACCACATTAAGGATTCGTCCGCCATTACTGAGTTGAAGAGTGTCCTTGAAAATCGCGTTTTGGTGTGAAGTGTGAATTTTTTCGAGCACTTTGACATGGGACATGTTGGTCCAGTGAATGTTGAATGTACTACTGCATTAGATCTTTCACGGGGTAGCAATAAATATACGGTAGTCTCTCGCGTATTCGCACAGTGGTTATTTTGCAGAAAGCACCAATATTTAAAAATCCGTCACCAGATCATGGCAAAACTGAGGGATATCAGGTTTGGGTAGATTCAACTGTTCAATGTTTACCAAAATCGTCGCGCTGTCACTCAAATTCCCAAACAGCGAGCTCGGATAATTATACAGAAAGTCATGACCTGAAGGGAGGAACTCCTAATGTCAATATGCTGTCATCTTAGCTTCCATACAAACACAGGGAATATAGCAGAATTGGCCCAATGCTGGCAATATACTGACAACAACCGTTTGTACCGTTAACACAATGCACATAATTAATTAATAGAAGAAAATAAAATGTTGTAGTGATCAGTGTAATATAGCAAATTATAACTGCGTGGTTCATCATTCAATGTATATATGCCGTTTGTGTAGACAGAACAATACAGTAATAATTAATTAATTAATCAATTAATTAATACAACAATATTAATTAATTATTAACAAGATGGATTATTTTATAACAGTCATAGTGTGTAATATAGCAATCGAAAGTTGAGGATTTCCTCAATTAATATGTTTTCTTCTGTAGACAATATAACTATTTATTAATTGATTACTCAAATAATCAGTTTATTAATTGATCAAGATGAACTATACAGGTCATTTGCACTGAGCACAGTGTATCATCGATCACATGAAAGCTAAGTAGCCCAGTAATCAAATGTGCATTGCAGTTTGGTACATGGAACAATAATGTAATACAACAATACTAAATATTTAATAGAACGAGACGAATTAGTTTGAAATCATTCTTGTGTTTGATTAAACATACAATTATTATATGATAAACTTCCTTCATTTATATTTATTGATATATTATGCCATTGTTGTAAGCTGAACAATAACATGCCAAATTAATAGAATCATGCTCTATTGCAAGAGTACTGAGTTATATGTATTATGATTTAAAGACGAGGAATTGTAGTACAGTTCTACTATACCTGTATAAAAGTATAAATGATTCTGCTAAAACAGAAAATGTCAGAACACATTTATTATACAATATCATAATGTTGCAAGAAACTGCTAGCAATGCAATTCAGGATATAATAAATATATTAAATTAGCTTTACTTTGTATGTAATTAAAGTGTGTGGGATTTTGGTCTCACGTACAATTGTTTTGGTAAATGCGTACCCCTAAACGAAAACCCCCGTGATATGGTGCTGCCCTCTGCTGAACATCATAATACTGACAACTGTAGTCGACGGATATTGCCGAAGCCGCTCACGGAAACATCCGAAGTTCGAAATTGGAGGGTGGGCGTCTTCTGAGCTCTAGGGGCACATGAGCTGGACCAACAATGGTGCTTTTCTTTCTTTCTTTTTTTAAACGTATAAATGTAATAGATTATCTTGGCAAAACGACATCAAACTTACATTTTCACAAGTATGGGAACGAAACAACAGTTGTTTTCGATATAATTTTAACAACGTTACACTAAACACCCTACAATGAAGTTCTAAATATAAACAGTTTTATTATATTACCTAATTAATTTGATGCATCACATGAATATGTCAGATATCGAGCTCATGTGCCCATTTTTTTTTTGAAATGAGTGCCTCTAACAATCGGAACCAAATCACCCGACTGGTAGCAGCTTCAAAGCACGATTGTGTAATAATCGTTTTAAGTTGCAGCAAAATCAATAATCCTAAAACTACTAATTATGTCAATGTAATTTTATTCAAAATAATCAAAATTTATGATCAATGCGTTGTTACGTGGAAACAAGTTAAAAGTCAGCAAAATCTTAATGGATTCTCGTCCGACTGAATTAGCGGCGCCGTCTGTTGACATCCCTAACATAAGTTACGTCAGTCAGGTTAAGGTGTGTGTGTGTGTGCGTGTGCGTGTGTGTGTGTGTGTGTGTGTGTGTGTGTGCGCGCGCTTGTGTTGAAGATACGATGTCAACATACGGCGTATTTGTAAACGAACGTTCTGGACGGTGTGTGCACTAAACGCACTTACGCGAAGGAAATGAGTCAGTCTACGCGAGAGGACTGGCATGCGTGTTAAAGGTTTGTTAACAGTCCATAACAAGGTATATCACACGGAAGATATATCAAACAAAACACGCTTGTACCTGTGCATTTCAATGACGCATAACATGCAATGGCGACGCTTGGCACGCCAAGCATAGGACTATAAAACTAACACGTCATAAATTGGGGGATCCGTTGTGAAATCATTTGTGAGTGGAGCTATAATTAGTCGTTCCACCCCGCTGGTTCGTATCGTAAGTGCGAAACGTGACCAACTCTCTTTAAAAGACAGAGACAATTTGAACGGTACATTGGGGCACAAAACACAGTGGAAGGCGACGTTTGGTAGACGCATTAGCTCTGTTGCGCATCTGAGAGGATCACTGTCATATGAGGAAGGTTGGTACTTGGAATACTTTTAAGATAGTGTTTCCTATTTTGCAATTCGTCCTCCAAATAGCTATGTGTTAACCATAATAAGCATGTATGTCGTCTGTATAGCATATGGCGGCTGCGATAAAGTTGTAATATCTTGTTATATAGTCTCACAAGGAACAATAAGGAGTACCACCTTTTTTTAATATGTACCTCCGTGGACGTTGTATACCTGGAAGGTGCACATGCACGCGCGCACACACATATTTTATCTCACGCATGCGCGTGTGCACATGCACGCATGCACGCACGGATGCACTTACATGCAAACACACACACGCATAGACACAGACACACATACATACGCACTTACGCACTTACGCACGCACGCACGAACGCACGAGCGCACGCACACACACACACACACACACACACACACGTAGAATCCATGGTTTAAACTTTAACATTCACGTCTGTGCAGGAAATGGCAACAGCAAAAGCAGCTCTACTTCTCGGGGTCGTCCTAGTCGGCATGTCCCGACCGGGTCTCTCGTTGACGGCGATGAAACAAGTCGTGGCCGCCAACAACGACTTCGCCATGGACCTCTACGGCCAGATTCGAAGCAACTCGAAGGCGGATAAAAACATCTTCTTTTCGTCGTTCAGTATCTCTTCAGCACTGGCCATGGTCTATGCCGGAGCTAAAGGAAACACCAAAACGGAGATGGGAAAAACCTTGAAATTCGATAGCGTCAACATTAATAAAGTTCACGTCGGATTTCAGCAATTATTCGAGGCGATTAATGACCCAACAAACAACTACACGCTGAGTGTCGCCAACGCCTTCTTTGGTAGTAAGGGGTATCCATTTTTGAAAGGTTATCTTACACTCGTTTCAAAGCACTATTATGCGCTAATGAAGAGCATGGACTTTGCAAGGCAACCAGAAAACAGTCGAAAATACATCAACAAGTGGGTAGCCGACAACACTAACCAGAAGATAAAGGACTTGTTGCCCGAAAACTCCATTAGATCTTCAACAACTGCTGTACTTGTTAACACTATCTATTTTAAAGGACTTTGGAAAATACCATTCGATGTAAAATACACACTCTCCAGCACATTCCACTTGACTACAGCGAAAAGTATCAAAACCAATTTGATGAACCTGGCTGGAACGAGATTCAATTACGCTCAAATAAGCAGTTTGAATTGTAAAATCCTTGAGCTGCCGCACGTCGGCGATGAGGTGTCGATGTATATCCTCCTGCCGAACTCGATCAACGGTCTCGCAGCGCTGGAAACACAACTCACCTCGGCCAAGCTCAACAACGCCATCTCCTTGATGGACACCGCTAAGGTCGTCGTATCCATTCCGAAGTTCAAGATGACATTGGAGGTTAAACTTAATAAGATTTTGAAAGCACTGGGCATAAAATACATGTTCTCACCTAGTGATGCCGATCTTTCTGGCATGGACGGTACTCACAATTTGTCTGTATCCGCTGTCATCCATAAAGCGTACATCGACGTAAACGAGGAAGGCACTGAGGCAGCCGCAGCTACAGCGGTATTAATATTTGGAATCACATCGGTCCAACCCAGGCCGATGACCTTCAAAGCAGATCATCCGTTCTTGTTCTTCATCCGAGAGAAAGTCACCGGCAGCATCCTCTTTACCGGCCGTGTTGTTGAGCCGCCAAAAGCGAAAGGCGGCTCCTCGGGTACCTTAAGTGGGACTCAGCCATCTTGGTGCAAAGGTGTGCCAAAGTGGGTGTGCCGGCTTCAACAGTGGCTTGGAACCAGTCGAGTGGGACGCGAACGTCACTGAAATCAAGAAGACGAAACGGTGTCAGAAATTACTATGTAACGCTTGATGCAGCGTGTTCAACAACGTGTGTATTTCGGAAACTTGTTGTTGTGAGGGGATAGTTTTTAACGTTGGGCTTATTTGGCTTTTTAAATAGTGTTTTACTAGGTTTTTAAACACTTTCTTCAGACATCATTAACTGTTGCTTGTTTAATATAGCAAGCCATTTAGTGAACAACGTTTTTGTTAAGACAACTGCTGCACTATGTCACGGCTTGCTTTTTATCTGCGTTATACAAATTGTGCAAGTTGGGGTGAAACTAACAATCGCTCCATGTGTCGCCACACTTGTGTGAACGGTGACTAATAAAACGTGACTTGAAAGGAAGTAATGAAACCTTTTGTTGTTCACAGTTTGCCCTCTAGCGAACTGTTCATCAGCTGTATTCGTTTTACCACATGCAGTAGGTCCTGGTTGCTACACTCGCTATAATCATAGAGAAACCGTCATCTCTTTCGTATGTTACACTGAATGCAACCAAAATTCGAATACATGCACCTTATATTATTGGCAATCAAGGAGATAAGTACATGGAGTTGTTATTTATTGAATAGTTCACCAAATTATGAAAATCGAACATGATGCGCCCAGCCAAAGTTTGTGATAGTCTCTCGCAAACGCATTAAAAATAACCAACAAACTATTATAATTATTATATACGTATCACTATCACGGTGCGAACGTGTTTGTGTTCGAGCGTGCGTGCGTGCGGTTGTGCGTGCGCGTATCCATTCTACATAGGATTAGTCTTTGTTCGAAAGTAAACAAAACATCGATCTGAAACCTGCAATGTTGTTAAGACGAAATAGGAAACAAAAAAGTCAATGTCCACTGAGCTCCTTTACACACACAATGCACATTCACAGCAACACTGTGTTCTGTTTACATCATTAAAGGGAAGACGACCTTTCAATACTTTGCTTTCATGTATTGAATAGCTTTTTATGAAAGGAAAACCATATTTAGGTCAGAACAGAATGTCGCGATTACACTGTACTCGTCATGCAACGTTTTGTAATACGTGTTATGCATACTAACACAATAATATTGGTAAGCCTAAATTTGGTGCTGTGAACAAATACAAACCGGAGCTACATATTTGCTCCTTGATAGATGATCCGGTTTCTTGATTGTTGTTATTATTAATTGACATGTTTTCAAGAAACTTGTTTTTACCTTTGTATATTTTAGGCCGCATTCCGGGCCTTCTTCAGCAGACTGAAGTTACAGAAGTTATGTAGGTCATGTGACACAAGCGTAACTTCAGTCTGCCGAAGAAGGCCGCGGGATGTGAATGGAATACACAGAGCGAAAAAGTTTCTTGATAGGTAAATATGTCAAATGCCTGCATATTCTGTGTTAATTGTTTTGTTCGATAGTTGATAATTTGACAGTTTGTTATTGATTCTCTGCCTGTTGATAGGCTAGAGTGATGGAACAAGCAAGAAGGCGACTGGCCCTAATGTGTAATTCAGGAGGTGCGCGTAAGGCGCATGCGTAACAATAACACCACATTAGCTCATATGCTCCGAGTGGGCTACCAGGCTGGCCACGTGTGGCGCCAGGCCCTGTTGAAAGCACCACACCTGTACAGTCATGCAGTTTTCAGCTGAATTCAAAATGCGGATGTGCTTGATTGAGCGGTGCAGTAGATGACACTGCCACCTGAAGGTACACGTTGCCCTACAGTCATCATGTGTGGCTGCACGAAAGACTGCACATGACAGTGTCGCTGCTTAAAACCCAATATACGCTGCATAAAGCTATACCATAATTCACACCGACTCGAAAAAGTTTCCAGAGATAACACCATGGGAGGTTGAAGCAGCGCTAAGAGATATGAAGAATGGGTAGGCGTCAGGCAACGACCATGTAAACATTGAAACATTAAAAGCAGGAGAAGATATCATCTCGAAGACGCTGGCTAAGCTGTATACTAAATGTTTATCTGAAAGACGAATACCCATCGCATGGAAGAATGCAAAGATGGTGATGATCTTCAAGAAGGGAGACAAGAAAGACTTAAAGAACTACAGACCGATACGTTTGTTATCAAATATCAACAAATTACTCACGAAGATACTAACAAATAGGCTAGAGAACACACTCGACGAAAACCGAGCGCGAGAGCAAGCAGGATTCAGAAGCAGGTACTCAACGACAGACCACATACTCGTCGTAAGCCAACTGAAAGAGAAATGCGGAGAATATAATATCCCGCTCAGCATCGCTTTCGTTGATTACGAGAAGGTTTTTGTCTCGGTGCAAACTAAAGCAATACTGACCTCCTTTCAAGAACAGGGGATAGAAGACTTGTACATCGAACTCCTGAGAGACATCTATACCAACAGCTCGGTGACAGTCCACCTACACAAAAAGAGCAACAAGATCAACATCAAGAGAGGAGTACGGCAGGGTGACACCATATCGCCCAAGCTGTTTATAACAACACTCGAAAGCATATTCCGAAGAGTGATCTGGGAAACTAAAGGCTTGAGGATTGATGGAGAATTTCTCAGTTATTTTCGCTTCGCCGACGACATACTCATAAGCGCTACTACTCCGTAAGAACTACAAAAAAAATATGCTACAGGAGCTAGCTGATGAAAGTGAAAAACAAGGTCTAAAGATGCACATTTCAAAGACAAAAGTGGTGCTAGAAAATGACACACCAATATATATATCAACACCACGCAGGTAGAACACGTTGAAAGCTTCTTCTATCTGGGACAGCGATAGAGTATCAGAGACAAAAAACCGAGACAAGGAGATTCAAAGAATAATCACCGCCGGCTGGACAGCATTCGCCAAACACCGCTACATCTTTAAGGGTAACTTTGGAACCTGTTTGAAGAGACAAGTCTGCAACTCATGCATACTTCCAGCGATGACACACGGCGCGGAAACATCACCATCCAGGCAAAAACAAGCCAGCAGCCGCACAAACAAAGACGGAAAGAAGTATGTTAAACATCACATATCGGGAGAGAAATACAAATATATCGGTAAGAGAGAAGACAAAGGTCACAGACGTGAGAGAACAAATCAAAAGACAAAAGTGGACTTGGGCAGGGCACATCAGCAGACTACGAGATAACCGATGGACATCACGTATCACAATCTGGAGACCTTACGAAGGAAAACGATCTAGAGGAAGACGGGCGAGACGATGGAGAGACGAACTAGACGAGTACTGGAAGGGGATAGTACTGGCAGAGGATAGCGCAAGACAGGCACATTTGGAAACGACATGCTGAGGCCTTCGCCCAAACATGGGACACTGCAGCTGCACAATGATGATGATGGTGATGATGAAAGCTATGCAGATATGGTGGTTGTCAGCGGGATGTGTGAACCATTTGGGACTCATTGGTGTTCATTGAAAATATATATATTACCATAGTCAATACAATACTGTTTGAATATACTTTGCTTTCCTTTTCTCCGATTTTCCATTTTTGGGCCAACTTTAAAAAGGCGGATATTTGTACCGATCGCGAAACGATGAAACTTATGTATTTGAAGGCTCCTGTATCTGAAAAGCTATATTTAACAAACACTAACTTTAGACAAAGTCGTTTTTAAGATGTCCATAACAACTGTAAATTTTTTGTTATGGCAATAGTATGTCACACATTTATGGAAGACGTAGAAAAACATGTCTTCAGTGCTCGCTGTTGGTTATTTTCACAGCAGTTGAGAAATATTAATTTGCCCATGACAGTGTTCTAATTGCAGCGACAGTTTGTTAAACGGCCTGCTACCATTGGTTAATATTGCGACCAGCAAAGACACCAAGTACGGTATGTAGTGCATTTCAGAGAAAGTAACCATTAAACAATGGAGAGTGGATATAACGTTACACTCCTAACAATAATGTAGCATATTCATAATGAACTATATCAAGACATCTGCATTCATACAGGTGTAATCCTCATGCTTGATGTCGCACTAGATGTGTTTTCACAGGTGTAATCATCATGCTTGATGTCGCACTAGATATGTTTTCACAGGTGTAATCATCATGCTTGATGTCGCACTAGATGTGTTTTCACAGGTGTAGTCATCATGCTTGATGTCGCACTAGATGTGTTTTCACAGGTGTAGTCATCATGCTTGATGTCGCACTAGATGTGTTTTCACAGGTGTAATCCTCATGCTTGATGTCGCACTAGATGTGTTTTCACAGGTGTAATCATCATGCTTGATGTCGCACTAGATGTGTTTTCACAGGTGTAATCATCATGCTTGATGTCGCACTAGATGTGTTTTCACAGGTGTAATTATCATGCTTCATGTCGCACTAGATGTGTTTTCACACGCCACCATAACACCAACCATATAGTTGTGTGTTGCAATTATATGAAAGGATGTCAATAATAATTGTTAATGTATGCATTACGTTTGTTACAGCGACGGCGTGTTAGTTAATTTTCGGGAAACACATATACATATTTGGTTTCAAAGCTCAACGCTTTTATTTCTCAACATATGGGTAATGTGGATCTCGCATGAATGTGTTTTCAGAAGCCGCCATTACACCAGCCATAACCAAAATATCTCAGGAGTAGGTGACATAACCAGTCAGGCATACGTCGACAGCAAGATGGGGTCGCGTCAGTTTCGGTTCCCGAGGAACCATCGTCAGTTTGAGGTTGAGTCATGACTCGGCCGGTGAAGAGGATACTACCGACGTTCTCTTCACGATTAGGTAGGTGCAGCTTAATGCCATAGCTCGCCATTGATGAGCAGACAACCCCGCCATTTTCTAATAGTTCCACCAGGCAGTGGCGGCAGTTCCAGCCGCTACCATCAGGAGTGTATGCATCCACCTGTCGTACCTGCCAGTTGCGTAGCTAATCGCGTCGTTACGTGTGTGCGCCCCTGGAGGGGATCATACACGTAACGACGCGACGCATTTTCGTAAAAAAACGTCGTAAATAAAAAAACCACTAAAACTCAGTCGAGTCGTTGCGTGCATGCCGGGCTTTATATTTGTGTCTTCGTTGACGTCTCGTGCGTAACATCTTTGCAGAGTTTTACGTGTCACGTTTTCCTTCCTACAAACGTGTTCAATATGAATCGTGGTGGCCACGTCTTGGTACCATATGATTGTCTCGTACTAGGTACCACGGGCCACCAGCAGGCGCCATGTAGAACCAGTCATGCACATGGTAGTACCGGTTACCGACCAGGCGCACGCCGTTGCATGAGCGCGTCGTAAATCTGCTTACGTGTGATGCGCCAAAATAGTTAGTTTGGTCAATGGTTAATAAACACATAAACTTACATTTTAAGTGTCAATAAATTACGTTTGCATCGGTTGGGGATTGTTTTCCAGAAAAAAACTAACTGTCTAACAGTCACGCGAAATGTGTTAATTCGGAAGCGACACTAACAACGTGAGACACATTTGGTGCGCTGTTTTCGTACACCCACAGTAGCAGGTATAAACAAAGGTGGTGTATTTCGCACGCAACATCTAGTAGCGATGGGTGAGCCTGGAATGGGTCTTACAGATAAGCTATTACTTATGAATTTCCTACATTCAAAATGGAGCATCCCGTTTTAATATGGATTTGAGTCAAAAGAAAACTCGTGGTAATGACACAAGGGTATTATGGAATTGCTTATTTATAGCGGTAGAACAGAATATTCGTTTGATGCTAAGCAAATTTTCGACAAAACGTATCAGATTTGGGGGTATGTTAACTTACATTTTGCAACCTGATAGGCTATATGATGGAATTCAATAATTTCCCGCGAAACAATAATATCCAACGAAACATGTATCATTAACCAATATATAACTCTATATATTTCCATCTAAACATGGCGGAATAGTTATATAGGTATATTTCGTGGATTCGCAGATGGTATCACTTGACCGGTTAATCAATGCAAAATGTAATACAAACTTATAAAGAGTTAGTAGGTAAAAAAAACTACAGATGTCAATCAACATGACCGCTATTGCTGTTAATGTTGTCGTATTTCAAAACTTCGCCCATCTCCGTTTTGAGTTACTTCGCCCATCTCCGTTTTGAGTTACTTCGCCCATCTCCATTTTAAGTTTAGTTGTATAATGAATTATTTGAATAAATGGGAACAATATGTTTAAGATGGCTCATTACGGAACACCCTGCCCCCCAAACAAATGAGAAAATCCATCGTTGTAAACACAAATCAGGCTTACAATCGTTACAATTATTATGCTAGAAAATTCACGCATTATCATAATTATGTTAAGCGTTTCTGTATATGACCTGTAAATTAGAATTTACAAATTAGAGATCTAACTAAGACACCCTGTGGCAATTGCCTATGAATCACACAAAATAGCCTACGCTTCGTCGCTGCGTGTAAACCCAAATAAAATAAGCAGTCTAGCTGAGAAGTGTTTTATATATGCGGTTGCGTACCGTCATCCATTACACAAGTAGCGTAAACTGTGTTTTAAAGGTATCAGCCAGCGAGTGGTATTGCGTCACCTTACCACACTGTGTTCACACTTTTCACCTCGTTATTGTTCTTAAAAAGATCACATGTTTCGTTCTGATTTTCGTCTGCGAAACAATGCAAACTGGATTCTTGTGAATCAATCCAACACAATTGCCATTTACCCGTCCACATTCTCTATTTACCTGTTATATTCATGGAAAACCACGTTATACGTGCATTTGTTATTGGCCTCGGAACGTGGTGAGTATTCAGTGGGCTGAAGCTCTCCAAAAACCTCCAAATTCACCCCCTAGACGGTTTTCCGAAAACCTCCAAGTGTACCTTTCCCTTGAGTGCATCAATAAGTCCGCCCTTACAACCATGCGACAACTGAAAACCACAACATAGACTGGGAGGGAATGAAAATTATAGACGCGGAACCCAACAGAAGAAACCGGCATATCGTGGAAGCCATCTGGATCAGGAAAACCACAACACCCATCAACAGAGACGAATGCAATTACGAACTGCCTCACGTGCACGATGACGTCATTCAGCGTCATCGGTACTGACGAAGTCAACCTAAAACGTTGATGGAAGCCTCTACCAGGTAAATTAAATACATCTTGGATATGAAAAATGAAACTTTCTGATCCGTCACTACATTGTGGCAACATTGAGGGGTATAACCTTTGGGTGGATTTTTCTTTAAAAAACGACGTATGAGAATTTAACGAATTTTCCACAGCATTTGTGTCAATGGAGGATAAATATACTGTGAAATTGTCAAGAAGATTTTCAAGAAAGTCATGACCTGAAGGGAGGAACTTCATATGTCAATACGCTGTCATCTTAGCTTCCATACAAACACAGCAAACCTAGCAGAATTGGCCTAATGCTGGCAATATACTGGCAAGTACCGTTTTTACCGTTAACGGTACAGCCGGTATTGAGTCACCACAGTGCACAATGCACATACCACAAATAAATTGATCATGCAGGCCCAATATTGGCCCAATACTAGCCAGTATATAGCATGCAGCGCCACCTATAGAAAACAGTGTTGGCTGTATGGACTCAGCATTAGGCCAGTACAGCATGCCGATACAGGTCCATTGCTGTACAAACACGCTATGCCGGCACAGGGCCACTACTGTTCCAGTATGATGCCAGCATTGGGTCAGTACAATATGCTAATATTGGCCCAATGTACAGCCTCTGCGCATGATAGTATTGGACCAGTACCGTTTTTAGTTATTGGGCCAGTACGCCGTTAATTAATGGACCAGTACAGACGCATTACACTCATGTTGCCTGGGAAATGACGATTCCTCGACTGATGTGCGTTGTACCATAACTTTTAAATAAATTCCGTTTGTCGCTGTGCGAACATGCACGTGACATGTAAACTATTTCGCTCGGTAATATATCTGATTTACTGAAACGAGCGTTGAACTGCCGTGTATGCGCTGGACAATATGTGAGTGGTATGTGAATGCGACAACAACATTACGTCTCATACAGATTTCGTGTGGTTTTAAAGACTGCAATATATTGATTTTATATTAAAAGCTGTCAATATCGCCCACTGGGGACTCGCTATTGTCCTGCACCAGCTGAACTGCTGTGTCTAGGTCACGAGTGGCTGCATTCTTGTGACTTACGAGGCGTGTCTGGGTGCCAATGCCGGTCGACCCAATACAGCGTAGTATCAGCACGGGTCTGTTCGTGTTCTGTCTCTGAAGAATGCACTGGTCGTCGGGTCACACAGGCGTGACGGACGAGTATATCTTGGTTCTACTTATGACCGATTCTACTTATGCTGAGTGGGGATGTAAATCCCAACCCAGGATCAAGCCCAACCCATAAACTCTTTTGGCAAAACACTACAAGCATTGTCGGCAAATTACAAGACTGTAACATTTTTGGCGATCATGACTACAACTCCAAAGCGACAACCGAAACATGGCTGCCGGGGGGGTACTGTAGACAACTAGGTACTGCCAAATTGGTATAACATATACAGAAGAGACAGAGACAGCACAGTTGTGGCAAACAACAGGAAGTGTCGCGGCGGCAGTGCTTTGATTGCAGTGAGTAACATACAACTCCAAACGTAGGCTGGATCTGAAAACTGATTCGGAAATAGTATGGACTCAAACGCGCTTGACGGGACGAAGCCTCTACCTAGGGTGTATTTACGTCCCGACTTGGTCGGATGTGAACACCTGGTCAGAGCTCGACAAATCGCTGGAACTGGTCACCAGAGCTATGAACCCTGACTGCGATTGTGTGTTACTTTTGGGCGATTCCAATCGCCCAGACATTCAATGGACACCGTCAAACAACACAATAGGCCTTATGCCCCATTCATTGACAAATCCACAATCCGAACTGTGTGTTGAAATGTTATTTGAGTACGGCCATGGGCTGTGTAACGCTGACCACACGTGCAACGAACACACACTGAACTTTGCCTTTGTACATGGTGCAGTGTGTAATGTTAAGAAAATAGACAAGGCGCTGAAATCCACCCACGACGCCCTGCATTGTGAAATCATGTGTGCCAACCGACCAAAGTAGGAACCTGCGAAACGCTTTGTTTATACAGTTGTCACTACCGCAAAGCGGACTTTAGTCACCTAAGACACTTATTGTTTTGTATCCCGTGGTCGTTTCTCACTGACAGTACTGACATTGACGAGAGTTTTGAACTATTTTATGACATTTTGTATGCTGCCATAAATGAATGCGTTCCTCGTATCTGCATTCGTGGACGTAAATACCCAGTATGGTCTAGTTCTAGTTCTAGTTCTGATGACAATATGATCGCAACCTTGAACGAGAAAGACACCGCACACAATGCATAGCAACGCTCAATTCGTCATCTGATTACCAAGTATTTTCTGAACTACGAACCAGTTTTAAGAAACTTAAAAGAGAAAGGTATTTAAACTACATATCGGAAATTGAACAGTCCGTCAAACAAAACACCAAACGTCTATTCATTTTGCCAAAAGCAAGCAAACTAATGTAAAGATTCCAAACTCAGTTGTATATAACGGCACTGAGGCAAACAGTCTGAAAGTTTCTGATTTGTCTTTACATTATTTGATAATTTTGTTTATCCAAGTATATATACCCCTTTCAATCCAACTCAATGACTAATATCAATGTGTCTTATGATGATGTCATCGGGGTACTGAGAACCGCCGATGTAAACAAAGCATGCGGTCCTGAGAGTATATCAGGTATAATCCTTAGGGAGTGTGCCGCCGAATTAGCAGGTCCATTGACTGTATTTTGTAACATGTCCTTTAACTGTGGAACTTTTCCAACTTGTGTTAAAAGAGCAAATGTTGTTTATGTGTATAAGAAGGGAGATAAACGATTTTTTAATATGTGGTATACGACTCATTGTATGAGCATGTGTGTAACACAATTTCGGGCAGCCAACACGGATTTGTGAGGCGTAGAAGTACAGTATATAATCTAGCATGTTACTTGAACGCCATTTCTGAATCTATTAACCCAAAACAAATTTTGATTCTGTTTATTTGGACTTCAGTAAAACCTTTGATTCAGTAAGCCACCCATTGTTAATTCATAAGCTTAGATCATATGGCTATTCCGGGCAATGCATGGAGTGGTTGCATTCTTACCTTGCCAACCGAAAATAACGCGTGGTCCTCGAAGGCACTGGAAATCAGTGTTGTCTGGTGTACCATAAGGTTCAAAAATTGGACCACTCCTGTTTAATTTGTATATTAACGATCTCACTAATCATGTTGATCCATGAGAAATTTCATTGTGTGCTGATGATTCCAAATTGTTTAAAGACATTACGTCGGTGACCGATTGTCAGTCGGTGCAGAATGATCTGGGCAGAGTGTGTCTTTGGTGTGAGACAATTAATTAAATATCTATGTTACAAATCCAAAATACAGTACTCCTCCGACAGTTATCCTGAACTTTGCCATCATTTTAGACTACCCCCCCCTTCAACACCGTAGGGAAGTGTGTGCACTGCCAACTAGACTCGTACTATCTGGTAGGGGCTATCCAATTTCACTGTCCTTCACGATCTCTACGAAACTACACTCCTTTTTGACATTAGAAAACACTCTGTTTTGAAAAGATGTATGACTACTTTCGACACATTGCATTTAAGTGATCCAACTTGTGATATATTTCCAGGAGATGAAACCTTTAGGTCTTCAATTCAAAAACATTTCTATGTATAACGGATGTTTGCCTGGTATATTTGATGTTGATAATGTGTGTTTTTATGTCCTTGTTGTTCTTTGTGTTTATTGTTCTATTATTGTTTTATTATTTAGATGTATTGTTTCAATTATCAGTCCTGCTACTGGGTCCATTGGACGTGTTGGAATCTAAATAAATACAATACAATTCAAATGAACTGTCTTTGAGATTGTGTTGCTGTGTTACCAACAAGACATGTGTCTGCCAAAGACCGGCTACTTTATTCGTATATCACATGTGTCTATCGATAGTTAGACTATATTTTATATTGACCAACACAGGGTTGAGGCTTGTGGTGACCCTGAGCAGTGATTGGCCGGGTATTGTATCGTCATAGTTCTCTCTCCTCTCTACCTTCTACAACAGCGGCTCCCAATCTCTTTCTACCCCCGTACCTCCCGGTGTGTCAGACGATCGTCAGGGTACCCCATCAGTTTAAATAATATAACATTTATAGACTCTGTAAACCAATATTGCACGATAACACTTAATCTATTAATCTATTCAACGATAACACTTAATCTTATTGTTGAGACAAACAAAAATATAATCCCGAATTTTAATACGAAATATGAAAAACTAGATGGGTGAGCTAACCTTTTCAAAAATCAAGGCCTCAAATCGGGAAGCAGTTTTGGACAGACAGATTCGGATATCATCCGTCACACAGAGTTGGACTCGAAGTTTGGTCTTCGTGCAGAATAACGGCGAGAATCCGTTTTCACATAAATAGGTGGACGGAAAATCACTAGTGCTCTAGTGCTTAGATGAGAACTTGGCCAGGAAATGGTGTAGTCATTCACGAACTCCAAAAAGTCCAGCTAACTTGCATGCCATCTGCTTAGGATACTGCACCTACACTATGGACGAATCTCAGAGAAATTTTAATCTTTTGTACGGGACGTTAGTTTGGAATTCCGTCTGTCATTGCACAATTTACCCCGTGTTTCTTTTCAGTTTCTTCACATTTTAACGCTGCGTTGAGATGATCAGACATGTTGAAGTTTCCATAGTTGACGTTGCCCTCCCTTAAATTCAGCTTCACGACGAGTATTCTAACTTTAAGTAAGCCAGCTTCAATACTAAGCATTGTTCCTATTTTTTCGACGATTTTTTGAGAATTTTCCTTATAGACGTGGTGAAACAATTCGGCGATCTCATCGTTTAGCAATTTCTGTTTAGCTTCGTATTCGCCAAGAGAGTCAATAGACTGCGGTGTGGAAGAGCTGTGTCTCTTGGTCTGATTGAAACTCTTAGCAAAAGCAGAGTCGTGTATTGAGAGCGCTGGATTTGGTGGCTTTTGTCATCTTGACAATATGATGAAGACATGCACTTTATTCTGGCGGGACTACCTCTAATGCAAGAGCGTATCGAAGAATCATGCAATGGAGTATTTTTTTAACGGTGAAACATACATGAAAAATTGACTTCAGTTGTAAATGGAACTGGTGTCTAGTGATTTAAACAGTAGTTATGCGGTTCACTGATGTCTGTAAATAAAGAATATACTACGTTGAAAGCAAAAATTGTGCCAAAAAATTGTAAAAACAATGTTAATAACCATAACAAATACTGAAATGGACATTGATGATTTATATCAGTATGGTTTGGACTCGTTGTTTGAATAGTTATGTTTTTTTTTTATTGCATGTGCGTTAATTGACCACTTCTAACTATCTCAACGCAATAAAAAATGACAGGCACACTTGTGTACATTGTTCCACGATAATCCCTCGGACTCAAAACATTTGGAAGCCTATCAAAAGACGCCTTTGTCCTACTTAGTTGATTCCAAGGAATGGTAGAACAGTCCGATAGAACAAAAACTCTCCCTTAAGGTCTCCATCTTTTGTGCAAAGCGCGAACACGAGTAACACAAACAAGATGGCGAACACCTTACTTTCAGCCAACCCTTCGCTTACCCCCTGGAAAACCTATCGCGTACCCCCGGGGGTATGCGTAGCCCAGTTTGGGAACCGCTGTTCTACAAAAAGGACTTTACACCAAAATACGACTTGTATTCATTTATTGGTCGAAACATTACAAATCAGACGAACATTTTATACCATCGCCAACTCAATACTCAGTGATTTTCAAGTCCAACAACTATTGAAGTTAAATAGTTGGTTCCACGTTTCACTAACATTCTTCTCAACTCGTATGTCTGATTTTGCTCTTTAAAATAGATTTCCCTCCTTAGCTGAAATCTTGCGTGTGACAATTGTCCCCACCAGGAGGCGCCACTTTCACAGGTGTATCACGGAAATAATGTCCTCTGTGAAGCGGTGTCGCCTTTTGCATTTTGAAAAATCGCCAATATTTAACAACCGATTCCGCTTAATAATGGATTTTCCATTATTTTAGTGAAACGGTGCCCAGCTGAACAAAGCAACGACAGGTGTGCTCTCCTAGAGTTGCCCTAAATCGCAAAGAGGTGTCGTTTTGTTGGATCCAGTTGACACTCACTACTTTGGAATAACAAGTTACATGCGTTACGTCAGTCAGGTTTAGGTGTGTGTGTGTGTGTGTGTGTGTGTGCGCGCGCGCGCGCGTGCGCACACACGTGTGCGTGTGCGTGCGTGTGCGTATTTGTGTGCGCCCGCGAATGGTTTTAAAGATATGGTGTCAACATTTGGAGTATTTGTAAACGAATGTTCTGCACGGTGTGTGCATTAAACGCACTTACGCGAAGGAAATAAGTCGGTTTACGCATGTGTATTAACAGTTTGTTAACAGTCTATAGCAAGATATATCACACGGAAGATATATCACATAAAACACCCTTCCAACTGCGCATTTCAATTACGCATAACATGCAATGGCGACGCGTGGAACGCCAAGTATAGGACTATAAAACTAACACGTCATAAATGGGGGGATCTGTTGTGAAATCATTTGTGAGTGGATATATTCGTTCCACTGGTTGGCACCGTACGTGCGAAACGTGACCAATCCTCTTTAAAAGACAGACACAAATTTAGCGGTACATTGAGGCACAAAACACAGTGGAAGGCGACGTTTGGTAGACACATTGGCTGTGGTGCGCATCTGAGAGGATCACTGTCATACGAGGAAGGTTGGTACTTGAAATACTTTTAAGATAGTGTTTCTTATTTTGCAATTCGTATTCCAAATAGCTATGTGTTAACCATAATAAGCATGTCTGTCGTTTGTAGCAAATGGCGGCGGCGATAAGGTTATAATACGTTGCTATGTAGTCTCACGAAGCACAATACAGAGTACTACCTTTTTTAATATGTACCTCCGTGGACGTTGTATATTTAGAAGGTGCACAAGCACGCACGTACACACATATTTTATCTCACGCATGCGCGCGCGCACAAGCACGCATGCACGCACGGATGCACTTACACACAAACACACATGCACATAGACACATAAACACATACACGCATGCACGCACGAACGCACGCACGCGCGAACACATACGCACGCACGCACACACGCATACGCACACACACACATATAATCCACTTTACCATTCACGTGTTTGCAGGAAATGGCAACAGCAAAGGTAGCTCTACTTATCGGAGTCGTCCTAGTCGGCATGTCCCGACCGGGTCTCTCGTTGACGGCGATGAAACAAGTCGTGGCCGCCAACAACGACTTCGCCATGGACCTCTACGGCCAGATTCGAAGAAACTTGAAAACGGATGACAACATCTTCTTTTCTTCGTTCAGTGTCTCTTCAGCACTGGCCATGGTCTATGCCGGAGCTAAAGGAAACACCAAAACGGAGATGGGAAAAACCTTGAAATTCGATAGCGTCAACATTAACAAAGTTCACGTCGGATTTCAGCAATTATTCGAGGCGTTTAATGACCCAACAAACAACTACACGCTGAGTGTCGCTAACGCCTTCTTTGGTAGTAAGGGGTATCCATTTTTGAAAGGTTATCTTACACTCGTTTCAAAGCACTATTATGCGCTAATGAAGAGCATGGACTTTGCAAGGCAACCAGAAAACAGTCGAAAATACATCAACAAGTGGGTAGCCGACAACACTAACCAGAAAATAAAGGGCTTGTTGCCCGAAAACTCCATTAGATCTTCAACAACTGCTGTACTTGTTAACACTATCTATTTTAAAGGACTTTGGAAAATACCATTCGACGTCAAATACACAATCTCCAGCACATTCCACTTGACTACAGCGAAAAGTATCAAAACCACTATGATGAAACTGGCTGGAAAGGGATTCAATTACGCTGAAGTAAGCAGTTTGAATTGTAAAATCCTTGAGCTGCCGTACGTCGGCGATGAGGTGTCGATGTATATCTTGCTGCCGAACTCGATCAACGGTCTCGCAGCGCTGCAATCACAACTCACCTCGGTCAAGCTCAACAACGCCATCTCCTTGATGCACAACGCTATGGTCGTCGTATCCATTCCGAAGTTCAAGATGACCTTGAAGCTTCAACTTAATCAGGTTTTGGATTCACTGGGCATAAAAGACATGTTCTCACGTAACGTTGCCGACCTTTCTGGCATGGACGGTACTCGTAATTTGTATGTATCCGCAGTCATCCATAAAGCATACATCGACGTAAACGAGGAAGGCACGGAGGCAGCCGCAGCTACAGCGATAGTAACGTATATAACCACATCGGTCCAACCAAGGCCGAAGATCTTCAAAGCAGATCATCCGTTCTTGTTCTTCATCCGAGAGAAAGTCACCGGCAGCATCCTCTTTACCGGCCGTGTTGTTAAGCCGCCAAAAGCGAAAGGCGGCTCATCGGGTACCGGAAGTGGGACTCAGCCATCTTGGTGCAAAGGTCTGCCAAAGTGGGTGTGCAGGCTTCAACAGTGGCTTGGAACCAGTCGAGTGGGGCGCGAACGTCACTGAAATCAAGAAGACGAAACGGTGTCAGAAATTACTATGTAACGCTTGATGCAGCGTTTTCAATAACATGTATTTCGGAAACTTGATGTCGTGAGGGGATAGGTTTTAACATTGCGCTTATTGGGCTTTTTAAATAGTCCTTTACTGCGTTTTTTAAACACCACACTTGTCGCCACACTTGTGTAAACGGTGACTATAAAAACGTGACTTAAAAGGAAACATAAAACGTTTTGTTGTTCACAGTATGCCCTCTAGCGAACTGTTCATCAGCTGTATGCAGTAGGGCCTAGTTGCTACATTCGCTATAATCATAGAGAAACCGTCTTCTCTTTCTGATGTTGCACTGAATGCAACCAAAATCCGAATTCATGCACGGTTTGTTATTGGTAATCAAGGAGATAAGTACATGGTGTTGTTATTTACTAAATAATTCACCAAAATATGAAAAGCAAACGTAATACGCCCAGCCAAAGTCTGTGATAGACCGTCGCAAACGCCTTAAATAAAACCAACAAACTATTATATTATTATATATATATCATTATCACGGTGCGAGCGTGTTTGTGTTCGTGCGTGCGTGCGGTTGTGCGTTCGCGTATGTGTCTACATAAGATTAGTATTTGTTCGAAAGGAAACAAAACGTCAACTTGAAACCTGCACGTTTTGTTAAGACGGAATAGAAAACAAAAAAACACATTTTCTTCTCAAGAAACTTGTTTTTACCTCTGAATATTTCAGCCGCATCCCGCGGCCTTCTTCGAAGTTACAGAAGTTATGTAGTTCATGTGTCACAACCGTAAGCGAAAAAGTTTCTTGATAGGTAAATATGTCAAATGCATGCTTGCTTTCTTCACATTTCACAACCTTACCACCTCGTCACCTCGCCATCTCGCCACCTCGCCACCTCGCCACCTCGCCACCTCGTCACCTCGCCTATCCCATGACCGTGGCTGGTCGTCATGGCACTTGTGTTGGTTAACTTAAAGTCTTCTCCGTGTTTTTGGTGTCAATGGCGTTTCGTACACATCCTGCTTATTACGTGACGTTGGCAATTCTTTCTCTGTGTGCCTCCCCATCGCCTGGCTCTCACTGTATATTGGGCGATGGGTTTATCCAGTCCAGTGTATCTTGTTACCTGGCCATACCATCACAGTTTACGCTTTCTTATTGTATATCTCCCATTTTCTTGCTGTCCGATGATTCGTGTGCGGACTTCTTCGTTAGTTATATTACTCATGAAAACTGCAAATGTATTGACGAATTAGCGTGATAAATCTACGACGGATGCACGAGTGGTACATCATTTGCGTCGTTAGTGCATAGTACCCATTCCTTAAACCAGATGGAACGTGTGTGTACAAGCTCGCCAATACGTCATTTTGATGCATATAACATTACAGCTACGCGTGAATGCGATGTCTTGCGCACAGAACAAAGGAAACCAGGGTAGACATTGACACAATGCGCGCCATGCTCCAGGTCTACTCGTTTCGCCCTATTAACACCGACATATAATTACCACAGATTTGTGATCATTTGGTCTACATATAGTGGCATTAATCGTCGCTACGACACTGACAACAAACATAGAAGAAACAGCAGTACGAGAATAAGACGAAGACTAAGAAAAAGGATAACAATAATAAGAAGAATATTCAAATGAATAAGAAGAATTAGAATGCTAATAAGAAAATAGCATTAATATAAAAATAGTAATAAGAAAAACAATTATAAGAATGTGAGGAGGAAAAAGAAAACAGTAATAGAGAATAAGAACAACAAGAATAATAAGGAGAATAATGGTAGGAGGAGAAGAAGAATAAGGCGAACACAAAGCAGCTGGAACAACGTAATATTTTGTTAGAACACTACATATGTTTAATGGAAAATGCGACTTAGAAAAGTGTATTAGCGGTGCATCGACCGAGTCTATGAACACATCAACACTACTTCACGAATTCGACAAACAAAGCTGCCTTGTCCACCACGCCGTTCAAACATTACTATATATTCCATGTGTCATAATTATTAGATATAACTTTAAAATGTATATTGTCAGTCGCACAGGGCATCCTAGTAACTAGTAAACAATCAATGGTGTGTCTGCACTAGGTGCTCTGATGCGAAGACAAATATGTATAAGCACACGGGAGGGTCTAAAGAATCATTAATATAGTTTGGTGATAGGTAGGTAGACACATGTATCTGAGAAAACACCCCGTGTACCTTTGCCTTTCAACAGTCCTTAATGTATGACAACGACACCAGGCACTGGCAGGCATAACACACACACATGTAGTGTCAGCAAGCAATGTATCGTGGGAATCAAGTGTGACGGACATTTCGTTCCGTCCCACTGGCTTGCTGCGCATTGGCTGTATATGACTTCACCGAAACATGACTGAACCCATCCACGCGAACTACGCAATGTATGGTCGCGCTATGAATCATTAAAACAAAATTTCGCTTGTTATCCAGATCCCGTTATTAAAAAAACTTGTTCAACTAAAGAAATTCAAGCAAAAGCTTGTGATTACCCGTCCCGCCAGCGACAGCGGCTTGTGACAGGCAAGTAAAATAAAACTAAGCGCATGTATGCAGACTTAAGACGCCTAATTCTGAAAGGTAGTAATTCCATTGGATGGCGCCTCGACGGTTAGTTCCACGCTTAGAAAGGTATCTATGTCAGTTCTACTGATGTAGTCAGCAGTCTCTGGCTCGCGAGGATGAGTGGACGTCACGTGAATTTAGGTACATAGATCGTAAATAATACTGGTTATTTCGTTTTAACTAGTGTTCGACTGTTTCTTCTTATAAGCTGATCATTGGAGGTTAACTGAAGCAGATTGGAATTGGCGCATGCGTGGCACGTATGTTTGGTGATTAGGTTGGTTTTGATTTATGGCGTTTGTGGGGCATTTTGTCTGACTATGATAAATTCATGCAGTGTTAAAACAGTAAAAGGCAAGTTCTTATATAGGGCTGTATACAATCCTTAGGATTGCTCAAATCGCTTTACATTGTAGTCCCTGGCAGAACTGTTCATTCCAACACCATCTCGACTTCTCTGCCTGTCCTTCTCTGTGACAACGTATTCAGGAAAGACAAAAAAGAATAATAAACCTTGGCTATCAAGAGGGCTAAAAAGCGCTTGCATAAAGAAGAAGAATTGTTAGCGTTTCTAAAAAATAGGACAGAATTAACAGAAAGCCGCAACAAAAATAAGATAAACAAAATTAGTACGTCCAGGAAAGAAAAACTATTACAGAAAACAACTCGACGATTGTAAGACTAATATAAGAGAGACTTGGAAAACTCTTAACAGCGTAATAGGTAAAAGAAAATTTAATACCACATATTTGAACAAGTTTCATGTTGGTGAAAACCTAGTAGTACATGTATTAGAAAACAAAGAAATAGCTAACCATTTTAACAATTTCTTCGTTGACATAGGTTCCAAATTATCCAACCTCATAGAACCCTACCCGGGAACAATGCCAACCGACTTTGTAAAACGTACTGTGTCACAATCAATGTCCCCCGTTACTGAGCAAGAAGTACTCGAAATCGTGTCTGGGTACAAAAGTAAAACTTCATACGGACAAGATGAAATCAGCATGAAAACAGTTAAGCATGAAATAAAGCAAACTGTACAACCGCTAACCCACATTTTAACAGGATCATTTCCAAATGATATGAAATTAGCAAAAGTCACTCCGATATTTAAGTCAGGAGATCGTTTAAAATGTTCTAATTATAAACCTATATCTCTCTTATCCCAATTTTTAAAAATACTTGAACAAATATTCAACAAAAGGCTAACGTCTTTCATTGAAACACAACGCATATTGAAAGATGGGCAGTATGGATTCAGAAGTTATCACTTAACTCCACTAGCTTTAACAGAATTTGTCGGAAAGGTTACTTCCGCAATGGATAAATGCCAAAGCACAATTGGTGTCTTTATCGACCTAAAAAAGCCTTTGACACTGTTGACCACAACGTAGTGCTAAGCAAATTGCATTGCTACGGAAAAAGGGGTCTGGCTCTGGACTGGATAAAAAGCTACTTAATCAACCGTAGACAATATGTATGCAATAACAACAGTAACACAGAACAGAAGGAAATCAAGTGTGGAGTCCCGCAAGGTTCTATCCTTGGCCCGTTATTATTTATTCTGTAAATAAATGACACGTGTAAAGTCTCAAAATTGCTTGATATTATTTTGTTTGCTGATGATAAAAAATTGTTTTTATTCCGCTAGTAATACAGATGAAGTAAACATTGTTGTGAACAACGAACTAAAAAAAATAGACCTGTGGTTCCGAGCGGTACAAATTATCGCTCAATATGAACAAAACACATTTTATTGTGTTTAACAATAAAAAAAAAAACCTAGAACAGATGAGAATATAGTTTTGAATGGAAAAAGCATTGAGCAGGTATCATATAAAAAATTCCTTGGAGAACCATTGACGAAAACTTAACATGGCGAGAACACATAACAATGGTTGAATAAAAAAGCATAGCAGTTTTGTATAAAACCGTCTAATTAGAAAACGTTAATATGCAACCTCAACAAACACACACGCACGTACACACGCACACACACACACACACACACACACACACACACACATACACACACACATACACACATGCTGATTTTATTATTGTTAGATTCATGGTTGCTTTCAACCGTCTACGTTATTGACGGTGTGGATACGTATTGATGGCGTCGTTACCAACAAATTTAATGTGAGGCACTCTCTTCCTAGCTTTGTATTAATTGATTAATGTAATGTTCTTTTGATTGTAATTCATTATGTTGAAAGAATACTGCACGACAAATTGTGCTTAGTAAGCCCATAACAATGTTCGCAATTTGAAAGGTTCGACTCCGCAGCATGTTCAAATAGTAAACAAAACATCCAGTTTCAAAACAATCTCTGTTGGCAATATTGGAGAGGCGGCCTGAGTTAACCGAAATACTTTTGATGTTCATCGCAGCAGACTTCCTGTCACAAATTATTACGCTGGCTAATTCTGGGTACAGGAACACACTGACTCCCTTTAAAATAGTAACGATGATGATTACATTATTTTATATTTGTGATTCAAAAACAAGCCATAACTCCGGAGGTTCGAAACAGTGACTACTTGCTATTTACATTTCTGTGAATTATTTAGTAAATAACAATACGCATCTCCTTGATTGATGTTTACATACCGTGCATGTACGGGGTGTTTGGTTGCATCCGGGGTAAGCTACAACCGAGATAACGGATTATCTAATGAATCATCAGTTCGTTACAGGGCATAATCCAAAAAACGCTTTAAATGTCCTTTCAAGTCACGTTTTATTAGTCCACGTGTACAAAACTAAGGCGACACGGCGAATAATTGTTCATTTCGACACAATTTGCACAATGTGTATATCAAAGCTAAAACGTGCACCGAGACATAGTTTAGTATTTATGTTAACCAGTATTTCGAATATACAATTGTAAAATGTCATATGACCTACGTGGAGTGTCGCTATGAAAACTTCTGATATAACGATCATCCATTTAAAAAGAACAACTCTGAAATACCCGTCCAGGTAGCAGTGTGTACCACACCCATGGATAAGGAACATTGGATATACGGAACAATTTAACAAAGTCCCAAAGTATTCCTTGTAGCGAGAGCTCACTGTATAAAAAATCGTCATGATATTTCCCCACAGCCGCATGTCCTAAATAATTGTGTTGCCGTAGATGCTTCACCGAGCGTTACTATGAAAATGTCGTATGCTTGGTTTCACTGACGTTCGCGTTTCTTCAGCTTGGCTCTAAGCCACCTTAGAAGTCTGCACATCCACTTTGGCACATCTTTGCACCAAGATGGCTGACTCCCACTTCCGGTACCCGATGAGCCGCCTTCCGCTATTGTCGGCTTAACAACACGGCCGCTGAAGAGGATGCTGCCGGTGACTTTCTCTCGGATGAAGAACAAGAACGGATGATCTGCTTTGAAGGTCTTCGGCCTGGGTTGGACGGACGTAATTCCAACAACAACTCCAGTAGCCGCAGCTGCCTCCGTCCCTTCCTCGTTCACATCGATGTACGCCTTGTGAACGACGGTTGATACATACAACTTGCGAGTACCGTCCATGCCAGATAGATCAGCTATGCCACGTAAGAACAAGTCTTTCGTCCCCATCGATTGCAAAATCTTATTAAGGTCAACCTTCAATGTCATCTTGAATTTTGGAATGGAGACGTCAACTTTTGAGTTTTGCATCAAGGAGATGGCGCTGTTGAGCATGGCCGAGGTGAGTTGTGATTCCAGCGCTGCGAGACCGTTGATCGAGTTCGGCAGGAGGATGTACATCGACACCTCATCGCCGACGTACGGCAGCTCAAGCACTTTACAATTTAAATTATTAACTTCAGCATAATTGAATTTCTCTGCAGCCAGATTCATCATTTTGGTGTTCACATGTTTTGACGTAGTCAACTGGAATTTGCTTAAGATTGTGTCTTTGACATCGAATGGTGTTTTCCACAGTCCTTTGAAGTATATGGTGTTAACAAGAACGGCAGCTGTTTCGGTATTAATGGATCCTTTGGGCAACAAATTCTTTATTTTCTGGTTAGTATTGTCGGCTACCCATTTGTTGATATATTGTCGACTGCTTTCTGGTTGCGTTGCAAAAGCCATGCTCTTCATTAGCGCATAATAGTGCTTTGAGACGAGTGTAAGATAATTGTTCAAAAATGGATACCCCTTGCGACCAAAGAAGGCGTTGGCGACACTCAGTGTGTAGTTGTTGGTTGGGTCATTAAACGCCTCGAATAATTGCTGAAATCCGACGTGAACTTTGTTAATGTTGACGCTGTTGAATTTCAAGGTTTTTCCCATCTCCGTTTTGGTATTTCCTTTAGCTCCGGCATAGACCATGGCCAGTGCTGATGAGACACTGAACGGTGAAAAGAAGATGTTCTTTCCCGTCGATATGTTTCGAATCTGGCCGTAGAGGTCATTGGCGAAGTCGTTGTTGGCGGCCACGACTTGTTTCATCGCCGTCAACGACAGACCCGGTCGGGACAAGCCGACTAGGACGACCCCGAGAAGTAGAGCTGCCTTTGCTGTTGCCATTCCCTGCAAACACGTGAATGCTAAAGTTTCAATCATCTGCATATGTGTGTGTGTGTGTGTGTGTGTGTGTGTGTGTGTGTGTGTGTGTGTGTGTGTGTGTGTGTGTGTGTGTGTGTGTGTTCGTGCGTGTGTGTGTTTGTGTGCGAGTGCGTGAGTATATGCGTGCGTGTGTATGTATGTGCGCGCGTGTGGGCGTACGTAGTCAATATAATATCAACACACTATGTCTTATCTCTGCCACCATATGTTATGATACGCAGACTTTGAAGAACAGACATTATACTATTCTATTTAATATACAACTATTTAGAAGACATAAGCCTATTGCACAACGGGAAACAACAACTCATTAATTTTAATTAATATTAAAAGTACTAACCTCCGGTATAAGTGAGCGCTTCACGTAGAAGTTCACACAGCCAAAGTTTTTTTCACGGCCGTCACCTTCCACAGTTTCTCGCGAACCAATGTATCTATCAAACTGTGAACGTCTTTTAAAGAGGTTTAGTCACGTTTATCACGCGCGATGGGAGCCAGCGGGGTGCGACGAATATAGTGTCACATTCAAATGATGGCCCTGCAAGGCAGAGTCCCGTGATTTCTCACATCTTAATGCCACATTTACTAGTTCAGCGTGCCAGGCACCGCCGTTGCGCGATAGGCGCCGTTGAAAGGCGTTGGTGCGAAGAGTGTTTTGTCAGACGTCATGTATCTTCTTAATGGCAGTTTATGAGCTCGCAAGTGGTCACGGATAAATCACTCCATTTCCTTCGCATAACTGCATGTACTGCAAGTTAAGTGCAGAACATCGTTCGTTTACAAGCTGGCCATTATTGTGACAACATAATAATGTTGAATACAAACCCACCCGCGCTCACACATAGGCGCACACACGAGACCAGATTGTATGTCATTATGAACTGCCTACAACAGTCTCATATTGCATAATAAGAGAAGATTGCATAAAGTCAAGAAAATCACAACAGAATAACATTGGTAAACTGGTGTTATGAGCAAGAACAAACAAACGTTATTTGTGCCCTGCCACTGCAAAGTCGGTATTAAGTTGTAAACTTGTGATATCCACAAGTAGTTTTGTATCTTTTTTGCATTCCACATATCATAAGCTTTAAAACGACACCTCACTGTTTGAAATATCTTCAGTAGTTTTTTTACTTATTGATAAAATTGAAGCACAATTGTTAAAAGCAATATTTTGAGAAACGAAATAATTTGATTTATATTATCTATTGTCTTTTAATCTACGGATTCGCAAATGCGTGCATTTTATTAGTTGTGCATCATATGTCGAGAAATATAAACTGGACATTGAGGACGATTTCGGTCAAAATACAAAATTGATGGGACATGATCTTGACAGCTATTTTGTCTCTAGCGTAGAACTGACATCTGCGGCCCGGTTCGCTGTGGCAGGTCACGTGTGTTCGCTTTCTTGAAGATCGCAAATGTAGGCCCTGATAACGAATTTGCGAAATACATCTTCAACAATTATTTAAAGGGAGATTATCTGTTCAATTTGGCTAATATTTGTAGGGACTTAGGTGAATCGGGTATACGTGGTCGCACCTTGGTGAGAAGCGTGGGAACGAGCCAACTTCAAAGCAATAACTGCCAACTGTTTAGGCCTACCGGTTTAATGTTTCGTTTACAATCTGAACAGTTGGCGGGCGCAACTGTCAAATTGCGAATACTGTTTAGCTGTAAAAGCAATTTGGTGGACAATTTACCTTCAGCGTATTTCTTTTAGTTTAAAAAAAATTAAGTGTGTGCGTGCGTGTGTGCGTGCGTGTTAACAACTGAGGAACTGACATCGTTTCTCTCTACGTCGGTGGTGAATACCGTGTGGTACCCACTCTTTACAACAAATGGGAGTTGTCTACATGCTGGTTTTTCATCAATACGTCATTTGGGTGTAGATAGCATTAAACTAAAGCTGCACGACTTCTCGTGCGTGTTATTTAGAATAAAGGAAGCAAGGATCGGCTGTAGACGTTGGCACCCTGGACGCCACGCACCAGGCGCCGTGTCTACACTTTACGTCCGACTGACACGGAGAAGTAGAACCTGACACTGATGAGAGTCTATCGTTAGTGGTATAAGTCGCAGCTATGAACGCGGCGGAACTTGTTGCGGCACCTGTTGCTGCAACAACAACAAAATAACAATAATAATAGTACTAACAATAACAACAATAATAATAATAACAATAACAATAATAATAGCACTAATAATAACAACAACAACGACAATAATAATAACAATAATAACAGTAATAATAATAATAACAAGACGTTCAAGAAGAAGAAGAAGACGTTCAAGAAGAAGAAGATGTTCAAGAAGAAGAAGTCGTTAAAGAAGAAAAAACGTTGAAGAAGCAGAAAACGTTGAAGAAGAAGACGTTCAAGAAGAAGAAGACGTTCAAGAAGAAAACAAATAAGACGTAAAGAGTAAACAAAAGGAGACGGATAAGAAACATTTTAATACGAACAAAAACACAAACATAATAAGAATAGCAAGAAATATCATAATAATAAGAAAAAACAGAACAAGAAGAAAGAATAAAAAGGACGAGAAGAATAGTAAGAAGAAGAAGACAAAGCAGCTGCGTCAACTTATTTTTTTTAATTCATCGTAAACATTTTTTTAAATACTTCAAAAAACGATTAGTATTAAACTGCCTAATTGCGCACCAACACTGGTTCACAAAAACGACAACTAAAGCTGATATATCCATCAAGTGGATTACGTTTTTAACATATATGTATACGCGCTATATGCCTAAGTACACATGCCATGGACGTCGGAACCGAGGGAGAGGGAGTCCCTGAGCCCCTAATGTTTTGTGGCTGGGCTGAAGATATAATTAGCTCACCAATATTTTCAAAAAAGTGGATGTAGTTGGAAGTTTTGAGCCTCAAGAGGGCATGATGTTATTTTTGGTGAGCCTCAAAGGTTTGCTGATGGAAGATTTTTATAAGCATATCCCTCCGATTTCGTGAACATCAGTCAAACAATGCATTTGGCAGATTTTTTTTAGCATACCACTTTCCGACGCCTAAGCATGCCATATGTATAACTTAAAAGTACTTATTGTCGGCGGGATATGGCATCTGCAAGCGGATAATACATGGCGTGAAATGTATAAACGAAGCAGGGTGTGTCTGTGCTAGGAGCTCCCACACGAAGACAACATTAATTAATGTAACTATTTACGCTAGAACGACTGAAAAAACACCTCTTGCACCTTCGCCCTTCAATGGTCTTTAAGATATTACGGCGGCGCCTGGCAATAGCTAACGTCAGTATGCAATATATCATGGGAATCAGTTGCGACGTAGTACTTACGTTTAGGCGGACGTTTCGTTCCAACCGCTGGCAAGCAGTACGGACGAGCGTTGTACGTGACTTCACCAAAACGTGACTGGATCACGTTAAACTTAAAGGTCAAATACAGGACGGTATACGACAATATATTGGTGACGAGGGAGGTTGTTGCCATCTGGAATAATCATAGTATTGGAACTACGATTCAGCAGTCTCGTAGAGTTATTTTCGATGCATAAAGCATAGATCAATGTTTAACCTCTTAGACATAACCAAAACTTGGGTCGCCAAACCATTTTGAGTGGATCCAAGAGTCTCCAGTGACCGAATTTTTCTTTAGTGCCTCGCTTGCCCGTATCAGATGCATGCGAGACGAATAATGTTTGCCAAATGTTGCATGGGTTTGAAACACCGTTTGATGTAATATTACATGGCATTTCAGATTCGGGAAAGTCGGTGCCGTTCTCGATTAGCGCCATATAGAAGCCTTCAAAGTAGGCCCTACATTGTCTTTCACAGACACAACGCTGGATTTAGGGCTACGAAGACCCCTGGGCTGTGGATGACCTATCACCTGGGCTTCACAGCACAGCACCATTTTTTTATTCAACACAACTCACCACACCTCACATGGTCGCCCACTGATTTGTTAGTTATTACTAATTTTTATGCTTCCACGTAGAGTCACAACTTTCTTTTCAATGCCTGCATTTATTTGACTCCAAAGCCATGGGGGCCTTGAACCAAAATGGTAAATTGTGGGGGCCTCGGGGCAACTGCCCAGCCCTAAACCGGGCCCTGCACAGATAAATATCGCTTTAATCAACAAGTGAACATTGTCCAGGCATATTTTATTGTCTATCGAATTAGCTGTGTCCTTATTATCACCAGTATCCAGTAAGTTAGCGTTATAGGCTAGGCTTGAAACATTTTCGAAATCGTACAATCTTTCCGACTCAGTCCTTATCTTTGCTTTCGATTTGCATGTGGCATGTGATGGCCTCTGTCAACCCCAATAAACAAATGAACGGCAATTTGGTGATTTCTCTGTGTTTTTGAAGCAAATTTAGTCAATCTGACATGCATCACATCGCATAGTAATTAGCATAAAAGTGTTCTTGCATATGTTTTGTATTATTTCTGACGTAATTCTTTTTTTCAATTGAATGCAATGTTAAGTCTGAAATAAAACTATCAATAGATAATTGGTTGACTGATTGCTATGTCTATTTATGCTGTTATTATGTTTTTTATCATTTATCACAAGTTAACTGTATTGAAGGCACACATGGTGAATATAAATAGAAACTTAGTTTAAATTACTGTTCGACTGTCTTTTCTATAATGGGAAACAGAAAGGAATTAACGCATGTGCGTGGCTGGTGGCGAATTTATTGTCCCAAACAAGCTAGATAGGGAAATGTCTCCGCGGCGCCCATTGGGTATTGCCCTGACCCCTGACACAGTGGTCCACGTGCTTCGTAGAAATTGTAAACATGTACTAAAAGAAATGCTCAAAAATCAGAAAAAAATCTTTACAAAAGATATCCATATAACTCCTTATCACTAATTTGTATCATGTTATGAAAATAAATTGTCAGAAAAGTTGGTTTTAGTGAATTACTTACAGTTTCCGTATGACAACGTAGCGCCGCGCTAAACGTTTGGCTACAGCGTTTACCGTGCTAGCGGTTATTAATCAATGAAAAAGATATGTTGATGCACGTGACGTAATTGCCTAAGAACGTCACGCTCAATTCTCGTTAGGCATACACAGAGATCAACGGCTAGATCTCGCGAGATCCAAAGCGACGGATTGTGGTGTGGGTCCTACGTATTATTACCCTGCACTCAAATCGCTGTATCTCATAAAACTGATAAGACTCATCCACTTCCATGTGTGTGCGATAACAAAGAAAATAAACAAGAGGTTATAACCAAAAACGAAATAGCACAAAACTGTCAAACTCAGAGACACAATAATGTCAATATAATTAAATAGGGCCGATGTTACACGTATGTTTTAACCAGTGGCATTGCCGTGCATTGGCTATTGCAACACGTGTAAGAGAATTATCTTGTGCCACCTATGTATCATCAAAAATAAATAAGCTAGCAAAAAATGAACAACTCGGGACATGTCCAAAATCACTCAATTCAGCGATCGCTAGCAAACTTACAGTTCATCCGATCCCCAAAATAGTGGTAGTGTTTGAAAGGTTACCTTTTCATCTACGTAGTAAATAGCACGGTTGATCATGTTAAAGTATATTTTCACCATTATGTTGATCTGAAATATGGTTGTTTTCATCCGCTTGAACTCGGCGAACGATGTTAGCGTCGGGTATTCTTCGCCGTCTGTCGGCGAAACTGCACATTTCCTGTCAATAACCGCTGCGTTGCTATAGCATTGCACATGGCCTATATGAGCAGTTGATGTTTACATGTTAAGCTCCACCTATTTTTGCATGTCAAAAAAGATGTTTCACCGAATATTGGCATTACATTAGCGATCGCCGGACGCTGACAGACCGTTTGTTTACTTGTGTTTATGTCGTCAGCAAAGTTGGTGGAGCATGAAAATAAGAACTTATGAAGTACGCATGTCTGAAATGCAAATTAGAATTTGGGCTCCTATCGGTAGATGGGCGAACTTTGTCGATGAAACAAGTTGGTTCGCTGGTGTGTAAAAGACCGCAAACAACATGATTGCAGATATGTGTCAAGGTTCTTGTAGGAATTATTATGGGGAAACCAAATATGTGCTAGAATAACAGAAGGTGTAATCTTTCAAATGGTACCAAGATTGTTGGGATCGGATGAACCGTAAGTTTGCTAGCGACCTCTGAATTTAGTGATTTTGAACATGTCCCGAGTTGTTCATTTTGTGCTTGCTTATCTATTTTCGGTATCGTGTACAGTAGATATCGTTTAAGTCGGATTCGCCTAAGTCGGATCTTCGCTCAACTCGGAAAGAATTCCGAGGATCGGTTTATTTGTAATGTAGTTCCCATAAAAATCTTCGTCTAAGTCGGATTATGTACGTCGGATATTTGCCTAACTCAGAATAACTGAGTCGGTCCATTTGATCCGAGATAATGTGTTTTCCCTCGCCTAAATCGGATCGCAGTATTCAACCAAATCACTTGGTTACTTGGAGTATATGTACCATATGAACTAAAAAGTGAAACGGGTATTCCAAAAAATAATCCGGACAGTCACAGCAACGTACGTAGGCGTCAAGTCGTCACTCATCTAACACAGCTAGCATCACCAAGCCAATGGACGCTGATATAACCAAGAACATGACGTCCCATTACCGGTACATCCTAACCACCAGGAGACTAGAGGCATCAGAAGGAGTCGCACCGTTTTCTCAAGAAATTGAACTACGTTGGACGTCGTCATTGCCATGAAATCAACGTGGAATAAACTGCAATCTGAAACACTTCTAAACTCCTAAAAAATCGGGATTTGTCTAAGGTGTTGAGCGTCAAGACGAGGATGAAGACAAAGCAGCTCCTTCGTTCAGAAACGTACGGAATAAGCTCCATGAGATGTATGGAGATGTTGTTTGCACGACGGTCGACTGTGTTGGCGTGGACGAGACAGCAGAAACGTTGGCTACACCAAATAACGAGCAGATCATTGAAACCGTACAACACCCCGACGGTTGGTTTACTGAGCGATGATGAGGACGACGAAGTCTCGTTGTCTGAAGATAAGATAACAAACCTCAATGGCACACATGTTGCTATATAGACGCTAATTAAGGCACTCCGGTTTGACGCTCGTGAAATCGATGATGATTGACATTTACAATCAATAATAATTATTAAGCTATAAGCTTAGAGATTCGTGCCAAAATGAAGCACAAAACTGTTCTAATACTGCATAATGTTGTATGTTGCTTGTGAACATCAACATATGTATAATTACCGCGGTATCCAGTCACTTTCATGCGTTATCCATAGTTATCTAAGGTCTTTTAGAGGGTATCCTTTGGCGCTGGGATATGTCATCTTTGACTAAGTCGGATTTACGCGTAAGTCGGATTAAATCACTCAGTTCGATTGAATCCGACTTAGGCGAGGTTTACTGCACTTGGAATTAAATTAAGAATGGTCTGCCCTATCAGGAAATATAGTTTCTTCATATATTTCACAGGTTGATATCTCTTGAATGGATCACCTTTTGTCAATGGAACTTTATGGAATTGTTCTGTACAATGTGTAGATCACGTAAGTGTAACTAGAACATAAATGCAGTTTCTGGTTAATGTGCATCCGTTTGATAAGAATAACGATTTATTCGATAAATCACCCGTGAGAGGATTTTCAGACCTTGGTTGTGAGCACATTACACATTCCACAGAACATGTTGTGTGTACGTGGTATCTATGCATGCCACTGTGCAAATCAGCATGTTTTAGGAACCTGGATATTATCAATTCCCCAAAAAATGCGCCGTGCATATAGAGATAGAGTGACAGCAGAGTATGTGAAACTATGGCCAACAATAGGAACAGTGGAAGAAGAATGGAAATTATTTAAAGATGCTTTCATTGGAGCAGCGGAGGAGCTGTGCGGCAGAACTTTTGGTAAGGGAAGAGCTTCCTCTAAGAGCAAAAGCCAGACATGGTGGACTGAAGAAGTAGTCAAAGCAATTGGAGAAAAGAGAGAGGTGTGGAAGGAGATAGAAGTGATCAAAAGGAATGGCGGACAACCTGATGTAGCAATACAGCAACTGTGCGGACAGAACAAGAAGGCAGCTCGGGGGGTTGTGAATAAGGCAAAGAGAGAGATGGAAGAGGAGCTGTATAGAAATCTTGATGAGGATAGTGGAAAGAAGATGAACTATAAAATGGCCCGTGAGAGGGATGAGGATAGCAATGATGTGAAAGATGGAACAGTAATCAAAGACAAGAACGGAAAGCTAGTGACAGACAGGAAAGATGTGCTACAGGTCTGGGAGGAGTATTTCAAGGCATTACTAAACTAAAGGAAAACAGAGAACTGGATCTACCAAGTTCAAGTGAGGGAGAAATAAAGGTGAAGGGAATTGTGGATGCTAAGGTAGAGAGAGCAATGAAGAAGATGAAGAAAGGTCGGGCGATGATTGGTGAAGTGCGAGTGGAGATGCTGGTGGTGGCTGAACGAGTTGGAAAATGGTGGACATAAAGATTACTGTATGGAAAAGAAAGGGAGAGGTGCATGACCGTGGAAAATATATAGATATTACTTTGCTAAGCCATATGTTGAAGAGGTGGATGGTGGTCCCAGAGGCGGAGGTCAGGATGATAGAAGGGACATATGAAGAAACAAAGAGCAGGGTGTTGTGTGGACCGGGAGTGTCAGGAGAGTTTGAAATAAATGTTGGCCCAAGACAGAGGAGCTCCCTGAGCACACTGATGTTTATCGCAGTGGTGGAACTGGTAAACAGAAAGACTGGTACGAGATATGTCCTCCGGTACCTATTGTATGCAGACGAACTGGCAGTGGTAGCGGACGGGGAAGCAGATCTCCAAGAACAACTGACAGAGTGGAAGATTATGTGTAGCAGACATCGAGTGAAAGTTAATGTGGACAGGACGGGGGTACTTTGGGAGGAGCAGCAAAACAAAGAGTTGAAAATACACATGGAAGGGAAGAAGCTAAAACAAAACAGTTTTTTTTTTATCTGTGTGGAGCGATATGCGGGGTCGGTAACTCAGACACCGAAATTCGCAGGAGAATAAAAGCAGGGGCAAATGCTTGGAGGTAAGTTGAACGTGTGATGGGAGACAGGCGCATATCGCGTAAACTAAGAGGTGGTGTTACCCCGACATACTTGTATGGCCTAGAGACGATGGCACTGACAGAGAAACAACAAGAGAAGAAGCAGGTTTGTAAAAACAACTGGGTAAGAGGAATTGCGGGAGTGAAAAGAACTGATAACAGAAGAATGGAGGAACTGAGGCTGGAGGTTGGAGTAAAAGAAAGCCTTAAGAAGAAGCTGGTGAGGAGTCGATTGAAGTGGGCTGGGCATGCCGAGAGAATGGGAAGAGAACGGCTGGCAAAAAAAGCAGATGCCCAGAGAGTGGAGATAAAATGAGGCGAGGAAGATCTAGACTGCAATGGACGAACTGCGTAAAGAGAAACTTGGGAAGACTGGGAGAGGGGTGGAGAACGAAAGCAAAAGATAGAGGGGTGGAGACAGTTGGTCGAGAAAGTAGTGCAAGATATGTGAGGAATGGAACGAAGGCCAGCCTCATCCCTGACGACATGGAATCAGGAGGAGAACAACATGCCTGAAATGGCCGCTAGGGTGTAACGGGTTGTACTATTGTGTGGTCGTCGGCAACATTTGGCGGAACTAGTGAATGCTACTGTAGCCAACTGTTGGACGAATGCAATTAAATCTGTTTCAGGGAATTTACAAGGGAACATCACGTAACTGTGCGTTAAGGTGGCAACACTAACATGAACACGAACACGATGCGAACAAAAACGTGCTATAGTCACTTAGGGTCCAATATGTAAACCCTAAAGCAGTAACACTTAAACTATATGATAATTAATCATCTATATATTTGTGTTTTTCAATTATATGAAAGGATGTAATTAATAAGTGTTAATGTATTCACTACATTTGTTACAGCGATGGCGCATTACTTAATTTTCGGGGAACACATAGACATATTTGGTTTCAAGGCTCAACGCTTTTATTTCACAACGTATGGCCAATGCGAATCTCGCATGAATGTGTTTTCAGAAGCCGCCATTAAACCAGCCATAACCAAGATATCTCAGGAGTAGTCGACAAAACCAATCCGGCAGACATCGACAGCAAGATGGGATCGCCTCACTTCCGGTACCCGAGGAACCGTCGTCTGCTTGAGGCGGAGTCATGACTCGGCCGCTGAAGAAGATGTTGCCGGCGACCTTCTCTCGGATGAAGAACAAGAATGGATGATCTGCCTTAAAGATCCAGAATTAAGAACCAGAATGGATGATCTGCCTTTAAGATCTTCGTGGGCTCAGATGCTGATGTAAGTTTAATTACAACCGCAGTAGCTGCGCTGCCTCCGTCCCTTCCTCGTTCATATCGATGTAAGCCTTGTGAACGACTTTGCACACGACTAAGTCGTGAGTGCCGTCGATGCCAGACAGATCGGCGTTGCTGAACAAGTCCCTCATGCCTATCGTCACCAACATGTCCCTTAGTTAGAACTTCGCGATGGAGACTCGACCTTGGCGCTTTGCATCAAGGAGATATTTGGTTAGTGTTGCTGGCCACCCAATCGTTGATGATCTTCCGACTACCTCAGGGCTTCCGACGAAGTTTTTGAGTGCAGAGTAAAAGAATTGGTGGACGATATTAAGGTACGTTTGTAAGAACGGATACCCCTTGCGACCAAAAAAGGCGTTGGCGACACTCAGCGTGTAGTTGTTGGTTGGGCCGTTGAACGCCTTGGATAATCGACGAAAACCAACATGAACATTGTTGGAGCTGACGCTGTCGAATTTCAAGACGTTGCCCATCTCCGTCTTCGTGTTTTCTCTGTCTACGCCATAAACCATGGCCAGTGCTGAAGAGATACTGAAGAGAAAACAAGATATTCCTTCCCGAAGATTTGCTTTGAATCTTGCTGTAGAGGTCAATGGCGAAATCGTTGTTGGCGGCCACGACTTGTTTCATCGCCGTCAACGACAGACCCGGTCGTGACAAGCTGACTAGGATGACCCCAATAAGTAGAGCTGATATCATCTTCACCATTTCCTAATAAAAAAATCATATTATTGTTACTATTATTATTATTAAAGGATTATCCACGAACGCATTGTACTTCGGGTTGTAATATTAATAATGAATAATACAGTATGGAAATATTGTCTAAACGTTTCGCAACAGCAGTAATGTTTGTGTGAGTATTATATTGTATATCTATATATATATACTTATATATATAAGTATATATATATTTATATATATATATATAACCAGTCAATTATGCTAACAATTATGAATTGCCAAGACGAAACATTGATATATAAATAATTCGATACATTTGACAAGTGTCGCATTCAAATCCAACCACCTTTAGGAGGGACCATATCTCAGACTGCTGGCTGTATGGATAACTTGGCCTATACATCACTAATACTCATCAGTCATTCAGCCGTGCAACAAAGTGTAAGTATAGCCGATTATAGTTTCCAGTTTATCTGCAGTAAAATCAATACTAGTTGTATAGAAAAAAGAAAATTACTATAGACTGGTAGATAGAATATTTGCCGTTTTTGCTATAAATCGATGCATATTTAAAAACACTCAAAAAAGTATACTCAGCGTCATAAGCATGACTTACTTGGCGCAGGTTCCCCGTAAACAGTTAGTCAGTCATACGTAACCATACCACTTTAGTTAGTTGGACAAACATGTGGGGCGATTATATGAAGCGTTGAGAAACACTATAAAAAGGCCATTATAGAATGTTTCATTTCTGCCACGTATACCATACAGACTGGAACTCTGTTACCACGGATGTGGATGAGGCCAAGACAGTCGACATCACTAACCAGTCACCTGCCTTTATTTATGTATTTTCGCTTCTCTCTTGTTTTTTTAGGGTGTCTTTTTATTTCTGATTGTCACCCTTTTTATTTAATCCATGGACTGGAAGTCAGTGCGAATAGCGCCAGAATAGCCAACACTCAATATAGCCAATGATTGTGGGTAATGTGTGTGCGCCCCTGGAGGGGTCATACACGTAACGACGCAACGAATTTTCACACAAAAAAGTCGTAAATAAAAAAAAACTAAAACTCAGTCGCGCCGTTGTCTCGTACTAGGTACCACGGACCACCAGCAGGCGCCAGGTACCACCGCCACCGGACAGGCGCCAGGTAGAACCAGTCATGCGCCAAGTAGTACAGGTCACCGGCCAGGCGCACGTCGTAGCAAGAGCGCGTCGTAAATCTGCGTACGTGTGATGTGCCAAAATAGTTAGGGTGGTCAATGGTTAATGAACACATAAAATAACATTCTAAGTTTCAATAAATTACGTTCGCATCGGTTGGGGATTGTTTGCCTGAAAAACTAACTGTCTAGTTACGAGAAACGTTTTATTTCGGAAGCGACGCTAACACGTGAGATACATTTGGTGCGCTGTTGTTGTACACCCGCAGAAGTAGGTATAAACAAAGGTGGTTTGTTTTGCACGCAACATCTAGTACAGATGAGCCATTACTTATGGGTTTCCCATATTCAAAATGGATGTTGGGATGAATTCAGCGGCATCCCGTTTTAATACGGATTTGAGCCAAAAGAAATCTCATGGTAATGACACAAGTGTATTACGGGATTACTTATTTATACCGGTAGCACAGAACATTCGTTTGATGCTAAGCAAAGTTTCGACAAAACATATCACATTTGGTTTAGCGTATGTGAACCTACATTTTGCAACCTGATAGGCTATATGATGGAACTCAATAATTTCCAGCGAAACAATAATATCCAACGAAACATGTATCATTAACCAATATATAACTCTATCTATTTCCAGCTAAACCTGGCGGAATAGTTATATAGGTATATTTCGTGGATTCGCAGATGGTAACACTTGATCGTCGTAGGAACGAAATACACCGGTTAATCAATGCTAAAAGTAATACAGACTTATAAAGAGTTAGTAAGTAAGAAAACTACGGATTTCAACCTTCATTACCGCTATTGCTGTTAATGTTGGCGTATTAAAAAAATTCGCCCATCTTCGTTTTGAGTTACTTCGCCCAACACCGTTTTGAGTTACTTCGCCCATCTCCGGTTTGAGTTACTTCGCCCATCTCCGTTTTCAATTTAGTTGTATAATGAATTATTTGGATAAATGGGAACACTATGTCTAAGATGGTTCATTATGGATCACCCTGCCATCCAAACAAATGAGAAAAACCATCGTTGTAAACACAAATCAGGTTTACAATCGTTATAATTATTATGCTAGACAATTCATGCTTTATCATAATTGTGCTAAGTGTTTCTGTATATCACCTGTAAATTAGAGTTTACAAATTAGAGATCTAACTCAGGCACCCTGAGGCAATTGGATCACACGTTAGTCTTTGGCGTCGGAACGTGGTGAGTATTCAGTGGGGTGAAGCTCTCCGAAAACCTCCAAGTACAGATTTCCCTTGAGGGCATCAATAAGTCCACCCTTACAGACCATGCGACAACTGAAAACCACACCATAGACTGGGAGGTAGTAACAATTGTAGACAAGGAACCCAACAGAAGAATCCGGCATATTAAGGAAGCCATCTGGATCAGGAAATCCACACGATGATGTCATTCAGCGTTATCGGTACTAGTCTAGTCGACGTGATACGTTGACGAAAGCCTCAACCAGGTAAATTAAATACATATTGGATATAAAAAAAATTAAAGTTTCTGATCCGTCACCATATTGTGGCAACATTGAGGGGTATTTTATATTTTTTCTGAAAAACGACGTATGAAAATTTCACGAATGTTTCACTACATTTGTATTTGTGTCGATGGGTAATAAATATGCTGTGAAATTTTCAAGAAGATTGTTAGACAAACTTTTCAGGAAGTGAAGGGAACATTATAATGGCCGCCTATATAAAATCTAATGTGGTCTTACCCCACATGCTAGTGCTGACCTAATCCACCAGGGGATGCAGCTACAACGTTACATTACGCCCTCTGTCACAATTCTCTGCATCCCTGCATCCCCTGTGTATCCCTTACGTTGTTATGCCAACGGGTCTCTGGCTAAGGGCTTGTATTTAAACGATATGCATATAATGCACTGAAGGCCCAGACATACTTTAACGATGCAGAAACAACTTTTGAATTCAACTGTTCAATGTTTACCAAGATTGTCGCGCTGTCACTCAAATTCCCAAACAGTGAGCTCGGATGATTACAAAGAAAGTCAAGACCTGAAGGGAGGAACTTCTAATGTCAATACGCTGTCATCTTAGCTTCCATACAAACACAGCAAACGTAGCAGAATTGGTCCAATGCTGGCAATATACTGGCAACTACTTGTCATGCTTAACAAATATGTTATGTTTTTTGGAAGACATCACTAAGTGGGTAGATGAGGGATCACCAGTAGATATCGTCTACTTAGATTTTCAAAAAGCTTTCGACAAAGTACCACATCAAAGATTACTGCTTAAACTAAAGGCCCATGGCACAGGAAATGGTATAATAAACTGGATAGAAAAATGGCTGATTGACAGAAGACAACGTGTAGTAGTTGATGGGGAGGCTTCAAACTAGAAATCAGTATTGAGTGGGGTACCACAGGGATCAGTACTAGGACCTATATTATTCTTAATATATATCAACGATTTGGATGATGAAATAACAAGCAAGGTGTTGAAATTTGCGGATGATACAAAAGTGTTTAGAAGAATTAAAAGTGATGGAGATAGACAACATTTACAAGATGATCTTGACAAGTTGATCAAATGGTCTGAAAAGTGGCAAATGCTGTTCAATTTTGGGAAATGTAAATGCCTCCACGCAGGACATGGGAACGAAGAGGTAGAATATACAATGGGGGGTACTGTACTAAGTACTACTGTAAAAGAAAAGGACTTAGGGTTAACCATTAGTGCTGATATGAAGGTTCGGAGCAGTGCGGAATTGCAGCTTCAAAGGGAAATCAAATCCTTGGATTAATTAGGCGAAACATAACGTATAAGGAAAAAGAGCTAATAATACCACTGTACAAAACAATTGTTAGGCCTCATTTAGAATATTGTATTCAAGCGTGGAGGCCATATCGCAAGAAGGACATAGATATGCTAGAAAGAGTACAGAGGAGAGCAACTAAAATGATACCAAAACTGAGGAATCTTAGTTACGAAATACGCCTAAAAAATGAGGCTTAACAACACTAGAGACTAGGAGATTGAGAGGAGATCAGATAGAAGTGTTTAAAATAATGAATGGTTATGAAAATATCGATAGAAATATTTTTTTCTCAGTTAAGAAAGATAGAAAGACTAGGGAACATGAAGTTACATTAGCAAAGGAGCAGTGTAGATTAGATATAAGAAAGTTCTCATTGTCTCAAAGGACTGTAAATGAATGGAACAGATTATCTGCTGATTGTGTGGGTGCTAGTAGCGTGAATATGTTTAAAAATAAAATCGACACATACCTCAGAAGGGCGGGATACACATAGATAAAAGGGTCGGACTCTCGATAAGCCAAAGGGCTTCCTTGTCCACCTGCCACCTAGAGTTAATTCTCTGGGTGGCAATCTTGTTAAATCTTGTTAAATCTTGTTACCGTGTGTGCCGTTAACGGTACAGTCGGTATTGAGCCAGCATAATGCACATACCACACTTAAATTGCTCTTACAGGCCCAAAACTGGCCCAATACTAGCCAGTGTATAGCATGCAGCGCCACCTATGGAAAACAATTTAGGTTGTATGGACCCAGCATTGGGCCAGTATAGCATGCCGATACAGGTCCAGTACTGTACAAACACACTATGCCAGCACAGGGCCACTGCTGTTCCAGTATGATACCAGCATTGGGTCAGTAAAATATGCTGCTACTGGCCCAATGTACAACCTCTGTGCATGACAGTATTGGCTCAGTACCGTGTTTAGTTATTGGGCCAGAACGCCGTTATTTGATGGACCACTACTGACGCATTACACTCATGTTGACTGGGAAATTATGATTCCTTGACGTATGTGCGTTGTACCATCACTTATAAATACATTCCGTTTGTCACTGTGCGAACATGCACGTGACATAGCGACGTTGAAGTGTTAAACTATTTCGTTCCGCAATATATCCTATTTACTGAAGCGAGCGTTGAACTGCCGCGTAAACGTTGGACAATATATGTATCTGTATGTTACGTTGACCGATCTATCTTGATCATTAAACAACGATTGGTTTATTGTTGGAGAAAACAAAAAAAGAGAAGAAAAAGAAAATATACAAAAATCCAAAAGTATTTGAGAAAATTGTCGTTGTCTTTTTCAGGTATCAGGTCTAGGCCAATACGGCAACTGTAGCGGTCCCCGGAGATAAACCCCGGCCGACACAGCCCTAGTCCCTCATTTACCCTATTTCGGACAAGGACAAAAAGAAATAAATCAGAAGGAAAGCTGGGCAAGCTCCATTTAGAAAATACCCAAACTTGGAGCCTCAGCAACACGTGCTGAGTTCCACACAGGAATGACCCTGGGGAAAAAACTTAATTTAAATACATATGTGCGTGCAGGAAGCTGGCGGAACTTAAGGGAATGATTGGATCTAGTTATTGATGAGGCAGGAGAGAGGTAGGGCTGGGGGTCGATATCAACATAGTTGTGGATGACCTTGAAAAGCATAGTCAGTTGTGTCTTGGTGCGTCTTGATGCCAGAGATTCCCATTGTAGATGGTCTAGCATGGATGTTACGTTGGTGACGTATCTTGCGGACTCACTTTGCACAGCTTCAAGTTTATTTACTTGTTCCTGATGGAGAGGATTCCAGATGGCATTAGAATATTCAATGCAGGGTCTTGCCAGGGTTTTTAGGCATTAGTGTTTGTGTCTTCACTGGCCGACGTGAACCTCCGCTTAAGAAAACCCAGCATGCTATCAGCTTTCTTTGTTGATCGCTCAGTGTGTCGTTTCCAAGAGAGGTCTTTTTGCAGATCAACGCCTAAGTACTTTGAGCAGGTGGAGACTTCTAAAATATGGCCCTTAAATTGGTAGTTAAAGTACTTGGGTTTCCTTGATCTTGTGCAGGTCATGATGTTACATTTCTGTTGGTGAAAATCCATGCCCCACTTCTTCTCCCAGCATGCTAGGGTGGATAGGTCTTCCTGGAGAATTTGACAGTCGTCCATAGATCTAATTTCCCTGTAGATGATGCAGTCTTCAACAATTAGACGAGTGCTGGAGTGAAGGTTATTAGGTAGATCGTTGATAAACAGGAGGAACAGGAGCGGCCCCAAGACCGTGCCCTGGGGTACGCCACTGATGACAGGGGCTTGGTCGGACTACTTGCTGATATATGTTGGACAGGAATTCAGCGATCCACCTGTAAGTGGATCCCCTGATCCCATATTGATGTATCTTTAATAGGAGTCGCGGATGAGGTTCACGGTCCAATGCCTTCGAGAAATCTTATATAGCCAGGTCCATCTGCTTGCCCCGGTCCAGAATGTTTGCTATTTCATGACTTAATGTCAGTAGCTGGGTTTCACAGCTTCTCTTGGCCCGAAAACCATGTTGGCAGTCAGTGAGGATTTTATGTTCTTCTGGGTGCTGCAATGTATTGCTGACCAAGATGTGCTCCTACAGTTTACAGCAGAGACTGGTTAAGGAAACTGGTCTGTAGTTGGGGGCAGTGTTTCTGTCTCCCTTTTTGAAAATAGCTATAACGTCAACATGTCGCCAGACATCTGGCACTTATCCTACTTCCAGCGACTTATTGTAGATGATGGTGAGCAATGGTGCGATGGCATGAGCATACTTATTGAGGATTCTTGCCGTGCGTGATTCCATCCGGCCCGGTGGCTTTGTGTGGGTTGGTCCTTAGCAGGAGTTTCAAGACACCTCCTGTAACCGTAACGTCAGGAATTTGTGGTAGGGGAGTGGGGTGGTTGTAACGACTTCTCTTGTAAATACCGACTTATACTGTCTGTTGAGAATATTTGCATCGTCCTTGGATTCTGAGTACAGCCTGCCTCCTTCTCGAAGGGGATACACCTGTAGTATCCTTACGCAGTGACTTGATGTCGTTCCAGAACCTCTTCTGGGCTGGTGGTCTGTCCATAGTGTCGTCATCGGAGTCAGGGGTGTCAATCAAGTTATTCACATAGTCCCAATATGCACGACGTTGTTGTTTCTGGACTTCAGCTATGGCTGATACGTATTTCTTTCTACTTGCAGTATATATTGATTCCTTTGCCTTGCGGTGGAGTCGTTGCAGTCGTCTCCGTGCAATACGAGAGTGGTACGTGAATGCGTCAACAACATTACGTCTCATAGAGATTTTACGTGGTTTTAAAGACTGCAATATATTGCTTTTATTGTAAAAGCTGCCAATATCGCCCAATGAGGACTCGCTATTTTCCTGCACCAGATGAACTGCTGTATCTAGGTCATGCGTGGCTGCATTCTTGTTCCTGACGAGGCATGTCTGGGTGCCAATGCCGGTCGGCCCAATACAACGTAGAATCAGCACGGGTCAGTTCGTGTTCTGTCTCCGAAGAATGCACAAGTCTTCGGGTCTCCATCACGGCGATGACATGTGTCGACGGAGTCACACAGGCATGACGGCCGGGTTCATCTTGGTGGCACTTCTGCCGATTCTACTTATGCTGAGTGGGGATGTAAATCCCAACACCGGACCTAGCCCAACTCATAAACTCTTTTATCAAAACGCCACTGGCATTGTCGGCAAATTTCAAGGCTTTAACATGTTTTAGTGATCATGACTACAACTTTATAGCGATAACCGAAAAATGGGTGCGGGGGGGGGACTATAGACAACCAGGTACTGCCAACTTCATACAACATATACAGAAGAGACAGAGACAGCACAGTTGTGGTAAACAACAGGAAGTGTCGCAGTGGCGGTGTTTTGGTTGCAGTGAGTAATGCAGACAATTCCAAACGTAGGCTGGATCTGGAAAGTGATGTGGAAATAGTATGGACTCAAACGCGCTTGACGGGACAAAGCCTCTACGTAGGGTGTGTTTACGTCCCGATCTGGTCGGATGCGGACACCTGGTCAGAGCTCGACAAATCGCTGGAACTGGTCACTAGAGCTATGAACCCTGACTGCGATTGAGTGTTACTTTTGAGCGTATAATCGCCCATACATTCAAAGGACACCGTCAAACAACACAATAGGCAATCCACAGTCCGAACTGTGTGTTGAAATTTTATCTGAATACGGCCTTGTGCAGTGTAACGCACACGGATCTTGTCTTTGTACATGGTGCGGTGTGTAATTTTAAGAAAATAGACAGGGCGCTGGAATCCGCATACGACGCCTTGCATTATGAACGCATGTGTGCCAACCAACCAAAGCAGGAATCCGCGAAACGCTTTGTTTATAACTATCGCAAAGCAGACTTTAGTCACCTAAGACACTTATTGTCTCGTATCCCGTGGTCGTTTCTTACTGACAGTACTGCCATAAATGAATGCGTTCCTCGTATCTGCATTCGTGGACGTAAATACCCAGTATGGTATGATAACGATATGATCGCAACCTAGAACGAGAAAGACACCGCACACAAAGCATGGAAACGCTCACAATCATTATCTGATTACCAAGTATTTTCTGAACTACGAACCAGTTTTAAGAAACTTAAAAGAGAAAGGTATTGTGACTACATATCGGAAATTGAACAGTCCGTCAAACAAAACACCAAACATCTATTCACTTTTGCCAAAAGCAAACAAACCAATGTAATGATTCCCAACTCAATGGCATATAAAGGCACCGAGGCAGACAGTCCAGCTGACATAGCACAACTATTTTCTGACCACTTCGAATCTGTCTTTGCATCAGTTGATAGCCTTGTTTATCCAAGTATCCCCCCTTTCAATCCGACTTAATGACTCATATCCAAAATAGATAAGCGAGCGAAAAATGAACAACTCAGAACACGTCCAAAGCATGAAATTCTACGGTCGCTAGCACCCTCACGGCTCGTCCTGTCCCGACGATCTTGGTATCATTTGAAAGGATACAGTTCTTGTTATTCTAACTGATAGATACCAAACTATAAAGATTGGGAACTGCTTTTCAGCTGCACTGTCGGCTTTATTTGGTGTTCCCCAGGGTTCTGTTCTTGGGCCTTTGCTTTTTACTCTTTACACCACGCCAACAAGCTACGTTATACAAAGACATAACTTGGATCATCATCTTTATGCAGATGATACTCAGATCTACATTTCATTGGCTACCCCGAATACAAATCGCTCCCTTAACCAACTTAGTAATTGCCTTCAAGATATCTTCCACTGGATGACTGACAGCAAGTTGAAATTAAATGCAAATAAAACTGAATAGTTCATTACTGGTACTCCAATGCAGCATAGTAAACTGGATGTTTTTTCCCTACGCGTATTTAGAATCAGTATATCACGCCAGCAACATTGGTGCGGAATCTAGGAGTGATCTTTGGTAGTAACTTCAATTTCCGACAACACATATCTCAAACGTGTCGCTGTTGTTTTATCATAATCGTGATCTTCGCCGTATTCGCCGGTATATGTAATTTTCTGTTGCTAAAACTATTGCAACAGCGCTTGTTAGCAGCAGACTTGACTATTGCAATTCCCTCCTTTATAATATCGCTAGCAAGGATATCACAAAACTTCAGCGTGTCCAAAATTGTCTAGCAGGAGTAGTTACAAGATCTTCTCCTTTTTCTCGCTCTGTACCATTTTTGAAGTCTTTGCATTGGCTTCCTGTACGATATCGTATAATATTTCAGATCTGTACCATTACATACCAGGCGCTGTCCTGTAAACAACCATCTTGTTTGCATTCATTGCTTACTCCTATATAAAAAAAAACCTATCCAGCTTCAATCATCTAGTTCTGACCTACTTTTTGTTCCTAGAGAAACACTGACATTGGTAGTAGGGTTTTTCTGTTGCTGCACCAACTCTTTGGAATATGCTCCCTCTTAGTGTTAGATCAGTTGAAAATATAAAAACATTCCGTCGTCATTAAAAAATTATCTTTACAACGTTGCTTATCCACCGTAGCTCCCTAGCGTCTTGACCCATCTGTTGACAACTGGAATACTTCTTATGGATTTTGAGATTGACCAATCCTTTTGTTTTGATGCGCCTCTGAGCTTGGTTTCCAAGGATTTAGGCGCAATAGAAGTTATCTTATTATTATTTATATTTCCCGCTAACCGTTCATAGAACACCTATAAACGGACCTACAATCGTGCCGTTTTCGGTGTTCTGTACGGTTCCGAACGATGTTGGCGGCGGGTACTAAGTACAATAATCTTCCGATTGCGGCGCTGTTTTCCTCATTTGCATAGGTTCAGACATGCACACTTCACCATTTCTTGATTTCATGTTATAAGCTCCACCAAAGTTTATTTTACGAATGATTACCAGGAAACCATTTTATATATATTTGAATAACAGAAATTGTAAGCTTTCAAACGATATCAAGATTATTTGGATCGGACGAACCGTAATTGTATAAGCAATCGTTAAAAAAAGCATTTTTGGGACGTGTTTTCAGTTGTTAATTTTTGCTCGCTTATCTATTTTTTGCTAATATTAATGTGTCTTATGATAATGTCATCAGGGTATTAAGAACCACCGATGTAAACAAAGCATGCGATCCTGACAATATATCACGTATAATCCTTAGGGAGTGTGCCGCCGAATTAGCAGGTCCACTGACCTTACTTTTTAACATGTCCTTAAACTATGGAACTTTTCCAAATTGTTATAAAAGAGCAAATGTTGTTCCTGTGTATAAGAAGGGAGATAAACGAAAATGTGCAACTACAGACCTCTCTCTCTCTCTCTCTCTCTCTCTCTCTCTCTCTCTCTCTCTCTCTCTCTCTCTCTCTCTCTCTCTCTCTCTCTCTCTCTCTCTCTCTCTCTCTCTCTCTCTCTCTCTCTCTCTCTATATATATATATATATCTCTCTCTCTCTCTCTCTCTCTCTCTCTCTCTCTCTCTCTCTCTCTCTCTCTCTCTCTCTCTCTCTCTCTCTCTCTCTCTCTCTCTCTCTCTCTCTCTCTCTCTCTTACCGCTATTTAACAAAGTTTGTGAGAAAGCACAATTTCATGCAGCCAACACGGATTTGTGAGGCGTATAAGTACAGTATCTAATCTAGCGTGTTACTTGAACGCCATTTCTGAATCTATTGACAACAAGACATAGGTTGATTCTGTTTATTTGGACTTCAGTAAAGCCTTTGATTCAATGTGCCACCAATTGTTAATTCACAAGGTTAGATCATACGGCTATTGCGGGCAATGCACAGAATGGTTGTCAACCGAAAACAATGTGTGGTCCTCGAAGGCAAAGCATCTTACTTGAAGACGGTGTTATCTGGTGTACGACAAGGTTCACAAATTGGACCACTCCTGTTTGTCTTGTATATTAACGATATCACTAATCATGTTGATTCATGTGAAATGTTATTGTATGCTGATGATTCCAAATTGTTTAAAGAAATTACGTCGGTGACCGATTGTCAATTGGTGCAGAAGGGTCTGGACAGTGTATGTAGTGGGGCAGATATGTGAAATAATTGTGGGTTTTGTGGTAAAAGCACCAAAATTGGTGTATATGATGTTAAGTGGGTACTAAATGATTTAAGATATAGTGTTTCCCTGACGCCCGTAACGTGGGAAAATCCAAAATGGCCGCCGACCGAATCTAAATATCTATTAATTGTTCTATCTTCGTGAATAGTTAATATAAAAACATAAATAAAGTGGTCTTTATATGTTTTGAGACATACTGAATCCAATTGCGTGGTCAGTTCATTGAAAAAATGCATGTATTTTAAGATAGGGCACAGTTTAATGGTAACATTCAAGATGGCCGCCACCTGAATTGTGAATATCTACCAAATGTCATATCTTCCCAACCAGTTGACATAAAACCTTGGTTGAAGTGTCCTTGTATATTTTTCTGACATGGTTTATTGTCATGCAGTTGGAGCTCCTCGTCTTGGTGTATGTGAGGTCTCTACGTGATTCCAACTTCTCGCTCTATGTCACTGTCCTGGCAGCGCTGACACCATGGTTTTTTGCACTGTACCACACTCACTATTCTCGATGGGTGCCGATTCACATACGTGACATGATGACGTTGCATGTACGACATCCTGACATAGCAAGCCAGTTCGCTCAAGGAGGCTTTGTTGTGCACAAAACAAAACGTCCATTCTCAGCGATAGCTATCGCCCGTGCACACGAACAAAACAACAAGGTCATGAAAGGAGATGGTGGGGCAGTCGGTTTGTTACAAAATCCAAGAGCCCTACTGTGCTGGATGGTGGCAGGACCCGGATTGGCGAGGGCACGTTGGCACGTGCACTCCCCATGTTCCATGCCTTCACGGATTGCGAAACACTGTCATCATTTGCAGGCAGGGGAAAAAAGCATTCGACATCTGGGAATCTTTCAATGAAGTCACCCCAGTATTCTCTCTACCTTGTCGACACATCCATCGAGCTTCATTGAAGACTGCATGTCTGTGTTAGAGTCCTACGTTGTGCTACTGTATGACCGAACCTGCACAGAAACTAGTGTTGACTCTGCCAGAAAACATATCTTCAGTACCAAAGCAAGGTCCATCGACGCCATACCAGCTACAGGAGCAGCACTGTTGCAACACACAAAACGGGCTATATACCAAGGTGGACATGTGTGGGGACAGGCACATGTCCGTGCTCCAGAACTTCCTTCTCCAGAGGCCTGCGGATGTCGTAAGAGTGAGAAGGATTGGAACCACTGTGGACATTACTCCCAGAAGCTGCGGCGTCATGTTTCGAGTTGCTGCGCTGTGGATGCTAGAAAGGTGCACAGGACTATGCAAGGGCTGCTCTAAAATGCACATCACTATGCCGTTGCAACCACAATGACTCCAAATAAGTGTTGTTTCAATATGACATGTACAGAACAGTTTGTTTTGTCCAAATAAATATACAAGGACACTTCAACCATGGTTTTATGTCAACTGGTTGGGAAGATATGACATTTGGTAGATATTCACAATTCAAGTGGCGGCCATCTTGAATTTTATCATTAACTTAACATTAAAATATATGCTTGTTTTCAATGAATTGATGACGCCATTGGATTCGGCATGTCTGAAAACATATAAAAAGACACTTTATTTATGTTTTTATGTTAACTATTCATGAAGATAGGACAATTAATAGATATTTAGATTCTGGCGACAGCCATTTTGGATTTTCCCATATTACCGGCTGCATAATGTCGTTCACTACAAAAAAGAAACGTATATTCTATGACTACACGATTTAAAGTCAGTCTCTGCCCATGGTCACCGCTGTGAAAGATCTTAGATGTGTGGTTTTATTAAGTGCGTTTTCAAAACATTTACCGATGTACATGTTTTGCGATCCTTGTATATATCTCTAGTCAGAAGTCAGTTGGACTATTACAGTGTCATCTGGAATCCCTGGCAGCGTAAGTTTATTGACAAAATCGAAAAGTTCTTAAACAATTAATTAAATATCTATGTTACAAATCCAAAATACAGTACTCCTACGACAGTTATCCCGAACTTTGCCATTATTTTAGACTACCTCCCCTTAAACACCGTAGGGAAGTGTGTGCACTGCCAACTAGACTCGTCCTATCTGGTAGGGGCTATCCAATTTAACTGTCCTTCACGATATCTACGAAACTACAATCCTTTTAGAGTTTCCGATAGCAGAATCAACATTATAAAACACTGTTTTAATGTTGACTACTTTCAACACATTGTATTTACGTGATCTAACGTGTGATATATTTTCAGGAGCTGAAATCTTTCGGTCTGCAATTCAAAAACATTTCTATGTATAACGGATGTTTGCCTGGTATATGTGATGTTGATATTGTGTGGTTTTATGTCGTTATTGTTCTTAGTGTTTTATTGTTCTATTATTGTTTTATTATTTATATGTATTGTTTCAGTTATCAGTCCTGCTAATGGGTCCATTGGACCAGTAGGAATATGAATAAATACAATACAATACAATACAAATTAACTGTATTTGAGATTGTGTTGCTGTGTTACCCACACGACATGTGTCTGCCAAAGACATGTTAATTTGTTCGTATATCAGATGTGTCTATCGATAGTTAGACTATATTTTATATTGACCAGCACTGGGTTGAGGCTGGTGGGGCCCCTGAGCAGTGATTGGCCGGGTATCGTATCGTCATAGTTCTCTCTCCTCTCCTCTACCTTCTACAGCAGCGGCTCCCAATCTCTTTCTCCCCGCGTACCCCTTGGTCTTTCGGACGATCGTCACGGTACCCCATCAGTTTAACCTAACATTTAAAGTCTCTGTAAAACAATATTCTATACTCAGTTCAACGATAACACTTATTGTTGAGACAAACAAAAATGTACGCCGAATTTATAATACAAAATATGAACAGGTAGATGGGTGAGCTAGCCTTTTCAAAAATCAAGTACTCAATTCGGGAAGCAGTTTTGGACAGGCAGATTCGGATATCATCCGTGACACAGAGTCGGACTCGAAGTTTGTTCTTCGTGCTAAATAACGCCGAAAATCCGTGTTCACATAAATAGGTGGACGGAAAATCACTAATGCCCTGGGGACATCGTACAGAGTCGGTTACGTCACGCCCATCTTAGACGAGAACTTGGCCAGGAAATGGTGCTGTCATTCACGAACTCCAAAAAGTCCTGCTAACTTACATGCCATCTGCTTAGGATACTGCACCTCCACGCTGGACGAATCTCAAAGCAAATTTCCAACTTTTGCACGGGACGTTAGTTTGGAATTCCGTCTGTCTAGCTTCATATTCACCAAGAGAATCAATATAAAGCGGTGTGGAAGAGCTGTGTCTCTTGGTCCGCCTGAAACTCTTGGCAAAAGCAGAGACGAGTACCGAGAGCGCTGGATTTGGTGGCAGTTGCCCTCTTGACAATATAATCACGACATGCATTTTATTCTGGCGGGGCAACCTCTAATGCGAGAGTGTATCGATGGATCATGCAATATAATATAATATAATATAATATTTTTAATGGTGAAACATACCACCTCCTTCATTCACTCGGGAATAACTGCTAATTGGCTTCAGTGGTAAATGGAACTGGTTATGTCTAGTGATTTAAACAGTAGATATGTGGTACACTGATGTCTATAAATAAAGAATGTACAATGTTGAAAGCGAAAATTGGGCCAAGAAAATTAAATGATATTAAAACAATGTTAATAACCATATAAATACTTAAATGGCCTTTGTTGATTTATATCAGTATGGTTTGGACTCGTCGTTTGAATAGTTCTGTTTTTTATTGCATGTACTCTTGACCATTTCTAATTCACACAATGCAGTAACAAAAATGACACACACACACACGTGCGTACATTGTTCCACGATAATCCATCGGCCTCAAAACATTTGTAAGCCTATCAAAAGACGCCTTTGTCCTACTTAGTTAATTCTAGGGAATGGTAGAACAGTCCGATAGAACAAGAACTCTCCCTTAAGGTCTCCATCTTTTGTGCAAAGCGCGAACACGAGTAACACAAACAAGATGGCGAACACCTTACTTTCAGCCAACCCTTCGCTTACCCCCTGGAAAACCTATTGCGTACCCCGGGGGTATGCGTACCCCAGTTTGGGAACGGCTGTTCTACAATAAGGACATCACAACAAAATACGACTTTTTTCATTTATAATACCAATCTGCATTATACTGAAGCAATCACGTTTCGTCTAAAACGTTTGGGCCCCAAAGATATTGTTCAAAACGTGCTTTGTGGATGCCCCCATAAATTATATTGTGTGGGCCCCTGGGCAACTGCCGGGTCTGCCCTTCCCTAAATCTGGCACTGATTTTGACCGAATATCGAGCATAATTTCATATGAATCCGTCCCACTAGTAATCGGCGCGGAGGACACACCTTTCGAAATGGGTGCACTGCCTTGTAAACAAAGGATCTATACTGTTTTCTCTGTGAGATATATGGCTCTCGGAGCTTGATATCAACAGAACGAAAACCGTGTGCGGAACCACTAAATCATCGCAGGAAACGTAGACAAGACAGCGCTCACTACATATAAAAGACCGACCCTTCCCATGCATTCAAAGCATTACAAGGATAGCTTTTGTGTAGAAACGAGCGTCAGAATTAGTTATTGTGCGATATTCCGATGTATTATAAACACTAGTCATCATAAAGGAACAAGCAGTTATCTTACGGGTCCACATGAATCGAATTTTATTCAAAACAATTAATGCGAATGGGCCTACAAGTGGACCAGGTTTCGGCTTTCGCTAGCCTTCGGCTCGTTTTCAGAATAATTACATAGATTGCAACCCACGGGAGATAATCTATACCAATAAACATACACAGCAAACAGATATTGTATCCAGCGATAGAAAGTTGCTGGATACAATATATGTTTGCTATGTATGTTTATTATCTATATATATATATATATATATATATATAATATATATCGCACAATAACTCATTCTGACTGTCGTTTCGACCCAAACGCAATCCTTGTAAACATATTCTGAATGCATGGAAAGGGTCAGCCTGATGCCAATATATGTCATATGTGACGTCACATCTCGGCATCCCGAAAAGCGCGCCTAAAATATGCATATTCGAAATATCCGGATGCACAGCATAAAGTGTGGAATTTCTAATTCATTGAATTGTTTTGATTTTTTGGCTTTGTGGACTTGGAAATAGATAGCAGGGTGTAATATAATATGAATTCAAGCAATATGTGTTTGTATTCTCTTTAACAACCGATTCTGCTTAATAATGGATTTTCCATTATCTTAGTGAAACGGTGCCCAGCTGAACTAAGCAACTACGCGTGCAGTCTCCTGGAGTTGCCCTAAATCGCAACGAGTTGTCGTTTCGTTGGATCCAGTTGACACTCACCACATTGGACTAATGACTTACATAAGTTACGTCAGTCAGGTTCAGGTGTGTGTGTGTGTGTGTGTGTGTGTGTGTGTGTGTGTGTGTGTGTGTGTGTGTGTGTGTGTGTGTGTGTGTGTGTGTGTGTGTGTGTGTGTGTGTGTGTGCGTGCGTGCTTGCGTGATTGCGTGCGTATGCGTGTGTGTGCGCGCTTGTGTTCAAGATATGGTGTCAACATATGGCGTATTTGTAAACGAACGTTCTGGACGGTGTGTGCACTAAACGCACTTACGCGAAGGAAATTAGTCCGTTTACTCGAGAGGACTGGTATGCGTATTAACAGTTTGTTAACAGTCCGTAACAAGATATATCACAAGGAAGATATATCACACAAAACACCATTGTACTTGGGTATTTCAAAGGCGCATAACATGCAATGGCGACACCTGGATCGCTAAGTATAGGACTATAAAATTAACACGTCATAAATGGGGGATTCGCTGGGAAATCATTTGTGAGTGGAGCTGTATTCGTTCCACCCCGCTGGCTCGCACAGTACGTGCGAAACGTGACTAACCCTCTTTAAAAGACAGAGACAATTTGAGCGGTACATTGAGGCACAAAACACAGTGGAAGGCGACGTTTGGTAGACACATTGGCTGTGGTGCGCATCTGAGAGGATCACTGTCATACGAGGAAGGTTGGTACTTGAAATACTTTTAAGATAGTGTTTCCTATTTTGCAAATCGTATTCCAAATAGCTATGTGTTAATGTGCATGTTCGGAGTCTGTAGCATATGGCGGCGGCGATAAGATTATAATATGTTGTTATGTAGTCTCATAAGGCACAATAAAGAGTACTACCTTTTTAATATGTACCTCCGTGGACGTTGTATATTTAGAGGGTGCACATGCATATTTTATCTCACGAATGCGCGCGCGCACAAGCACGCCTGCTCGAACGGATGCACTTACACACAAAAACACACGCATACAGACATAGACACAGACACGCATATACGAATACACGCACGCACGAACGCACGCACGAGAGAGGGAGGAGGGAGGAGGGAGGGAGGAGGAGGGAGGAGGAGGGAGGAGGAGGGAGGAGGGAGGAGGAGGAGGGAGGAGGAGGAGGAGGAGGAGGGCGGAGGAGGGAGGGAGGGAGGAGGAGGAGGAGGAGGAGGAGGAGGGAGGAGGGAGGAGGAGGAGGAGTGGAGGAGTGGAGTGGAGGAGTGGAGGAGGTGGAGGGAGGAGGGAGGGAGGGAGGAGGGAGGAGTGGAGGGAGGAGGAAAGGAGGAGGGAGGGAGGAGGGAGGAGGAGGAGGGAGGGAGGAGGGAGGGAGGGAGGAGGGAGAGAGGAGGGAGTGGAGGGAGGAGGAGGAGGAGGAGGGAGGGAGGGAGGGAGGGAGGGAGGGAGGGTGGAGGGAGGGAGGAGGGAGGAGGGAGGGAGGGAGAGGAGGAGGAGGAGGGAGGAGGAGGAGGAGGAGGGAGGAGGGAGGAAGGAGGGAGGGAGGAGGGAGGAGGGAGGGAGGGAGGGAGGAGGGAGGAGGAGGGAGGGAGGAGGAGGAGGGAGGGAGTGGAGGGAGGGAGGGAGGGAGGGAGGGAGGGAGGGAGGGAGGGAGATGCTAGTTACATTATTGTTAGATACATGGTTGCTTTCAACCGTCTACGTTATTGACGGTGTGGATACTTATTGCTGGCGTCGTTACCAACCAATTTAATGTGAGACACTCTCTTCCTAGCTTTATATTACGCACGCATACACACACGCACGCACGCACACGCACACGCACGCAGAAGATTGAAACTTTATCATTCACGTGTTTGCAGGAAATGGCAATAGTAAAGGCAGCTCTACTTCTCGGAGTCGTCCTAGTCGGAATGTCCCGACCGGGTCTGTCGTTGACGGCGATGAAACAAGTCGTGGCCGGCAACAACGACTTCGCCATGGATCTCTACGGCAAGATTCGGCTGAAGGCTGAAATAAAAAACATCTTCTTTTCCCCGTTCAGTGTTTCTTCAGCACTGGCCATGGTCTGTGCCGGAGCTAAAGGAAATACAAAGACACAAATTAATGCAGTGATGAAACTAGCCAGCGTCACTGGAAATGTTCACGATGGATTTCGTCAACTGTTCGCAGCTTTCAACGACCCAACCAACAATTACACGCTGAGTGTCGCCAACGCCTTGTTTGGCAGCAACGTACACCCCTTACTTCCGTCGTACGTTTACCTCGTGAAACACAACTATTTTTCGTTGGTAAAGAGAATGGACTTTAAATCAAACCCAGAACCCAGTCGTCGGTACATCAACAAGTGGGTGGCCAACCACACCAACCAGAAGATACAGGCACTGTTCCCCGAGAAAACTATCACCAAAAACACGGTGCTCGTTCTTGTAAACGCCATCTACTTCAAAGGACTCTGGATGCAACCATTTCAGAAGAAATCCACAAAATCCAACACATTCTTTCTTTCTGCAACCAAAACGACGAAGAGCGATATGATGAACTTGTCAGAAGGAGGATTTAATTATGCCGAGGTAGCCAGTCTTGATTGCAAGATCGTTGAGCTGCCGTATTACGGGAATGAGGTTTCTATGTACATCCTGCTTCCAAACATAATTAACGGTCTGTCGGCGCTTGAATCAAAAATTACTTCTTCCGCCCTCAACGATGCCATTTCGTCGATGGATGAACATTCTGTAGATATGTCCATTCCGAAGTTCAAGATGAGATTGACGGTTTCTCTAACTGACATCTTGAAATCACTGGGCATGACTGACATGTTTATACCTAACCTGGTCGATCTGTCTGGCATTGACGGTACGCGCGATTTGTCCCTTTCCGCTGCCCTCCATGAAGCTTATGTCGATGTGAACGAGGAAGGAACGGAGGCAGCCGCGGCTACAGGATTTGGTGTTGGAATTACGTCCGTCCGACCCAGGCCGAAGACCTTCAAAGCAGATCATCCGTTCTTGTTCTTCATCCGAGAGAAAGTCACCGGCAGCATCCTCTTTACTGGCCGTGTTGTTGAGCCGCCAAAAGCGGAAGGCGGCTCGTCGGGTACCACAAGTGGGACTCAGCCATCTTGGTGCAAAGGTCTGTCAAAGTGGGTGTGCAGACTTCTACAGTGGCTTGGAACCAGGCGAATGGGACGCGAACGTCATTGAAATCAAGAACATGAAATGGTGTAAGAAATGACTATGTAACGGTTTATATACAGCATTTTCAACAACACGTATATTTCGGAAACATGATGTTGTGAGGGGAAAGCTTTTAACATTGGACTTACTGGGCTTTTTAAATAGTGTTTTACAGTGTTTTTAAACACTTTCGTCAGACATCATTTATTGTGGCTTGTTTAATATGGCAAGCCATTTAGTGAACAACGTTCGTTTGTTAAGACAACTGCTGCACTATGTCACGGCTTGTTTGTTACCTTCGTTATACAAATTGTGCAAGTTGGGGTGAATTTAACAATTGCTCGATGTGTCGCCAAACGTGTGTGAACGGTGACTAATAAAACGTGACTTGAAAGGAAACATGAAGTGTTTTGTTGTTCACAGTATACCCTCTAGCAAACTCTTCTTCTTCTTCCCGTTGCTCCCTTGCGGGGTGGGATCCACGTCACTTGGTAGCTTCTTCTACTTTTCGTATCAGTTATTTCCACCTCTCTCTCTCATCCGCAATTGCCATCCATTCATGGCTGTTCACGCCAGCCCTCCCCAGGTCTCGTTTTATGCTACCGTTCCATCTCAGCCTTGGTCTTCCTCTCCGTCGTCTGCCACCCTCTTCTACTTTCCATGCTCTTTTCTGCAGTCTGTCTTCACCCATCATTTGTACATGTCCCGCCCAACTCATTCTGTTTCCGGCTACTTTCCTCTTTAGGTGTTTTTTATTCCAATCTCCTCTCTCAATTCCTTCATCTTCCTTCTATCCTCTCGCGTTACTCTACATATTCTTCTGACCCAGTTGTTTCCTGCTATCTATAGTTTCTCCTCCTGTCTCTCTGCCAGTGCCAGTCTTCCCAACTCATGTATAGAGGCTGGTACAACGCAGGATTCCAACACTTTTGCTTTCAGTTGTTTCTTCATTTTCCCCACATAATGCCTTCTACCCTCTTCCATGCTGCTGCTCCTGATTGTACCCTCCTCTGTATTTCTGTTCTACTCCTTCCATCCTCACACACTGTACCGCCCAGGTATACAAAACTGTTCACTTGTTTAATGGTATTTCCGTCACCAACAACATGCAGATTTACCTCCTGTTCACCTATCCATATTACTTCAGACTTCTCCAGATTCTTTCGGAGGCCGTGCTTTCTGAAGGTGTTAGTCCATTCTTGCAATGCTTTCTGTAGTTCCTCTTTGATATCAGCCACCACTGCTAGGTCGTCTGCATACAGTATCTTCTTAAGTTCATCCTGCTTCGATATCTTTCCACTGATCAGGTTCATCACCATAATGAAAAGCAGGGCACTCAAGGCACTTCCTTGTCTGAGTCCTACTTCCACTCCAAATTGTTCCGATCTTTCTCCTTCGACTCTCACTATCGCTGTTGTCTCCTTGTACATTTCCTCCAACATTTTGACTTCTGCTTCTCCAACCTCCATCCATCTCATGACTGCAAATGCGAATTCTCGCACGGTGTCAAATGCATTTTCCAGATCTACAAAACCGAATGCTACATCATTTTAAAATGTTCTCTTCTTCTCGATAATTTGTCTGATAGCAAACAATTCATCATCTGTTCCTCTCCCTTTCCTATTTCCCAGCTGATTCTCTCCGATTTTTCTCTCCTCTATAAGCCTCATCCTAGCATCCAGTATCCACTGTAACAATTTCAGGGCTTGGCTCAGTAATGTGATGCCTTTGTATCTCCTTGGGTCATGGATGTCTCCTTTCCCCTTCCATATCGGCACAATAACTCCTCTTGGCCACTCTGTTGGTATCTCTCCTGCTGTGAAGCACACATTAAATAGCCTCGTTAGCCACTTGATTCCAACTAGTCTGTTTGCTTTCAACATTTCCACTGAGAGTTCATCCACTCCTACTGAATTAACGGTTTTCATTTTCTTTACTACTTTTTCCACCTCTTCTTCTATCATTGTCCTACCTCCAGCTCTCTCCTTACAGTATGAGGTATCACGCTCTCATATTCTCCCTCTGGGTTTAGTAGTTTCTTTAAATACTCCTCCTAAACACCCAACACTTGTTTTGCTCCAGTGTCCAGTGTCCCATCGCTTCTTTTCATTGTTGATGTTCGAATAGTATCTTTGCTGTCTCTGTCTCTATCCCTGGCAAGTTTGAAGATCAGTTTATTCCCTGCATCTTCTTCAATCCTATCACATAATTCCTGCTGTTTTTCATCTCTTGTTTTAGAACCGCCTTATTTGCTGCCTTCTTTTTCTCTCGGTACGTCTGCTCCAGTCTGTTCTTTATCACTCGCTTCTTCCACACTCTTCAGTGCCTCCTTTTTGCTCGTATGTTTTTTCAACTTCCTGGTTCCACCACCATTGTTCTTTCGGCTTTGTTTGGGCTTTCCTGATGTTCGGCCACATATCTACTCAGATGTTCTAACAAAGCCTTCCTTAACTGCTTTCCACTCTTACTCAACATCCTTTGTTCTTGTAGTAGCCTGAGCTTCCTCTTCCTAACCACATGTCATGAACCAATAGTTTATGTTGGCTCGTTATGTGATCTCCTGCCAGAACTTTGCCAGTTGAACAAGGTTAGGGACTGCAAAAAAGAAAGACTTTACCACCATTAGCTGATTTCTGTCTAGCATCTCGCCCAGATCTTGTCCCTCTCTGTTTCTAGTTCCATATGCGTACTTTCCTAAGGTCTTCTCACTGTTCTGTCTCTTTTCTACATGTGCATTTAGATCACCTGCCACAACCAACATTGTCTCCGGCTCCACATGCCCAATAATTTCTTCCAGGTTGTATCGGAATGCATCCTTGTCTTCTTGAGTTCTCCCAGTCTGTGGTGCGTACCCCGATAGTATCAGCTCTCCTCCAACTAACATCCACACTGGCTTCCCATCCTTCCACCCTGATGACTTCCTTGCTGTATTCCTCTTTCCTAATCACTCCCACTCCGTTCGTCCTACCATCTCCCCCTGCATGCAGCATCTTAAACCCATCTCCCAGATCCACTGCCCGGTCCCCTTTCCACTTGGTTTCTTGTACCCCCATCAATGACAGTTGCCGACTCTTCATTAGCTCCACCACCTCCACTCGTATCCCCGTTATTGTTTCCACATTGAGGATGGCAAACCGGACTTCGCATGAGAGTCGATGCCGGCTGTTCGACCCTCCAGGTCTTCGCTGATTTATCGCTGGTGCCTGGGACCCAGCGCGTCGGTTCCCCCGCACGCGAGAGCCAATCTCGTAATTTCTAAGTGACATAGCCTATAATGGAAATAATTTATTCGAGACACATGGCGCTGCCCATGCTGACCCATGTGGTGGGTTTGTCTTCCAGATGTTCCTTCCCGTAGGTCAATGTCTTCCATGACTAGTGGACTTGATCTGCCCATGGTTTGAAGTCAGAGTTTTTTCCTTCTCCTAAACCCACCGCTTGTCAAGGCTAATGAGTTGGGTCTACCTAGATTTTAAATCAGAGTTGTCCTTCTCCAAGATCCCTAGCATGTCAGCCTAGGGCCGTAAGGTGCCCAGTTACCGTAGTGTACCACAAGGAGATCATGCTAGAGTCTTGTCTATGGAGAGGCCATATACCAGCTGGCGAGGCATGCGCACTCATGTCCTTTTTCGCCCCTGTGTGGGGGCTAGCTGGCGCGTCGCAGCTGAAAGCGAGAGCAAGAAGCGTATGCACTACAATGCGACAATATACACATCAACCATACATGTGCTCTAGCGAACTTTTCATCAGCTATATTTGTTTTACCACATGCAGTAGGGCGTAGTTGCTACACTCGCTATAATAATAGAAAATCCGTCATCTCTTTCGTATGTTACACTGAATGCAACCAAAATCCGAATACATGCACCTTATGTTATTGGCAATCAAGGACATAAGTACACGGAGTTGTTACTTACTAAACAGTTCACTAAAATATGAAAAGCAAACGTAATGAGCGAAGCCAAAAGTTGTGATAGTCTCTCGCATACGCCTTAAATAAAACCAACAAACTATTATATTATTATATATGTATCACAATCACGGTGCGAGCGTATGTGTGCTCGTGCGGTTGTGTGCGTGCGCGTATGCGTTCTACATAGGATTAGTCTTTGTTCGAAAGGAAACAAAACATAACTCTGAAATGTGCACGTGTTGTTAAGATGGTATAGGAAACAAAAAAGCAAATGTCTACTGAGCTCCTTTACACCAACAATGCACATTCAAAGCAACAAAGTGTTCTGTTTACATCATTAAAGGGAAGACGACCTTTCAGTACTTTGCTTTCACGTATTTACGTATTATACCATTGAATTGCTTTTTACGAAGGGAAAACCAAATTTAGGTCAGAACAGAAAGTCGCAAATAAACCGTACTCGTCATGCAACGTTTTGTAATACATGTTATGCATACTAAAACAATATATTGGTAAGCCTAAACTTGGTGTTGTGAACAAATACAAACCGGAGCTACATATTTGCTCCTTGATAGATGATTCGGTTTCTTGATTGTTGTTATAATTATTTGACATATTTTCTTATCAAGAAACTTGTTTTTACCTCTGTATATTTCAGCCGCATCCCGCGGCCTTCTTCAGCAGAGTGAAGTTACAGAACTTATGTAGGTCATGTGACACAAGCGTAACTTCAGTCTGCCGAAAAAGGCCGCGGAATGTGGATGGAATACAAAGAACGAAAAAGTTTCTTGATAGGTAAATATGTCAAATGCCTGCTTGCTCTCTTCACACTTCACAACCTTACCAACATACCACCTCGCCACCTCGCCATCTCGCCACCATGTCACCTCGCCACCTCGCCTATCCCATGACCGTGGCTGGTCGTCATGGCACTTGTGTTGGTTAACTTAAAGTCATCTCCGTGTTTTTGGTGTCAATGGCGTTTCGTGCACATCCTGCTGATTACGTGACTTTCTCTGTGTGCCTCCCCATCGCCTGGCTCTCACTGTACATTGGAGGATGGGTTTCTCTAGTCCAGTGTATATTCTTACCTGGACATACCACCACAGATAGCGTTTTCTTATTGTCTATCTCTCATCTTCTTGCTGGTCGATGATTTGCATGATTCTTGTGCGGACTTCTACGTTAGTTACATTACTCATGAAAACTGCAAATGTATTGACGAATTAGCGTGATACATCTACGAAGATTGTACGAATGGTACATCGTCTGCGTCGGTCGTGCATGGTTCCCATTCTTTACACCAGGCGGAACGTGTGTGTGTACATGCTGGCTTTTTCACCAATACGTCATTTTGATGCATATAACATTACAGCTACGCGTGAATGCGATGTCTTGCGCACAGAACAAAGGAAACCAGGGTAGACATTGACACAATGCGCGCCATGCTCCAGGTCTACTCGTTTCGCCCTATTAACACCGACATATAATTACCACAGATTTGTGATCATTTGGTCTACATATAGTGGCATTAATCGTCGCTACGACACTGACAACAAACATAGAAGAAACAGCAGTACGAGAATAAGACGAAGACTAAGAAAAAGGATAACAATAATAATAAGAATATTCAAACAAATAAGAATAATTAGAATGCTAATAAGAAAATAGCATTAATATAAAAATAGTAATAAGAAGAACAATTATAAGAATGTGAGGAGAAAGAAGAAAACAGTAATAGAGAATAAGAACAACAAGAATAATAAGGAGAATAAGGATAGGAGGAGAAGAAGAATAAGGCGAACACAAAGCAGCTGGAACAACGTAATATTTTGTTAAAACACTACATATGTTTAATGTAAAATGCGACTATGAAAAGTGTATTAGCGATGCATCGACCGAGTCTATGAACACATCAACACTACTTCACGAATTCAACAAACACAGCTGCCTTGTTCATCACGCCGTTCAAGCAGTAAACATTACTATAGATTCAACATGTCGTAATTATTAGATATAACTTTAAAATGTATATTGTCAGTCGCACAGGGCATCCTAGTAACTAGTAAACAAACAATGGTGTGTCTGCGCTAGGTGCTCTTATGCGAAGACAAATATATATAATCTTTGCACACGAGATGATCTAAAATCATTAATATGGTTTGGTGATAGGTAGGTAGACACATGTGTCTGACAAAACACCCCGTGTACCTTAGCCTTTCAACGGTCCTTAATATATGACAACGACAGTAGTATGTAGGGTCTATCAGCCTTTGATCTTTCGATCATTTGGAGACCCGATCATTTGGAGACCCTACATTCTACTAACGACACTGGTAGGCATAACACACAAATGTAGTGTCAGCAAGCAATGGATCGTGAGAATCAAGTGTGACGGACATTTCATTCCGTCCCACTGGCTTGCTGCGCACTGGCTGTATATGACTTGACCGAAACATGACTGAACCCATCCACGCGAACTACGCGTTAAAAAAATTCCCGCATATCATCCACATCCCGTTATTCCAAAAATTTGTTCAAGTTAAAAAATTTAAGCAAAAGCTTGCGATTACCCGTCCCGCCAGCGACAGCGGCTTGTGACAGGCAAGTAAAATAAAACTAAGCGCATGTATGCAGACTTAAGACGCCTAATTCTGAAAGGTCGTAATTCCATTGGATGACGCCTCGACGGTTAGTTCCACGCTTAGAAAGGTATCTATGTCAGTTCTACTGTTGTAGTCAGCAGTCCCTGGTTCGCGAGGATGAGTGGACGTCACGTGAATTTAGGTACATAGATCGTAAATAATACTGGTTATTTCGTTTTAACTAGTGTTCGACTGTTTCTTTCTATAGCTGATCATTGGAGGTTCACTTAAGCAGATTGGAATTCGCGCATGCGTGGCACGTATTTTTGATGATTAGGTTCGTTTTGATTTAAGGCGTTTGTGGGGCATTTTGTCTAACTATAATAAATTCACGCAGTGTTAAAATAATAAAAGGCAAGTTGTTATACAGGGCTGTATCCTATCCTTAGGATTTCTGAAATCGCTTTACACTGTATTCCCTGGCAGAACTGTTCATACCAACACCATCTCGACTTCTCTGGAAAGCATTCAGCCACGCTGCAATTAGAGCTAGATTCCGTACACAAATATTAAACACATCTCAAATTACAAGGTACTCATTAATATAGCTGAGTGAACTGGGGCGGTGTGACGTCAACGAACTTGCACAAGGTTCGAAATGGAGGCAAGAGGATCTTAACACGGAATCTCTCGACTGAGAGTGCGACCTTCTCACAACTACGCCACTGTGCCCCTGGTGGTCTTGTGTCACTTTGTGTAGGGCTATCCAAACCGTTCCAATAGGTTTTCCAGTTGTACACACAAGTCCAACAAGACGCAGAAGGCGGTTTCCTGATTACGTACCCGACGTTTGTCAATACGTACATTTTACCAGTAAATAAAAATATCTATACTATTGTTCCCAGTTACGTTTTACGTTGCGAACAACTGAATTACGTCTGTTGCGGACCCTGAAACCTGTAGGAAGCCTTAACCTGCAGGGAATCTTTGGCGTCCGCACTGCAAACCGTCTAAGTAGAAAACGTTAATATGCAATCTTAAGCAAACACACACACGCACACACACACATGCGCCAAACACACACACACACACACACACACACACACACACACACACTCACACACACAAACACACACGCAGACCACAGTTCGAGTATTGTTAGATACATGGTTGCTTTCAACCGTCTACGTAATTGACGGTGTGTATACGTATTGATGGCGTCGTTACCAACCAATTCAATGGGAGGCACTCTCTTCCTAGCTTGATGTTAAGTGGTTGAAGGAATACTGCACGCAATTTTCGCAATTTGAAAGGTTCGACTCCGCAGCATGTTCAAATGGTAAACAAAACATCCAGTTTCAAAACAATCTCTGTTGGCAATATTGGAGAGGCGGCCTGAGTTAACCGAAATACTTTTGATGTTCATCGCAGCAGACTTCCTGTCACAAATTATTACGCTGGCTAATTCTGGGTACAGGAACACATTGACTCCCTTTAAAATAGTAACGATGATGATTACATTATTTTATATATGTGATTCAAAAACAAGCCATAACTCCGGAGGTTCGAAACAGTGACTACTTGCTATTTACATTTTTTTGAATTATTTAGTAAATTTAAAATACCGAGTATATACGGGGTGTTTGGTTGCATCCGGGGTAAGCTACGACCGAGATAACGGGTTATGTGTGATTATGACATGGGTAGTCAATACTGCATGTGGTAAAAGGATAGCTAATGAATCATCAGTTCGTTCACTGTATATAAATTCGTCATGATATTTCTACACAGCCGCATGTCCTAAATAAATGTGTTGCCGTAGATGCTTCACCGAGCGTTACTATGCAAATTCTGACACCATTTCGTATGCTTGATTCTAAGCCACCGTAGAAATCTGCACACCCACTTTGGCACATCTTTCACCAAGATAGCTCCCACTTCCGGTACCCGATGAGCCGCCTTCCGCTATCGTCGGCTTAACAACACAGCCGCAGAAGAGGATGCTGCCGGTGACTTTCTCTCGGATGAAGAACAAGAACGGATGATCTGCTTTGAAGGTCTTCGGCCTGGGTTGGACGGACGTAATTCCAACAACTCCAGTAGCCGCAGCTGAAAGGAGCAGGTGGGAATGGTGTTTTGTCAGACGTCATGTATCTTCTTAATGGCAGTTTATGAGCTCGCAAGTGGTCACGGATAAATTACCCCATTTCCTTCGCCATTGATTATCGCCAACCCACTCTTTAATAACCTAGAAATTTACATTATTTTTAGTACAATTATACAGTTTTAGAATATTTTATTATTTTCAATTATTTATTATTTTATGAGACATTATCATTTTATTCTTCACCATTTCGAGGAAAGACAATGTCACCAGCATTTTTATTGTGTGTTTTATTTTTATCCTGTTCTGCTGCTTCGAGAGGTCACGATTTTACGCTGTGCAAGCCACTTAGTCCCCAAAGGTCGGCTGTCATTTTAACAGTTTCTCAGTACATGAGAACACAAGATTCCTTGTCACATCTTTACAGTTTGCCATGTCTTAATCTTTGCTTTAATAGAAAGTTACTGCCAATCCCCCGCTCTAAGCCAACGTTTAAATTGGCAATTATTTTACTACTAGCAGGAGATGTAAGTCTTAATCCTGGACCTGCTATCAGGCGCAATATTCGAGTAGCCACCACTAACGTTCGATCTATTCGAGACAAAACAGCCTCGCTTACCGATTTATTAACTTCCAAGACAATTGACATCCTTGCAGTCACTGAGACCTGGCTCAGACCACATGACACAGCTGCATGCATTGCTGACATTTCTCCTTCCAGTTTCACCTTCCATCATCGCCCACGTTCAGTTGGACGAGGTGGTGGTGTTGGATTTCTCGTCTCAAAACAGTTCAAAGTTAATTTGCATTCAAACCCTGATTACTCCAGCTTTGAGGCCATCTGTGCCGAAATTTCCGATTCATCTTTCTCTGCTTATTTTGTGTGCATTTATCGCCCTCCAGGACACCCTGCCCATTTCTTTGAAGAATTCCAGGATCTACTTGAAAATCTGGCAACTATTTATTCAGAATTTTATATACTCGATGATTTTAATCTTCATCTGGACACACCTTCATCAACAACAAGTACATTTAATGACATTCTGGCATCCTATGACATGAAACAACATGTTACCTTCTCAACACACATACATGGCCACTGGCTCGATCTCTTAATCACCCGCTCAGATTGTAACAATATTCAGACACCTACTGCTTCAGATGGTTTATCAGACCACCACACTGTCATTGCTGATCTCAAAGTTCCTAGAATTCCCGTAGAGTCCAAAAACAAAGTGTTTTACCGACCGATCCATAAGATTGACATTGCCGCATTAATGACAGACATACTTAAATCCGACCTCATCAGTAAACCCAAAGAACATCTGTCAGATCTGTGCCGACAGTACTGTCAAGTACTCAAAGATTTACTTAATAAACATGCACCCCTGAGATCTAAATATGTGTCCCAAAAGCCACATGCTCCATGGATGACTCCTGAAATTCTACAATCTAAAAAGCGCCGGCGCTATCTTGAACGTGTATGGCGCAAATCACGCTCGCCTTTGGACAGATCACGATATTCTAAACAGTGTCACTACTGCAACAGACAAATGGCCAAAGCTAAATCAAATTATTACACAAACATGGTCTCGAGTAACTCTGATAACCCTCGTCAGCTATGGAACTGCATAAATCATATTTTACATAGACGGCCGCCTCCATCTCTACCTAGTCATGTGTCAGTCAAATCTCTGTGTGACTCGTTTTCTAGTCATTTCAAAGATAAAATAAGTCTTATACGTTCTGCTTTTCCATGTCACACTTTAAGTACTGTAAATGTGGACTCCCCACAAGTAAATTCTCCACTTGTATTGTTTGAGCCAGCCACAGTTGATGAAGTGAGGAAAATAATAATGTCCTCCCCAAATAAGTCATGCGATCTCGATCCATTACCAACCATACTACTAAAAGCATGTCTTGACTCTTTACTTGGTACAATAACGAATATCATAAATTTATCACTAAGTTCGGGTAAATTCCCAGATGATTTTAAACACGCACATGTAAATCCTGTTCTCAAGAAGACTTCTCTGCCAAAAGATGATTTCAAAAATTATAGGCCAATTTCTAATCTTAGCTTTATTTCTAAGATACTTGAGAAAGTCGTAGCAAGCCGTCTAAGGCGTCATATTAGCTCAACTTGTTTATCCAGTGTGCTCCAATCAGCATACAAACAATTTCATTCTACTGAGACTGCTCTCCTAAAAGTACACAATGATGTTATATTAAACATTGATAAAGGCAAAGTAACTGCACTTACCTTGCTTGATCTGTCTGCCGCCTTTGATACCATTGATCACAACACTCTTGTCAAACGTTTATCATTGTGGTATGGCATATCTGGCACAGCTCTGACCTGGTTTTCTTCATATCTAACCAATAGACATCAATGTATAAATATAGATAATTACTTTTCAACCTCACTCCCCACTTCATGTGGCATTCCCCAGGGTTCCGTTCTTGGGCCTTTGCTTTTCATTCTCTACACTACGCCACTCAGCTCTGTAATCCAAAGTCATAACTTGGATCATCACCTTTATGCAGATGACACACAGATCTACATTTCCTTGGCCACGCCCGATACAAGTCATTCTCTAAACCGACTCAACGATTGTCTCCAAGATGTTTTTTCATGGATGACCGATAGTAAATTAAAGTTAAATGCAGACAAAACTGAATTCCTCATCATTGGTACTCCAATGCAGCGAGGTAAACTAAATGACTTTTTTTCCAACATGCATCCTGAGTCAAACTATCACACCAGCAGCATCAGTACGGAATCTAGGAGTGACCTTTGATTGCGACTTCAATTTCAGACAACACATATCCCAAACGTGCCGTTGCTGTTTTTATCATATCCGTGATCTTCGCCGCATTCGCCGACATATGTCGCTTTCTGTCGCTAAGACTATCGCAACAGCTCTTGTTAGCAGCAGATTAGATTATTGCAATTCCCTCCTTCATAATTTTGCTATCAAGGATATTGCAAAACTACAACGCGTCCAAAATTGTTTAGCAAGGGTAGTCACACAATCTCCTCGATTCTCCCGCTCAGTGCCACTTCTAAAATCACTGCATTGGCTCCCCGTGCGATATCGCATTATGTTTAAGATCTGCACAATCACCTACCATCAAACAACCTAGTTATTTACACTCAATGCTCACACCAGCCAGACAAGCCAGACAACTTCGGTCTTCTAGTTCGAAGTTGCTATCTGTTCCTAGAGTTAAGACAAAGGCTGGAACTCGAGCTTTTTCTGTTGCCGCGCCAACTATATGGAATTCGCTTCTCGTTAATGTTAAATTAGCAGAAAATATTGTTACATTTCGTCGTCACCTCAAAACCTATCTTTTCAATATCGCCTATCCTCCCTAGCTTCCTAGCACATCCATCCATTTGTTGACGAATTTCGCCTAGCACACGAGTACGAGAATGCTTAATCCTTTGGTTTTGGTGCGCCACTGAGCTCGGATTGTCTGAGGATATTGGCGCTTAAGAAGTTATTTACTATTATTATTATAACTGCATGTAGTGCAAGTTAAGTGCAGAACATTGTTCGTTTACGTAGACCAGATAGTATGGCATTATGCACTGCCTACAACACACTCATATTGCATAATAAGAGAAGATTGCATAAAATCAAGAAAATCACAACAAAATAACAATGGTAAACTAGTGTTATGGGTCATTCTCCCAATTCGGTACATATTGTCGAATTATTTTCACATTTTTCAAAACTACTACAATAATAAAAAAAAACTTATTTATTTGATCAAACATCATTGGAATACATATTTTCAAAATGTGCAGGCTTACACTGTCTGCATTGTGGAGTAATTTAATGCAGAGGTGCACATGCCACACATGCATCTGTCAACTCTGTTACCGACATCTGAGCATCTAGTGTGGCATATATTTTTCATACAACATTCATTATGATATCATTAGTGTAATAATTGTGTGTCCCATGTCCAGTAAAAAATCGTTAAAAAAATTAGATCAATATTTTGTGCTTAATTTGATAAGTTTACACTGCCTTTTAGTACACGTGCATTCTTGGAAGCACCTATCACATCGTGATTCAATGTTACCCTGCCAAGCTGTAAACACTATATTTCACTGTTCAGAAATGTGACATAATACGCATATGGATATATGACAACAATTGTTATAGATGTATTACTTGAATATGTTTACATATTATTAGTGATGGTAACAGAATTGACTTGGCAGTAACAGAGTTGACATTAAAATAACACAATCGTAATCAATAGCTAAATAAGACATATAATACCACGGACTGTTGCAATCTAGTGTAGTTATATATAGTGCACAAAATCATACATCATAACTGCTAATCGAGTGTTTATACATTGATGGTGCTGGCAACAGAGTTGACTTAAATGGCAGTAACAGAGTTGACACTAAAATAATACAATCGTAAACAATGGTTACGTTAAACATATAATACTATGGATTGTTGTAATCTAGTGCAGCTATAACCAGAGCGCACAATTATACACCATCATTGCTATCACATTATGTATATACAGGTAGCACATATTATGAAATGTTGTACCCATAAACATGCACCATAGCACATACATGATTAGTTGTGTGTGATGACTTGATGTAGCTTCATGGTTCCTTGCACTGCTGGTACGTTCTGAGGGACGGCTGCTTCTTCCACTTCATCTGCCTCTACGAAGAAGAGCTTGGTCGATGTTTCCGGGATCAGTGCCATGCATAGATGGGCTGCGTCAGGGATGTCATGCCCTAGGCTGATTAATTTGTCGGCCTTTCGTATGATGCTATCCGGGGCCCCTTTTCTGAGATTTACCTCCCAGAAGTTCAATGACCCTGCCACTATTGTCCTCATTTTGGTTCTTGGTGTATTCATTTTGCCATCCAGAACAGCTTGTCGAGCCCGTTGGTACCGCTTTTTGTATTTTGCGGTCAACCGTTCTTGCTTGTTAATGGCCTGTTAATGGCCTTTTCCAAATCTCGGTAACATTTTGCAGCCAGTCGACTACGCCTTTTCTGGGCTTGTTTCCGTTGTTTGCAGATGGATGAGGACGTCATTAGCACGTACTGCATTCTAGAAAGACTAGAAGCGAATAAAACAATGTTTTAAAAACGGAGGTACTACAATATACCGATAGAGAAGCGAACAAGTGTGTGCGCGTATGTATGGTTGTGTGTCTGGCTTCACTGGTGAATATTATATCATATATATACATATATAATTATTAATGTGTGTGTGCGTGCGTGTGTGTGTGGTTAAATCTACCGAACATGTCACTAGTATCCAAAATTGTGTCTTAATTTGGTCCAGAAAATAGTTGGATTAGCTTTAATCGCAGTATTAATAGCATGTTCAGACGGATCTCGCTGTGCTTTTTCTGGACATAGTTGATTTTCTTATGTGGTGTGATAATCAGTAGGACTTTTTGTGTACGAAACGTGCTCAAACTGCCTGTTTTGGTATGTCCACATATGTATATATATATGTATATATATTATATAATTATACATGCACACACACGCTCGCACACATGCACGCACGCACACACACACGCACACACATACACACATTTACCTTGAATCTGATTAATTTGATGGTTCATTTGCATCATGGGGAGAAGTTGGAGGTGTTAGATGCCTCTCTTTATCTTTCCCCTTGACCTCCTCTGTGCATCTCGCCACCGCTTCCGTACACTGCGCTTGGTTCTTTCTGACAGTTCACTAATCTGCTTCACTTTTCCCGTCGATGTCTTCTTTTCCCATGCCAGCCGCTCTTTTATCTAGATATATTTGTTTCCGTTCTGGATCCCCATCCAGTTGAGCAGCATACCGCCTGTGTTTCAGCTGCAGACAATGGCATGGCTGCCACTGTGAACAAAGTGAAAGAACACCGTTCATTTTATATTTATTTAAATACGAATGAACTTAAAATGGCAAGCATTCGTAGCTAGAATATATAATAAATCATGATAATGGCATACTGATGTCAACCCTCTTACCATCAAGTCAACCCTGTTACCATGAATAGGTAACAGAGTTGACAGTAACAGGGTTGACAACCATGATGCAATGTATCTAATACAGCAGTACATGCAGCCATATTGTCACTTAATCACTGTTTCCCGCCACAATGCAGTGCATTGCCATAACAAGACTGAGTAACGCTGTGGTATGATGGTTACATAATATTTATCTTTGGGTAACAGTGTTGACATAATATAATTATATTATTGTATGTGATACTAAAAAGGGGTAATTTAATTCATATTAAGACAGACAGAAGCACACACCTTCTCTCCATTTAAGGAAGTCATAGTCTGCGGCCACCTGGTGCTGAATGCGGTACTGTACAAAGATCTTGGCTTCTTCCATAGTTAAATTATTATAGAGTAACAGAGTTGACCCACTGTTTGGGGACATATGAAAATAGTTTGAAATTTGATAAATATATAAATAATATGCCTATATAGATCCAAGTCAGATACTTTTGGGATATTTTACTAGATGGTGATGATTATCAAACAATATTACCATTAAACGTGTTTCTGCCACCGAGACCGTAGGACACAGATTTAGATTCAGGGACATGACATTTTTGCCACCCACATCATATAATACTTAGATTGTCTTTAACACAAATTACTCAAATTATTGTACAATACATAAATTAATAAAGATAACATATATGTATACCCATAACTGGTGTGTTATTGCCCTTGGTAGCTGCAGGACACTGAACATGCACCATACGTTTCTGGGACTCCAATATGTACCGAATTGGGAGAATGACCCTTATGAGCAAGTACAAGCATTTACTTATTGATAAAATTGATGCACAATTTTTTTTAAGCAATATTTTGAGAAACGAAGTAATTTTGAGTTATATTATCTGTTGTCTTTTAATCTACGGTTTCGCAAATGCGTGCATTTTATTAGTTGTAATAATAATAATAAATAACTTCTAACGCGCCAATATCCTCAGACAATCCGAGCTCAGTGGCGCACCAAAGCCAAAAGATTAAGCATTCTCGTACTCGTGTGGTAGGCGAAAGTCGTCAACAAATGGATGGATGTGCTAGGAAGCTATAGAGGATAGGCGATATTGAAAAGATAGGTTTTGAGGTGACGACGAAATGTAACAATAGTTTCTGCTGATTTAACATTAACGGGAAGCGAATTCCATATAGTTGGTGCGGCAACTGAAAAAGCTCGAGTTCCAGCATTTGACTTAACTCTAGGAACAGATAGCAACTTCGAACTAGACGACCGAAGTTGTCTGGCTTGTCTAGCTGGTGTGAGCATTGAGTGTAGTAGGGTGTCTAAGGGATAGTATCGTTATTTGCCTGATAAGCATGAAAATGTAACCATATATGTAAAATTTCACGATGAATCCGATTAGAGGGGACTCCACGTCATATTTTGTGTCCTTGACCTTGAATTCCAATAATCACTTGTCATTTCTCGACACAGGAACACGTGCAAAAGTCTGTGTACGGCAGGTCAGCTAATCACGTGTCACTTCTCGACACAGGAACACGTGCAAAGGTCCCTGCACGGCAGGCCAGCTTTAGAGCACGTGCAGTGCGCTGCACGAGGCTTTCCGCTTTTGCATCGACACCGCAATAGCTCCCGGCACGCATTGGTAGCTTCAGGAGTCGTTGATCAAAGAGGAGACCATCTCCCATCTTCGAACGTCCATACAAAGTCCTTTGAGGACAGCACATCCGGCAGAGCCACACAACTCAAAGACCATATGCTTGGTAGATGCTACGCCTGACGTGTTGCAGCAATACACCTTATGTTGGTGGCAGACGATCGAAGGCGCAGTTTTTCTTCGTGAAAAGTTCTCGTCTTGCCTCGTTAACATACATTGCTGCACTTGACTTGTCATACATTGTCATGACGAACTTCTTCATCAATTTAAAGTTTGGACTAGCCATGTTTAACTTGGCAAACGGTGACCTCGCTATGGCTGCACATGCCTCTGCCACGCCATGGAACGCTGAAACTACATTACAGCCCGTTATGGCATGGGACATCAGGATTCCCTTAGCCTTCCGCTCTCCAAGGCTGTCAGAAACGGTGTTGACGTGTATGTTTCTGAAGTTTCGCCCTCTCCCAAATGCCACCCACAGTTGGAAGTTGCCTACGGTCGTTATCAAACAGAAGAATAATCCAACAAAGATGACAACAATATCCGTGTCTACAGTGCGCACCACGACTGTCTTCGCCCCTTGCTGAAGAGCGTGTAGTGAATGGTACACTACTCGTGAGTCTGCCTCCTCGTGGGAACACAATTTATCCATGACTGTCCCAAGAGCAGCTGCACTGTCTCCAGTTGTCACGCACATCACCTTGTCTTCTGGTCGTTGCTCCGTCTGGATTGCTTCTCCAAGAAACTTGAAAAGATTCTCCTTGTTTTTTTAGTCCCGCAAGAACTCTGGCCATTTCTTCGGAATCTTGGCTTGTCTTGTAACTCGCACTCTTCCACCGTGTCCGCGCTTCTCTCTGACTGTTAGTTTCAAGGTGGTATCGACATATTTATTCCACACAATGTCCATCTTCGATGTCGATTCAAGTTCCCTCTTTATGAATAGTATGAACACTTGCTCTGCGTATTCCTGGAACGCCTGTGGGGGTCAACATGCGAGTTAGGACAGGAACGTCAAAAAACGTTGCGTCTACAAATGGAGGCGCCTCGGTTTGGTTGGGGACATCAAGACAAGACAGCAGGTCCGACTTTGTACTAAACCTCACTTCCCCAAATTGTGATAGAGAGGGCGGGAAAAGTTGGTTTTCTTGCGCAAAAAAAACACAGCGGGGTTGCCATCGCGGACTTGGTTTGCAATGTACAACTTGCCAAGCAGTGATGCATCTGACTTGATGTTCGACAGCTGCGTGCCTTTCTTCTTCTCCAGCTTCGGTTTTCTTAGCGTGGGAAAGCCGTTTCTCTTGATCGGGGTGCTGAATGGTGTGCTCCTTTCGTGTAAGACATTCAACCGGAATGCCTCGTATTGTGCCTGGCCCACAGTCTCCAGCTTCAATATGGTCTCTACCACGGAATCTGGAACGCAAGCTAGGCTGTGGAGCACAACCAGATTGCTGCACTCGAGCTCGAAGGGATGTCCGTATTGCCGAATGACACCGACGAATGCAGAGACATCGGAATGGAACTTTCGCTGAGTAGCCACGGTTTCTTCGTGGTGCATCTCGCTAGTTGTTGTTTGTGCTGCGGGTGATATTTGTGTTACAAATTCTTGCAGGAGTCGTGCCATCTAAGGTCCCGCGAGGAGCCATCTTTGAAGTGCTGTTGCGATTTCAGTGAGACCGATAATGCCTCCTTTCCCCTTCATGCCTTCATTTGCCCGTTCGTGCGACTGGTCGACGGGCATTGCTGAGAACCGGTGAATCGTTTTGGGCACTACCCAATCGCCTTGTGTGAACATCGTCAACGCTGCATGGGACAATGTCTTCATGTTCTCCAGGTGCACGCTGACCCATCGACTGTAGTTCATGTGATCAAGGCTGAAGAACATGAACACAAGTGCTTCCATGCAGGCGACGTAGAGCTCAAAGTTCTTTTCTCGATGCGCCCTGACGAAGATGAGCACAAGTTTCTCCATCCGCAAGATGAAATCGTAGAAGGCGAATGTTGGGAAACATTGTCTTCTTCGCCCTCCATGATTCTTTCTCTTCCGCTTCACCGGCACTCTTGGCCGCATCAAAGGGCTCTTTCTGTAGCACGGCCAAGGCAGCTGCAGTGACTTGATGAGTATGTCGCGTTCAAGAAGGAATCAGCTTTTCCCTACACCAGCCTCTACCACAAGATCAGTCCACCCGGAGCATTCTAGGATGTCCCCCAAACAAGACCACAAGGCTTTCTCCGTATGGAGCCCTCCGAGAATCATGACAAGCATGTTCTCTCCAACAGAGTTCGGGAAAGCCCACAGAATGTGTTTCGCTAGCGCATACAATGGTTGGTCACACCACAAGATGGAAATCTGTCCAGAATTGAGGTACTGTGTGACAGCAATCACCCCTTCCATGGCATGCTTCACATAGCTGGTGAGTCTGAATTCTCGGCAAACAAGGGCAGCAATGCTGATATTGCTTCTACTTCTGTTCGAGCTCGGTCCTGCGCAACATGATGAGCGGCCCATGAGACTGCATCTTCAAGGGTCACCGATGCTTTTCTTCACAGATGGCTTTGTCGAGGTTGTTTGACAGCTGAACATTGCTTGCAAGAGGAGCCGGAACCGTCGATGCAGACATCTTCACGGCCACAGCTTGTACGACGGTGTACGTTGGTGGTAGAGATGCCTTTTCTGTATTGCAAACAGAAAACACCTTACAAACAGGTCGCTCTTCGCCAGCGTGATCAGTCTTCGGAAACTGAGAAATAGATATCCCGGTGCCATGGAACGAGCTCTGAGCAGTCGTTGATGATAGATTTACGTCGACATTATCGAATGCGCGGATGGTTGTGATCTCCAATCTCAAGTTATGAGAACAAACAATGCCTTCCTTCTCTGCTTGTCGGGTGACAGTCTCAGCGATTGCGCACTCTGCTTAAATCACTCTACTGTATGTGCTGCAAAGACCCAAAGAACTCATTTTTTGAGAAGACCTTTGCTCCTCGATGCAAAGTCGATAACAAGGCCCACGTATAGTGGTAGAGGTGGTTCGCGGAACAATGTGTGGAGATTATGATCACGCGTCACCCCATTTTCTGCAGCTGTGTTTCGTCTTTTTTTCATGCTGTTGAATGTGATCAGCTGTACGATTGTAAGAACTTCTTGGGTGCAACGTACTTCCGTATCAAAGCCATTGCCATACAGCTGCATAGATGCTAATAGTTTCAAGCACTGTGACGCTCCTTGATTTTGAAAATCTTTAGAGAAACGGCGGAATGTTCGTGGTAAACATATCTTGCCTGCATAGTTTTGCCACCTTTGCTATCAGCAGCACTTGATCTTGCATGTTTCGCTGCTCAAAGGCGGCCCCCAACATTTATTGCATCCCACAGGGAACCCTAGCAGGCAATGTTTACCCTGGGATTGTTCCTGCAGCCCATAATTGCAGAAATGTTCAACACGTTCTTCTTTTAAGCGAGTTTTGTTGACTGCAGTGCTGTGACCCAGCTCTTCCAACCTTTGCTTTGAAGGACGTATGCAGAGTAGATAGCTTTCTCCACGTTCAACCGTCGGCTCGATATCACCAGTTAACGAACGGTATTTGTTCCTGTATTTCACAAGACAGGAAGTGTGGTATTTAGCCTCTAATGCAACTAAATCGCCGCCACCAATTTTCGCGCACGATTCGTAATCGTTCATCTCTTCAACCATAGAACGTAGTGATTTTTCAGCATTGTGAGTGTTATAGCTATGAAGTTGGACAGATTCGTTCTCTTTGCTGCAGAATATACAGCAAGTCTTGTCATGGTAGGTTTTTCATTTTGGGCGTCTTCTGTCTTCCCCGACAGCTTTCGTTGTTCTTTTCCGCGTCCTTGCTCGTCCGAGTTTAGCGTTGCTGAATTTGTATCGACATGTATGATGCCACTTCCCTTCTTTATTCATAAGCAACTCAACAGAGTATTGACATATTAGATGTACTGGGAGCTCTCCAATATCTTGGAACTCCATAATGTTGGTCACAATAGTTTCGTAAACATTCTCCGCAGAGTATTGTCCATCTGGATTTCTCAGAGGACACCGTAATTTTTCGTCAGATGCTTCCTGAGAGATAACGCATAGTTTCCAGTTGATAGAACAGCTATTTGTCTCGTCAATGTGTGTGCTTTCCATCTGAAACAAAATTCTATTGAAATAGGTAGATTTGTTTTATTGAGCACGCGCAATTTACGTTAGGCCTATTACAGCATATTGTTGATATAGCATAACTTGACGAATCTATTGATTATACATTGTGACTGGGTAATACATTTCCCTTAACCGTCTTACATAACGCTGGTCTGACCCCATTCAAATCGTCGCCGTTCCATCATAACACTCTGGTATCGCTCACATTTTGATTAAAGCCATGTAAATGTATTCAAATGCGAGTAGTATTTATGTATCGTCACACGGTGAATATCTTAGCAGTGATTCCAATGAAGATATATGATGAAATCGCAAACCACACGTGTAATTATGCACTTACGTTTCATAGCGTCTGGTATCGCGTTCGTCTCGTGTTCGGCAGGTGGCTTCATCTAGACACTACTAAGTCCCATTAATTAATTTTACTTATTTAGAAGTAGGTGTTGAAGTAAAGCAAAATAAACCAGCACATAAACTTAGCTTGCATATAAGCACAAAAACATATGCTCAAAAACATATGCACAAAAACATATGCTCAAAAACATATGCACAAAAACATATGCTCAAAAACATATACTCAAAAACATATGCACAAAAACATATGCACAAAAACATATGCTCAAAAACATATGCACAAAAACATATGCTCAAAAACATATGCACAAAAACATATGCACAAAAACATATGCACAAAAACATAAGCACAAAAACATATGCTCAAAAACATATGCACAAAAACATATGCACAAAAACAGTTGCCCTGCTGAAGAATACAAATTTCCTTATCATTGCCATTTGACTTTGACATTTCCAGGTTACTGACATGTAACCTTGACATTCACGGTGAAGAACACAACATCAGATTTGGATCAGGCATACATGCGTACAAAAATAGCGATGGTACTAAACATATGGATTTCATTATCGTTATTATTATATAAACAAAAACAGGAATGTTTTTGAGAAAATAAATATTTGACCTTGACATTCAAGGTCATATATATATATTTATATATACATACATGCCCACATACATACATAATTATACACACACATTCGTACACATATAAAAAGTGGTGGTATTAAAAATATATAGTTTTATGTTCAGTAACATTATACCTTGAAATTCAAGGTCAAGGACACAAAATCTGAAGCCCACTCTAATCGGATTCGCCGTGAAATGTTACATATATGGTCCAATTTTCTTGCTTTTATCCGGCAATAAAGATTCGGCCAAAAATTGGCCTTAACAAACCAGACTATTGTGAGTTATATGTCGAGAAATATAAACTGGACATTGAGGACGATTTCGGTCAAAATACAAAATTGATGGGACATGATCTTGACAGCTATTTTGGCTCTAGCGTAGAACAGACATCTGCGGCCCGGTTCGCTGTGGCAGGTCACATGTGTTCGCTTTCTTGAAGATCGCAAATGTAGGCCTGATAACGAATTTGCGAAATACATCTTCAACAATTATTTAAAGGGAGATTATCTATTCAATGTGGCTAATATTTGTAGGGACTTAGGTGAGTCGGTTATACGTGGTCCCACGTTGGTGAGAAGCGTGGGACCAACTTCAAAGCAATAACTGCTAACTGTTTAGGCCTACCGGTTTAATGTTTTGTTTACAATCGGACAGTTGGCGGGCGCAACTGTCAAACTGCGAACACTGTTTAGCTGTTATTAAAAGCAATTTGGTGGAGAATTTACCTTCAGCGTATTTATTTTAGTTTAACAAAATTAAGTGTTTGTGTGCGTGTGTGCGTGCGTGCGTGCGTGCGTGTTAACAACTGAGGAACTGACATCGTTACTGTCTGCGTCGGTGGTGTATACCGTGTGGTACCCACTCCTTACAACATATGGGGGGTGTCTACATGCTGGCTTTTTCATAAATACGTCATTTGGGTGTAGATAGCAGTAAACTTAGAGCTGCACGACTTCTCGTGCGTGTAAGTTAGAATAAATGAAGCAAGGATCGGCTGTAGACGTTGGTACCCTGCACGCTACGCACCAGGCCCCGTGTCTATGAACGCGGCGGAACTTGATGCGGCATCTGTTGCTGCAACAACAACAAAATAGCAATACAAATAGCCTAATAATAATAATAAGACGTTGGAGAAGAAGACGGATAAGACGTAAAGAGTAAATAAAAATGAGACGGATAAGAAAAATTGTAATACGAAGAAAAACACAAACTTAATAAGAATAGCAAGAAGTATCATAGTAAGAAGTATCATAGTAAGAAGTATCATAATAAGAATAGCAAGAAGTACCATAATAAGAATAGCAAGAAGATCATAATAAGAATAGCAAGAAGTACCATAATAAGAATAGTAAGAAGATCATAATAAGAATAGCAAGAAGTATCATAATAAGAATAGCAAGAAGTACCATAATAAGAATAGTAAGAAGATCATAATAAGAATAGCAAGAAGTATCATAATAAGAATAGCAAGAAGTACCATAATAAGAATAGTAAGATCATAATAAGAATAGCAAGAAGTATCATAATAAGAATAGTAAGAAGATCATAATAAGAAGAAAAACCAGAACAAGAAGACTACGAAGGAGGATGAGAATAGTAAGAAGACGACAAAGCAGCTGCGTCAACTTAATTTGTTTAATTCACCGTAACAAAATGTTATTACTTCAAAAAACCGATTAGTATTAAATTGTCTAAGAGCGCACCAACACTGGTTCACAAAAATGACAACTAAATGTTATGTCCATCGTGTAGATTAAGTTTTTAACATATACATACGTGGTATACGCCTAAGCACACATGCCATGGACGTCGGAACCGGAGGAGGGGGTCCCTGTGCCCCTGATGTTTTGTTGGGGCTGGGCTGAAGATATATTTAGCTCACCAATATTTTGAAAAGTGGATACAGTTGGAGGTTTTGAGCCTCAGGGGGGCGTACAGTTATTTTTCGTGAGCCTCAAAGGTTTGCTGGTGGAAGATTTGTGTGAGCATAACCCCCCGATTTCGTGAACATCGGTCAAACGATGCATTTGGCACGTTTTTGTTAGCATAAGCCAGCTATTATTCACCACTTTCCGACGCCTATGCATGCCGTATGTGTAACTTAAAAGAACTTATTGTCGGCGGCATAGGGCATCTGCAAGCGGATAATACATGGCGTGAAATGTATAAACGAAACAGGGTGTGTCTGTGCTAGGAGCTCCCATGCGAAGACAACATTAATTAATGGAACTATTTACGCTAGAACGACTGAAAAACACCTCTTGCACCTTCGCCCTTCAACGGTCCTTAAGATATTACGGCGGCGCTTGACACTGGCTAACGTCAACATGCAATATATCATTGGAATCAGTTGCGACGTAGTACTTACGTTTGGACGGACGTCTCGTTCCAACTGCTGGCAAGCAGTACGGACGAGCGATGTACGTGACTTCACCGAAACGTGACTGGACCACGCTAAAGGTCAAACCAGGACGGTGTACGGCAACATATTAGAAACGAGGGAGGTTGTTGTCATCTGGAATAATCATAATATTGGAACTACGATTCAGCAGCCGCGTAGAGTTACTTTCGGTGCATAGAGCATAGATCAGTTCTTAACCTGTTAGTTTTAACCAAAACTTGGGTCGACAAACCATTTTGAGTGGATCCAAGAGTCTCCAGTGACCGAATGTTCTTTTATTACCTCGTTTGCTCATATTAGATGCGTGCGAGACGAATAATGTTTGCCAAATATTGCATGGATTTGAAACACTGTGTGATGTAATATTATATGGCATTTCAGATTTGGAAAAATCGGTGCCGTTTTCGATTAGCTCCATATCGATCGAAGCCTTCAAAGTAGGCCCTTCATTGTCTTTCACACTGACACAACGCTGGATTTAGCGCTATCATAATATACGTGTATCCGCAAATTTCGAACACACTGCTGTAACAAAATGTGTTTGTATCTACGATTACTTAGGATATGTGTACAGTAGATGAAGGCATTGCGATATTCTAACGAATCACAGGAGCTTAACTGTCACCACTATCAACACCGACCAGCATCATTTTAGTAAAGAAATGCAAATGCCTACGTGCCACATTCCAACTTCTATTGGAAACAGCATTTAATAGAATACATCGAAATATTACCATATACCTTCATTTTATTTGTTCATCCTATCTGCAATCTTGTTTGAAAGATTTTTTCCACACACCTACCTGGAAAAATAGTCTCAACTATATTAGGAGTGGTTTTATATATTGTTCACAGAATCAAAAACACGTATCGTCAAAACATAGGCATCTGAACCAGGGGGCCTTGGCGGCTAACCCTCAAAATAGTTTAAGCGGGGGCAGGAACTAGAATTAGCCCACCAACATTTAAGGAAGGTTGGTGAATTTTGGGGTGCAATTTGAGGGTTTGGGTAAGCTTTCAGGGGTGCACATTAATGTTTGTGGAAAACCTTTACGTGGGTGTTTTGGCAAGCCTCGGGAGGGTGCAAATTGAGGTTTTTTGGAGAGCTTGAAGGTGGGTATTTTGGTGAGCCTCAAGGGGTTAAAACTGAGGTTTTTGAAGAGCCTCAGCCCCACAATATTCACCACGTTCCTACGCCAGTGAAAATGGTATCCAAAACCTCAGCCAATACCCGCCAGATTCAACAGCCATGACAGAGTTGCTAATATAAATTATCCACCACATTGCCAGTTCCTAATATCCAGAAAAACATCAATATGAAAGCATGTTCGATTCAATAGGTATATCAAATTATTGTCATCACATTCAAGGTGACGACCAAACACCAGCCATTCACATCACGTATAATATGCCATATATTTTTTTTAACTTTGTGAATATATGTGACCATTCAATTACTGTGAGGTAGGACAGGTCGCTGGATGCACAGGACATACTAATGACCAAATCAAGAATCATCTGACACACTTCAGTGTCCGCAGTAGTCCACCAATGTGCCACACATACTGTGCAAACAACGGAAACACTTCAGAGATGTGTAATAAACTGTCGTCCATCAACCTATCAACGTCCATCAATACTCTGCCGTCGATCACTTTAGAATGAGACCGGATTTCTTCGCCTAGGATCCTCTCCAGACACCACATGACGTGGTATATGTTCTCGTACGAGTGGGGTTCCAGTTGAACTGCCTCTGTCTTGACGAGTCGGAGGAAACTGGAGAAGTCACACAGACGACGGGCAAGCATCGTTGTCCCTTTAGCACGCATAGACGCATGACGCAGCAACCTTATGATAACTTGGCATATCCTGCGCTGGCGGCCGAGGTCGGGAATCTGAAAATTACATCAAGTACATTCTATAAATGCAGACATGTGCACATCATTTATCGGCTGAAATATGTATTTTGTCTGGATAAATCCACACACCATATTCACTAAATTAAATGTACATACCACTGTACGCATATTAGAATGCAATCTTTGACATGTTTTCGCATTTCAAATATTTGTTAAGCATACTGAACGCTTAAAGGTGCTCAATCAGTTCGTTTGCCCATTGCCAATCCTGTTCTTTTATGTCCAGATGTGTAATGTGTGAATAGTTTAACTAGTGCTCACAGTCGGTTTAATTTAAAAAATGCGTACTTGTTTTTTAATCCTCAAAAAAGATTTATCAGATATTTGCTGTTACAACGTTGCAAAAACACATTAATAAATTGTGTGTGATTCAATGACACTAGTGTGTTTGTCAATTTTTATTGACCGCTGAAATTGCATAAATACCGTCTTTGAAAGCGGCGCCGCGCCTACACTGCTAACCAATGCAAAATTCCACAATAAAAAGTGGGACCAGCCAACAAACGGGACCGACTAGTAATTCACCGCAGTAATTTATAGATTCACTGCGTGCTACACAATTACAATTTGGGTAGGCACGTTTAACTACACTTGAAACCACAATTTCTATTTCAGAAGATAACAGTATTGCAGACATGAAAATCTATATATCAATGTAAAAAAGACACTATTTCTTTATATAAACATATTCCATTTATTATTTATCATGGCCATGGAACACAGATTTTGCCAAATGTATTTAATGTTTCATATGTACATTATGTTAATGTTCCACCACATCTGCATAAACATTAATAGGTAAGTAAGCTTGGCTGCCACGTTCAGATATATATGCTGCTTGAGAAATGCTATATTAAGTGCATCAATATTATGACAACTTGTGATAGATTGCATCATTTATTCAAACATTGACAATACCATCCAAAACAAATATGTAACTATTATAATGTAAATGATAATTATGTATATAAAATTATATATATATATATATAGATACTACGATATGATGTTTGAATACACCTACTTTTGTGTCTACAAAATAACATAACACGTGTAAATATAATGTGTGAGTACACCTGTATTGTTGAAATAAGTTTGATCTTGAAATAGTGCATATACACTAAACCTCAGATATAACAATATATACACACATGCCAACCTAGCAGTCATAGTTATGGAGACATAAATTGTGTCTGTTTCTATTGTCTAGGTAGTCATAAATGGAAAATACTGTTGAATATGACAATAGCCTGGCTGTTATAAAACATGACTGTAATTTTTTGGCACATCCTATTTTCCAGGTGCCAATAATCCAATTTCTTTTCTCACCTAACCGACTTACCAACAGAAGACATAACATGTATCTTGATCTTGTAGTTGTTTTACAAAATGTAACAACTGAATCAGTACAAAGAAGATTGCTAACGTACTGCTTTTACCAGTAGATCTTAGTATACCAGGTCATTAATTTTTATATAGTCTCCAAAACGATTGATCTGCATCATAGAAATCCTTTATATAATTTATTTTGAAAAATAGATACCACTGTTAACAATTTATGCAAACAATGGATATTAATTAAAAGTATTATAATAATTCCAGATGTCATAGGAAAACAAGAAACTTGTCGGTATAATGAGGTGTTCGTACACGAACTAGTATTCAAAGTATCTGATGTATAATTGATGTATTGTGAATTTATGGTGGTCTTCCTGGTGTTCGTAGTATGTTTGAGTTTCAATGTATCTTTGAGACATTGCAAAGAGAAGAAATGTGCCACATCCACGCAGAGCACTGCAGAACATGATGTTAATGCAATCAAATGTTGATGTCACTGCAGCACCAATACATGGAGCAGTACAGGCTACGCATGATTCGTAGATTGTTTAGCCACTTTAGATTTTTCTTTTCTGCAGCTACATTGTCTTCTTGGTGCTGCACCATGTCCAGTTGTATCTTTTTGCATCTTTTAATTTCAAGATGCAGCAGTCAGTCCAGTCCATCAATTTTCTTTCTGAAAACACATATGTAGCACATCATAAATGTGTATAGTTGTTTCATTTTTAAATACAGCCGTATTAGACACACCATATTTACTGTGCTACTGGTGATACCTAAAACATATACAGTGTATAATAAATGTAGACATATTATACATAGTTGTACTCTTTAGTGTCCATACAATACACGGGCAAAGTAGATACTACCCAGTATTTATCAAATGTTATAACATGTAAAAAAACTAGCTTATACCAGACAATAACACCACTAATAGAGTACACTATTGTGTATATTTCATCATACCATAATCACATATTGTAATTTACCTTTCATTCCCACTGGTTTTCAGCCTTTGGGTGTGGTATCATGGTTATTTGGTAGATGATGTTGGATGTGTGCTGTAAGTACAGAACATGTCATTGTAGTTGTTTTGTAGCATCCGTAATTTCGTGCAACAAAACGTCAAACACGGGAGTATTATATTGGTGATCGTAATTATTAAAACATTGTTTTGTGACTCATATTTTGATACTATTACTGCAGAATTTTGTTGATTTGCATTGTATTTTATTATGCAAAATAATTAAGATTGTTATATGACAACCATGATGGTGATTTTATTCAATATGTAAATGTAAACGTGTATATACATAAAATATAAATAAATGAGTCATATTGTTGAAGAAGGTAGACGTACATATTGTGAACCTTTGAATACTTGATGAGGAAAATACACTGTTAGCATCACAATAACACCTCATTTTGTCATTTCCAACATTCACCTTGACCATTAAACCTCAAGCTTAAAATGTCAAACATGAATATGTGTAGTAGTTACACATGACAGACACTGGCATGAATTTGTATACTGAAAACAAAACAAAAAATCTAAATGCACTTTACTGATTAGCAGAATTCAAATCAGTCTAATATTGACTAAGATCAAGCGTCACTGTAATTAAATTTTCACTATTTTAAATTCATGTAATGACAATGAACACCTAGTAATAAAAAATAGTTTTAAATTTTCACCATTTTGAAAAATAGCATATTCCACTAATGTCTGCATGCTGTATCAACCCACCCCCTTCCTCCACCCGGAACAACCCACGGTAAACACTGACTGTTCCTAATTAAGATATCAACATGTATAGATTTCTTGCTCCCTCTTTTCTTGTGAAATGCTGCAGATCATACATGAAACATTATTTTATATGTACTGATTATGACAATAAACAACTCCATCATTATTTACTCCCAACACTACTATGATGCCTGTTTTTGTTTACTGAATATATGCTTTTTTTTTACAGGAGATTGAACTAGTGTGCTTAGTACTACTAGCTCTCCAAGTTAATACGGCTTACTGGGCAGTTGTATGTCCAGGATTTCGGACAAGATTCTACAGCCATGCAATATGCTGCATATTAACAGTTTGTCATGTGAATGTCCACCGAGTGATCCCAATTGTGTCGTGTGTTGCATCCGTGACAGATTCCCCAGTGCCGATGGGGTGTACACTGGCTTCCAGATCAGTCAGTTAGCTTGACTGACTGGAAACCAATGTAGAATGCAGGTTGCTCGACATAAGAATGTGGTGACACCTGACTAGCTATGCAGTTGGTGATGGAACGGTGGGTGCCAGGGTCTGCAGATATGGCATGAGTCTTCGGACAACTTTCAATGTTGTGAGAGAGGTTCAGTGTCGAGCATTCTTCAGTGAACTACATCAGTTTAGATATTGATGACATCACTGTATGTTTTCGCTGTCTTTGATGGTACTGCATACCAGCTTCCTGACTTTTTGCTGTACATATGCATCTACCTGTACCGGAGAAAAAGTGACAATTAGTATGGCTCTGACATGTATGACGTTTTTATATGTGACAACACATTTATCAAAAGTCAATAATACAAGGTATTTGTATTCAATTCAACTATAACTTTTAGTAGTGTTCATAAAAAACATTAATTATCCAGCATTGTTACAGTGGTAGGCTTTCATTGTCTTTGTGTTGCTGATAGTAGGTGGCAGCCAGCTGAGTTCTTGCAACATACACCAGGCACTTGTTATGTACACTGTACAACACAAGTTTGTGATGAAGTAATGGTATTGAAAGCCTTTTCACATTTTTCAGCAACAATCTGTTGATACACTGGCAGCAGCATTTTACTTGTTTAAATTATCTATGTATCATGAGGACTGTTATATATTTGTCATGCCACGTACCATTTTTCTAAATTATTCTTTTTATCACTTTTATATTTTTACAAATAATTTACATTACATTTTCATTTCTCATGATAATTAAACAACACTTGTGTAAGGTTTGTTCTGATATGGTGTAGTATCCAGTCCTCAACATTGCTCAAAGCGCTTTACATTTTACTCCCTGGCAGACCTGTTAAATCGAAAACACCATCTTCACTTATGTGGGAAGCAGTCAGCCACACTGAAATTAATATGCGAAGACTATTCACCACTGTCTGTAGCAGTTACTCTTCATACAGCTGAGTAAACTGGAGCAATGTAGCATGTAGTGATTGTATATGTAATTCTTAGTTACATGGCGATGACCCTGTCTAGTCTCGTCACTATTTTTTGCGAGTTGTAAACACACCAAGCATTGCACAAACTACACAATTTTCGAATTTGATATCATATTGTTTTTTTTTTAAAGAATCATAATATAGTTATTTTTATTTGATATTACATATTACATTTGTTCAACTAAACATCATTCTAAGTAATTTTTTTGTCATTGGTTAACATTTTATGGGCATTAAATATTAAAAATTGTTCTTAAATACACATAATTGTTTAGTCACTAATTTTGTGAGTTGTAAACATATAAGGCATGTATAAACTACAACTAGCATTTGATATCACATGTACTAATGTTGTTTTTTTGCAACAAAGAATCATGATCAAAGTAATTGTTTGTTTTTTTATATGTACCTGACATTTTTTCAACCTCTTCCTAATTTTTTGTCTACTGTTGCTTTGCATTTTATGTGCATGTGGTGTGTATGTGATATCAAAAATCATTACATTATACATATCAAGTGCAGTGATTGTACCTGTAGTTGTATTGTGCTTTTAATAATTTTGTAGTCAATCTCATCAAACAGTTTCAATAAAATGTTTTTATTTTACATTGTCTTTACTTCAATTCACATGCATTTCTAACAACAATATGCAATTTAACGAGGACACCCATTACTGCAAAATCCTCATGCAGACAAACAAAACTATCACATACAGGGGTGGATCCAGAAATCGAGCCTGGGGGGCACAAAAACCTCCACTGGCGGCCGAACCAAATGGTGTACTCTAAATTTTGTTGCTACCGAGCAGCTATAACTATAACTTCAGCTGCTCGGCTGGAGTGGTGATATCGGAAGACAGGGGGGTGCTATTGAAACATTTTCGCCACTGCATATGCATGATTATTATGAAAGTACAATCACTCAAAGGTTTGGCTATATTGTTTCACATGTATCTACTTGCAATGTATATACAAATTTATGTTTGCAAAAGAAATATTCTAAATTAAATGAATAGAACTAAGAACTACAAATGAAATGTAGAATGTAATTGAAAGTTTCACTAAAGCCCTATCAATCAAAGATGGTGTAACTGTACCCATATAAGATTGGTCAGAATAAAACATAATTGTTAAAACCAATCACATATGTTTGCATATCTTCCAATTATTATGCTGTGATTTATATATATATAACGTTTGCATAGCAGCATCAATTAATACTTACGTTTGTTCTAACTGTCCTGAGCTGCATCCATCCTCAGGAAGTGACTGGACACCTGAGCTGCCTTTCCTGCGACCACTGATGCTCGATAGAGCCACCACAGATCTTGTCATATGTGATGGCTGCAGTGGTGTTGAGGTAGTTCGCGCCTTTGTGTTGAAGCTGTCAGTCATGAATTGGAATGTGGAATGAGTCAGATTATTTGGGAAAATGAACATGGTTTGACAGCACTACTACCCGTCAATATATATATATACTATTATACATGTGTGTGTGTGTGGTGTGTAACTTGTAAACTTTTTAATTTCATTAACAGGTAAAAATACGTTGCACGCTCTTTTGCCCAATGTTCATTTACCCAGTTGTGAAACAATTACAATGATATGAAAGTGGCAAAGTTATTATTATATACATATTGTAAAAGTGTAGTACATAACAAACAAATATACATTTACAAGTGTCAACTTATTAACTAAGTACAGGTAGAACATAGATGGGCTGGAAAGAAGGCTACAGGAAATAAAGTCTAAGTAATTTTATTCAAAAAATATATAAATTTGCAATTTTTTACTGATAGTTCAACAAAACAAAGATTGAGGAATTCAATAGTAAACCATGCAAAATACCCAATGCCTTAGTTGTGATCTCAATGTGTCATTCACCCAACACTGCTAATTAATGAGGTGGACATTTGGCTGGCAGTGAACCCCTGGCAGTGTCCACAAAGTTCTACTGTTTACTCAGAGGGTGGATTACCACCTGTTACCATCCAAGGATCAATATCCCCTTTGTTCTTTAGCTGGACTATAAGGTGCCACTGCAAGCTGGCTAAACTTGTCTAAAGGCTGGATGAGTCACTGTAAGTCTTTAGAAGAAGATTCCAGCAGCTAGTCATGTCTCTTATGAGAGCAACAAAGGCATTTTATTATGGATTTCCTGGCTTGATTTAACAAACAAAAATAATTATGGCCTTTCAACTACTTGCAACTGTGGTTTATTAACTAGGTTTCTGACTGGGAAAGTATGTTCCTTGAAACGTGTCATCAACGTGCAAACAATCTGTAAACTGTCCTGTCAGAAACCTAGCTGCCAACCCTGACTGTATTTTAATTGAATCTTGCAAAGTAAGATGAAGTGAATTAATTAAATGAAACGGAAAATAAATGTACAACATTTTTCTACAAAATGTATGAATGTAGAAGTAAAAATTACAAAATGTATGTTATTGATAAATTGTAATGTTTTGAATGTGTTTTTTTCGTGAAAGACCAAAATAAAAAACAACTAAAAACAGAACTTCTATAATTTACATGTACAAAAGGATTTGTAACTTAACAAAACATGGGCTGCAATTCTTTGTATAGTAACGGTAATTCTCTGCTCTCTCACATAAATCAGTCACAACTTCACAAGCTATTGATACATGTTATTGTTATGGACATTTTAACAGTATTGAGGGGTGGTGGTTTTCTGAACATAATAAGCAACATGATATTATATTCATATGAATAAATATGCGTGGCTGAGGCCGACTACTTTGTACTTACTAATCTGTCTAGAAGAAGTTTTGCGAACGCAGCGTCTGTTCTTAGACTTAGTCTTACTCCAGCTATTTCTTTTGTGACTTGTGAAGATGTGTCGTTCTACAAATCCATACTGGTTTATCCCTAATAAACCATCTGGCGCGAATATTGTCATTGTCTGCGTAATTTGGCCCTTTTTCGCTGAGTTGGTGGCATATGTCTGGGGACGTCCCATCGCCGGGGTAAATGCCATAAAATAAGAAATTGTTGTATAAACACGTGCAAACACTTTATTATCAACAAAAACGGCTTGATCGAGGCACTAATCTTGAGGGTCAGAGGTCAGTCTCGCCCAAATTCGCGAACACGATACTATTATTTGAAGTTTCCACTTCCAGATGCATGTCCAAGTTCAATTGCTAGTTTTGACTCCTTCAACTCGAAACCAAATTCGAAATAGTTCGCAGTTTGTTTATTATATTGTGTATACTTGATAGCTTTGCTTTTTCGAGAAATTAGTCAGAAAAGCAATGAGCATAAAAATCGAACTGATATTGCAGCTTTAATAGAACAAACACGGTAAAACCTTATTATGTTTTTCAACTGTATTCCTATTCCGATTAAGTGTCACCAACCAAACTATACCTACATCAAATAAAATCTGCAATTCATTGGGACTCCGCATTATATCGTATTTGATTTTCGATTGCTATAAATTTCTCAATCGACTTTATATTGGGTGACGAATAAAAGGAAATATGTTTTTATAATGATATTTACATCTGAAGCAAATCCATACAAAAACATGCATTACTGCTTACTATTTTTATTAAGGTGTTTTATTATTCATACTACGGCTTACTGCCAAGATGGTTTGGAAAAGAAATATTTATGAAATTACACCCAAAAAAATTGTTCCACATTACTGCAATAACAAGTTTTGCATATTTGTATTTAAAAGATGTGTATTTCTCAGAAAAAAGCAATTAATTAATTTAACTACAACAATCGTCAGTGAGAACGCTCTTAATTGTTGGCTACAACTTCTACAATGTTCAGGTGTTGTATCAAATCGAAAAAATTAATATGATCCAACATTTGTCCATAGTCTGAGCGTGAAACATACTTTAAAATGAACATACTTTAAAAATGCAAAGGATGTTAATACTGCTGCTGGTGTCACCTTGCAGATACTACCTACATAACAGTGCGTGATGTAAGATTGCACCACATTGGATCTGCTTTTGCTAGATGCAGCTACGGCTAGTAGTTTATTTTAGTGCTTACTCATCATTAGGCCAGCAAGTTTGACTTTTCGTCACCGATATTCAGTACAGATAGAGGACATCCTGTATAGTTGTTGGGCCCTGTGTGTTTATTAATTGGGAACTATACAATATGTCTATGTTTATAATTAATGTTTCCACAGATAAAGATCCTAAAATATGACAGAGGTTAATGTTACTGACCAGTATAATAAGAAGGAATAAAGTATATATTTAATGATTATCTTTATATAACTAATTTTTTTTATTTTATATATTAATTGTCATTAATTTTTATTAATTTATTATCATTAATTTTATTACCTTATCAATGCTGTGCATATATGTAACTATGTATTTTAAGCCCCTCCGAATGGATTTATCTAGATTTGTGGCGCTTTAGAAGCGTTCTTATTAGTATTATTAAGAGGGAAATGTCAACAAAGACCTACTTTTTCACATGACCAATTATACTCGACAACATTCTTCAGTAGATCCACCACCATCTCCAACACAGCATCTGAGACCGCCGCTGCAACCGACTTCAGACCAGGGCTGTTAAGCAACCTAGTGACTGCTTCAACAGCATGCTCCACGGAGCCAGTGGAGAGTTCATAGTCTGCTCCTCCACACAGCCAGGGCTGGAGCATGTACAATACCCTCTGTAACGTCTCTACGGTGGTGGATGTGACAGAGACAGACTTGACAGAGGACAGAGACTTGAGGGTGAGGATGCTCTGAAGGAACGTCACATGTTGCACCAGCTCCTTCTGTCTGGTGCCGTCAGCGTCTGTGGTGTTGAACTCTGATGATGAACCCGAGGGTGTGAGGAATAGAGTCTCACTGTCTGGTGCTGGGCCAACATCTGCCAACATATGAATAGTTTCAGGGCAAAATGCGACAAATGCCATTTTTTTATTTCGCCCAAACAAGGGCGAAACATTTGTTTAAACATGTGTTGAGATATCTAAGTTATATAAAAATGCGATAAATCCCCATTAAACATTATGCACAAAAGTGCATTTGTTTTCAAAACGTGCTAAGCACCGTTTTTTATTAAAATGCAATGTATCCATTTTCAGCCAATCAGCATCACCTTGCCACAGATGCAGCTACACGGAGTGACGGCACGAGCTGTATGACTCTACAGCGTATTGATAACAAAATCATTTAATATCTCATCTTGCGTGACAAATCTGCAACATACATTTTAGACATTGCTACCATTCTCTATTATTTAGGATTATTAATATACATCAACCCTTAATTGACAGGTTTTTATTTAAATTTTGAGGATGAAAAGAGCCCTTTTCACAAAACAGAGAAAATGGATATATATTGCATTTTGTCCTTCATATGCATGATCTATATATTCATATGGTAACTTTGGAGCAATAGACAGTGTAGACTGAATATTAGAAAGTCTTCTTTATCACAGAGAACGATAAAAGAATGCAAACAATTATTTTCTCTGCTGATTGTGAAAGGCTGACAAGCAGTGTGACTATTTAAAAAGAAAATTGAGAAATATATCTGAAGGGTCAGGTTACACATAAAAATATATATACGAGAAATGGTTGGATTCTCAGTAGTATCCACTTGCCAGATGCATCCTTTTACAGAATTAGAACCATGCAGGAAAACATGTTTTTAGGATGAATACACTTCAAAGAATGTAGAGGATGGTAACATTCCTACTGGTGCCACCTTGCAGATACTGTCTTGATAAAAGTCCCAGAGTGTCATTGTACTTTTAATAGTTTGATTCATAAGATGGTACCACATTGCTATCGTTGGCATGTGCTTTGGCTAGATGTTTATTTTAAAATTATACTTTTAGTGCACGCTTGTCATTAACAAAGCAAGCAAGTCTGACTTTTTAGAGCTGATTTGCTGTGCTGTTTTTCAGCACTGACAGATGATATCCATTAATGCAATCAGGCACTGTGCATCTATTGGCAACTATACGATACATTACAACTGATGTTTACACTGACCAGTTCTTAAAGTCAAAGTTCCTGTTTCTATTACTACTTCTGGTGTAACAAAATTGAACAGTGGGGGAAATGAGGTTTCTGCTTTGGATGCAGTGTTCCAAATGTACCTGAAAAGTTGATGTCTGCAGGACCTTCAATTCTGCAAAAGTGGTGGTCTTACTTAATAGTTAGTGGTCCACATATTAACATGACCAGAACACTTGTGTTGTGATACTTAGTTTATATGTGCTGCCGGCCTATTGACAATGAAGACGTCATTCCTCTTACAATTATACAGTTAAACAAATCATGTATTGTCCTTACGTGGCATATATAGATTGATCGGCTACGTTTGACGCATTGCTATGAAATGCACAAAGAACATATGACATGGTGTCAGAAAGGTCAACAACAGTCGCGATTTTGGACGGGGTGAAATTGATTGTGGACGGGTCCGCCAGGCTGGCGCTTCCATATCCGTCCATGCCGTATTTTTGCGTTGGACAGCCCGCCCATGCCATTTTTACGGCGTCATTGAAACTGCCGCGAAGCCAGTTACAAAATGTACTGAGATTGGTTTTAAAAATCGACCACTCGGATCGCCTGGCCATCTGCCCGACACACGCCAGAAACCAATTAAGGCCTCGACTTGCTAGGGTAATTGTCACCTAACCGCTAGCGGTGGTTGTTTGAAAAGCAGGCAACATTTGCGTAGACCAAATAATCGGGGCGGGGAGTTCCAATAAGCACTCGTCGATTGGACAGTTTAGTGAACTGATTGGGTGGTGTTACGCAGGCACCAATTGAGTGTATTGCTGTTATTATTAGTGCCTGGGAAGAACCCGCTCTTTCCGTTCCCAAACGATTTCCTAGACATAATTGTAACCGCATCAAAGGCACCGGCGACCACTAACAGACAACAGTGACTATCACAGTAACTAACTAGCTTTACCAGGCCAGATCTGGTGCAAAACTATGACAAACCACCGGTCACGCAGTCCTTACATCATTCAGTCCGCATTAAATGGTACATATTTAATATCATTGGAACGACAACATAACATTCTTTACAATGGTATAAAGGTTTTAGAATAATTCCTTTATTTTACGAACTTGTCGTCCTTGATTTAGCGAAAATGCGCGCTAAGAATTTCATGCCAACGGCGCGTCGCGAAGGTACGGTTTTCGCAAAAACACAGGTCGCGGCAAATCGAAAACCCACACTTGTAATCATATTGGGATCGTATGGTTTTTAATCAACCAACGAAGAGATGTGTTGGTGTTCACTGTTGCAGGGCTGCCTACCATTACGGATTCTTCGTATTCATTACGGAAGTTCACCTCAGATTACGGCATTACGGAAACTGCCGCCGTATTACGGGAATACAAATAGCCGACTACAGAAAATGATATACATTAAAGAATTGCTAAATCTATAAATACTGCTGCTCGAGATGCCCTGAAGAAACTGTCTCATTCACTTGTTACAATTTATCAACACATATTTAATCCACTACAAGTTCTACAAAGTCAGTATGGTGACGTCATCCGTTGCTGTGCCTGTGTACAATGTTACAACTTTGACTGCCACCAGCCTGCTGATGACTGCGTGGCACGTGGCATGTGGCACGTGAGCATATTATTATTATCAGTGTCATTAATGCGCGTCTAGACAATACTAAAATGTACAGGTGTAGAATTATATAGTGAAAAAAAAAAAATGAAGATGACGTTCGGTAGAACCATTAAAAAGTTATGGTTTTCTGAAAGTTATGGATATAATTATAAAATGTCTTAGAATAATATAAAATGAGTATTATAATTATTGTAATTGCAATATAAAACTATCAATTTTGTATTGAAAGGTTTTATTTGAATAGAACAATTTAACTTTGTCATTGATTGTTAGAAATAATTATAATGTTCCTGCTGTGTATTGTAAATTTAGAAGCTCGTTGGATGATTATTGGCTATTCACTGGCGCTGTCTTTCTCACGGTGATGCTCTACAGACGTAAACACTTGGACATGTCTGGCCATGCTTGCACTTTGACAGCTGTAATTAACTTGTGTAACTTATTGGATGTTGCTAAACAAGCATCCCTTTGAAGTGCCAACGAAGACGTTAACTGCCGACAGGAGTTACAGTGTAGCACACAATAATTATGTTGAAACAAAGTATATCTACTTTTGATGATTAAATGAGCAACTTCCTGGATTCCCAGGCACCGTCAACAGGCTGGACTCGTCACTGTATCTACTTCAGAGAAAGGTTTGATTGGCAACCTTGTGGACCAGGGAGCGGGGCGGGTGCGACGGGGATCATTATGGAAATTGTTTTTGTCAGGTAGGCAGCCCTGACTGTTGATGTTACACGAAATTGATGCCGTCAGAGAAACAAAACTTACGATCAGTTGAAGTGTAAACATGTCGGTTTACCTATGTTATCGCCCGATATACAACTTCGTGCATCACCGATGCCATTTGTCAGTTTTCCACTATTCAAATTATGTATGTTGTGTGATAATTAAACATGATTTACAAGTGCGGAAACTAGATTTTGTTTGACGATGTCGCATCATTTTTAACAGTATTGCGATAATCAGGCTGCAGTGGAGCATTCAGGCTGAACGTATGGCGACTGTGCTAGATTTAGTTACATCTGCGCTATTTTTAGGGCATTGCCCGTTCGTCGCGCGTTGTTTGGTCGCGTGTTGGGTGGTCCAAGGCATGAAGCTACGCGTCGCTTGCTAATTAAATTAATTAATGTCTTGACTGATTTATAGTCTAACAATTGAAACATTCACAGCAACATGAATACACAATGTTTTAATTAATAACTGTAACTGATTACGGCCATTGCATGGCGACTTATTAAAAACAATATTTGTCAATCTAATATTTTGTTTTAGAAATTAAACAAAATCGAACTGTAGTATTTCTAATATTATTATATGATACTTGTACAACAAAAAATCGAATGCTTTCAAATTCAAAATTCCAAGCTTCCGTAGTCCATCAGACCTTGTATACAATTTGTATACACACATTTTAATTGTATATAAAAATTGGCATTCCACGTTAAATATATTTGCTAATTTATTATGGTATTGTTAATAATTTTGAAAATTGTGGGAATTAAATGTGTTATAATGAAACAACTTATATGTGCTATATTGTAAGTGGCATTAAAATTGTGGATCACATGCTTTGAACAAAAAATATACATACAAATTAGGATTTCTCATTCAATACATTCGATCGCGCGTCCGATCGCATGCCCGACTGCGCTTTGTAGCATGTCGGAAAAAATTTGGACTGGCAAAAATTTGATCCTGGGTGAAGCTCTGGTCAACAACCATGCACATGGTAAAATAACAGTGTTATAACGCCTAAAAAGGAAATACAAACCAAAAAATTCGATGACCACGAGACAGTGAGTGATAAAACAGTCACAACAGTCAGTAGTAACAATGTTTTTTTCGGTCCTTTCGTTATACATCTACAATACGACTGACAAATAAAAAATGACCGAACTAATGGGTGTACCCATACCGACAACAGAGTGGAATTCCAGCAATCTACCAGAAGCCGTAACTAAATCCAGGCGAACCTGCGAGTACATATTCAACGGGCCCCTTGGTGAAAAAGAGGAAGAAGTCAAAGTACAATACCTAAGACTATGGGTTGGCGAAGATGGAAGAGACATCTGTGATGGATGGGAGCTTGCAGAGGCTGACAAGAAACTATTGGCACCCCATTGGAAAGGACTTGAAGATTATGCGAAGCCAAAGTAAAGTTTTTGCATTTCGAGATTTTATCTCAGAGCCCTAAAACAGGAACCGAGTGAAACAATAGACTCATTCATGATGCAAGCGCGTATCATCACCAATGATTGCAAGTATACAAACAACGAAGAACAGCTGATGGGCACACTGATCGCTGGAATACACATCGACGATATACGTTGGAAATTGATAGCCAAAGCCAGACACAACACTTGACCATAGCTATAGTAAGAGCTCATAGTTATAGTAAGAGCTCATGGCTATAGTAAAAGCTCATGAGGATATGGAAAGACAGATGGATGACATCCAGGGAACCAGACAGATGCAGTCACTACACAAAATACCCACCTACAAAAACATGGAGAAGATAACTGATATCCATGGCGGCTGCAGATGCGGAAAGAAACATCTGCGAAACGAGAAATGTCCAGCAGCAGATTCTACATTTCGATACCGTAATGTCAAGGGACACTGGGCTTGTGTATGTCTGAAGAAAAAGCGTGATAAAAAAAAGAGCAAGACATCAACAACAGCCCCAGAACAGGTCGAAGAGCAAGAGAGCTTACTATGGAAGGAACAAAATGCATACTTTCATGGCAATGGTAACAGTGCCAAAGATGATGACAACGTTGTACTAGATACAACCCAAGTGACACCGCTTGCCAAACTTAGGTCCATATACAAAGAAGGAAGCAAATCCCAAGCATTTGTAAACATAAAGATGAAGGAACAAACTACGGAAATACTTGTGAAATGTAAGATCGACAGCAGAGCAGAGGTGAACGTAATACCACTACGAGTATTCAAACACCTATTCCCAGACCAAACGGACACAAAATGAAGGTCAATCACTCTACAGAAGTCCAAGGTTGGTTTGAGCACATATGGTGCTGCAAAGGTAAAGCAGTACGAATGCTTCAAGCTATGTTGCACACACAACGACATCGCACTCGACATCGAATTTCTTGTCACTCAAGACAAAGGGTTGACAATGCTAGGACTGCAAGCATGTCTAGCCCTGAGACTGATTTCACTGAACTGTGAACAGAAATCAGCATGCAATGACTGTCACAACACCAGTCAAGTTTCTTCACTGAAGAGGAAGAAAACCATCACCTGGTGATAGCAGCGGTGATGCCAAAGAGAACTCGCTCAACAAATACCCGAAATGCTTTCGAGGTGTTGGACTCTTTTCTGGTGAATACCACACTGATCTGAAACAGGAAGCAGAGCCTGTCATACATCCACCTAGACGCGACCCTGAGTTAATGAAGGTTGCTGTGAAGAAGGAACTGAGTCAAATGATCAAATTAGACATCATCGAGAAAGTTGATCAACCCACCGACTAGGTTAACAGCTTTATCTATGTTACAAAACCATCAGAAGAACTATGCATAGGTTTGGATCCAAAGGACTTGAACACTTGGGTGAGAAGACCTCATTACTACACACGGATCCTAAGTGACATTCTTCCGCAACTACAAGGCGCTGGTGTATTCACGATATATTCTATGCGCGATCCGGATACTGGAACGTGAAACTGGATAACGAGCCGAACCTGCTTACAACGTTTAACACGCCATACGGGCGATACTGCTTTCGTCGTCTTCCATTTGGCGTAGTTTCGTCACAAGATGTGTTCCAGAAGAAAGTCGACCAGACGTTCAAGGGTCTTCCTGGTGTTGTTGCGATCACTGATGACAGTGTTGTATTGGCAAAGCAGAAGCCGGGCAAGACAAACATCTAGACAACATTATGAAACGTACGGAAGAGATTGGTCTATGCCTCAACCCTGACGAATGTGTTGTGAAGTCAGACAGAATCAAGTTCTTCAGAAACTACCTCTCATCGAACAGGTTAGAACCTGACCCAGGCCAGATTGCGGCAACCGCTGATATGTCACCGTCGACAACTGCCCAGAAACTACAAAGTTTCCTTGGTATGGTGAACTACCTAAGCCGCTACGCACCAGGTTTTGCGACCGCTACAGCACCACTATGAGATCTCACTAAGAAAGACAGTGTCTTTGTGTGGGGACCTGAACATCAGAAGGCATTCGACAATGTGAAAGAAGCAATCACTGCAGCATCCACATTGGCTTACTTTGACTCCAGCAAGCCAATCACCATTCAGATGAATGCAAGCAAGAGGAGTGGGAGTGACACAGAATGGATGACCCGTTGCGTATGCGAGTAAGAGTCTATCAGAAACCGAAAGCCACTACTGCAACATCGAGCGTGAAATCCTTGGTATCGTCTTCAGTCTTGAACGATTCCACCATTACGCTTATGGAAGTCACGTTACTATCGAAAGAGACCACAAACCTCTGGAATTCATCACCAGAAAACATCTGACGAATGCTCCTCCGAGATTGATGAGAATGCTATTTCGTATGTACAGAAATATGAATTCACCATGATGTATGTACCAGGAAAGGACATACCATTAGCAGACGGACTTTCATGTCTACCTATCCACGGAGATGTAATACCAGATATCAACGTGACCATTCACGACATCACTGGTGTTTCCGAGTCAAGACTTGACAAAGTTAGATGAAACACTCCAAGTTCTAGCAGGAACTGTGGCAGACGGATGGCCACAGTACTGGAACCAATGTCCGGAAGACATTGGGTCCTTCTGGAACTTCAGAGACGAGATTGTGGTATTCAACGGACTGCTTCTGAAAGGAAACCGTGTCACCATTCCCAAGAACATGCAAGCCGAGGTATTGATGAAAATACATGCGGGACACCAAGGCATTGAAAAATGCCGACTACGAGCACGCGACACTGTGTACTGGTGGGGAATCAGTGCAGACATTGAAAACATGATCAAGAAATGTATGTTAACACAACCAAACAGCACAGCAGAAAGCAGAACTGATCCCTATTGATGCAACACATCCATGGGAAATTGTTGGTTCAGACATGTTCCACTGGAAAGGAGACAAATTTCTACTCATTGTAAATTACTACAGCTCATATCCAATCATCCGAAAGCTAAGCTCAACAACATCTAGTGCTATCTGATATTCTGAAGCTGATATTCTCAGAGTTTGGCATTCCAGACGTCTTCATCAGTTACAATGCCAGTCAGCATAAATCAGACGAATTCCACACATTCGAAGCTAAATAATGACTTCAAGCATGAGACGAGTAGCCCCAGATATCCACAGTGCAACGGGAAGGCTGAGCGATATGTTGGCTTAGTATAGAAAACCCTGCAGAAAGCCTACGAAGCGAGAGATGTTCCAGCCAATACACTACTGTGTCTTCGCACGACTCCCATTGAAACAGGACTGCCATCACCTGCAGAACTCTTATTTGGCAGAAAGGTACAGTCAAACTTAAAGAGAAAGCATGTTTTCACAGAAGAGAACAATGGCGACGACAGTACGATGATCGTGCACATACCTTGCACCGAGGTCAAAGTGTGAGAGTGCAGGATCACGTGACAAAGAAATGGGAACCAGCCATAGTGAAACAGAAGCCTCGAGAACCGAGGTCGTACATACTCACCACCAAGTCTGGAGCCGAGTATCGTAGAAATCGATGACACATCAGAACGACTGGAGATACCTTTCGACTCCCAGATAGACGTCACGATGATGAGAACATCAATGGAGAACATAAAGTTAATAGAGCTGAACTGACTACTTATGACGAACTGAGCAAGGCAATCGAGCGGAGCCACGTTGCAGGATCACCAGCCTGTGTTAATGACGCCCCACGCAAGACGATGGCGGGTAGATCTGTGTGCCCACCAAACCATCTTGATCTCTAAGAGTGTTTCATGACTGTGTGAGATTACAAAACATGTACTTCATAATTTTTAGTGATCTATGTGACATTATATTCTCAATTATATGTAAAATGTAATTGAATTTCTCACATGTTCATTTTACGTTCAGATATATTGATGTGTTCAAGAAGACTTGTGACTATGGACCAAAAGAACATTGGCATAGTATTGAACAAATCATGTCTTGTCATTATGTCGCTTATATAGATTGATCGGTTACGTTTGACGCGTTACTGTGAAAAGCACAAAGAATATACGACAACTTGCACTGTCAGTTTTGGAACTACAAATTTTGATATTTGCTGAAAATATGGCAGCCTGTCTGAAAAGTTGCTGCTCTCTGGGCTCCGGACTGGTAGTAATGTGAAACACTGTTTGCAGGGCAATCTGGTTAGGGATCATCTCAAAACGTTGATGCCCGATTTCTAACTAAATTACTTTCTTTCGGGGGAGGGGATCAGAGGCAGTTTCATCTGGCGTCGGACATCGATAGTTTCCGACTGATACAGTTAATATATTGATATCATCATGATCATATCAAAATTTACAAACTTTTGTTCGAGTGACAGGGGATGTTATCCCTTAAATGCTTTGTTTTAAAACTAAATGACACACCTGTCAGTTGTTGTCTGTGCTCATACACGGAGACAGCCCCTTCAGTTGATGCCTGTGTCTGAATGAGTTGCTGCTTCAACTGAAGCACCTCCTGCTTCAGTTCCTCACTGCGAGTCCTCCACTGCAGCTGTTGTTGTTGCGACTGCAAGACGAGTTGCTCCGCATAGTGTCTGCCTGTCATGCCTGTGGGCTTGCTGCGAATCACAGCCACTGACAGTGCCACCTTCAGGTATCGCAGAAAGGAACCTACAAATAAGTCAGCAACAAAATGTATGATGCTTACAAAGGTGTAATAATGTTCACAAATGTGAATGGAATTAATGAAAACAAATTCTTCTTGACACAAAGTTCTGTGAAGTTATTGTCTGTTTCACCAACATGAATAAAGTTGCTGTTTTCAATCATCGACGTTGGCAACATAATTTACTGTGTCATTGACTGGGTGGGCAAAACAAGTGTAGGTTGCTCCCCCTTGTCAACTTCAGCGTGGCCCTCATGAAGTTTTACCATAGAGTTTTATGTGTGTTTACATAGCAAGAGACACTGGTACCATGTGACTGCTACATTGACTAAAGGGATTAAACTGGGCTTTCACTGCTTTGAAGCCAGTTCTGCTAAGTTGCCAACTGCACTGCCCTTTTCAAGTAAGCCTATGGGTTTAGTAACTGCCTACATGGTGTACACAAATGAGCCTAAGCTACAGCAGGTGTGAAAACATCCTGATGTATAAATTTGTCTTTGAGCCAATAATTAACTGTTCACCAAGCACCAAGCACCAAGCAGCAGTAGAGCATTGTGGATTAATTAGACCGTAATATAATCCACCACATTATGTGGCATTGAGCGATTCCATGGAAAGTTGTCCTTCTATGCTAAATTTAAAAATTGCTCTTAACAAACTGTTGATAGGTAATTCAGATATATCATGTGACTGGGACAATTTAATTTTTTATGAACATGGTGTTTTTTGGACAATTTCAAAGAAAAGTAAAGATTTCATTTTTTCAGACATTTTCTGAATCTGACTTTCGTTGACACATTGTTTTGTTTAAATAAGCTTTTTTAAGTTACTAAGTCAACTCATTAGGCTTATATCCAATGTACATACATTTAAAAAAATTACTTTAATAGTGTGGATGTTAAGTGTGCTTATTTTTAACTAATTTAGTGCCATGTCCCATACGACACACACAAGGCTGAAAGTTTTCATAATATTGTTATTTTCCATGCAAACATTTTTTATTTCAAATTCTCTAAATTCTACCTATAAATTTTAATACTATAAATTAGTCCCGTACGACACATCACAGTTTTGGTATCTTTTCTTTAGCCGTAGCTCATCTCAAGTTGGCCCTGTTTGATTTACTGCTAAAATAGGTGGCTTCATATTTTGCAAGTTCATGATGTAGCTTCTTATTAGTAAAACACCAGCGGGAATTCATTTGGAAGCACTTTGCAGAAGAATCTGCAGGCCTTATATATAGTTATATAGAGATTGATGTGATGTATTTTACCATGGTGAACAGTTTCCTGGTGAAGTGATCAACATCACAGGTAGAAATCTTAAAGTACCTGTCATGCATAGGGGCCATAGATGAGGCAAGTATTTCATTCAAATGGATAACTCCAACGGACCCTGCAAGTGCCATTCTGCGGAAGATCGGTCCACCAGTTACAGTTAAAAAAAATGGGACTGTGTATTCTGTCAGAATCTGCACTTTTATCGACTTTCAAATGACTGCCTGAGCATGTATGATCATGTAATGACACTAAGAAAATAGAGGTGTTTCACCCCATAACTCGTCTCTATTTATGAAATAGTGAAACTGAACCAAGACTTCATGGTGGACTGAAATTATTTTTTGTTGGACTCTTTAATTTTGTATTTTCAAGTTGAACCAGCAACTGTATGTTGTCTGATTGTTGAAATTAGATCTAATTAAAAAATTACGTACCTTTACATAATTTTATTGGGCATTTATACTGACGCTTTTAAAGGCATGGAGCTTATCCTAATATAATAACAGTTTAGGTTGTCCTGTACGATACAATTCGTCTCGTATGACACAATGTGTCCCGTATGATATATTGCTAATTTGCATAAAGTATGTTAAGTTTTTTTCATTATGTACAAATGTTGAATTAAAACCATGCATATCTGTGACATACTTTCAAGTTATTTTTAATAAAAATGGTGATTAGAACAACTGTTAAGTGTTAACTGTAATGTTATTCAGAGATGTCCCGAACAACACTTTTCGGCTGTCTATACAACACTTTCTTTTCAGATACAACATTTTGTCAACACAGTAAAAAAGCTTATCAATATTATTATAATGAAACAACTTCTGACTTCTTGTTAAGATCATTAACTATTTTAAAAATTAAGTTGCAATAATGTTTTCATCACAGAATTATCCAACTTAATATATTGACCAAAAAATTTGTTATTTTCTGTGTCTCGTACGACACACCACTTTTTCACTAATTAAATTTTCACAAGAAGTTACTGAGCACTGTTGGTAATTGGGACAAGTTATCATATGGGAGGACTTTCTGTTAGTCACATAACAGCTGGTGTTTGCATGGTTGTGTATTCTTAAAATAAAAAAATAACCTCGGAATGTCCCATATGACACACACGGAATTGCCTCATTGACTATTGCTTTTGTCATTCATTCCAGTATGGTATTTAAATAAAAAATGGAACATATATATTCTATCCTTAGTTAATGTAGTTAGTAGATTGTACTAAATATGGTATATACTATATAGATATATTTTTTTGTAAATATTTATACATTTTTTATACTTTATAATACTTCCCTAATGATGATGATGATGAAAGTACTTGACATTCTCAAATATTATTTCAAATACTTTGGGCATGCAATAAATGGCAAGTTAGATTTTTGTATTCACCTGTCTTGTTTAACTTCTTGAGACTGTGAGTCAAACAATTGTACTTATTGTATTTACGCATACTTTGCATTATAACATAAAATGTTCCAATGAAAAATGTAATAGTAATAGTTTCAAATGTAACTAATGGTAATAGGAAAAATTCAGCATGTAATAGTAATAGGAAGGAAACAAAGTAATAGCAGTAGTAATATATTACATTGCAATGTAATTGACCCCAGGCCAGGAAAAAAGCTATATTTTAGTGATTAAGTGAACAAGGAATTATCTGTTGGCTTAGGTGTACATGGGTTGGATAATAGTCATGTAAATTATAAAACTTTAAACTTTATTAAAGGGAAACAAACACTGTAAGTTGGGCTAATTGAATATATAAAACAATCACAAATACTGTTCAAAGACAATAAACGAAAGGAACAAATTAACTCCTGGCTGTGTAAATATTAGCTGTGTCAATCTTTTAAATATACATCTTAGTCTTAGATGAATTATTCATGGACTCAGTATACAAGCCAAGTTAACTAACTTTAATAACTTTATAAAATTATTTATGGCTTTCTTGTCCAACCGCCTATTTTGTCATCTGGGTTTTTGCCTTCCATCTTGTCTCTGACACAGACACAGGCGGGTAACTACCCCGGTAATACTCATTTAGATAAAAAAAATGGGACGAGGTCTTATGACTTGATCAGCCAAAGGTAAAGCCGCCAAAGCCATGTTTCGTCGAAGTTTGATGTTGACTCGTCTTTATTTTAGACTTTACTTTATCCACTTGCCATCTGCATACATGTTAAGTTTCAGAAACGCCAATCCAGGAGATTTATACGTAAATCAGAGGGTCTCGAAAAATCGGGCATTTATACGTAAATCGGAGTCTCAGAAAATCGGGCATTTATATGTAAATCGGAGGATCTTGGAAAATCAGGCATTTATACATAAATCGGATTAAAATATGACAAAAAAGGATGCTTTCCATAGACATAAATAATATTGTTATAATAAAACGTTAAGTTTCAGAAATGCCAATGCATGAGATTTATGCATAAATTGGAGGGTCTTGTAATATCAGGAAATTTTGTGTAAATTGGAGGGAAATTTTGTGTAAATTGGAGGGAAATTTTGTGTAAATTGGAGGGTATTATGGAATTGTGTATAAATCTGAGTATTTCATGTTATGAAAATGGTCACAGACCAGCTTTATTTCTAAATGCATTGCACATGTGCTCTTAAATCAACGGCACATAACAGCATGTTAATATGTATATGTAAAATAATTAAATAAATTATATGTAAATTAAAATGTACGTGGCTTTATAGGTATAGTAGAAAGAAGAAAAAGTGTACTAATTGATGTTCTAGGCATAATGTGTCTTTATGGTGCAAAGTACTTTTCATATAGGCAGTAAATACATCTTCTTTTATTGCAAATATTTTATTACATTATTACAAATATATACTATATTCACAAGTATATGAACCAGAACGTAGCATTGTATTTGCTTCAAAGTTTGTTACCATGGCCTGGGTGACGAAGGCATGCGTATTTATAATTTGTGACATTTAGCCTTGCTGGTGGAGCATTTGATGTTATAAAATATATCTTTTCATTTATAATGTGTTCCAGTTCTAACAGTTACAGATATACATGGATTAAATTAAACGTGCACATAGTGTAGATGGATCGACTGACATTATTTGAGTATAGATTGAAACGGATTACATTTCGTTCTACAAGATCGGCAAGCTGACGGTGGGCGATAATACGGAACCCGCGGCCGCAAGCGCGGTTCGATGTGCTCGTTTAAAGCTTATATGCAATATCAACCACAGGCAAGATCCAAGAAGATTATATAATTAAACAGTTGTTGTTGTCTAGTCAACGCATGATTTAAACAACCCCTTTTCGCTTTGCTGTCCGAGCGGCCTTGGTCCAACGTCCCTATTCATGAGATTCATTTAGCATGGTGTGTGACCGATTGCAATTAAGTTAACGCACTGACATTGACTGTATTGACCACATTCTGTTGACCAAAAAAACATACTCGAGTCAGCCGGAAATAAAACCCAATAGACCATGGCACCATGCCGAGTTCGGAAAATAAGATAGAAAAAAAATAGTTTCGGTTTCACTGAAAATCCAGGAGATTGGTTCTCCTTTCCAGGAGGATGGATTGATGGATTTCCCCGGACCCCGGTGAATGCAGGAGACTTAACATGTATGCATCTGATGACGTGCATTTTTTGTTTGGATCAGTAGATACCAATATTACGTGCCAAGATTCAGAAATCAATGCATTGGTTATGTGGTCTGTGCTTTTGTAGTGTAAGCACCTGCAAACAACGCTAACTACTGCTTATCACTAACTTTCGCTTTCGGTTATGTGATCGACGTCTTCGTCTTCGACTTGAAGTTGATTCGCAGACACGCCGATTGCCACTTGGCTATGGCAATTTGTTGATTTTTTACCGAGTGAATCTGCCATAACAATGTCACTTTCATATATACATTTCCTATAATCTTACTTTTTCGCGATAATAATATTGTAATGTTTTATGTTAAAGCGGAGTTTCCGTAACGTTTTGTTTATTTCGAACACACCAGTGTCAAGAACTTCGTGGGCGCCATGATTTTTAGTTTAGGGAGCAGTCATTTTACACACGATAACTGCTAGAGGAGACTATTAATTATAGCTTTGCATTCAATTGTTTTCCATTTACTTTGCTAGAAACTCTTCGAAAATGTTCTTCCTTCTCTTCGTTCTTTTATTTCAAGGTCAAGACACATTTATTTCCAAAACGTGAATTTGTGTTCATATCCGCTCCACTTTCAAAGAGGCTGCTACAGCGGTGCTGCCATCTGGCGACTAAACGCTAATATACAATAAGGTACTGGTGGTTACCAATTTAGCCGTACCTATTATATAGGCAATAGGAAGAAATAGTTTTAACAAAAAACCTGGACAAACTCTTCCACATGATATTCATATTCTAAATATGTACCATATATTGAATCAAATTTGATAAGCAGATTGTTTGAAAAGTTGTTCTGAGTGAAGTATTTACAATTTTAAAACGGCGACACTGCGTTCCCGTAATTTTCGTAAAGACACGCTAGCGTCACTAGTCGATGGTTACGTACGATAAAACATCTGGTAGACCAGTATGCAACGTTGGTTTTTATTTCTGTAACTTATCGTGAAAATGTTCCATGTTGTTGATCACATATATGTTATCAACTTGATTATTCATAGATGAGTTTGCTTTGAATAACTTTATTCGGCAACGTCTTCACCACAAACCGCATATACGGCGACGTCTGGCGTATGGCGAAATTGACGAACGGACGTAACCAATAACACAGCAAAATAAAATCAATAGTATTATTGCAATTGGCGCTTTTGTTGTTATTGCACAGCGTTAGAATATTGTAGTGCTATCTGGAATCCTCACCATCAGGACCAGGTAAATAAAGTTGAAGCTGTGCAAATGAAGGCCGCGAGATATGTCGCCAACAGATATCATAACACCAGCAGTGTAACATCCATGCTAGACCATCTGCAATGGGAGTCTCTGGCATCAAGACGCACCAAGACACAATTGATCATGCTTTTCAAGATCATCCGCATCTATGTTGATATCGACCCTCAGCCCTACCTCTCCCTGCCTCATCAAGAACTAGATCCAATAATTCCCTTAAGTTCCGTCAGCTTCCTGCACGCACAGATGTATTTAATTTTAGTTTTTTCCCCTGGGTCATTCCTGTGTGGAACTCCTTGCCAGCACGTGTTGCTGAGGCTCCCAGTTTGGGTATTTTCTAAATGGAGCTTGCCCAGCTTTCCTTCTGAATTATTTCTTTTTGTCCTTGTCCGAATTAGGGTAAATGAGGGACTAGGGCTGTGTTGTCGGCCGAGGTTTATCTCCGGGGACCGCTACAGTTGCCGTATTGGCCTAGACCTGATACCTGAAAAAGACAACGGCAATTTTATATATTTTTTCTCTTCTCTCACACTTTTGGTCTTTTGTATATTTCCTTTTTCTTCTTTTTCTTTTGTTTCCTCCAACAATAAGCCAACCGTTGTTTAATGATCAAAATTGATCGGCCAACGTAATATACAGATACAGATAATGGGCGCTACAGGATGCTGGGTTCTAAATTCAACTAGGGAAACGCGCGGTATCTAAATATAGAAGTACACAGAAATCGGTGACGTGGGCATGAGTGACATGCTTCGCTTCGGTTACTCAAGTCTTTGAACACTAAAGAATTTTGTTTTTCCTGCATGACATCAGTAAAACAAACTTAAACGATGCAGGAAACACCTACGTGCCCAAACTGTTCGCAAATATTTGGCACCAAAGGTTTGTATCCGCTTGTTATTGCACTTGTTGTTGCACACTACGGCGATTACGCTAGCTACGAGTACGAATCGATTCGACGATGGCCCTTCGAATTTGCAAAGAACCATGCCCCGTAGCATGTCGCCAACATTTGCCGTCCTTTAATACATCAATAATAAATCAGCGTCACTGTTTGACTGTCCATCTTTTTCACTGTGACATAAATAATCACTCCCATTGGGCCCGATTTTCCATGCCAGTTTGGAGTGTGGGTGTCACAGTTTATTGGTCTTGATTTGTTATCGATGCCATTTGTTATTATGCTAGTTATCTGTTTGATTGTGTTGTAAGGCACGTGTGTAGAAACCGGATCAGTTCAGGATTCTCACACCACCAAAGGCAAAGACATTAAGTACTGCGCTCAAGAATATCCAGAGGAGAGTTACTGTAGCACAACGATTGGGTCACCAGCAGACACAGTCACAGTCACCCTTCCTCTGTACACTCTGTAGCAATGCTACACACACTGAATTAACCAACCCTCCAAGTCCATAGAAAGAAAACATGACTGGATCAGTCGAGCCTCTACTAGTAGGCAAGCAGCAAGGGTCTCGCCTTTCTAGTTAGTAAAAACTGCATTGCCCAGTATTTTATATGCAGTGAATGAAAATGCACACTAAAATATGGCCCACTCTAAAAGGCGGACCGCGAACGGGCTGACCACATTCACAACGATGTGTGCGATCTCTACGTTCCATGTTTACATGTGTTGTTCCTTCAGGTGCACTCTTGTGCGTTCGTTTATAAACATTGAGATGTCTTTCATTAATACTATACGTGGAAATATGAGAAGACATTAATGATTTGACAAACTGATCACAACAGCACGATTAATAATATAACAGTTCTTGGATTTGTTGTTTGTTTGTATTTATTTTCACAATTGCTGTGATGATATGTACAATTAACTACAAACCACATGTCAAATAAGATAATAAACAGAATCAGTGACAACTTTTCTGATGACATCCCAAGAAAGTTAAATACATAAGTGATCAGTTTTTTCAACAGCACTATAATAGGCTGACCACAACAATAACATCTGCTGCCATTGATACAACAACATGAACACATAATAACTGGAATATATATATATTAGGGTGGTTCTTAGAAATCAGAAAAAACATTGAAATTATATTTCTCATGCTCTTACCCCCCAGAATTGTTCGTTATGATAAAAAACTCAAGAGACAAAGAGAGAAGACAAAATATTTATATCTAGGGGTAGCTCAAATGCCTCAAAGTTCACAATATTCGGAGTTTGAGACAATGTATTCAGTTATGAGCAGTTTGCTAATTTCCAAATAATGGCATATTAGAAAATTCAACCAATAAACTGAATTGCATTAATGATACTACAGATTTATCATGAAATATTGTCATGAATAAGTAATGTCTTAGTGGCATACATGATTCACATAATAAAACCACAGTTTGTGTTCAGATTCATCCTGTTATCACCTCAATGTGGGCCAAGTTCAGGCAACAGATTCTATATGCACAACACTTGTTTCTCACTGTCCACTTTGTCCTGTTAAGGTCTGTTTCCTGCTGTCTGGGTAGGCATGGCGGTGCTCCTCAACAACTTGCAGCAAGAACTGAAGCTGGGGCTCGCTTTTGGTCAGGAGGCCGCTGAATTCTTGAATTAGAGCAACTCCACGTTCAGCATGGTCATTCACGACTTTCATAGTACAAACTGTCTCTCTAGCCTGCTTGAAGTCCTCTCGTTCCTTTCACATATCTGGATCGACTTGGAGAAATCCATCTGGAAGCGCCATTAGTTCAAACAATGCAGCAGACTTCAGCGTGACAAAATCTTCCAGCTTCTTCTCTCAGAAAGATATGAGGGTGACAGTAACCTTCTTTGTATGAGATGGAGTAGGATCCTGCTCTCTCATAGTGCTAACAATCAGCCTCTTTGTTGATGAACTGACCTGGCTGTCAAAAAAAAGCCAACCCAACAAGTGATTCTGATAGATACCACAAGTGCTTGGCGAGCTTATCTGATGTAGCTCTCAAGATAGCTGCGTGGATGGTTGGGTAGTCAAGCAGGGACTTCAGCAGCAGAAAGTCATTGTATTCCATGACTTCAGATACACACATACAGCAAATATGCACACATTTCCCTTTCTCCTCTCTTGGGGTGAGTTTGAACTGGGCTCGAAACATCCAGATCTTAAGAGCGTAGATGAAGGTAACATAAATTGAACTCCTCGGCGAGGAACTGCTGTCAGGAAGATCAACACTAATTCTAGGAACTCCCTACAGTCATCTCTTGGTTGACTCTCTTCCAGATGATTGTTAGTAAACTCGATGGTGCTTTCCTTGATGTCTTCGACCAAGTTTAACACATCTTCACGTTCAATACCTGTTTCATGTTTGCCTCAGTCGATGAACTCTCAGTATTCCTGAAACCACTTGAACAGTGGCACCTCTGGAGAAGATGTGGATCCCATACACACTTGAAATACTGCGCCAGTGGTGAGTTCCATGATGTGATGTCTGCAGGCCAGTGACAGAAGCTCCTTACCAAGCTTTTGCCCCAAGAGGACACAATCACCAGCCAGCCGACCAGTATTTGAGCTGGTTGTGTCGAAGCACATAGCTCGAACTCTGTTAGCCAAGTCCCAGTCCTCCACGGCTTCGAAGACTGCTGCAGCCTGGGCTTTGAAGACTGCTGCAGCCTGGGCTTTGAAGACTGCAGCAGCCTGGGCTTTGAAGACTGCTGCAGCCTGGGCTTTGAAGACTGCTGCAGCCTGGGCTTTGAAGACTGCAGAGCCTGGGCTTTGAAGACTGCAGCAGCCTGGGCTTTGAAGACTGCTGCAGCCTGGGCTTTGAAGACTGCTGCAGCCTGGGCTTTGAAGACTGCTGCAGCCTGGGCTTTGAAGACTGCTGCAGCCTGGGCTTTGAAGACTGCAGCAGCCTGGGCTTTGAAGACTGCTGCAGCCTGGGCTTTGAAGACTGCTGCAGCCTGGGCTTTGAAGATTGCAGCAGCCTGGGCTTTGAAGACTGCAGCAGCCTGGGCTTTGAAGACTGCTGCAGCCTGGGCTTTGAAGACTGCTGCAGTCTGGGCTTTGAAGACTGCTGCAGCCTGGGCTTTGAAGACTGCTGCAGCCTGGGCTTCGCCTGTTCCAGATGGAAGTTTGGTGACATTGAGCAACTGAGAAACTCCTTTACCAGAGACGAGTATCGGGATCCGATCAACCTTTTCTTTGCCCATCAAATCAGGTAGAAGTTTCCCGCCCCAGTGCATAACCAGGGGCACCTGACCTCGAAACTCTGCCTTGAGACTTGGCTGCTCACTGAACACGATTTGTTATTCTCATTCGGCGAATCGATGATCTGTCAAGGGCAAGGCTGTCAAGATTTTGACCCATACTCTTGGCTGTTTCAGCAATGACAAATGTTGCTTTGTGGTCTGATACCTTTGTCCTGTCCAGTGTAGCTGCCAACTGTGGTGTAATGACAGTTTTCCGAACTCTCTTTCTCTTCACGGACGTCACAGAGCCGCCAACGGCACCTTCAACCTCCTGCTCAGCTACATCGTGATCATCGTCATTATCGTCAGCTGATGAGCTGCTGCCAGATGAAACCAGTTCTACTGTGGCACTCTCTCTCTCTCTTTAGGGTATCTTCCATACAACAACGTCTAGCAAGCATGCGACCCCGTCTATCTGCCACCTGCTTCTCCTTTGCAAACAACGTATTGTCAGCACCTGCCATGTATGCAAGTCTGATGTCGGCATGTCTGCACTGCAGTCTGTCGGGGGGGGGGTGTATTGTCTATTGAGCATGTCATGATCATGAACTGATACATGTATACATGGTATATACATTGTTTAGGATAATAGCATACATAATTATGTTCTGAATCTCAGTTTCATATTATTATAAATGCAACCTGCCCTAATTATATGTTGGCTGCCGCTGATGAAATATCCTATATTTTAGCATCACTGAGCTACCCTTGAATATTGTTCAAATGTGCTCATATTTTGTGAGAAATTTTATTTTATATATTGGAACAAAATCAGAGGGTAAGAAGATGACATATCAAAACTTCAGAAATAAGGACCGCCCTAATATATATATATACAGTGCTTGAAAGGCCTGTGCAGGTTCACAGTTACAAGTAACAATTGTTACAAACACAGCATCCATATTTTAACTTTTGCCAAGGACATGAAAATAAAATACTGGGACAATTTTGTCAAATTCAACATACCAATCAGTTTAAGTGACCAATATAAAGACACAAGACATAATAAAGCATGAAGTATGGACTGTTAATTTTTTCATCAAACAAAGTCATAGATATATATGTGACGATTTTACAGAGGTGTAAAATGAGACAGTACTAAGATAATAAATGATATTTACATGTATGGCTTTCTTACTGAAATTTTGAAGGTGCTTTCCTTGGTCTTTTACTTTGACACAAGCAGCAAAACCATGAAACATTTACATTATAGGGAGATTTAGAACATCTTTGATGGTACCACTTGCTACATCTGTCGCATCTGTCTCAATATGGGACGTAAAAGAACCACTGAGGACGACAAGCACCCTGGCAGTTACCACCCTCAGTGCCAGCATAGAAAGGTCGGCTTGGCGATAATGTTCTGAAAAAGGCTGACTAGTTGAATGAGACCTCCTAAGATTATAACATTGTAACCACAATATATACAGACTAGTCGGTTAATAGAACATTGCCGAGTGCTGGAAACAACTAGAACTAGAACAATTGTTGTACATTGTTGTACAAATCTCGAACCTTCTCGGCAAGTCGAACATACTGGTCCACTATTTGTTCCCATTGCAATCCCACTCTTTCCTCAAAAACATAATCGGCCGAACTGTTTGTGTCAGCATGCACAACCATGGCGTGTGGGTTGCCCTTGATCCGACTAGCAGAGCAAATGTCATTATTCAATGCTGTTATGGTAGCCCCTCTTTTGACAAAGGAAGACTTTCTAAATGCAAGTTACACCGTTCAGGTATTATGTTTAGAATTGTTAATATTATGTAATAATACCATAATAAAAGACACTCCAAAATTTACGAACGCACGCGCAAACAACAGCAACGCTTATAATGAAGGAACAAAGATCGCGTGCATCCTTGTGAATGTGGTCCGCCCGTTCGCGGTCCGCCTTTTAGTGTGGGCCCTAAAATATCGGTATATGCAAACATAACATATAATTATTATGGTGTAAAAAACCTTGCATATAGACAGTAAATACATCTTGACCTTTGGCCTTGCTGATGGACCATTTAATGTTATAAAATACATCTTTGTAATGTTTTTTAGGTGTAACATTTACAGATATACATGGATTAAATAAATTTTGTATATAGTATAGATGAATCAATTGACATTATTTGAATATAGATTGAAATTTATTACACTTTGTTCTACAAGATGGCAAGTTTACGGTGGGCGATAATAGGGAATATATGGCTGCAAGCACGGCTTATGGTGCTTGTCTAAAACTCATATGCTATGTCAACTACAGTCAAGACCCAAGAACATTACAGTTAAACAGTTGTTGTTGTCTAGTCATGATTTAAGCAACCTCCTTTGTTGTCCAGTCAGCCTTGGTCCAGCGTCCCTGTTCTTGAGAATTAGCACAGGTTCAGGCCGACTGCAACTAACTCTCTGACTAACAGGCCGCAAAGAATTTCCTTTGTTTCGTTGGCACAGAAATCCGGGAGATTGCTTCTCCGGACCGGGAGATGTATGTTTTCGGGAGTTTCCCGGCTAATTCGGGAGACTTAACATGTATGTTTCTACACAAGTGCATGTTGTAATTATATCAATGGGCGTGTATGCCTGTGTGTTGAAATTTAAAATATTTTTCAGCTCTGTTTAATAGCAGTGACACTTTGCCTTTTGATTGTGTATTTTGTTTACTGTCATTTTGGATCTCGTCGATAGGTTCCGCCTATCTCGTCGATAGGTCCCACCTATCTCAGTGATCTGTGGGATTGTGGTAATAAGATCTTCTTGTATACTGCCTATCATCAACTCACTCAAGGATACTGGCAGTCGAACAGGAACTATTTGCGTATGCGGGAGTGCAAATATAACATCAACACAAGTAGTGTGTGAATAAACAGATATAATTATATATGCACTCAAACTTTTTATCTGTAAAATTTGTGATATTATTCATACATGATCTGTGTACCCGTAGAACGTGTGAGACCACAATGCCCTTACTATATACATGAACTGTATGCATGAAAACTCAGTGAGACCACATGCCCCTAAGTGCATTATCTATGTGCCCATAGACCCGGTGAGACCACATGGGCCCCGCATGCCTCTACTGCTGCGCTGTGGCCACACATTCTGTGAGGGATGTCTGAACAAGCTGGCCAAGACACACAAGACCAGCATCACATGTCCAACGTGTCAGGTGAGGTCAGGAGCAGATTGGTAAAAGTAAAGGTAAGTTCTTATAGCGTGGTATCCTGTTCGTAGGACTACTCAAAACACTTTACTCCCTGGCAGACCTGTTCAATCAGACACCATTCTCTGGGAAGAATTCAGCCATGCTGCAATTAATGCACACAAACTATTCGTACACAAATATCCACCATTGTCTATTGCCATGTACTCATACAGCTGAGTGAACTGGAGCAAGGTAGAGTGAAGGAACTTGCCCAATGTTCGACATGGCAGCACATGATTCAACCACAGGTTCTCTCCATTGAGAATCCAATGCTCTGGTCACTGCGCCACTGAGATGGGGGTCAAATACTTTTTATTTGAAAGTATTTAGACACTTTTAATGTTTGAATGAAATGAAAGTGTTTGTATTGAGATATTTCCCTAAAGTATTTGAAATTTAAAAATACTTTCAAATATTTTGGGCATGGCTATAAATAAATTAATGGCAAAATATATTTTGTTTACGCTTGTCTTGTTTAGATACTTGAGAGTCAAACTGCTTTAATCTGCCATTTGGCAATTGACCACTTTTCCCAGTCAGCAATAAACCCAAGGTAAAGCCATTATGTGGGGAGTCATTGATAAAATGTGTGAAGTGTTTGAGAATCATTGTGAGAGCATACCAGAGACGCCAACATCACTTGCTTGTCAGTTGTGACCATGACACAATTAGCAACAACAGTACTTTGTTGCACTGGTCTGTCTTTTGATAATGGTTTCCATGCCTCTGCTAGCCAACCCTGCCTGCTGCTAAGGCGTGCTATTGTGTCAATGCTTGTGTGACCAGTTAAGACATATTTACATGCTATCTGTGGGTTGAGGGGAAGGTGAGATAGAATATGGGTGATTTGTACAGATCTGCAAAGTACTTTTAGTTTTACAGCCTACCAGACATAGCCAGCGAGTAAGTAATATCTTGTGTCTTTGGTGTACATAAGATTGACACAAATTAAGCCAATATACAACACATCTCAATATAATACATGCTATTGTTTTTTATTGTAAAAAGTGTTTCAAAAACTGTTTGAAATACTTCCAAATGTATTTGTATTTAAACATTACATGTGATAGTACTTGTATTTGACCCCTCGAGAGTAATTACATTTAAATACATTTCAATGTATTTGACCCTATATCTGGTTAAGATGGGCTGTGTCCGTGTTGTAGGCAACAACTGCACTGAAGATACCAAAGAGCACAAAGGGCATGTGGCCTGACATCTACATGCTCGGCCTGCTGGCCACCAACAGAAGTTTCTCTCTCCATCAGTAAGTGTCTCTCTCTCTCTCTGACTCTGTCTCTCTCTGTCTCTCTCTCTCTCTGTCTCTCTCTCACACTCTCTCCTCTCGCTCCCTCCTCTTTCTCTCCATCCCTCTCCAGCCCCCTCCCCATCTCCCCCCCTCTTTCTCTATCTGTAAGCTCTCTCCGTCAGTAATGCTCTCTTCAGCAGTAAGTAAATAGTATTAATAACATTAACTAATTAATTATACAATGTTCATAAGATAGTCTGAGTAGATATTTATAGTTGACTATATTACTACAGTGCCATATTTGTGTCTGTGTGCAGAGATGATGCGACATTGCAAACATTGGGCATGGTACAGGCACCAAGAAGAAAAGACTCCATCAAGGCCAAGCTACCAGAAAAAGGTTGGAACTTGCCTGCTTTAATCTGCACTACACACGCAATATGTTTCAACACTGTTTCTGATTGTCTTTCTTCTGGCTTCCCCAGACAAAGTCACCCTAGTTTCTTTAGAGTGTCACCAACGTCTCTTCAATCTTTCACGGCCGAAATCTTACAGCTTACACTTAAATGACCCCAGAAACATTTTACTCTTAGTTATTCATATTTTTATCTATCTCTGTCTGTTTTTACAGCTGAAAAAACATCTTTTAAGTACTTGTTTTAACATGAGAATTGATTTATTTTAACCTCTAAACCAACTTACTTAATCTACTGATGCTTACACAACATTATTATCTTAATTTATTTATTCTTATACTTAAATATTATTATTGTCCAGTAATAATATACATTGGATAATTTTCTTCTGCTTGTTGAGCATAAAGTGAATACAATGCAGTGTTGTTAAACATGAATGGTTAACAAAGGTAATGCATACAAGAAATAAGTTAATAAAAGTAATACAAACAAGGAAGTAGTCCATAAGTTTAGTGCAGTTTAAGACGTGCGATGAGAGATGTTGTTATTAAATTGCCGTCGCCTGGGTAATAAAACATAAATTCTCAAAGTATTCAACTAAGTTGAATACTTTGAGAATGCACACATTCCCACCCACAAACACATAATGTTCAACGTTGGCTCTCTGTAGACATATTCCCACCCACAAACACATAATGTTCAACGTTGGCTCTCTGTAGACAGATGGAGCTCGGTGTTTCTCAGATGTGTTGTGTTGACAGAGTTGTGTGGCGAGTGTGGTTCGCGGCCAGCCACCTGCAAGTGTGTCAAGTGTGAATGCAACATGTGCAGTCTCTGCTTCGACAAGGTCGGTCACGCTACCGGGGTCAGGGGTCAACTACTTGTGTATGGACTGATACTGAACTCTGTGACCGGCCAACAAAATTAATCGACCCTGGCCAGTTGCAGGGTTAAGTAAATTTCTTTTAATACTTGGACTTATTTGATAATGAATTATGTGATTGTCAGTGTCTGGGATTTACTTAGACCATGTACATGAAAATGTCTGTGTGACTATGCCAATGTTTACACTTCTATGTGCTGTGAAATGTTTATTGCCATATTATTATAATACAACAGCACTTTAATTTTGTAAATGCCCATGAAGTGTATGCCAAATTCCTTTTAAAAACAGCAATAACTTATCTTATGTTTGCATTTCTGAAATGACAAGTATTTGTACGGTTAATTGTACTTGCCTAAATATCAAGTACATTTGAAGTTCATAACTTGAGTATTTAATATACAAAATGATACTTTTCTACTGTTACCTCTGTAACGCCAACATCGACTGCCCACCCTGATTATATCTGCCATTAATATTACATACTTTCAAAATAGTTACTAATTGGCATCTGAATAACATTGATCATTACAACTGTAATATACATGGAATTGTAATTGATAAATTTATGTTTTGAAGTTCATGTACTTGGAATTGTACGTGATAAAATCTATTTGACCCCAGTCATGGCCTCCACATGCAAAATTCAGCAAACTTTGGGGGGCAATGGGGGCAGTCTGGCAGCATCTCCTCCCAGGTGACGAGGTCCAGTCTCTTCCTTGGACCATTGGCCTCTGATCTACCAACTGGCGATGCCTTTCATAAAGCACAAAAGTAGTTATTTGGTGTTATTGATTTACTACATGTTTGCTGCTGCTGGTAAGCCACTCCCTAGAGGGAACCACTGGCTTTTCCTGGAAATATTGAGCATGCTGTAATTTGTGACCGCAGAAATTCAGTGGTTAGCTGAAATGAGTTTACGATTAAAAATGTATTGCTCCACGAATGGAAGTAAGGTAGTTCTACATAATTTGCATACCATGCGTAAAAGAAATAGGCATCTTTGTCCTTAAGATGCATCTTTTTTAGTTGTGTACAATCTAATCTGGGCCAAATCAATGTGTGGCTCGTGTGAGGAAGGTGGGATAATCAATGTGTGGCTGTGTGAGGAAGGTGGGATAATCAATGTGAGGCTCGTGTGAGGAAGGTGGGATAATCAATGTGTGGCTGTGTGAGGAAGGTGGGATAATCAATGTGAGGCTCATGTGAGGAAGGTGGGATAATCAATGTGAGGCTCATGTGAGGAAGGTGGGATAATCAATGTGTGGCTCGTGTGAGGAAGGTGGGATAATCAATGTGAGGCTCGTGTGAGTGGGATAATCGCAGTGTAAAAAGGGAAATATTTCAGGCTGTATCCCTCATGAAATCAGTTAGCAATTGCCCCATTTGATTTTCTTAAATGTTTTCAGATTCACAAGGCCTCAAAGGTATTGCGGAAACATCAGGCACAGCCACTGTCAGAAGGTAGCAGGTACCTACCGCCTTCCGTGAAGTAGTTAACGCTGTTTCCTCAACCATCACAAATGTGGTTCTTTTACGTCCAGATATGTGATGTATGAATAGTTAAATGTCCGCAGTTGGTTTAATAGGAAAATTGCTTATTTTTGTTTAAATGATCAGAAGAATTTACTTTTGTTGCTACACCTGGTAATTTGTTAATAGTCAGTCGCTGAGCTGACAATGAACCTTCAAACCACTTATCTTGTCAGCCACTAGAGCAAGGACGTCAACAACATCACCACAGAAAGATGTGCGCAGTCGTATCATGCATTTGCATGAAGATTCCAATTTTGAATATCACTTGAATTAATTCTTTGGTCCAACAGTGACTGCTTAAAAAATTGAAGAAAACTAACTTGCCGGTTTGATATTCCACTTCGCCCCTGATGAATTGAACGTCAAAACGAGGTTATCTGTTCCATCACCTGGAATCAGCCTGGGTGGTAATCATTAGCAGGAAGTTCACTCAATCATACTTCATCCACATTTCACTATCATATACGTGACATTTAAAAAAATAGTGATTCCAGTGTCCTTTAAAAAAGAGTCTCATTTAAAAAAACACAGTAAACTTTTAATGAGGAAACCGACAGTGACGTGTTGTTTTGCTGCAGCAGTTATATCGTTCCGAGCACGTGCAGCAAGCACGACAACCGACCAATCGAATACTTCTGTGAGGACGACCACATCGCCATCTGTTCACACTGTGTCATCATGGGTGAACATCGGGAACACGCGATCACAGCCATGGAACAAAAGGTACCGTATTTGTTCTGTTAAGTGTACATGCCCTAATTAGCGTACACACCCATTTTTAGCAGCAGTGTCTGACACAGTGACAGCGATCTCAAATGTTAACCTTGTCTGCTGAATCCATCTTTGTAATTTAATTTCTACCACTGTCACACTAGATTCATCCTTGTGCACCAGGGGGCGCTGCTGATTACATCAGTCTCGGTACCCCCAGGCAGAACGAAACTTTGAAGATCAGCTCAGCCAATAATGTCGCTTGCCGTAAAATTCCGGTGGTCTTCTGGATGGCGTTCATGGACTGTCTGGGCAGTAGACGTAATTATTTGAATACACAATACCACTCAGTGGCTCGCGAGACCGGTGGAATGGGTAATTATATTGGAATTCCTGGAAATTGGATGCAAGTCGGGCGAGTGTCTGTACTGTTCTCACAGGTGGTACGGCAAAGTCAATTATGAGTTTGATTCAGCTAACTTCCATGCAATGTGTAGGAGATCTGTGAGGGGTAATGTGCATAGTCACCCCCCTGGCTTGCAAGGATTTAACAAGATTTAACAAGATTGCCATCCAGAAAATTACTCTGGATGGCAGGTGGACAAGGAAGCCTTTTGGCTTATCGAGAGTCCAATACTTTTTATCTACATGTATCCCGCCTTTTTAAGGTGTGTGTCGATTTTATTTTTAAACATATTCACGCTACTAGCACCAACACAATCAGGAGATAATCTGTTCCATTCATTTACAGTCCTTTGTGAAAATGAGAACTTTCTTATATCTAATCTACACTGCTCCTTTACTAATAATGTAGCTTCATGTCCTCTGGTCCTTCTATTTTTCTTAACTGAGAATAAAATATTTCTATCAATATTTTCATAACCATTCAATATTTTAAACACTTCTATGTGATCTCCTCTCAATCTCCTGGTCTCTAATGTTGTTAAACCACATTCTTTTAGGCGTATTTCGTAACTAAGATCCCTCAGATTTGGTATCATTTTAGTCGCTCTCCTCTGTACTCTTTCTAGTATATCTATGTCCTTCTTGCGATATGGCCTCCATGCTTGTATACAATATTCTAAATGAGGCCTCACTATTGTTTTGTACAGCGGTACTATTAATTCTTTTTTCTTATACGCTATATTTCGCCTAATTAATCCAAGGATTTGATTTCCCTTTGACGCTGCAATTCCGCACTGCTCTGAAACCTTCATATCAGCACTAATGGTTAACCCCAAGTCCTTTTCTTTTACAGTAGTACTTAGAACAGTACCCCCCATTTTATATTTTACCTCTTCATTCCCATGACCTGTGTGGAGGCATTTACATTTCCCAAAATTGAACAGCATTTGCCACTTTTCAGACCATTTGATCAACCTATCAAGATCATCTTGTAAATGCTGTCTGTCTCCATCACTTTTAATCCTTCTAAACACTTTTGTATCATCCGCAAATTTTAACACCTTGCTTGTTATATCATCGTCCAAATCGTTGATATATATTAAGAATAATATAGGTCCTAGTACTGATCCCTGTGGTACCCCACTCAATACCGATTTCCAGTTTGAAGCCTCCCCATCAACTACTACACGTTGTCTTCTGTCATTCAGCCATTTTTCTATCCAGTTTATTATACCATTTCCTATGCCATGGGCCTTTAGCTTAAGGAGTAATCTTTGATGTGGTACTTTGTCGAAAGCTTTTTGAAAATCTAAATAGATGATATCTACTGGTGATCCCTCATCTACCCACCTAGTGATGTCTTCCAAAAAACATAACATATTTGTTAAGCATGACCTCGCTTTTAAAAACCCATGTTGAGATGGGTTTATCAAGTTATGTTTAACAAGAAAATCCACCATGTGATCTTTAATTAGTCTTTCTAATAATTTGCAAATCACTGATGTTAAACTCACTGGTCTATAGTTCTCTGACTTGTTTCTCGAACCTTTTTTAAATAACGGTATAATGTTTGCCTCTTTCCATTCTAAAGGAACCACTCCCTCTTCTAATGACAAATTGAAAACTGTTGCAAGCGGTACGCTAATTTGTTCTACAATTTCCAATAGTAGTTTGGGCGGAATCCCGTCCACTCCAGGTGATTTATTATCCTTCATAGCCCTTATTTTCTTAGCTACCATTTCCGAGGTTACAACTAACTGTCCTAAATAGTCTGAATCTGCCCCTTGAACTTAGCCTCTGGTACTGGCAGTGAACTAATATCTTCCCTGGTAAACACTGAACTAAAATACTCATTCAGGTCTTCTGCCATTAAGAATCCCTCTGATATTGTATTTCCAGCACTATCTTCTAGAGGACCGACCTTATCCTGAACTTTCTGTTTGCTTCGAATATACGCATAAAAACTCTTACTGTCATGTTTTATATTACTAGCTAATTTTTTTTCATAGCTTCTCTTTGAATTTCTAATTTCAGCTGTAGCTTGATTAAGTGCTTCTTTATAAATGTTGTAGTCTTCATCATTTCCAGTACATCTATATGACTTCCACATCATTTGTTTATACTTAATTTTTCTAATGGCTTCTTTCGATAAGTGTTTCTTTTTAGACCGTTTCCCTTGTTTTTTGAAAGGTACAAATTTATCGACTATGCACTTAATTTCACTATTTAAGATATTCCAGCATTCGGTTGCTGTCTTATTCTTCAGTGTGTTATTCCAGTCTATCTTTGCTAAATATTTCCTCATGTCCTTATACCTTCCTTTGTGGAAATTTCTCCTATACTGCTTTTTACTATTCCTTTCTGATTTTACTTTGATGGTAAAATGTATCTGGTTGTGATCACTACTCCCCAGTGGCTCACATATCTTGACATTGTCAACTAATTCTTTCTGTGAGGACAAAACTAAGTCTAACACATTCTCTCCCCTGGTTGGTTCTAGCACATGTTGAGAAAGGAAACTATCTTGTACTAAAACTAAAAACTTGTGGTCCTCACTCCCCATACTCTGTAGAGATTTCCATTGTATATGCCCATGGTTAAAGTCCCCCATAATAATACAGTTCCGTTTGCTTACTTCCCTTATAGCGTTTTGTATTTTTTCATTCTCTTCTATGCTTATGTTTGGACTTCGATAAACTAACCCAACTGTTAACGTTGAGTTTCCTGTAACTATGTTACACCAAACAGCTTCTTCGCAATCTGCTTCTCTTTCTAATTTTATTTCATAAGCCTGGATAGATTCTTTAATATATAAAATAACTCCACCTCCCTTTCTTCCTATTCTATCTTTCCTAAACATTACATATCCTGTTAGTCCCAATTCGGCATCTGATATATCAGTGGTGGCCCACGATTCGGTTATACCTATTATGTGAGGGTCAATATCTTCTACCATAATGTTTAGTTCACTTCTTTTGTTTACTATGCTCCTTGCATTTAAACAAATGCATTTATATCCTGATTCAGAACAGTTTTCCAGGCTGTTCTTTGCCGATTTATTTCTGCTGTCTTTATCTATGCCTCCAGTTTCAGGCTTCTCTGTGAATCCCCCCTGCGAATCTAGTTTAAATAGATGCAGCCTGTCCCACTGTCAACAGATTGCAGCAAGTTCTCTGAGAAAACTGCTGCCCCCTTTCCACTTAGATGTAGGCCATCTCTCATGTACATATCTTCCCTCCCAACAAAGTATCCCCATAAATCTACGAATCCCACCCCCTCTTCTTTACACATCTGCTCAACTAGTGCGTTGATCGCCATCCTCTTGCAGTTTCTATATGTCGGCCCCCTTCCTCCCATTACTGGCAAAATTCCTGAGAGGATAATCTGTTCTACTCTTGTCTTCTTTAACTTCTTCACTAACTGTCTGTACTTCTGAACTATCCCAGTTGTTCCCTCCCTCTCTGCGTTATTTGTCCCTACATGTACTAGTATAGACCCTCCCTTGCCATGCCCCAGTACCTTCTCTACCCTTTCAGTTACATGTTCTATCCTAGCCCCCGGTAGACAAACAACGACGTCCTCCCCCTCGCTTAGAGTCTTATCTGTCTTTCTCATAATCGAATCGCCCATAAACACCCTCTCTTTCCTCATTGCCCCCTCAATCACTGCCTCAGTGTAGCTCTTTCTACGGTTTGCATCTGTCTGGTTGTAATCTTGTTCCCCTGTCTTCTGCTCTCCCGTCACAATCTCGTCCGTTCCATTCTTTCCTGACGCTGTTTCTCTTGTCACCTTTCTTCCTGTCATCGTCCCTCCCGACTTCTCTTCTGTCACATGTACTCTCACTTCCTTTCTTCCCGTCATCTTTCCTCCCATTGCATTTCCTTCTCTCCTCTCCCGTCTCTTTTTCCCTCCTACCTCTTTCTCTACGGTCACTTTCTCTCCTGCCACCTTCACACCTGTCACATTTCCTGCCGTCGATCCTCCACTTTCTTCCCCTCCGATCACCTTCCCTCCTCTCAGTCTCCTTTCCTCGGTCTTGTTGCCACTACTCTGCTCCTTCAGTTTCACAGTATTCCCAACTTTATCCCTGTCGTCTCTCTCCATTCCATCTGTCTCCTTGCTGATTCTCATCTCCATCCCCTTCACAATATCTACCAACCTAGCTACCTCTTTCTCCAGACATTTCACCTTCCAACACCCCACGCACTGAAAGGTGAATCCCTCTTCCTTGGTTTCTGTCCATGACTTCGTACAGCCGGATAAGGCAAAATCTACCCAACTGTGGCAGTCGTCGCACACCAAGTGTCTCTTTGCCTTGACTTGCCGCTTGCAAGGCGCCATATCAGAATTTATTTAATAATAATAATCTAATTAGCTATTTAAAATAGTTTTGTCAACTGTGTTTACACTATTCACTGTCTATGTAGTCTTTAAGAAGACTGTTTTCTGTGCACAAATGTTACACTTTACGTAAGATTGCGTACGCTAGACTGCCTTATTTATTTAGGTTATACAGCGCCCTAGCGAATAAGAGAGACACTAGCTACATAAACTTAGTTCGCCCGATTATCGCAAATGCTTAATTTTAACAACAAAGCTACCTTATCAAAATGTCTAGCAGGTACTGACTTACACAGATATTATCTTATGTAGGTAGTTTATGGTTGTTACTTTATCACCTATATATTCTACCACATAACGAGGTTTGTTAAATCTTGTTTACAAACTTATCGTAGCCGTAAGCTAACGTACCCTATTATCACTCACTAGACTAAAGTGTCCTAAAATACTTTATCTAACTAACTTTAAGCACAACTGCTACTCAATATATGTTTACTGCTACTTTATGAATGATATTAAGGCAAGAATAATACTTATCAATCAGTAATTCCACTTGTTTATGAACTTTGATACACCACCAATTTCAACGATCTATCTCCGCCAAATATAGCCTCGAAGTCAAGTCTAGATTCAAAGCTCAGTGGTGACTAAATATCAAAAGGTCTACCTAAATCATCAGACTACGGTGTTCTGGTATCCTGGTATCCTGTTGAGATGGCTGTACCAAAATATTTGTTAAGCGTACTGTACGAACGAATACAGTAAGTCTCATTACGTGATACACAAACTAATTGTTTGTGCATCTGGTTGTATCGATAATGTGTCATAATGTGATATGAAATGACATATTTCTTGAACATGTTACATGGATTGGTATTTATCTTACGTAAACAATTTATTTATCAATTTTAACATTTAAAAAACTAATTTGTTTTGATATACTGATGTTTATGCAGCTGTGATATATTTAGTTATTTATTCTTGTATTTATATTTGTTTAATTTTTACTATTTATATATTTGTTCTATTTATGGCACAGTGAACATTTATGGATATGGCACAGTATATAATATATATCGGTGGCAAAGTTTTATTAAGGTTAGATTGTGCCTGAATATTTTTACATATAAACCACTTCAGTTGGCCTACATTTAATTCAGCTATGTTAATTACCTTTTCTTTTGCCATTTACAAGCGGCAGTAAAAGTAGGATGTTACTAATGCTTTCATCAGTTGGCGATAATCAAAGCTTACTCTCTGGTGATGAGACAACATATTTTGGTGCACTATGTCTGCTCTTGATATCGGTGCGACTTATTCATTTTGTTAACAGAACAAGAGGGCCTTGGATGATCTTGAGCCAGTTGTTCAAACTGCCACTCTAGTCCTAAGAAGACTTGTCAAGTCAGACAAGGTAAACGTAACGTTGTGTGTTCCCCATCAAAATCAAGGTAAATTTGTATAATTGCTTTACCAACAAATTGTTTTTTTGTGAGAATATTGTTATTTAAAGATTGTTGGGTGGATTTGTTTTTAGCAGAGGAATTAAATGGTGTGGTGCACAATTACACCTTGTACCATTTTCTTAATTAAATATATTTTCATCTTGCAAATAATGTGTGATAATATATTTATGTAATAATAAAAATAAGTTCAGTATAACATATTTTATACCCCTAAGTTTTTTAGTGTTATAATTGCAAAGGGAAATAAACGTATTATATATTATTATAGCGCGGACAATATATGCAACCCATCTTAACAAAATGAGTCGCATGTCGGAATTTTTCAATATTGAGTTATTAGTACCGTTAGAAAGAGTCTCTGCTTTATATATCAAGAAGATATCTCAATTACAATTGAAGTTGCAGCTTGCGAAACATGTGGGTTTGAAGTCTTCAAACCCAGAAAAAGACCTTCAAAGTTTAAGCATCATATTTGTTGTGTTTCAGGGATTGTGCCTTAGTTACAAATCTTGAAAAAGTCTTGCTGCATTTGGACCACTCAAAGATAATGACATTCTGAAGGCATTCTGTTAATGTGAAAACAAAATCTTTGTTAGAAAAAATAGCGGTACAATTAATTGTTTGTGTAATTACCGCCATTGTTAAGAAAAGCTAAAACTCTGCTGCACTATTATACATTATGCCTTAGTTAGCATTGTCATATCTGGATGATATCTGGATCACTCCAAGATAATGGCAACCTCATGACACTGCATTAATATACAAACAAAACCTTTGTCAGAAATAAACTAGCAACAAATTAATTGCTTGTGTAATTACTGACATTGTTAGGAAAAGTGAAAAACGGCAGCTCTTTTATACCATTATACATTAAATTTCGTAGAAATAATTGTCAGTAGTGGGTCAGCAAGAATTTTATTATTTTTATTATTAATTTTATATTATTATTTTTATTAAAAAAACAACTTATTCACATTTATGAAAACATAAATACGATGAACATTTTCGTAATCTTCATAGTAAAATACAACATTTGTCATATTTAACCAGAATTTTAATACCAAAGAACAATGTAATTACATAACGACAACAGATCGGTGACAATGTCCTGTAAGTCAAGTGTAGCTTCCAGACCTACCACATCCTCGCTTGTGTGGTGTCGGCACGACATGCACGCCTTCGGGTACAGGTAACGGGTTCCCTGGCCCTGTGGGTCAGTCTCCAGCGACGCCCAGACTCCTACTGATCAGGCAGTCCTGTAATAGGCGCAACCTCCTCGGCTGGGCTTGGACTGAGCACACCGTCGAAGCCACGCCGAACCCCATTGTTAGCTTCTTTATTTACAACTATCTGAGTCAGCGGTGACAGCAGTGACGCGGTGAAAATACACAGCGTGCCTGCGTGATAGAGAATTATTCAAATGACCTCTTTACTGAATCAGTGCGTGAATCCACATGGGTCACGTGGTAGCAACGGCTACCATGTGATCCGAACTTGTTTACACATCTGGTATTAGAGGGTCTTCATCGCCTTCTGTACGTCACAGTTCACTTGTATTAGCGTATTTATGCCCACATGTGGAAAGACGTCAAGCTTCACAGGGATACCCAATTTTCTAGGGATCATCCCAAAAATGGCAGCAAAGAACACACACAATTAGCAGCATTTGTGGCAGTGTTTTACGGAAATCGAGTGGAACACTTTGCACAGCTCCTCAAAAATCACATTAAAAAAAATAAAACAGAATTGATTAAGAGAGTAGCAGTGTTGGCAGTCGATAAAAGGAATATTAAGGAATCATTTTAAGGGGAAATCTCAAAATCTGTGGATTCACGATTTTGTTTACATAAATGACATTTACAGAAACTCGTTTACGGAAACTTATTTCGTTAAGATGGGTCACATATAATTACAAGATAGATCCTGATGTTGAATGTTCATGTTTGTCTTTGTGCAAGTTTGATGTAAGAAACTGCTGCATGCTCTGTCCTTGTGCCATTCAGACACTGTCTAAAGCTGTTCCACAAGTGAGACAGGGAATTATGAAAGTTGTTGATGACATTCGAGCGCATTTTCACACTTTACACAGCCGCCTACAGGCAAGGTGAGACACAAACTGCCCCTCCCTTATGCATACCTTCCTTTTGTCCAAGAGTTTGGACATGAAAGATATATTGCCACTGCAGACCTTGTATGAGTTTGATGAAAGATATGTTGCAACTGCAGGCCTTGTATGAGTTTGATGAAACATATGTTGCAACTGAAGGTTCTGTACAAGTTTGGTGAAACATGTTGCAACTGCAGACCCAATATGAGTTTGATGAAAGATATGTTGCAACTGCAGACCTTGTGTGAGTTTGATGAAAAATATGTTGCAACTGAAGGCTCTGTACGAGTTTGATGAAACATATGTTGCAACTGCAGACCCAGTATGAGTTTGATGAAAGATATGTTGCAACTGCAGACCCAGTATGAGTTTGATGAAAGATATGTTGCAACTGCAGGCCTTGTATGAGTTTGATGAAACATATGTTGCAACTGAAGGCTCTGTACGAGTTTGATGAAACATATGTTGCAACTGCAGACCCAGTATGAGTTTGATGAAAGATATGTTGCAACTGCAGGCCCAGTATGAGTTTAATGAAAGATATTGTGCAACTATAAACCTTGTATGAGTTTGATGGAAGATATGTTGCAACTGCAGGCATTGTATGAGTTTGAAAGATATTTTGCAACTGCAGGCCCAATATGAGTTTGATGAAAGATATGTTGCAACTGCAGGCATTGTATGAGTTTGATGACAAATATGTTGACAATGCAAGCCTTTATGTGTCTGATGAACATTGCAACTGCAAGCCTTGTTTGAGTTTTGTGAAAGTTATGTTGCATCTGCAAGATTTCTATGAGTTTGATGAAAGATATGTTGACACTGCATGCCTTTTATGAGTTTGAAGAAAGACATATTGCCGCTGCAGGCCCAGTATCAGACAATGTTTGTCTCATATGAGATTGATGAAAGATGTTAACAATGTGTCTCATATGAGTTTGATGAGAGATATGTTAACAATGCATGTCTCGTATGAGTGATGAAAGATATGTTAACACTGTATTTATCATATGAGTTTGATGAAAGATATGTTAACAATGCATGTCTCGTATGAGTTTGATGAAAGATATGTTGACAATGCATGTCTCGTATGAGTTTGATACATGATTTCCATCGAAATCAGCGTCATTTATTTTTATCTACTGCTAAAACAATATCAGTATCTCTAATTAGCAGTCGCCTTGACTATTGCAACTCACTCCTACAATATTGCTAACAAGGACTAAAAACTCCAACGTGTACAGAATTGTTTAGCACATATGGTACTAAAAGCACCTCGTTTCTCACCATCACTGCCCCTACTTAAACAGTTACACTGGCTTCCAATTGCATATCAAATACAATTCAAGTTAGCCACTATCAAATATCGTACCCTTTCTACGCAACACCCATCCTATTTGTTTAGTCTCCTTAGGTTTTTCGATATCCCCAGGAATCTCGGATCATCTGCTTCACAACAACTTCCCACCCTAACTTTGGCGGTCCCTTTGTTATAATAACGACTCTTGCTTGTCCATGTTAACGATTTTGCCCAATGATACTTGTATGTTGTTCCACCAAGCTCAGATTCCTAGGGATTTAGGCGCTATAGAAGTTTGTCATTATTATTATATGTTGACAATGCATGTCTCGTATGAGTTTGATGAAAGATATGTTTTCACTTGAAGCCTCATATGAGTTTTGACCATTCAGATGTTGTTGCATATAGGGAGCAAGTTCTACTGGAAGACGTAGAGAAGCTCTACCAGTTTGATGGGTCACCCATTGAAGAAATGGTAAATATTATTACAATGTATTGTGTTGTTTGCATGAAAGCATGCGTGTGCGTGCTTGCGTGTGTGACAGTGTGTGTGCATGCGTGTGTGTGTGTTTTCATAGTATTTATTATACCTGTACCTGTTTAATTTCATAACCCTTTTAATTACTGCAACGGTTGGAGTATCACAATAACGTGTGCGCGTGCCATAGATTTGTACTTTGATGTAGGGTGCAGTGGGATAAAATGGACTTTACTGGTTTCAGCGCAGCAAATTACTGGACGAAATGAGAGAGCTCGACTGTGATGTGAAATGTGAGTGTGCTGCCCAGTGTTTCCTTACTGGCAACACATTGAATATGGCGTAGAAATTGGCTTATAGTTATGATAATTAGTTAAGTTTTTGGTTTTATGGTCAGAAATTAAATAAAAACGTATATTTTTTGTCAATTTTTTTTTTTTTTAATTCACGTGTTCGTCAATGCATGTATTTGAGTAGTTGTGGAATATTTGTCGAGGGAAATTAACTGGACATTGAAAGATGTAATTATAAAGTATACATTTAGGGCAAAATCACAACATTTATTGGACGTGACCGAGAGAGACATTTGGGGCTTGTATGCAGAATAGGCCCGTGTCACTTGACACCTGGTGCACGGTGGTCGGTCACAAGTCTTCATGCACAAACGTACGTGCACACGTGCATGCGTATACCCATTGTTGGTTTAGTTGACAGGTACACCATATATCACGTGTCGTTGTTGCTGTCACAGACGCCCAGAAACTGTTAACAAACAACGGGCACACGGCAATAAACGCTCAGGTTCTGCTCGACAAACTGAAGCAGGCCGGCAGCATGCCCTGCTACACCACTTGGGAGGAGTGTGAGGAATCGACTATCAGGTAGGTGACATCATACGTGGATAACATGCATGTGCAGCGCGTTACATCTGTTGAGCAAAGTGGTGCGGCTTCTAGGGCACCAGACTCTAAGTCGAGAGAATCCGGGTTTGAATCCTGTTGCCGTTTCGAACCTTGGGCAAGATCGTTCTCGCTACATTGTTTCAGTTCAACCAGCTGTATGGATATGAGTACCTGGCTGTAGAAATTGGTGGATATTTGTGTACAAATGGTCTTCGTGCATTAATTGCAGCATGGCTGAATGTTTCCCAGAGAAGTCGAGATGGTGTTTGATTGAGCAGGTCTGCTAGGGCGTGAAATGTAAAGTGATCCCAAGGACTGAATACTGCATCATAAGAATTGACCTCTATATGTGTGTGCGCATGTTTGTTTACGTGTGTGAGGCTTTGTCAGTGTACGTGATTGAATGTATGCATGCATGCTGGTGTGAGCTTCATATACCATACATGTATGTGTTCATACGTTTTGTTATTTTTTAAAGGTTAATAGTAATTATGCAACATGAAAAGTGTCATTTTATATGCAGTATACCCTTTTACAGCCAGTCATAATAACAACTATGTGTTTATTCTGACATTAAGGGTAATCACTATCCGAAAATGGCCATAGGCCATATCTCTGTTAGTACTGAACATATCTTAGCCAAATTTGGAGAACTAATTAATTAAATGAATAGTATATGAGATGTGGAATATGGGCTCATTTGCTTGTGTGTTACCATGACAATGAACATTTCTAGTATGACAGAGGGGCATGCATCCTTGAAAATTATTCTGAGCTAACAACTGTATGTGTAATCATGCAATTGTCAAGAATCATTAGCTAGAATGCCCCTCTGTCAGATAAGGTGGTTTTGGGCAAGGAAATCTGACTGCAATGACTGTTGTGAGATGCGACTTTAGGTTTGAGCATTTTTCAAGGCGTTTTGAAAAATGCTAGAACCTGAACAACAATCAGTGAAGCCAGATATCCTTGCCCAAAACCACCTTATCTGACAGAGGAGTATTCTAGCTGATGATTCTTGACAGTTGCATGATCACACATACAGTTGTTAGCTCAGAATAATTTTCATGGATGTGAAAACTCATCTCACTAGAAACGTACATTGCCATGGTAATACATAAACAAATGAGCCCATACTGCACATATCATATACCATTCATTTATCTAATTAGTACTCCAAATTTGGTTAAGACATGTTTAGTATTAAGGTAGCTGGGGCTGGTATCATGTCAGTTGATTTCTATATTTTTTTCATAGAACATTAGTAGGTTTCAGTATGAACATGTGTACTATTAAAAAAACCAAGGCACTATCGCCATATGTCACCAATCCGTCCTTTAAAAACTAATATTTTTAGTATGTCTGTGGAAAGTCCCTTTTCAGATTCTTGGAAACTGACGATCTTTCCATAGTGACGATCACATGTGCGTCAGCCCAGTTCAAACATAAATTTATTCACCGTAAATGCAGATCACATTGTCTGGTTATTCTCATGCCACTGTGTTGTTGTATTATAATTACTTAAATGCATCACACTGTCAAATCACCAAATACTGGCAGTAGTTTTGTTAATTCTCCAGTAGTTTTGTTAATTCTCCGATAATGCCCGACCTCAGCCGCCATTTGTAGTGACACGTGACTGACCCCAGCAGGTGTCAATCTATCTTGTCTACCACAACAAGTTCAACACATGGCCCTTCGTAACACAATATCATGAGACAACTTAGCGGGGAAAACCTTGGGGGGAAATCTCCGTAATAGAAGTGTCTGTCAAATTGTGTTGAAATAAGCCACATGCCAGTAAAAAAGTCACATTTCTAAGCCAAAAACAAGGATCTGGTGACACTTATATTATCAATAACAACCAGGAAGTATTACTTAATGTAACTTTTTATAAAAACTACAATACTTACAAAGCCATAACTTGGCATATGAACTTGACTCGTGTTTACCCAAAATTGCACGGGATGGTTTTATGTTTGGTGAAGGGGTCGTGCTAAAAATGCAGTACGGATTTTTGCTGTCTTTCAATATTGTAGCAAAATGTTTATGAAGCTGTATCAAACTTAATATGCAATTGTTTTTAAAAAAAACAGTGTGAATGTCAATAACATGTTTATACTTACAACCATACAAATTTTTCTTTCTCAAAATGAAATAAAATGCCATTTTAGGGTGATTTTTGACATATTTTTTAATTGTCTTTAAACACATTTACATATCTCTAAACAACATAAAAAATCATTTTTTTTGGTCTGGAGGATTGTTTAGTGTCTTAGGCAAACTCTGAGAAAAATGGTTAGTTTATACTCAAAATTTATATTAGAAATGATTAATTCAAAAGAAGCATATAATAGCTGATGCAGCCACCTTAACAGAAATAAGGCATATTTGTTATATGGTCGTTTTTGGGTAGTGTCTACCCTTAAAAATTGACATTTTCTGTTGGGTTTGTTTTAATTTATTCTCTTTGTACCTAACCAGTTTTCGAAGAAGAAAACATCAAATCTGAGGCAACTGTTGTGACTGCCAAGTTATGCCGAGGCAGTGAATCAATTGATGCAATTGTTCTGTATTCGGTAATCGATCACAAACAATGTTGTGTTGACTGGAGGTGATATGCGCAAGGCTGAGCTGTTCTCCGGGGGCGAAGCGGCTTCATTAATTACATTCCCTAATTTATGTATGGTTCGTCTTGCTACAGGTGCTGTTTTGATGACGACTTGGCAAAGAAGATGTTAGAACACGGCGAAGTGCGAGGGTTGTCCGCCATCAAGTACGTTTATCTTTCTTCACTTGCCCACTTGTCATCTACGCAGTGTAATATAGACAGATCAATTATTTGTTTAGGGATCATCTCAGAACGTCGAAGTCCGATATCAAACAAAATTACTTTCACCTGGCCTCAGCCCCCCACATCTCCTCAGACAAACGTTTGTAAACGTTGATATGATGATATCAGTATATTAACTGTATTGGTCTGAAGCATAAAATATCTATGTCCGAAGCCAGGCGAAACTGCCTCTGACCCCCCTGATAAGTACTGTTTTGGTCGAACTGTTCCTTCTGTACATAGGTATGTAACACAGTGAAGGCGAGAACAAGAATTTAAAAGTTGTTCAATTTAAGCAGATATTCTTCACATTAGAAGGCTATAGGGAGCGTCCACTGTGTGCCCCAATTATATCTAAACATAGAATCACCTTGCTGTTATCCAAACTTTATTTGTGGTTTGTGTTGGATTCAGATTTGTTCACTCTACGATTCTCTAGTTCACTCAGCTGTATGAATGAGTACCTGGCTATAGACAGTGGTGTGTATTTGTGTATGAATACTCTCTGTGTATTAACTGCAGCGTGGCTGAATGCTTCCCAGTGAAATTGAGATGGTGTTTGAATTAATAGGTCTGCCAGGTAGTAAAGTGTAAAGCAATTTCTCAGGACTGGATACTGCGTTATATAAGAACTTACCTTTTTATGAAGTCTTAGTGACATGTGGTTTGTGTCAGATTCAGTATGAAGCCTCTCTGTGACGTGCCAGAGGACCTTGATGAAGACTCTGACACTCAGTTCACAACCACAATCAGTGAGAACCACGACGGCTCCACAGGCTACACAGACGGGGGTATGTACAGGCTACACAGATTTAACAAGATTTAACAAGATTGCCACCCAGAGAATTAACTCTAGGTGGCAGGTGGACAAGGAAGCCCTTTGGCTTATCGAGAGTCCGACCCTTTTATCTATGTGTATCCCGCCCGTCTGAGGTATGTGTCGATTTTATTTTTAAACATATTCAAGCTACTAGCACCCACACAATCAGCAGGTAATCTGTTCCATTCATTTACAGTCCTTTGTGAAAATGAAAACTTTCTTATATCCAATCTACTCTGCTCCTTTGCCAATGTAAGTTCATGTCCTCTAGTCCTTCTATCTTTCTTAACTGAGAAAAAAATATTTCTATCAATATTTTCATAACCCTTCAATATTTTAAACACTTCAATCTGATCTCCTCTCAATCTCCTGGTCTCTAGTATTGTTAAACCGCATTTTTTTAGGCGTATTTCGTAACTAAGATCCCTCAGTTTTGGTATCATTTTAGTTGCTCTCCTCTGCACTCTTTCTAGCATATCTATGTCCTTCCTGCGATATGGCCTCCACGCTTGAATACAATATTCTAAATGAGGCCTAACTATTGTTTTGTACAGCGGTATTATTAGCTCTTTTTCCTTATACGTTATGTTTCGCCTAATTAATCCAAGGATTTGATTTCCCTTTGAAGCTGCAATTCCGCACTGCTCTGAAACCTTCATATCAGCACTAATGGTTAACCCTAAGTCCTTTTCTTTTACAGTAGTACTTAGTACAGTACCCCCCATTGTATATTCTACTTCTTCGTTCCCATGTCCTGTGTGGAGGCATTTACATTTCCCAAAATTGAACAGCATTTGCCACTTTTCAGACCATTTGATCAACCTGTCAAGATCATCTTGTAAATGCTGTCTATCTCCATCACTTTTAATCCTTCTAAACACTTTTGTATCATCTGCAAATTTCAACACCTTGCTTGTTATTTCATCATCCAAATCGTTGATATATATTAAGAATAATATAGGACCTAATACTGATCCCTGTGGTACCCCACTCAATACCGATTTCCAGTTTGAAGCCTCCCCATCAACTACTACACGTTGTCTTCTGTCAATCAGCCATTGTTCTATCCAGTTTATTATACCATTTCCTATGCCATGGGCCTTTAGTTTAAGCAGTAATCTTTGATGTGGTACTTTGTCGAAAGCTTTTTGAAAATCTAAGTAGATGATATCTACTGGTGATCCTCATCTACCCACTTAGTGATGTCTTCCAAAAAACATAACATATTTGTTAAGCATGACCTCGCTTTAAAAAAACCATGTTGAGATGGGTTTATAAAGTTTTGTTTAACAAGAAAATCCACCATGTGATCTTTAATTAGTCTTTCTAACAATTTACAAATCACTGATGTTAAACTCACTGGTCTATAGTTCTCTGACTTGTTTCTCGAACCTTTTTGAATAACGGTATAATGTTTGCTTCTTTCCATTCTAAAGGAACCACTCCCTCTTCTAATGACAAATTGAAAACTGTTGCAAGCGGTATGCTAATTTGTTCTACAATTTCCAATAGTAGTTTGGGTGGAATACCATCCACTCCAGGTGATTTATTATCCTTCATAGCCCTTATTTTCTTACCTACCATTTCCGGGGTTACAATTAATTGTCCTAAATAGTCTGAATCTGCCCCCTTGAACTTAGCCTCTGGTACTGGCAGTGAACTAATATCTTCCCTGGTAAACACTGAACTAAAGTACTCATTCAGGTCTTCTGCCATTAAGAATCCCTCTGATATTATATTTAATAGATGGGGGTATGTACAGGCTACACAGATGGGGGTATGTACAAGGTACACAGACGGGGGGGTATGTACAGGGTACACAGACGGGGGTATGTTTAGGGTACACAGACAGGGGTATGTACAGGGTACACAGACAGGGGTATGTACAGGGTACACAGACGGGGTGGTATATACAAGGTACACAGACTGGGGTATGTACAGAATACACAGATGAGGGTATGTACAGGATACACAGACAGGGGTATGTAGAGGGTACACAGATGCGGGTATGTACAGGATACACAGACTGGGGTATGTACAGAGTACACAGATGGGGGTATGTACAGGGTACACAGACGGGGGTATATACACAGATGTGGTTATCTACAGGGTACACAGATGGGGGTATGTACAGAGTACACAGATGGGGTATATACACAGATGGGGGTATGTACAGGGTACACAGATGTGGGTATGTGCACGGTACATATATTTGGGTAGGTACAGGGTACACAGAAGTGGGTATGTACAGGGTACACAGATGTGGGTATGTACAGGGTACACAGAAGTGGGTATGTGCAGGGTACACAGATGTGGGTATGTACAGGGTACACAGAAGTGGGTATGTGCAGGGTACACAGATGGGGGTATGTACAGGGTACACAGAAGTGGGTATGTGCAGGGTACACAGTTGTGGGTATGTGCAGGGTACACAGATGTTTGTATGTACAGGGTACACAGATGGGGGTATGTATAGGATACACAAACAGGGGTATGTACAGGATACACAGATGGGGGTATGTACACAGATGGGGGGGTGTATACAGATGGAGGTATGTACAGGGCACACAGATGGGGGTATGTATACAGTACACAGATGGGAGTATGTACAGGTTACACAGACGGGGATATGTATAGGATATATTGACAGCACATGTGCCTAACTTCCAGATATTTTCCCAGTTTACCTCAGATTTCAGTGAAGAAATCCTGAGCTTTTGGCAGAATAGAACTGTGGAAAATGTCAAGCCTCAACTACTGATAGTTTTGGAGATGTGATTGATTAGTGAGGGAGGGTCTATACTGGTACATGTAGGAACAAATAATGCAGACAGGGAGGGAACAACTGGGGTAGTACAGAAGTATAGACAGTTAGTGAGGAAGCTAAAGAAGACACAAGTTGAACAAATAATTCTGTCAGGAATTTTGCCAGTAATGGGAGGAAGGGGGGGCAATGTATAGAAACTGCAAGAGGATGGCAATCAACGCACTAGTTGAGCAGATTTGTGAAGAAGAAGAGGGGGTGGGATTCACAGATTTATGGGGATACTTTGTTGGGAGGGAAGATATGTACATGAGAGATGGCCTCCATCTTAGTGGAAAGGGGACAGCAGTTTTCTCAGAGAACCTGCTGCGATCTGTTGACAGTGGGACAGGTTGCATCTATTTAAACTAGATTCACAGGGGGGACTCACAGATAAGCCTGAAACTGGAGGCATAGATAAAGACAGCACAAATAAATCAGCAAAGAACAGTCAGAAAACTCTTCTGAAGCTGGATATAAATGTGTTTGTTTAAACGCAAGGAGTATAGTAAACAAAAGAAATGAACTAAACATTATGGTAGAAGATATTTACCCTCACATAATAGGTATAACTGAATCCTGGACCACCACCGATATATCGGATGCCGAATTGGGACTGACAGGATATGTAATGTTTAAGAAAGATAGAATAGGAAGAAAGGGAGGTGGAGTTATTTCATATATTAAAGAATCTATCCAGGCTTATGAAATAAAATTAGAAAGAGAAGCAGATTGCGAAGAAGCTGTTTGGTGTAACATAGTTACAGGAAACTTAATGTTAACAGTTGGGTTAGTTTATTGAAGTCCAAACATAAGCATAGAAGAGAATGAAAAAATACAAAACGCTATAAGACAAGTAAGCAAACTGGACTGTATTAATATGGGGGATTTTAACCACGGGCATATACAATGGAAATCTCTACAGAATATGGGGAGTGAGGACCACAAGTTTTTATAGTTTTAGTTCAAGGTACTTTCCTTTCTCAACATGTGCTAGAACCAACCAGGGGTGAAAATGTGTTAGACATAATTTTGTCCTCACAGAATGAATTAGTTGACAATGTCAAGATATGTGAGCCACTGGGGAGTAGTGATCACAACCAGATACATTTTACCATCAAAGTAAAATCAGAAAGGAATAGTAAAAAGCAGTATAGGAGAAATTTCCACAAAGGAAGATATGAGGAAATATTTAGCAAAGATAGACTGGAATAACACACTGAAAAATAAGACGGCAATATAATGCTGGAATATATTGAAGAATGAAATTAGTGCATAGTCGATAAATGTGTACCCTTCAAAAAACAAGGGAAACGGTCCAAAAAGAAACACTTATTGAAAGAAGCCATTAGAAAAATTAAGTATAAACAAATGATGTGGAAGTCATATAGATGTACTGGAAATGATGAAGACTACAACAGTTATAAAGATGCACTTAACCAAGCTACAGCTGAAATTATAAATTAAAAGAGAAGCTATGAACAACAATTAGCTAATAATATAAAACATGACAGCAAGAGTTTTTATGCGTATGTTCGAAGCAAACAGAAAGTTCAAGGTAAGGTTGGTCCTCTAGAAGAAATATAATATCAGAGGGATTCTTAATGGCAGAAGACCTGAATGAGTACTTTAGTTCAGTGTTTACCATGGAAGATATTAGTTCACTGCCAGTACCAGAGGCTAAGTTCAAGGGGGCAGATTCAGACTATTTAGGACAATTAATTGTAACCCCGGAAATGGTAGCTAAGAAAATAAGGGCTGTGAAGGATAATAAATAACCTGGAATGGATGGGATTCCGTCCAAACTACTATTGGAAATTGTAGAACAAATTAGTGTACCGCTTGCAACAGTTTTCAATTTGTCATTAGAAGAGGGAGTGGTTCCTTTAGACTGGAAAGAGGCAAACATTATACCATTATTTAAAAAGGTTCGAGAAACAAGTCAAGAGTACTATAGACCAGAGAGTTTAACGTCAGTGATTTGCAAATTATTAGAAAGACTAATTAAAGATCACATGGTGGATTTTCTTGTTAAACATAACTTGATAAACCCATCTCAACATGGGTTTTTTAAAGCGAGGTCATGCTTAACAAATATGTTATGTTTTTTGGAAGACATCACTAAGTGGGTAGATGAGGGATCACCAGTAGATATCGTCTGCTTAGATTTTCAAAAAGCTTTCAACAAAGTACTACATCAAAGATTACTGCTTAAACTAAAGGCCCAAGGCATAGGAAATGGTATAATAAACTGGATAGAAAAATGGCTGATTGACAGAAGACAACGTGTAGTAGTTGATGGGGAGGCTTCAAACTGGAAATCGGTATTGAGTGGGGTACCACAAGGATCAGTACTAGGACCTATATTATTCTTAATATATATCAACGATTTGGACAACGATATAACAAGCAAGGTGTTGAAATTTGCGGATGATACAAAAGTGTTTAGAAGGATTAAAAGTGATGGAGATAGACAACATTTACAAGATGATCTTGACAAGTTGATCAAATGGTCTGAAAAGTGGCAAATGCTGTTCAATTTTGGGAAATGTAAATGCCTCCATGCAGGACATGGGAACGAAGAGGTAGAATATACAATGGGGGGTACTGTACTAAGTACTACTGTAAAAGAAAAGGACTTAGGGTTAACCATTACTGCTGATATGAAGGTTTCAGAGCAGTGCGGAATTGCAGCTTCAAAGGGAAATCAAATCCTTGGATTAATTAGGCGAAACATAACGTATAAGGAAAAAGAGCTAATAATACCACTGTACAAAACAATAGTTAGGCCTCATTTAGAATATGGTATTCAAGCGTGGAGGCCATATCGCAGGAAGGACATAGATATGCTAGAAAGAGTACAGAGGACAGCAACTAAAATGATACCAAAACTGAGGGATCTTAGTTACGAAATACGCCTAAAAAATGCGGCTTAACAACACTAGAGACCAGGAGATTGAGAGGAGATCAGATAGAAGTGTTTAAAATAATGAATGATTATAAAAATATTGATAGAAATATTTTGTTCTCAGTTAAGAAAGATAGAAGGACTAGAGGACATGAAGTTACATTAGCAAAGGAGCAGTGTAGATTAGATATAAGAAAGTTCTCATTTTCACAAAGGACTGTAAATGAATGGAACAGATTATCTGCTGATTGTGTGGGTGCTAGTAGCGTGAATATGTTTAAAAATAAAATCGACACATACCTCAGACGGGCGGGATACACATAAATAAAAGGGTTGGACTCTCGATAAGCCAAAGGGCTTCCTTGTCCACCTGCCACCTAGAGTTAATTCTCTGGGTGGCAATCTTGTTAAATTAAAAAACTTATATTTTTTTTTGAACCTCATCACCCCTGGATATAAACATTGCGCTGAAGTTAGTGTGTTTTTAACTGCATCCCATGCTTTCAGAGTATGCCTTCAGAAACACTGTAGCCAATGTCAGTGTTGGAGATACTAAGACAGTTGGTGATTGTAGACTTGGGCAGCTACTCTGAGGTAGACTCTCAGACTTAAGACAGTGTTGGTGATTGTAGACTTGGGCAGCTACTCTGAGGTAGACACTCAGACTTAAGACAGTGTTGGTGATTGTAGACTTGGGCAGCTTCTCTGGGGTAGACTCTCAGGCTTAAGACAGAGTTGGTGATTGTAGACATGGGCAACTACTCTGAGGTAGACTCTCGGGCTTAAGACAGTGTTGGTGATTGTAGACTTGGGCAGCTACTCTGAGGTAGACTCTCAGACTTAAGACAGTGTTGTTGATTGTAGACTTGGGCAGCTACTCTGAGGTAGACTCTCAGACTTAAGGCAGTGTTGGTGATTGTAGACTTGGGCAGCTTCTCTGAGGTAGACACTCAGACTTAAGACAGTGTTGGTGATTGTAGACATGGGCAGCTACTCTGAGGTAGACTCTCAGACTTAAGACAGTGTTGGTGATTGTAGACATGGGCAGCTACTCTGAGGAAGACTCTCAGACTTAAGACAGTGTTGGTGATTGTAGACTTGGACAGCTTCTCTGAGGTAGACTCTCAGACTTAAGACAGTATTGGTGATTGTAGACATGGGCAGCTTCTCTGAGGTAGACTCAGACTTAAGACAGTGTTGGTGATTGTAGACTTGGGCAGCTTCTCTGAGGTAGACACTCAGACTTAATACAGTGTTGGTGATTGTAGACATGGGCAGCTACTCTGAGGTAGACTCTCAGACTTAAGACAGTGTTGGTGATTGTAGACATGGGCAACTACTCTGAGGTAGACTCTCAGACTTAAGACAGTGTTGGTGATTGTAGACTTGGGCAGCTACTCTGAGGTAGACTCTCAGACTTAAGACAGTGTTGGTGATTGTAGACTTGGGCAACTTCTCTGAGGTAGACACTCAGACTTAATACAGTGTTGGTGATTGTAGACATGGGCAGCTTCTCTGAGGTAGACTCTCAGACTTAAGACAGTGTTGGTGATTGTAGACTTGGACACCTTCTCTGAGGTAGACTCTCAGACTTAAGACAGTATTGGTGATTGTAGACATGGGCAGCTTCTCTGAGGTAGACTCAGACTTAAGACAGTGTTGGTGATTGTAGACATGGGCAACTACTCTGAGGTAGACTCTCAGGCTTAATACAGTGTTGGTGATTGTAGACTTGGGCAGCTTCTCTGAGGTAGACTCTCAGACTTAAGACAGTGTTGGTGATTGTAGACATGGGCAACTACTCTGAGGTAGACTCTCAGGCTTAAGACAGTGTTGGTGATTGTAGACTTGGGCAGCTTCTCTGAGGTAGACTCTCAGGCTTAAGACAGTGTTGGTGATTGTAGACTTGGACAGCTTCTCTGAGGTAGACTCTCAGACTTAATACAGTGTTGGTGATTGTAGACATGAACAGCTTCTCTGAGGTAGACTCTCAGACTTAAGACAGTGTTGGTGATTGTAGACTTGGGCAGCTACTCTGAGGTAGACTCTCAGACTTAAGACAGTGTTGGTGATTGTAGACATGGGCAGCTTCTCTGAGGTAGACTCTCAGACGACAGTGTTGGTGATTGTAGACTTGGGCAGCTTCTCTGAGGTAGACTCTCAGACTTAAGACAGTGTTGGTGATTGTAGACATGGGCAGCTACTCTGAGGTAGACTCTCAGGCTTAAGACAGTGTTGGTGATTGTAGACTTGGGCAGCTTCTCTGAGGTAGACTCTCAGACTTAAGACAGTGTTGGTGATTGTAGACATGGGCAGCTACTCTGAGGTAGACTCTCAGGCTTAAGACAGTGTTGGTGATTGTAGACTTGGGCAGCTTCTCTGAGGTAGACTCTCAGACTTAAGACAGTGTTGGTGATTGTAGACATGGGCAGCTACTCTGAGGTAAACTCTCAGACTTAAGACAGTGTTGGTGATTGTAGACTTGGGCAGCTTCTCTGAGGTAGACACTCAGACTTAATACAGTGTTGGTGATTGTAGACATGGGCAGCTACTCTGAGGTAGACTCTCAGACTTAAGACAGTGTTGGTGATTGTAGACATGGGAAGCTACTCTGAGGTAGACTCTCAGACTTAAGACAGTGTTGGTGATTGTAGACTTGGACAGCTTCTCTGAGGTAGACTCTCAGACTTAAGACAGTATTGGTGATTGTAGACATGAACAGCTTCTCTGAGGTAGACTCTCAGACTTAATACAGTGTTGGTGATTGTAGACATGGGCAGCTTCTCTGAGGTAGACTCAGACTTAAGACAGTGTTGGTGATTGTAGACATGGGCAGCTACTCTGAGGTAGACTCTCAGACTTAAGACAGTGTTGGTGATTGTAGACATGGGCAACTACTCTTGAGGTAGACTCTCAGGCTTAATACAGTGTTGGTGATTGTAGACTTGGGCAGCTTCTCTGAGGTAGACTCTCAGACTTAAGACAGTGTTGGTGATTGTAGACATGGGCAACTACTCTGAGGTAGACTCTCAGGCTTAAGACATTGTTGGTGATTGTAGACTTGGGCAGCTTCTCTGAGGTAGACTCTCAGGCTTAAGACAGTGTTGGTGATTGTAGACTTGGACAGCTTCTCTGAGGTAGACTCTCAGACTTAATATAGTGTTGGTGATTGTAGACATGAACAGCTTCTCTGAGGTAGACTCTCAGGCTTAAGACAGTGTTGGTGATTGTAGACATGGGCAGCTACTCTGAGGTAGACTCTCAGACTTAAGACAGTGTTGGTGATTGTAGACATGGGCAGCTTCTCTGAGGTAGACTCTCAGACGACAGTGTTGGTGATTGTAGACTTGGGCAGCTTCTCTGAGGTAGACTGTCAGACTTAAGACAGTGTTGGTGATTGTAGACATGGGCAGCTTCTCTGAGGTAGACTCTCAGGCTTAAGACAGTGTTGGTGATTGTAGACATGGGCAGCTACTCTGAGGTAGACTCTCAGACTTAAGACAGTGTTGGTGATTGTAGACTTGGGCAGCTACTCTGAGGTAGACTCTCAGACTTAAGACAGTGTTGGTGATTGTAGACTTGGGCAGCTACTCTGAGGTAGACTCTCAGTCCCAGAGCAGTGAGACGAGCGATAGGTCTGGCGGTGAGATTGGGCGGAGAAAGACGTTGCAGAAAATGAGACTTCAGCAAGGTGAGTGCACTCTCTGCTCCCATGTGTGGGGCACGGTGGGGCGCGGTGATCCAGTTGTTGTTGCCCTTCTCTTGTTCCCTGCTTGTCAGGGGAGAGGCTGGACTCATTACTGATCCTCAATTTCTGTTTTCTTTTCCTTCACTGGTCTTGCACTGCTCTCTCCACCAGCTGACTCCATTCCCCTCTATCTTTCACTCTCATTCTCCACTCCTCTCCCAATCCTTCCAAGTTTCACTTTACACAATCCTCCCATAGCAGTCTAGGTCGTCCTCGCCTCCTTTTCCCTTCCACTCTCCAGGCATCTGCTTTCTTTGCCAACCGTTCTACTCCCATTCTCTCCACATGTCCAGCCCACTTTAGTCGACTCCTCACCAGCTTCTTAAAACTCTGTTATGTCAACCTCCTCTCAACTCCTCCAATCTTTGCTTATCACTTCTTTTCACTACCGCAATTCTTCTGACCCATATGGTGTTCCAGGGTTTAATGATAATGTGGTCTTATATACTGCCAGTATGCATCTAGAAGGCACTCGTGTCACATACTCCATTATATACTGCCAGTGTACATCTAGAAGGCACTCATGTCACATACTCCATTATATACTGCCAGTATACATCTAGAAGGTGCTCATGTCACTCCATTATATACTGCCAGTGTACATCTAGAAGGCACTCATGTCACTTACTCCATTATATACTGCCATTATACATGTAGAAGGCACTCATGTCACTTACTCCATTATATACTGCCAGTGTACATCTAGAAGGCACTCATGTCACTTACTCCATTATATACTGCCATTATACATGTAGAAAGCACTCATGTCACTTACTCCATTATCAGAACAGGTGTTTTGGCAGCAGTTAATGCAGTGCCCATATGCATATTTGAAGATCAAGATAATTGGCTCTGTCCACAATAGGTTTATCTCCACATAAGTGTTTGTGTTCTATTAATTCCCCTGACATAGACACCAGGAAGAACACAATGTCTCTTCCAAAAGACAGGCAAAGTGAGGTGAACGAAATTGCCTAAATTCTCAAGCGGTGATCGGTGGGTGGATTCAAACCACCGTCTTCTCGATTGGTAGTCCAGGGTTTAACCCCTTGAGCATCACACCCCACAGTTAGAACACCAAACTGTTGGTTGACTGGACTTAGGTTCGAGTCCACCTACCTCTGGTACTGCTCTTTGGTGTTCAATGATTTCCCATTTTCCAATGTTCATCACAGCAGACTTAGTGTTACAAAATACTCCGCTGGCTAATTCCAGGTAGAGTAACGGATGCCTCCCACCATGCTGTGTGACAACTGCCTGTTGCATGTTCATTGCTGTGTTGCAGTGCACCAAGAGCTTGTCTATGTCACCCACATCAAACACCCATGTCAGTTCGTCATCCAGCGGTGTGCGGACTTCCGACGTCTCAAGGCCATGTCCACGGCCATCAACAAACATTGCAGCAACCCTGCAACCAGGAAACACACCCCTACCGAACTCAGTCCAGGTTAGTAGCAACCAGGAAACACACCCCACTGAACTCAGTCCAGGTCAGTAGCAACCATGAAACACACCCCACTGAACTCAGTCCAGGTCAGTAACAACCAGGAAACACACCCCACTGAACTCAGTCCTGGTCAGTAGCAACCAGGAAACACACCCCACTGAACTCAGTTCAGGTCAGTAGCAACCAGGAAACACACCCCCACTGAACTCAGTCCAGGTCAGTAGCAACCAGGAAACACACCCCACTGAACTCAGTCCTGGTCAGTAGCAAACAGGAAACACACCCCACTGAACTCGGTCCTGGTCAGTAGCAACCAAGAAACACGCCCCACTGAACTCAGTGCAGGTCAGTAGCAACCAGGAAACACACCCAACTGAACTCAGTCCAGGTCAGTAGCAACCAAGAAACACGCCCCACTGAACTCAGTCCAGGTCAGTAGCAACAAAGAAACACGCCCCACTGAACTCAGTTCTTGTCAGTAGCAACCAGGAATCACACCCCACTGAACTCAGTCCAGGTCAGTAGCAACCAAGAAACATGCCCCACTGAACTCAGTCCAGGTCAGTATCAACAAAGAAACACGCCCCACTGAACTCAGTCCAGGTCAATAGCAACCAGGAAACACACCCCACTGAACTCAGTCCTGGTCAGTAGCAACCAGGAAACACACCCCATTGAACTCAGTCCTGGTCAGTAGCAACCAGGAAACACACCCCACTGAACTCAGTCCAGGTCAGTAGCAACCAAGAAACACGCCCCACTGAACTCAGTCCAGGTCAGTAGCAACAAAGAAACGCGCCCCACTGAACTCAATCCAGGTCAGTAGCAACCAGGAAACACCCCCCACTGAACTCAGTCCTGGTCAGTAGCAACCAGGAAACACATCCCACTGAACTCAGTTCAGGTCAGTAGCAACCAGGAAACACATCCCACTGAACTCAGTCCTGGTCAGTAGCAACCAGGAAACACACCCCACTGAACTCAGTTCAGGTCAGTAGCAACCAAGAAACATGCCCCACTGAACTCAGTCCAGGTCAGTAGCAACAAAGAAACACGCCCCACTGACCTCAGTCCAGGTCAGTAACAACCAGGAAACACACCCCACTGAACTCAGTCCTGGTCAGTAGCAACCAGGAAACACACCCCACTGAACTCAGTCCAGGTCAGTAGCAACCAAGAAACACGCCCCACTGAACTCAGTCCAGGTCAGTAGCAACAAAGAAACGCGCCCCACTGAACTCAGTCCAGGTCAGTAGCAACCAGGAAACACCCCCCACTGAACTCAGTCCTGGTCAGTAGCAACCAGGAAACACATCCCACTGAACTCAGTTCAGGTCAGTAGCAACCAGGAAACACATCCCACTGAACTCAGTCCTGGTCAGTAGCAACCAGGAAACACACCCCACTGAACTCAGTGCAGGTCAGTAGCAACCAAGAAACACACCCCACTGAACTCAGTGCAGGTCAGTAGCAACCAAGAAACACACCCCACTGAACTCAGTCCTGGTCAGTAGCAACCAAGAAACATGCCCCACTGAACTCAGTCCAGGTCAGTAGCAACAAAGAAACACGCCCCACTGAACTCAGTCCTGGTCAGTAGCAACCAGGAAACACACCCCACTGAACTCAGTGCTGGTCAGTAGCAACCAGGAAACACACCCCACTGAACTCAGTCCTGGTCAGTAGCAACCAGGAAACACACCCCACTGAACTCAGTCCAGGTCAGTAGCAACCAAGAAACACGCCCCACTGAACTCAGTCCAGGTCAGTAACAACCAGGAAACACCCCCCACTGAACTCAGTCCTGGTCAGTAGCAACCAGGAAACACCCCCCACTGAACTCAGTCCAGGTCAGTAGCAACCAAGAAACACGCCCCACTGAACTCAGTCCAGGTCAGTAGCAACCAGGAAACACCCCCCACTGAACTCAGTCCTGGTCAGTAGCAACCAGGAAACACATCCCACTGAACTCAGTTCAGGTCAGTAGCAACCAGGAAACACATCCCACTGAACTCAGTCCTGGTCAGTAGCAACCAGGAAACACATCCCACTGAACTCAGTTCAGGTCAGTAGCAACCAGGAAACACATCCCACTGAACTCAGTCCTGGTCAGTAGCAACCAGGAAACACATCCCACTGAACTCAGTTCAGGTCAGTAGCAACCAGGAAACACATCCCACTGAACGTTGTCAGACAACATCACTACAGCCTTTTGAAATGTTAAGCCCCAAGATCCCCATCTCATTTTGAAATTCTAAATCTACGAACCACCCAACTTGACCCTTGCCCTTCAGGTGACCTTGTCCTTGCCAAGTACACGTTGGATGAGAACTGGTATCGAGGTCGTGTCCTCGGCGTCATTACTGGCGACGAGAGCCCTCCTTCCCAAAAGGTCGAGGTGTTCTACGTCGACTACGGTAACACGGAGCTGATGCCGTTAAACAGGTTGGTTGACCACTGCAGAAATTATGCTTCTTCAATGCACTCTGTTCTACGCTATTTTCTTAATTTCTTTCCAGGTGTTTCCATGTTATTCCATCCTTGCATGCCAGGGGTTGCTGATGATTACATTCGTCTCAGTACCCCGTTGCAGTTCGCCTTGCAAAACTCTGAAAATAAACTCCGCCGGTAATATTGCTTGCCAGCAATGGGTGGGTCCAATTACACAGAATCAATTACAATTACTTTTCATTTGTCATTTCAATTACAATTAGTCTTCTACAATTTTCAGATCAATTACAGTTACAATTACAACACTAAGTTGTCAATTACAGTTACAATTACAACACTAAGTTGTCAGTTACAGTTACAATTATAACACTAAGTTGTCGGTTACAGTTACAATTACAACACTAAGTTGTCGGTTACAGTTACAATTACAACACTAAGTTGTCGGTTACAATTACAATTACAACACTAAGTTGTCAGTTACAGTTACAATTAAAACACTAAGTTGTCAGTTACAATTACAACACTAAGTTGTCAGTTACAGTTACAATTACAACACTAAGTTGTCGGTTACAGTTACAATTACAACACTAAGTTGTCAGTTACAGTTACAATTACAACACTAAGTTGTCAGTTACATTTACAACACTAAGTTGTCAGTTACAGTTACAATTACAACACTAAGTTGTTAATTACGGATGCATTAATGGAATCTACCAAAAAGTTTATCAATGATATGGCATGCACTGACTGGTCTGCAGGGTCGAATGGGTCAACCATGAATTTGAATTGAAACAAATTTATCTCAATTTGAATTAAATTAATCAAAATCACAAAAAACTAAGTGAATTTTAATTGAAGTAAGTAAGTAAGGTAATTTATATAACAAAATGTCTAGTTTTTTGCACATTGATGACTTTGAAGCCACAACAGATTTCCTTCAAGGGGCATACTTTCCCAGTCAGAAAGCTCTAGTTAATAACCACAATTGCAAGTAATTAAACAGGCCAGGAAATACATAATAAAATGCCTTTGTTACTCTTAAAAGAGACAATGTTAACTGCTAAGAACTGTTAGAATCCTCTTCAGAAGAAGTAATGTGACACCGACAGCCTCTAGACTAGTTTAGTCAGTTTGCAGTAGCACCTTGCAGCCTGGTTAAAGAACAAAGGGGATATTCACCATTGGACAATGACTGGTGCTAATCCAACCTCTGAGCATACAGTAGTATTGAACATTGCTAGCTACAGTGCATGGCTACATGGCGTCCTCATTACCTGGCAGCACCATTGAGATCAATGAGTTGTAAAATTTATTATTTTGTAGATTGAAATTTTTTTTTTTTTAAATAAAGCATGCAACATCAAAAAACCTGTGTAATTTATGTTATTGTTTCATTTACACAAAGTAATCAATTACATTTACAAAATATTTTCAGAATCAGTTACAATTACATAATTTGGCTGTAATCAATTACAAATATAACTACAATTACGTAATTGGATCCAGCCCTGTTGACAGCAAGTTCCGGTGAAATGTTTGGGAAGTAGATGTAGTTATTTGAATACACAATACCTCTCAGCGGCTCCTGAGAATGGTTGAATGGGTAATTAATTAATTATATTGGGATTCCCAGAAGTTGAGGGTTTTGTCTTGGAACTGGAATGCAAATTGTTTATATTTTGAAAGCCTTGAACCTTTTTTCTGGTTCTTTCTCTGATTGTGTAAAATTCTTAAAAGTTGTGACCTGTTTGTTTCAGACTGTGCATTATGCAGAGGAACTTTTTAAGCACACCTGAGTTATCAGTTACCTGTTCCCTCATTGACATCGTGCCATCCTCACAGGTAAGAAATTGTTCTGGGTATTAAAGGGTTAACAACCCAATATCTGACCAAAAATGTGTATGTAATTATTTTTTCATTTCAGCAAGAAGTAATCTTTTTGCGTGCTGAACTTTCGCCTCCATTATATAGTTTTTAGGAAGATTGATAATTTTGCAACTCCTATGAAGACTCAGGGTAGTGTGGGAGAGTGCTGGCTAAGGGCCCAAACAGGCGAGAATGTTTCTGTACATCTGGCCCAAGTCTAGATAGGTTTTGCTTTTTATTTACTAAACGAACTATTTTTGAGTACAAATTTATATTTTTAATGGTGCATTTTCTGTCACTTCTTTTTTATGCTTTCTACAATTTTGATTACATATCGCTATTGTCATACCGTAGTGGAGGTCATAGTTCACGGAGATGTTTACGCTGTTTCAGAACGCTGAATGGGATGTTGAAGCCACGTTGACATTTGCAAGAATGACGGAGGACAAACCAATGTTGATGACGGTAAGTGTACTTGTTAACATAATAAAGGTGAGTGTACATGTTAACATAATAATAATTAATTTTATTTGTATAAGGCCATGTTTCCAGATATAAAGACCTGTCCGAAGGTGCTCAAAACACGATTTAAATGTACATATACATGTGTAAATGAATAACGTAATGCCACATGTTTACTAAATGTACTATCTGTATTAGTGTTGGTTTTAGATTTGGTGTGGTTGACTGGTGTGCTTGGCTAGTATTATACTGTGCAGTAGGTCTATGGTGATTTTAGCAGTAATGACATTGTTTGATATATGATATCATGTATACCAATACTGCTTGTTTTATGTGCCGAAATGCGGGCTCGGTCAACCTGAGGTACAGGAGACTAGCATGGGCTCAGTCACAGGCCTGGCCTTGGGATGTCGAGCCCACATTTCTCTCTTATCACGTTAATAAATAAACGTCATTCATTTGGCCTTTTTTCATCACTATATTGGACTCTGTGTTGTTGCTTGCATAAATGTACTATCTGTATTATAGATATAGATATATTCCAGTCATTAGGTTTCATTTTGTGAAAACAGCCAGTGCAGTTTGTCAGTTTTCAATGATTACAATGTTCAACATTGTTCATATTGTGAGGCTGATCTCGTGTGTAGAATCACAATTGGCTGAATACTTTCCAGAGAACTTGAAATGTTGTTCAAACAAACACCTCTGACAGGGGTAAAGTGTAAAGTGCCGTGAGCAGTCTTAAGAACTGGATACCAAGCAATATGAACTTACCTTTTGCTTTTGCCGAGTTCCTGCTCCTGTGGTTCGTGCACTAACCACCAGGTATCGCTGTAGGTGCTTCGCGAGGCAGAAACCACATTCGTTGACCTGAGTAAGCCGCCGTCGGATGAGATCGAAGATGACCGCCCGGTGTCGATGCGAGACGCACTCGTCTTTCTCGAACTCGCTCACTTCTCATCACCTAGTTCAGTGCCCGAGTCACCAGGGGGTAAGGGTAAACCATGTCGCCCCTTTACAATCAAATTGAATATCAAAAGCCACATGATAAAGTAATACACTAGCCTCACCCATGAAATGCTTGGAAAAGTTAGAAGTGAACTGATTGGAATCTTGTGATACTTATATATGTTTATTTTATACAGACCTGGGGTAGTCTCGCTAAGACAGTGAACTTGTAAGGAAATTCCATAATTAAACAGAACCGTTGTTACATTTAAGGACACACCAGTGAATGTTAGTCGGCTTTGTGTATCAGCTGATAAGCCTGATTTTTCTCGTTAAAATTGATTTCATGCCTTAACAGTGATTTTGTATATTGAAAACTGTCAGTGCCAGAACACATTCGCTTAGCATTATGATTGTTACTAATTTTACTAAAATACCCGTCTTGTAGGATGGCAAGTGCATGTGCTTATTGTGTGTGTAGTAAGGCCATATTGTGTATGTGTTATTAAGTGATGGAATTTGACTTGAAGTGACTTGTGTCTGTTTCTTCCACTGACACAGGCACAAAACCCAAGATGTTAAAGAGGTACTTGAAGCCAGAACTCTCCAACGCAGGGAGCTCCTTCACTGCCATGGTCAGCCATGTTAACTCTATGCACAGCTTCTACATTCAGAAGGTGGGTTCGCAGACAAGATGAATCTCTCTTCCTTTCCATCCTGTTCGTTTCTTTCCGGGAGTTGATGCAGCTTATGTTATTTTACCTACTTTTATTTTTGCAAAACGTGACGATCACGATCAGAACGTGTTATAGTGAGGTAATGGAAAGACGAGGCGTCATCACTAATGCCGCCGTCATGTCTAAGCCAAAGCTAGTTCATCTGTATAAATGCCGGGATACCCTGGCACATTTCGCCAGACCAAACCAGAGTCGCTCTACTGGAGTGTATCCACTACATCGACCGACATTGACTGCGTTACACTGGAAGCCAGCGTGGTGTCATAATCATGTAAACTAGAAAACCTTCCACTAATCGATTCAGTTTGACGTATTCAAAAGTTTTCAAGTTGACATGATTATGACGTCATTCTTGCTTTAAGTATGACTCAGTCGGTGTTGTGAGTCACTCAGTGTCAGTTGGTTTGATGTACACACTGCAGTCAGGGTGGGTCTGGTCTGATCCGGTTGGATCGGGCGAAAAGTGCCAGTGTATCTCGGCCATTATGCATTTATTTGTATTCAACAGATTGGCGAGGAGGCGCGCTACCTTGTCGAAATGATGATGACTCTCCAGCAGACTTACGGCACAGACACCGGCGACCTCTACACTGTCTTCTGTCCACAGAAAGGTCAGTGGGCAGAATGTCTTCTCTGGTGCCTCCGAGCTCAAATTCCTGGGGACATAGGGGCTATATAAGTTTATTGTTATTCTGTGGGGCTCCATCAAAATGATTGCCCTTGGACACTGGATACGGCAGTGTACATTATATTGTTCTATAATCGTATGTATCCTACATCGGAACCTCACTCAAAAGGTCACCCTCGGGACTGGGTCAAAGTGGTCAGAATAGCAAGGTGATTTTATTACCGGAATAAATTTCCTCTACTGTACTGTTTTGGAAATAATTTGGGATTCCCGATTGACCATAATTGTGAGGTGGCTGTATTACCAAGGTGACTATAATTGTGAGGTGGCTGTATTACTGAGGTGACCATAATTGTGAGGTGGCTGTATTACTGAGGTGACTATAATTGTCAGGTGGCTGTATTACTGAGGTGACTATAATTGTTAGGTGGCTGTATTACTGAGGTGACTAATTGTGAGGTGGCTGTATTACCAAGGTGACCATAATTGTGAGGTGGCTGTATTAACAAGGTGACTATAATTATGAGGTGGCTGTATTACCAAGGTGACTATAATTGTGAGGTGGCTGTATTACCAAGGTGACCATAATTGTGAGGTGGCTGTATTACCAAGGTGACCATAATTGTGAGGTGGCTGTATTACCAAGGTGACCATAATTGTGAGGTGGCTGTATTACCGAGGTGACCATAATTGTGAGGTGGCTGTATTACCAAGGTGACTACAATTGTGAGTACCATTTGATGTAAATGTTGAATGTGTGAAGACCACCCCTGAGATGTCCGTGTCGCGCTTACAGACATGATCTGTGCGGCCCAGTTCTCGGCAGACAACAGCTGGTATCGGGCGGAAGTGACCCAGCTCGCCGGTCATCGCATGGTCACCGTGAAGTACGTCGATTTTGGCAACGAGGAGCAGCTGTCACATTGGAAACTCCGCAAGCTGCGCGATTCGTTCCTCATTCTGCCCAAACAGGTCCGTTGTCCCTCACTCTTGTTTGTAGCTGCCAATCACTGAGTGTGTGAGGGAATCATACTGCACCTGCCATGACTCAATAGTAATAATCTAATCTGTAAATCTTGGTGTTTGTACGGCATTCCTTCTCTCTGTCTGTCTCTAAATTTGTACCAAAACTTTGGGGCCTAATTTTAGGTAATCTAAGTAACGTCATGTTCCCAAACTTTTTTCTGTTTGGTGTTATATAGTAAGTATAGCATTTGGAAATAACACAATACAAATAGTTAGAATACTTCCATTTTAGAGTCATCGAGGGACTGTCTGTCTATGTACCCTTCATTTGAAAGCACCCTTCTATCAATTGGGACGTGCGTCAGGCGTGTAAAGCAGCGTTTACCGTGTCAATTGTCCTAATGGTTTGTATCTGTGTTCCCAGGCAATTCACTGTAAACTGGCAGATGTGGAACCCGTGAACAAGGAGCAGGGGTGGTCAGTGGAGGTAAGACCACTGTTGTCACCTTACAGAAACTGCAGAATGTGAATATATCAACTACCCCGCCCCCGTTGCGCTCCATGAGGCAACAAACCAATGGCAAAGAATATCACTGTTACGGTATTTTGATCTTTCAAATGCATTCCATCACTGGCACCCCCCTAGAGGAGAGTGGTCCACTCCTCAATTCTCTCAGATAGGAGAAAGGCACTTCAGAAAAGCACAGCATATCGAAGATGTAAGTAGATAACTCTACATAACTATTGTTGTGTTTTTAGTTCTTTTGGCCGAAGGTCCAACGGACTATTGCCATCACTCCGTTAGCTGCCGTATCTCAGAAACCGTTCAGTAATTTGTTATCTAATTTTGCATACACGTATCTTAGGGTACTGCCACTATGCACGAGAAATATGTATTTGATTGAATATTTCTTAGGGCCCCCCAGGGCCCAAAAAAATTGTAATTTTTCACGTTTTGCCTATTTGTTTTTTGTAAACTCTTCAGTAACTTTTTTTTAATACATCATCGGTTGGTAGATTAGAGGCCAATTGGCCAAGGAAGTGAGTCAACATAGAAAGAGTCGAGTGGACATCAGTGACTGGGGGAGATACACTTCCAATGATTCAAAGTTATCATGTTAATAGGTAGATGTTCTGTTTAACAAAACTATTACAGTCAATTCACTTCAACATTTTACTGATAAATGTGCACATTCTGATAATCTGTTTCCACAAGGTAATATAAAGCATAAACTTATCAGCTGTATTGTTTCAAACTAATAAATGTACTAAAAGCTTATTTTCAGTGAACTTCCTTGTATTAAATCAGTATACATGGTATTAGTATTGTGCGAAGGGGGTCTTTTTGTGAGTGAATCTTTGTGTTGTGTAGTTTTTGATTTACCACTTTCTCTTTAGGTTACTTTTGTGTATTCAAATTTTCCTTAATACAATTAAAATTAAATTAAAGCAGATAATTGTACACTATGTAATGTGATATTAAAATAAAAATGATCCGCCTTTTACCAATCACACTGCTACGTTTTCAAGCAGTGTTAAAATGTTGAAATTTTGAAATGTATTTCAGCTCCTGAAAGTGCCGATATTACTAGGCCTGTAGGCTTGGTGGTGTAATTTCCCACTGAGGCAAGAGTTCTGCTTGAAAGAAAAGAGATCGCTTGAATAGAGAAGTTGGGGGATTTTGTGATCCTAGGGAGGTTCAGATTGAGGTTTTTTGGATGCCTGAGCCACGACAGGTTGAAAAATGCCCCCAGCCTAAAAAAAATCAGACAAGCATATGTTGTAGTGTCTCCAGTAGTAAGATATGAACTCTCCATCTCTGTCACTTGTAGGCTTTGACGTCACTTCAGAATATTACCCCTAAACCGGTGAAGATCAGGGTCACTGGTGGGTATCAAATCTGTTAATGTCATCTTATATTCACTTTATGTCAAACCATCTTTAGCCTAGTCCTATTGAAAATCTGAGCTTCAGCCTGTAGAATTTTGTTTATAAACTTTATTTGTGTAAGCTTTATACAGTTACTTCCTATGATTGTTATTAATGTTGTGAAGAATACTTTTGGCAATCTTTGGTGACAGCGTGGTCCATCCAGTAATTAAATGTTCTTTCATGAGATAATGTTTTTCTCTTTATTGAGGGAGTAACTGTTTCTATTCTGCTATTCTTAATACTCAAGTTAAGTACATGAAATGTACTTGATATTTTGATATGTAGAAGTCATTTAAAAAACCTAAGTACAGGTACTGAAAAAATATACTTAAATAAAGTACTTGACCCCATCCATGTTGTAATGTAGTTGTGCTGATTGTGTTGTGTCTGGTGTGAAGGTGTGACGGCCGACCGTCAGCTACTGGTGGTGTTACACGAGGCGTCCTCCAGTGAGGACGAGGACACTGAGGAGGACACGAAGCCGTCCTTGAACACGCTGCTCGTGAGGCAAGGCCACGCCCACAGTACCGGGCCAGGGTATGTACTGATCGCATAAAATATTGTTATTTTACATTTAATTTTTATGTTTTTTCTTATGTCGATTGCATGTCTATGTTTTTACTAATTTATTCTGTGTACTTCGTATGTAGTTTTACAACATATTAATTTATTTATTATGGTTGTGTTCCACTATAAGTACAGTTTGTGGATTCTTTTTTAACAAGAGAAATCGGAATGTATTATACAGTGTTCTGTAAATGGAGTACAGCAGCACAGTAGTTAGAGTGTCAGACTCTCAATCGAGAGATTCCAGGGCCCGAGGTTATAAAGCCGTACATGAAACGTCTACATTCTGAGTATGCTACGGACCTTGCTCAAACAAACAAAGATGGCAGCTCACGTAGAAATTAGTCGAATTCGTTGTCCAAGTTCGATGTTTTCGAGAAGAAACGCAGCTCGATACCAGCGTCCGAGTCGCTTCCGAGATGTAATCAATCCATTTCAAGAAGTGGAGCAACACGAAATCAGCGAAAGATTCCGTGTTGTGCCTCAAACTGCACTATTTACTGAACATTTGTTAAATCTAGCGGGAGACACTACGTCACAATGTTACAACGTTTATGTTTTGGTGGCACCTTTTCGACGACGGGGATCATTCGTTTACCGCTACTGCTTGGCGATACAATTTCACGATCAACTGCCGAGCAGTTCATACGAAACACTTGTCCAAAACAGTGTTGTTTACCTGGACGATTAATGAAATACCACGCCAGACATTAAGCCATATTAATACAACATACATGTGTATACCTTAAAAAATTAAAAAATAACTAATAAAATTACGAGGTCACAAAGTTTACCCCTCAACACAACCACGTTTTGTTATTGCCTGAAACTTTTATTAATATATCATTATTTTGTAGTGCCGTTTTTTCAGTTGGGAATAATGAAGGAGTATTAAGTAGTATAAAACATATTATTTATATTGTTTCATCGTTTTTTTATATTAATAGCATATTAATAATGAAGCCCGTGCAACGTTGATATAATTGGTAGCCATGTCCAAGGCTTTGTGGATGACATGATATTACAAATTTGTAATGCCTATGATTTTGCAATCCAAGGGCAGGAATAAGACTTCAACACAGAGGTAGACGATACGCAACATATGCAGACATCCTCGACAAGTTGATAACATAAATGTATATGTGATTATACTGTCATTGGTGTGGTCACTCGGTCACTACTTTTGCCAAAGTGTACATTTAGAAAATGAATATGATCATATTTACAAGGTTACCAAAATTTAACTAGTTGGATGAACTAACAAACAATACATCGTTTATATCTTTCTAATAAAATGGTTTTACCCTGTAATAAAACAATGTTTTCCAAACAAAAATTATACAAACTATACCAATTATACTGAAGCAATGAAGCCATAGTTTTTGAGAATCGAATATAAGATGTACTAAAAATGTAGCCATACAGTTGCTATGGGGAATGCTGCACAGCTGACGGAAGACCATAACATAACTGTGTGTTTGCCTTATCAGTTCAAACCCAGCATGGTGGTGAAGACAGTGACTAATTTAGTGCAGTTTAACAAAGTAGTATTTCAAAACTGCAACAAGCAAACTATGTAAAAACAACTTAGAATGTGGTTATTATACAAGTATGTTATGTGTATATATTACCCTTTTAAGCGTGTAATTGTACATCAAACTATCATGATACTATATGCACATATCTGTATAAAAACAACAGTTATGTATAACATGGATTTGGGTCAATTGTATATAAATAACTATTTTGAACTTAGGCTTTGCAAATAATTGTTTTGTTTAACGAAACAGTTATGAAATTATTGCCACAAAATTACACGAATTTGGGACACGCAACGATATGATTGGAGGTGGGGTAAGCTGAATTTCAGATCAGAGTATGTATGTTCCCGAATCCTCCGGCACAGTTGATAAATAATGGCCGCTCCCATACAACTACTTTGTCAGTTCATTTGTTCATTTCACAAGTACGAATGCCAACTCAATTTGATGTGTGTAAGATATTTATTTATTATAAACACGGTAACATCGACGCCGTCGAGCCCGAATTCATCGTACCTACTTACTGTTACATTGGTACAAAATATCATAAATAATACAGCGTGACTGACCAGTGGCAGGTCATGTTACTACTGTTTTACGCTATTTTATCTTTTGAATTGTCTTGTGCCATGGCTGTTCCATCGTGCACGGGGAAGTACTTTCCTCGCAGCGTTATTCAGTCGATATTCCTCTGCGCATTTCACCATAAAATAAATACATTCCCAACGACGTAGGTCTTCGTCCGTCACCGTTTTATAGTCGGAAGTTGATATTGTTTATAAATAGGTGTAGGTTTGTTATCTTCTTGAACAAGAGAGCTCCGAAAGAGCTCTTTGTTTTGCTCTCGTACTCAAGATGGCGTACTCAGTTGAGCACGTACTCAAGAAGTTTTATAACCACCGTGATCATGGATTCTCCGGTGAGCATGAGATCTCGAGTCTGAGCATGGAGTTGAGTATGAACACCGAGTACGCTTTATAACCTCGGGCCCAGGTACGAATATTCTTGCCATTTCGAAACTTAAGCAAGTTCATTCTCTGGACAATGCTCCAATTCCCTCTGTATGAAGCAGTTCCTATGCATATACATTGGTGGATGTTTGTGTATGAATAATCTTTGTGCAGTAATTGCAATGTGGCTGAAAGCTTCCCGGGAAATCGAGATGGTGTTCGATTGAACAGTTCTACCATGGGATGAAGTGTAAAGTGCTTTGAGCAGTCGCAACGACTGGATACCATGCTGTATAAGAACTTACCTTTACTTTTATGTTAGCTGTGTTTAGAATAACAAGACATGTACCGGCCACTAAAAAGAAAGTAAAAAAAGGTAAGTTCTTGTGTAGCGCAGTATCCAGTTCCTAGGACTGGTCAAAGCGCTTTACACTTTATTCCTTGGCAGACGTTTTTAATAGAACACCATCTCTACTTCTCTGGGAAACATTCAGCCATGCTGCAATGAATGCACGAAGACTGTTCGTACACAAATATCTCCCACTGTCTACAGCCAGAATCTCATTCATACAGCTGAGTGAACTGGATCAACGTAGAATGAAGAAACTTGTCCAAAGTTTGATAATGTGCAACACTAGATTCGAACCCGGGTTCTCTCAGTCAAGAGTCTGAAGATCTAATCTCATGCCATTGCGCTCCACAACTGACTAACTGATTCTGTCTCCTGCTGTAGCTCTGTGTTTACCCCGGGGATGGGGCGCTTAGTCAAGCACAAAGACACTGACCAGTCCCCAGCTAGGACAGAGCGACAAGACAAGGTGAGCATCCTCACATCTCGTTAAACATCTCTTGGTTCTTGAATCATCATAGGTGCTCTCCTCTGTATTCTTTCTTCTTCATTTCCTTGATTCCATGCGTGGTGCGGACACTTAACACTCTCGTGGTCAGAATGTTCGGATCAGCTGGAACGCCTGAATACGCCCTGATAGGGGCATATATTTAAACTGCGTCCCATGAAGTATCTCTAGGGGCATATTCTCTTTGTCTCTAACCTGTTCATGGAGCGAATTTTTTCTATACTATTTTCTAAACTATTTTTCTATACTGAGAGGTCACATGACATCTCAGCTATAAATAGAACAGGTCGGAAAGACTGTCCAGACTGCTCTGATCTATCCACCGTGCAGGGCATTTCACGAGCGGAGATATGTCACATGACCACACATACAGCACTCTATTCGTCCATTTATTTCAACATAATACAAAGGTTGTTTGTGGTTATAATTAACTGAAGTAGAAAGTCTTTGTTATGTTTACTTCTGTATAAATTACGTTATAAATGTGTACGTCATGGCTGTTTGATACACAAAACTAACCGGCCAGACTTTGGATAATAAAGATGTTTTCCACCTCCCAGAAGTCTATTCTATTTGTTCCAGTCTGCATCTTCCAGTTCCAGTTGACTCCACGGATAGGACAAAGAGTATACCCGAGGTTCATGAATCACCTTAGTTGCTCTCCTCTGTATTCGTTCTTCGTCTTGATCCCCTGCGTGGTGCGGACATGTAAATTAGTTTGTTCCACCCCATTGGCAAGTCTACACGTTTCATGATCCCGTGTCATTCTCATACTTTTGGCTAATCACCCTGCCTTTTTTGGCTAATCACCCCTGCCTTTTTTGGCTAATCACCCCTGCCTTTTTGGCTAATCACCCCTGCCTTTTCGTGATCTCATAATAATATCTCTCTCCGTCTAAATTTTGGTGTTCTCCTTTTATTACTCTTGCGTTTCCATGCTACCGTTGTCAATCTTATTTGACTGTTTATAGTAAATTTACAAGGAACACTATCTGAATATGGCCACTTACCTGTTATCGCTCGACTTCCATTGTTGACTAATCTATGGTAAAATGTTGTTATTTATCATTTTACCAAAACAAATTACTCTGCTGCATTCTAATGAAAACTCCTATATGCTATGCAGTTACACAGTGGGGAGGTGAACAGAACAGCCAAATCATCACAGGGGGAGGTAAACGGAACGGCAGCAAGGTCTCAGCATGTATCGTCGTCTGGTGAACTAGACATGACAAACGCCGCACAGGTGCAAGTAGTGCCAAGTCACACAGAATCACCAGACAAGATCTTTGTGCAACTCACAGATATGTCCGGGCTCCATAGGTGTGTGTATTTGCATGTGTGTGCGTGCGTTTGTGCTGACTTGCATTCGCATGTGGGACACGGTAGTTCAGTGGTAGAATCCCAGACAATCAGTCGACGACCAGGGTTTGTGTTCACCTGTAGCCATTTCTAAACTTGGGCAGTGTTGCTCACCCCACTTGCCTCTGAAGATACTAATTAAAAGCTGCCGGTCCCCTCTACTTTGTGTCTGTGCCAGAGGAAGTGATAAATCCCCCTTACACGGAAAATATGTGCTGTTTGTACATGAGAAATGCATGCCACATTATTTTGTCTATAAATAGTTATATTAATTTTAAAAATAACTTTTTAGAGTAACATCTCAACCTCATTGATTCACACACATTTACTGAAAGTTGAGTTTGAAATACCTATCAGAATGTTTGATGAGATTTTAAAAGACCTATAAGTCGCAAATATGGTCTCTATTACTGTTACTCTAATCGTGAAGGTGTGCTCAGCATTGTGTTGTGTCGTTGTCAGTTTGATGTCCGACCTGGAAGACGAGTACCGAGACAGTGAGCCAGACGACTCCGCCAGTTGGAAGGAGAATGACTACAGTGCTGCCCTCTACAACAAACGTTGGCATCGCGCACAGATAATGAGCATCAAAGACGACGTCATCGAGGTAGAATTGAATTATCGTATACTCTAATTTTGAGCAAATCTGGAGTTTGTTGGTATTGATGGGAACCTTGTTCATTCAAGAATGATTGTAGTCTGTTAGCCAAACGAACTCAGGAAGGAAGATGGCAGAAATTATATTTTTTACGACTGCAGGGTGATGGATAAGGCAGGGCTTTGGATTTACGTTCTTTGTTGAGTGAATTGAAGCAAGGGGGCGTGAAAGAAACCACGCACAATTTTAAGTCTTCAACCTGTACATGTTACAATAAGATAACCGTCTGTTGCACTGAACCCTCAAGAACCCAATGGGCTGAGTGAAACAGAAGGAAAAAGTGCCACATTCACAAGTGTTCAATTTTGGAGTGCAGTGTGTCGAATCTTGGGCAATTTAATTCAGTCTACGTTACTGCAGTTCGCTCAGCTTTATGAATGAGTATCTGGCTACTGACTGGTGGATATTTGTGTACGATTAATCTTGGTGCATTAATTGCATCGTGGCTACGTGCTTCCCAGAGCAGTCAAGATTGCGCCTAAGGCTACACCAATTTTATTATTAGGATTACGGATTTTTTTAAGGAGGAGGGGGAATAAAAATAAAAGTGATTGCACGAGATAGGTAATTTTTGTAAATACATTCATGTAAGCCATAGGATACAGTGTAGCTCATCCAGTCATCATGACATAGCCACATTGGTAACACTGAGAGCACAGCAAAGAAAATAATTTTGTTGATTTGTTACAATTTGTACATTGAATGTATTACCCCGGGTAGTATATTTTAAAAATTTGCTTGCACCTTTCCCGTTAATGGAATAGTCTTGACACAACCTACCATGAATGCACCTTTATGAAAGCTGACTTTTAATAATAAAATATGTAGATGGGTAGAATTTAGAATGACAAGTACTGATAACCAGCCTTGGCAGAGTCCATTATGTTGTGTTTAAACTACAGCCACAGACGTGAAGATTAAGGTATGATATGCACTGTATCTTGCTGTGGTAATATTAATTTGACTGACATAACTTGGAAAGATTGTCATACCTTAAAATTATAAGAACTTACGTTTTTCATGAGTAAGCAATGAATGCATGTAAAACCACACGTTGTTATCATTCTGCAGGTGTTCATGCTGGACTACGGCTACCGGGACAAACTGAAGGCATCCCACCTGCGGCCGCTGGGGGAGGGATTCCTCACGCAGTCCAGCTTTTGTCTGCGCTGTCACCTCACAGACATCCAGCCGGCCGGCGACATCACCCGCTGGTCCTGCACTGCGTGCGAGTACCTTGTGGAGCTGCTCGCCCGGGGTACCTGCTTCATCAAACCAAAGGTGCGATTGTGTACAGGCTTTTATGCAAAATCAAATTTTGACCAGTCCTGGTAGATATGCGTGTCTGCTCAATATAATCCAGTCCAAATGTGCATATATGTATTTATGCAAGCACCAACACAAGTCATGAATAGTGATGAAATAAGGCCAAATGAATGACGTTTATTAAAGAGATTAAGTTAAAGAGAGAGAAATGTGGGCTCTACATCCCAAGGCCAGACCTGAGCCCATACTAGTCTCCTGTACCTCTGGATGACAGAGCCCACATTTCGGCATATACAACATTAGCAGTATTGTTATAGATATATAAAACAACAGCATTACTACTGTAATCACAGTAGACCTTATGCACTGTACCGTACTAACCAAGCACACCATTCATTCACACTAACTATAATCCCAACTACCTGCTGAAGAGTTACACTATATCAAGATTTAGCCTAAACCTATAAGTGGGGCCATTACGCCCAACTTACTAAAATCATCAGTGGAAGAGAAGCGAGCTGTCTCGGCATCAAAACCCCGTGAACACATTGTCTACCTGCACTAAGAAAATGGGGAAAGCGTTGAGATCTGCTATCACCCCCTCTTCCACCAACGATGTACATGTTGTGTCTCTAATGCTATCAAAAATTAGGAGGGAAGGGAGGGCCAAAATTTTTGATGTGACCACTCTGTCTGCTTTCACAAAACGAAGAGCTCATTGCAATCTGCCACCGAGCGCCATCACCGCGCGGTGATTGGTTCCTTGTGCCAAAAGAACACCAAAGACAAAGGGGGGTAATTAGCATTAGGCCAATCATCACTCGTCCTGCGTTGTTGCCAGCACAAAAATACATATGCAACACGGTGCCGTGGCCGCATATTCTCATATATGGCCTATAATACACACATACACAAATGAGACACATTTTTAAAAGCATAATGAACATATACTAAAACAGTGTGAGTCAATAATGAATAAACTTTTTTGCTCCTCAAATTTCCACCCGTCCTAATTTAAATTTCCACCCATCTGAAATCAGACTAAACCCGTCCAAATTACGGGTGGACAGGTCTCTAGATAAATATGTGATTGTGTGTCTCGTTTCTGTAACTCGGATTTTTGTTGTTACATTTCTGTTCCTCACCTACCCTGTAACCATTAGTGGTCAATGGGTCATCTCTGACTTACTTGACTTAAAAGGAGCTAGTCTGTTCTACCTGGAAATAGCAGGCGTAGTAATTTGTAACAGGAAGTCTGCTGTGTTCAATGTGGTAAAATTGGACATCGTTGAACATCAAAGGATATTGCAGTTAACTCAGCCCGACTCGGCCGCATTGTCAGTAAAGCTTATTTTGAAATGTTGTGTTTACTATTTGAACATGCTCCTGGGTAATACCTTCCAAATTGTGACTTGTTACGGGCTTACTGAACACAATTTGGCGGACAGCATACCTTCAACAAAGTTAGTATAGTCTTATGAACATTATATTAATTAATAAATGAAAAACTGGGAACAGAATGGCTCGTTTTAAATGCCTAGGCCAGTTTGACCCCTCACTATCCTCCTGGATGTCACACCCCTCTTTTTGACCCCTCACTATCCTCCTGGATGTCACACCCCTCTTTTTGTCCTGTCTTTCGTCCAGTCTAGAGCACATCGCTCTGCTGTTAAAAGCAGGACTTTAGTGTCCTGTCTGATTTGGTCGCTGCACGTCTTCCGTGGCCTTCCTCTTATTCTCCATCCTTGTTTATGTAGATGGTTTCACAATATTTTGCCACTTTTGCCAGTCTCTTGGTGCCACATGTGTTTAATAGAAATTGAACCCTGTCCATTCTGTGATGTTGTTTGCCTAATTCTTTCTCTGTCTGCCTCTTTCTCGTGCCGCACTCTACCATGGAGGGTGGCTTTCACCAGACCAGTGTATCTTGTATATTTCTATTACTGAAAGCTAACATTTTGTCCAATTACCATTTTTGAGTTGTTTATTCAGACATACTGTGAGTGTGTAACTGTGAGTTTATGATGCGTAGTTAGTGTCATTAGACTCGTTACATTGTTTGGATTTGGCACTGTACCAAATAAAATACATTATTATATTGGGTAGCTGTGCTTTTTTACAAAATGAATTTAAAACGGGATGGAAAAAAATCGAGCTGAGAAGTGAATACTGACTGCTCCCTGTGTCAGGGTGGAATTGAGGACGGCTCCCTGGCGACAGACCTGGTCCTGGAGGAGAGGATCACAGGGGACGCCCTGAGTGCCGACAGGGTCGAGTACAATAGCGTCACCGAGGCCCTGCTTGAGAAGGGACTCGCTCTACCAAAACGCAGGTCAGTTGGTGGCACGACCACGGCAGCTGTGACAATTCAAAATTCGAAAAACATGACTCAAATTTTCTTCAGATCACAACTAAGAGTCTATGGATGTTTTGGTAAGTTTGCAAAGTTCCAAAAAAGTTATGCATTTAGCATTCATTCAAACCTCCTCCCCAACCAGTGGGTGGTGGGGGATTTGCTATTTTTATGACCCAAAATTGCTGTTAGCGTCAATGCATAAACACACTTCACTCACCAGGTGGCACCACTGTAGGTGTTTATTTTTCCCTGCGATATGCTGTGACGACCAAACTAACCCCCCCCTTGTAATGGTTAACCTATTTTGGCATCCTGATTTTGGGACTTGGTGAAGTTACGCAACCACCCTTTGATTTATTTAAACATTTCAGGTATCATCGGTAACCGTCATCAAGAACAGAATTGTGGGATTTCTGCTTTTCCTCTGCTTACCAGATGGTGTAACGAGCAGGATACCCGACATGTGACTGAGTCGATATCCCCGCTCGTCTTAGTTTACTGTTTGTGTTGTTTCCAAATCTAGATGATCTCTTTAAGGGTAGTCACTACCCGAAAATGGCCATATAACAAATATGCCATATCTCTGCTAATACTGAACATACCTTAACCAAATCTAGAGTACTGATTAGATAAATGAATGGTATATGATTTGTGAAATATGGACTCAATTGCTTGTGTATTACCATGACAATGACTGTACTGTGAGATGGATTTTCACATCCTTGAAAATTATTCTGAGCTAACAACTGTATGTGTGATCACGCAATTGTCAAGAATCATTAGCTAGTATGCGCTTCCATCAGATAAGATGGTTTGGGGCATTGGATGTCTGTCTTCAGTGACTGTTGTTCAGGTTTTAGCATTTTTGAAGATGCCTAGAAAAATGCTCAAACCCAAAGTCCAAACTCACAACAGTCGTTGCTGTCAGATTTCCTCGCCCAAAATCACATTATGACCGTTTTCGGGTAGTGGCAATCTGTTAGTCAGTTGAAGAAAAAACAGAAATGCAACAACAGTTCTTGATGAAGGCTACCAATAGTTGCTGAAACATCGAAATAAGTTAACCTTTCTAATTGTGATCAAAAATTTGTTTAATTTCAATCTCCCAACCGGATGAACAGTTTAACCAAAGAAAAAATCTTTCTATTTTTCAACATCGCAAACTTTGCCAAATTTCATCAGAATTATTGTTCGGAGGTTCAAAATATGAAAATTTCAAAACAATGTCCACTGGGTATCTTATTTTGTCCCTGACTCGTATTTATGTTGTAAGACATAGTTACATCATGTTAGTTTGTACGAGCTACATAAATAACTTAAAGTTGGGGTATATTTTTAAAAAGTTCATATATTTCCTTGATAGTTTAAACCACTTATTAATTATGTAAAAAGTTATATTAAAATTCGGTAGCACTTATTTCACTGGAACAGACACAGAACCTCTCGGTATTTTTAGTTTCAAATTTGCAGGGCGATTGTCAAGAAACCACCGCAGCCACTACCCGAGTCTTCCTTACCTACCTCACCCGATGCCAGCACCATAGCATCGCATTTCGGTAGCAACAGCGTGGCATCAAAGATCATCATGGCAACAAGCAATGGCGCCACAGAGGAAGGTGTTTCGTCGACGAATCAGGGGGAACATAAGATGAAGGAGGTGATTGTGACGAATGAGAAACTCGACACACGCGTTGAGTTTCCCCCGTCTGACCTTCCCAGCAGCAAGGATATCACCTTGGTGCCGACCTACATTGACTACAACTGCGTGGTGTTTGGACAGGAAGTGAAGCCCGGTAAGTAGGTCGCAGGGAGGCCTGTGTGGAGATTGGGAAATGATCTAGGTTGAGTGGACGGTGTAGTTTTGAGAATAGTAATAATAATATGTAATAATTGGGAAATTTGTAAAGTGTTGTCAGTGTAGCTATATGTGCACTCAGAGGCATGTAGTGTTCTAAAAATTGTAAATAATTGACAATAAAATTATAAATAAATGACAATAACATTATAAATAAATAACAACATAATTATAAATAAATGACAATACATTAGTTAAAAACATGGTGCATATATATTATAAAGTAATATATTATATATATATAAATGAATAAATAATGATAAATTAATTAAAACATGACATATATGTGCATCGTAAAGATAAACTAAGGTCAGGACTTCTGCTCCTGTAGGAACAAGAATTACTCAAAATATTTTGATTACAATGTAAAGAATTTCAGTAGTTAAACCTAGTTTTCAATCGTTCTCGGGTGAAGAATTGTGATATTAACAGCCAAAGAAACTAGTCTCAGTTACCCAGACCTAAACGCGATTACCATATAGATCTCTTCACAAAGAAAACCAAATGGCAGCCTCTTTGAATTTTCCGTTTGTGGTACATGTCCGCAGGCAGAGTGAAATGAGGGTGAACGCAGTTCAATCAGTTTTTATGATTTTGTGTGAGCTTCATTGTTTTTTCTGCGAGCTGTGCTGTGTCGCCTTTTGAATTACTGTGTGTAGCGGTGCCTGAAATTTTGCCACTCAAACCACTGGCCGCTGGGTAGTAATGGTGCCGCGCAGTGCCGATAATGGCCAAGTTTGAAAAATTATTTAAAATATTCTGTGGCACTGTTCTCATCAAATCATGGTGATATATAGGCCTACTGCAAATTATATGTTTTTATGTTTGGGCTGTGGTTGTTTTAGTGTTTCACACCCCCTTTAAGTTTGCACAAGGCTATTTATGAAATAGTTAAGTTTGCATGAGGGTATTTATGAAATAGTTAAGTTTGCATGAGGGTATTTATGAAATAGTTAACTTTGCATGAGGGTATTTATGAAATAGTTAACTTTGCATAAGGGTATTTGTGGCAGGCCACAGTTCGGGCCATAACGTACGCATGGCCAATCTGAGAAAAAAACTTAAAATATAGTTGCAGGGTGAAAGCATAATTTTTTTTGCATTTTTAGAAACAAAAAACAATTTACGACCAGTTTAAATCATGCAATTTAAAATTAGTATCTTGAAAAAGTTTTTTTGCGTATTTTTTATTGAATGGCATGTGATTTGAAATGTAAATCCTAACTTTAACGTGTTTTCTTGAATACTTCAGGTTGGTCATTTCAACCATTTATAACTTTGCAACAAACTTAAACGGGTGATACTGGCATCATTATAAAACAGCTTAAATGTATGAGAAGGTCTGATCCGTCGCATTTCTGAAATAGTTAAGTTTGCACGAAGGTATCTGTGAAAGAGAAGGACATTTGGGGAAGGACCATCAAACTAGGGGTGCCAACTAGGGGTGCCAACTAGGGGTGCCAACTAGGGGTGCCAACACTTACACTTGGAGTCAGTTACTTCACTGTGGCGATCCGTGGGTGATGCTGATTTGATCGACAGTTGTTAACGTTGGGTTGGTGGAGTCAGCAAGTAAACGTAATGTAGAGGAATTGAAAACACATGCGGAGATACATGTTCTGTGTCAGCTGTACGGGGGTCAAGGTTCACGTGTACGTCGGGGGTACACAAAAACACACAGTATCGAGACTGCTACTTGTGTGTTGCAGCAACACAAGTAAACCTGCTGATGTGTTTGGCCAACTATCGTTACTATTGATAGTTCACTGTCTATCACCGATAACTATGAGTAGTAAAATTTACTATCGATAGTATTGCATCATGACGATGACTATCGCGATACATCGATAGCTCGATGTATTGTTACACACCTAGTTAATACCTTTGCAGACGACCGTGTTGCTATGCTGCCACCCCTTACAGCCGGTCTCTGATTGGTCCGTTTCCAGCGGAGTGTATCGAGGGGCGCTTTGGCTTCATCTTACACGAACACACCCTCGAGGTTATCGCGCAGGACACATATTTCACGAGACACCACCTCCGACGCGCCCGAATCCCACGCGATGGCAACTGCCTATTCCGCACGCTTGCGTCCAGTGCTGCCCTCGGTGGCGAACAGTTGCACCACACGGCGCTGCGGGCCGCCGTTGTCATGGCTTTGCGTGCCAACTGGGTCGAGTATCGTAACGTTCTTGGTGACGTCGACCGTGACGAATACTTGTCCGACATGGCAAAATCAGCGACGTACGGCGGAGAGCCAGAGATACACGTTCTGTGTCAGCTGTACGGGGTCAAGGTTCGCGTGTACCTCGGGGGGCTCAACTACCGCGTGCAGCATCGAGACTACAGCATTCATGACTCGCAGACGGATCTGATCAGTGAGCCGGCACTCGTCGAGATCTGTTACCTCGCTGACGGTGCGCACTACGATCTCGTAGTGCCAGAAGGCGAAGATGTCGCATATTTAGAGCAGTTGTACGACGAGTGGCGCATGGTTCGCATTGAGCAGCTACGTCACGCTCCAATGCTCTCCGACATCTCCACTTATGGTAAGCCAAACAGAATTGTCATTGCGATCATCCTGGGGAGAAGGTTTTCCCACACACCGTCGTTAGAGACGAGTATGTCTGCGTCGTTTGTTATGTTTGCATCAATGTACGCCATGTTGCATGAGATGTTGTCACCTGTTACAGCCTGTTTTGTTGCATTGCCGCATCCAGAAATTGTTGTGCCTTGTATATCGCACTGCTTTTCGCCTGGGTTGGGGTTCAAGAACGTTTGGTCAAATCATGTACGAGTACTTTGAAACAGAATTAGCAAGTACAATTCCAGGTACATTGTGTCATGCACAAATCTAAGTGCATTTCGGTTGATCAGCAGCCATAATATTGTAATAATAATAATATATAAATCAAAATATTATTCAGGTGGCCATTGTAGAATATGAAATATTAATTGTAGATATAATCGTGACGGGCATTCAGTGTTGTGTACCACATGGGCAACAGTAGAGAAGTATTTTTTTTTATTTTAAATTCTCATACAATGTACTTGAAATGTACCGGAAAGAGACCGTATTCAGTCTATTAAGCATACAGTAGGCTTAATAAATATCTGAGATTCGGAAGTATGTCAAATTTTTTATTCCAATAAGCATACGTGGGTGTACATCCATTTTCTGAGGTTCCTGGCTACAGCCCTCTCAGCAGACCTGACTGGTAAGCAATTTATGCATCTCACATATAAGCAACAAAATGCCAGAACACTGTAAAGTCTGATAATTTAGGTGGACCTTTCAATATTTGTCACCACTGAGCTTAGAATCTAGTGTGACTGGTAGAAATTATATTACAATGATGGATTCAATGGTTGGCATTGGAGATTGCTGTCAGGGTGTCAGATGCTGCTAAAAAAAGAGGTGTATGCTAATTAGGGCTAATTACGCTTAATAGAACGAATACGGTACGTACAATTTTGGATATCTCCACTTGTGGTAAGCCAAACAAGATTGTTGTTGCATTCGTGTGTGCCTAGAGAATATTTTGCTTACACTGTTGTTAGAGACTTGAATGTTTCTGTGGTCTGTTGTGTTTGCATCAATGTATGCCGTGTCCAGTGAGAAGTCACTTGTGTACTGCTTGTCTTGTATGTTGTGTTTGTATCAATGTATGCCGTGTCCAGTGAGAAGTCACTTGTGTACTGCTTGTCTTGTATGTTGTGTTTGTATCAATGTATGCCGTGTCCAGTGAGAAGTCACTTGTGTACTGCTTGTCTTGTATGTTGTGTTTGTATCAATGTATGCCGTGTCCAGTGAGAAGTCACTTGTGTACTGCTTGTCTTGTATGTTGTGTTTGTATCAATGTATGCCGTGTCCAGTGAGAAGTCACTTGTGTACTGCTTGTCTTGTATGTTGTGTTTGTATCAATGTATGCCGTGTCCAGTGAGAAGTCACTTGTGTACTGCTTGTCTTGTATGTTGCACCTATATTATCCTTAATATATATGAAATTTATCATATTTGGATGATGATATAACAAGCAATGAAATTTGATGATACAAAATTGTTTAGAAGGATTAAACGTGATGGAGATAGACAGCATTTATAAGACGATCTTGACAGGTTGATGAAATGGTCTGAAAAGTGGCAAATGTTGTTCAATTTGGGGAAATGTAAATGCCTCCACACAGGACATGGGAACGAAGATGTAGAATATACAATGGGGGTACTGTACCAAGTACTACTGTAAAAGAAAAGAACTTAGGGTTAACCATTAGTGTTGATATGAAGGTTTCTGAGCAGTGCGGAATTGCAGCTTCAAAGGGAAATCAGATCCTTGGATTAATTAAGCGAAATATAGCGTATAAGGAAAAAGAGCTAATAATACCGCTGTACAAAACAATAGTTATGCCTCATTTAGAATATTGTATACAAGCGTGGAGGCCATATTGCAACGACAGATATGCTAGAAAGAGTACAGAGGAGAGCAACTAAAATGATACTTTAGTTACGAAATATGCCTAAAAGATTGTGGTTTAACAACACTAGAACACTAGAGACCAGGAGATTGAGAGGAGATCAGATAGAAGTGTTTAATAAGTTGAATGGTTATAAAAATATTGATAGAAAGGTTTTTTCTCAGTTAAGAAAGATAGAAGGACTATTGGACTTGAAGTTACATTGGTAAAGGAGTAGATTAGATATAAGAAAGTTCTCATTTTAACAAAGGACTGTAAATGATTGGAACAGATTATCTACGGATCGTGTGGGTGCTAGTAGTGTGAATATGTTTACAAAATAAAATTGACAAATACCACAGAAGATAAAAAGATTGGACTCTTGATAAACTAAAAGCTTCCTTGACCACCTGTCATTTCAAATTAATTCTCTGGGTGACAATCTTGTTAAATCTTGCCTCAACCATTGCTTGTTGTCATGGATTCAACATACAGCCTGTACCTGTATTTGCCTTGCCCGCAGTAATATGTTGCACTGGACACTTGTTAGACTGTATATTGACCTGTTCGGAGATTGGTTCATTTCGGCTCAACACAAAGTATCGTGGGTAACAAATGCGTTCATGAATCAGCATAGTGCGATATTCAGTTTAGCCAGACACTTAATGTCTTAAGAAGAACTGTGATGATTGCAGTCAAAGTGAGCTTGATGTAGTACGGGCAACAAATAAGTATTTTATACAAATCGGCAATCTGATCACAGTACAAACAAAACATTTTTGCTGTACATTCCTCTGTTTACATTTTGGACAAAATTGTTCACACAATTTCATGTTCTCACATGCACAGTCGTGAAAATTGTCGATATCCAAACAAGTCAATACTTGCAGTCTTTGTTTGTCTGCACAGCCACTATATATGTTACTGGACACTTGTTAGACTGTGTATATAAACCTGCTGTTTTTGTTTGTCTACGTCACTGCTGCATGTTACACTGGACTCTTGTATTACCAGACAATCTATTAAATAGTTTTTTGACTGGCCCCAGGCGAAATTTGGTAAATGAATGCGAAAGTAGCTCTGCCTCTCAAGGTTGTTCACACTCAGCAAGTTAGCTGATCTAACAAGCAGAGTCAATTCTTTCCAATGGTATTAATCGGAGTGCAAACTGTTTGTTTAAACTGACTGAGTATTTGAACGATTCACTCTGCCCATTTGAATGTCAATGAATCTGATTTATGATAGACTAAATTGAATGTTGAGGGAGTTCTAGACTTTTTCTGTCGATTTGTTTCAGCGGTGTCTATGCATGCAACATGAGTTCGTGGAATGGATTTTAATTGCCTAAAAATAGTAGCGTTGATTTGGCACATTTAGAGCTTGCACCTGATTCAAATGCACAGGAAGTTGGTAATCTCGCACAATCTGCATTGTTAGTTACATATGTTATTAACTAAAGTATTTATTAAATCAGTTTCTTTCTATTTTCAACGCACAGAGCCACGGTCTTTATATAAAATGTGCATGTTAATTGGTCCTATGTATGAAAATGTTTGGGTTCTAGACAGGCTGATGGTCTTCTTGTACACTCATGAACTGAATACTTGGTTGGTTGAATTGTTTCTTTGCGTGGCAAACTTGTTTTTGTTCCAGCTTGTGAAAGGAAAGTGTTTATCAGGACGGGCCTACCACAGAATGTATACTCTGTAGAGGGCGCGGTTTGTCGCTATGACGACACACGCCTCTGTTATTTTTGCAGTGATCTTGGAATATAGGTGTAAAACTTTTCTTTGCATTTCCAACTGATGTTAACAGTTTCTAGACTATAACAAATATGAGTACAGTTATACATTGTTGTGATTTTATTTCCTCTGGCCTTTCCTAGCCAAAACTGTGACTTTATTTCCATGACTTTTTCCTGTGACTAATACTGCCCACCAGTGATCAAGTGGTTTGGTTCTGTTGCCAGATGACAGTCTACTGCAGCAGTTGATGGAGCGTCTTCAGAGACACTACGCCGACACGCCGCCCGATACTGGTGCATGCTGGGAAGTGAGACAAGCCGTCATCGCCCGATACATGCTTGACGACCAGTTCTACCGTGCCCAGATCACAAAGATCAACACTGACAATGCCAGTGTGGAGGTATTTGTGGAGGTCTGATATGGAGATTTCATTGATGTATCCAGTACGTCATGATTTGCGTACGACACAACGCAAGTCGCCACATACCGGATATATCAATGAAATTTCCATATCAGGCCACCACAAATACCTCCGTCAAGTTTTGTCTTTGCCACCAATGTTGATAACGGTTATATGCGTGAATTGTACTACTGCTGCGTGACATTTCATAAAACAAACATTCCCACATGCAGTTGTCACTTCAAAAACTTTTCTGTATGTTTTTGTCATAAAGAAACACTTGTGACCCAAATTTCAACAAAATATACGACGGAGTGTCGCACATTGTTTTCGGCATCCATTTTTTATGGCTTGACGGAGCTTTTGCTGCACAACAGGTCACATGACGGATAGGTCAGTTGTTTGTTTTATGTGTATTTCAGGTTTAAAGTACGGAGTGGTAAGAAAGGTATTTCGTGTAAAAATTTGTGTTGCTAGCTAAGAGAGAGAGAGAGGGTGGGAGGGAGGTAGAGAGACAAGTGGAGGGGCAGAGAGAGAGGGAGGAAGAGAGGGGCAGAAGGGAGGGATGGAGGGAGGGAGAGGGAGAACAAGAAATGGAGAGGGAGGGAGGGAGAGAAGGCACGAGGGAGGGAGGGAGGGAGGGAGAGAGAGAAGGCATGAGGGGGAAGGGAGTGGGAGAACAAGAAATAGATAGGAAGGGAGAGATAGAGGGAAGGAGGGAGGGAGGGAGGGAGAACAAGCAATAGAGAGGAAGGGAGAGAGGAGAGAGAGAGATCAATATAGAACTGTTGCTGTGTTGTAGGTGCATTATATAGATTTCGGCAACAGCGAGACGGTGCCGATGGAGAGACTGAGGAAAGATGTCATCCTTGCCGAGGTGCCCCGACAATGCCTTGGACTCCACATAGTTGGCATCAGGCCGGTGAGTTTATCCTACTCTATGTAGGGATGTTTGACGGATCATTTGTACTTTGTCCCACTTTTTGTTCTCAACCTGTTATTCCAGGAACCAACTCATCTTCAAAGAGCAGTTCAAGGCCAGCGACGACGGGTAATGACAGGCAATTAAAGCTTTGTGCCTGTATGCAGGATCCAAAACTGAAATTCTTAAAGTGAGCAATGCTGTTGGTCAACTCATCAACAAACAAATAAGCATTTTGATAGGTCGATACTGACATATTCGGCACACCCTGGATAGATAGTAGCATTGTTCTAATTAATCAATATTGTCGATGATTGGTTGTTTCATGCTTCCAATCAATTAATCAATCACTATCTTGTGTGATCGATGATTGTTTCGATTATATAAAAGTTTAGGGTGATATAATAATAAATATATGCATGATTACCAAAAGAAAAAACACAATTTTTCAAAACTAGTACAGCATATTCCGAAACCTTACATTACTGGAACACGCCATGCATTAAATGTAGAAATTTTGCATAGTCGTTCGATAACTTCCCTTTGGTGATTATTATGAATAGGTGCATATATTTTCATCAGGAAGGCATAGTTCGCCAAACATGACCCGGGTCCGGAGTTTGGGTTGCAGCCAAAAAAGGTTAAGAACTGCTGGCTTATAAGAATGCTAGTGAAACGGTTCCTGGTAGACTATCACTGTGTATGACGAGCCGTGGTGTGGTGCTGTTCCAGTGAAGTGGTTCCTCGTAGACTATCACTGTGTATGACGAGCCGTGGTGTGGTGCTGTTCCAGTGAAGTGGTTCCTCGTAGACTATCACTGTGTATGATGAGCCGTGGTGTGGTGTTGTTCCAGTGAAGTGGTTCCTCGTAGACTATCACTGTGTATGACGAGCCGTGGTGTGATGTTGTTCCAGTGTAACCCTGGAAAGTGGCCCGTAAAAGTACTCGACTACATCCACCATCTGGTTGTGGGGCAGACCTGCACGGTCCACGTACAGGAGGCGCACTCTGTTGGTGAACTGGTGAAGGTCACCATGCAGCTATCCGATGGTCGTGACCTTGCATCGCATATGTTTGACCTCGGCCTAGCCGTGCCCGACTCGGGAACGGCGGAACCGGAAGTAGCGTTGGCGCCACCTACGGAAATACCGAGGAGAACCGTAAGTCTCATAGTTACGTCTCGTCCTTCCAGTTAGGGTTATAGATAAATGGGACTGTTATTTAAACAGTTTAAGTACATGTGACAATGTTTAACAAAAACGCTCCATTAGACATTACACATGATAATTAGTTTTTATTCAAAAATGTATTTTCTGTGTGGCTATTTTGTTCAATCTTGTTAAACTACAGTGAAATCTGTTCGTAACGTTCACCGTCGGGACTGCGCAATACAGTAGTCCCTCTCTTCAGCGGACACATCTGTATCCAAGCATAAGTGTCCCAACATGGCGGGTGTCGACACGTGGTAAAGATGTGGCAATATGTCAACGCATTGACTGATAGGAATTAAGCACTATATATATATATATATATGTTTAGTATTACTGTGATGTATTAAAAAATAAACAGTTGATCATGTATGATACGCCCCCATCCGCCCGACTCCCTCTGTCGATCTGAGATTTTCTTCAACCGCGCACTGGTCACTCACTCACTGCCACTAGCCTACGCAACGGTATCGGCCCGGCATTGCAGTAGAATTTGCTGCACGTATGGCAGCATTGAACCAAAAACGTCGAACAAAACATCTCCATTACAACATTTTATAAATCGGTATTCTCGAACGATTTGGATATTCTTTAGCTAAAATACTTCATAAGTAATTCGCAAGTTGACGATTTTGGGTGCCCCCATAGGCTAAAATAATAACCTGGAAATGATCAACCGAATATTTAAATCAGTTGCTACATGCAGCGTGAACGTTAATTAAATACTAAAACCGGTAACAGGTACAATCGTTAATTGTCTCACTTCATTTTTCATCCAATTTCGAAAGATTCATTAATGCACAAATTGTGCGTCACTTGACAATGCGTTCCACCGTTTCATATGCTGGCAACCAGTTCATCTTTTCCAGGCACTGGTAATATTTGCCGTTTGGCATAGCGCAGCATAATTTGATGATGCTTGTTTATTATTTCACCTCAGTTTAGGTTTAATGTTGGGCTACATTGAAAACAATTGAGGTGAACCTTTTATACATCTTATTTGTGAATCTTAATTGCAATTTACAAGATGAAAAGGCCACACCAAGCTGACTGGGGCTGGAGGCTTGAACAGGGAAGCCATCATGGCATCCCCAGAGACAAATGTCATTGATAACAGCACACAATTAACAATACCTCCCTCCACATTCACTCTGCCTAAAGTTTACAGACTGTAATCAAAGGAACTCTAAGTAGTTTCCACAAACTCAATGATTACAGCAAGGAAGCAAGCTCGTTGTTACGGGTACACGTGTACTTGGTGTTACCATTGACACACGCCAAGCTGTATGTCTGCCAATTTCTAAACACATTCGGCAAGAAATCTTTAAATTAATGAATACTGTCCGTCTGAGGAGAGACATAACCAAAATATCCTGTCCGCTGTCCGCATACCCGAGGTGTCTCCTCATCAGAGGGACATTAACATGGCAAAACGGTCCGTACATTGGCGAACTGTCCCGACATAGCGGGTGTCCCCTCGTCAGAGGGTCCGCTGAAGAGAGGGATACTGTATTACCGTTATAGACAGGTTGCCATTATGGGGAGTTTCATGACATGGATACTCACTATTTGGCGCTTTGATTACGTTGACGTTTGCTAGTTGGTACTGTCGTGAACAATACAAACCTACAGTTAACAATAATAATACACTATACACCTGACAGTTATACACAATGGCCAGGTTACCGTTATGGACAGGTAGTGGGCAGTGCAAACTAATGGGAAGTCATTCGGGACTTTCAAAAGTGACTGGTTACCGTTATGGACACTTGGCTGCTAAGGCAGGTTTTACTGTACAAGTGGTTGTTTAACTGCAGTAGTCAAAGGGACTGCTAATTAGAGCTGTTCATATTGTTTTAGCAGTAAATAAAACTAAATATACATCTGCTGAAGCCTCCTAGACGTGTATGTCGTGCTTCAGGTGAGGAGTCCTTACAAGCCTCTCTCGCTGCCAGAGATCGGTGACCTCAGCCTCATATGTGTTACACAGGTCAGCAGCCCTACTGAGGTACGTACCGATCAAACACACTGACCCTCTGTAGCTAACTATGATCAAGCTAGCGTTTGTGTGTATGTTAAGGCCAGACACCCCAGGTGAAATGGTGTTTTTTGACAAAAAATACTCAAATTGGTTTTCTGCCAGATTATGATACATTTGTATGCATACTATCAATAAAGTTCACTTCTATGACAATTACATACCTCTAGAGGTGAGTTTTAGTCATGGATCAAGCAAGCTGATATAAAGTAATGAAATCCATTATGCAATCTTTGACAGCCATTTTCTCAAAAACTTTTTTTCGCAAAGTGGAAACAGGATATCTCTGGGAGTAATTATGCTATACAAATAAGGTTTTCAGTGTTGCATTCAGCAGACACTGCTGTGTGAAATCATCAGACACTTTAAAAATCATCAATAGTTTGAAAGATATTAGCATATTTGTTGTCAAAACCTAGTTTTTTTGCACTTTCTTTAAAAAATAAAAACAAAACGTTATTGTAAAATGCTCTGATCATTTCATAATAGAATGTTTACAGAATATGGATCTAAAAAAAAATTAATTATAAATTTCAAATTTTGAATATTTTTTCAAAAACTCTTCAGTAACTTTTTCTCTAATTTTGCATAGACATTACATGTGGTAGTGCCAATATACACAAGAAATCTGTATTTGATTGAATCATTCTAAGGGCACCTCAGGGCCCCTAAAATGCAAATTGTTTCTGCTATTTCCCTACTACTGCCTCCTACAGCCACTTATCTCTATTTATAACTGGATAGTGGACTTTGCCCTAATAAATGGGGTGGCTGATTGGAGAGGCCAGCTGTAAACCTATGTATTGGGCTATCCTTGGCTCACAGCCTGCCATTGTTCTTGTGTCAAACCGAATGCCTCCCTGTGGGCAGTAACTATAATGTGTAATGCTGCACTGGCAGAACCTGAGAAACTTTAAAATAGCAATAGACATAATTATCAATGCAATGTAACGATATGATCTAGTATTAAAATAACTTAGGTATAAAATAATATATAAAATAACTTAGGTATACTCGAAAAGGTTAAAGCATATTTAGCCAAAATTATAAGGAATATTATTAAGATGTTTTACTATACATGTTGCAGCTATTACTTCACTCCAATTCAATCAGTATTGTGTCATTAATTGCTACTGTTTTTAAGTCAAAATGCACACTATGTATATGTACCTTGTGAACAAATAAAGTTTTATCATAGTTCATCTCTTTCTGCTTTCCAATTTCTGGGGGAGGGTGGTAGGGGCAAAATGAGAACAGAAAATGTGTGCACATTTCTTAAACAACCTTTAACTGTGCTACATGCAAGATTGCAGCTCACCAACTCTCCTGCAAGGTTTCTATAACCACTGTGGTTGCAACAACTGTTTGTATGTGTTTGTATGGAGAGGTACATATTTGTACTAAAACTATCAATTGATCTAGCCCCTCTATCACGAATCTTATTCACAGTAGTGTCTGAACTGTTCGAAGCAAACCTCACAGTTGATTACATAAAAGAGGGTGTACTTTTGTTAAAATCGTTTAAAGGGTAGACTTGGATCATACATTGAGTATCTGTTGCAGGCCAGTGTCAATAGCCGTGTTGTACTGTGTAGAACGGAGCCGTTCAATAAAAATGTAATTGTTTGTCCAATTATTTCACTGAAATAAAATATATTGTACAAAGCTTCTGTGTTGTAGCAGATTCTAGATTGGTTTTAAAGGGTGGGATTTTAAGGTAAAACTTCTGGTAGCCCAGACGGATTACCAATGTATGGAATTCAGTAATCCGTCAAGAAATCTGGTAATCCATAAAATTCATGTAAAATAAAAAAACGTGACTACCGTAAATTTCCATGTATGATACGCCCCCATGTATAATACGCATCGTGACTTTTGCTAAATTTTGATAGAATTTCTATATCACCATGTATAATACACACCCCGACGTTTGACATCAAACTCCGATTTCCCCGCTTCTACTATTTTGCTTGAACCCATGAATCCATTTCAGAATCGTAAACATGTCACCTACGCAAATTACAGCATTGCTGCCGGCTTGTCACTCGCTAGTGACTAGTGTGTAAGCACTACGTAACTTGTTATGTAGCTTGACAATTGTGCAACTGATTAAATCAGTGCTTGCTAGAACTTACATTGTGTCGTTCTGGTTTCACTTTTAAAATTACACCAAGTTATATTTTGAAATGCTACACGCAAACCTGGTACTTTCAACTGCGAAGCATTCATGCGCTACATTCGTCTTTATTTACATTCACAACTTTAAACTTGGAGTCACACTTGTTGACACTCAACCCTTGACGCGGACATCATTCACGTGATTCAGGAAATCACTTGTCAGTTGTCCAATCACAGAATATTCCCACAGGATCCTCCAATGGTGACACCTTGTGGAGTTTTGACATACTAGAAATCTAACGTGGCGCCCAAATGGTAACTGTGTTTGGGTGATATATATTGAACTCAGAGAAAATATCAAAGAAAACGGTAGCCGAACTAAGATGTCTTTTGCACTAAATTTTACTATTATAGTATGTGCCCACATTAAATCAGAATGCTGGTGTACCTACTTTCCAACAAATAGCAGTAATCCGGCCGGATCCCCGTAGCGTCGAGTCTGGTAATCCGTTGCAAAAACTGGGGTGCTCGGAGTAACGGAATACCATTAAAATCGACCCCGTTTTTGTTTTTACAAAATTACTTAAATGTGACAAGCAAACAATCGGATTGATAGAAAGACTTCTTATGATAGGAATGACAATATTTCAGTTGGAGCTATTTACTGATAAAGCAGGTTGATGTATTCTGTGATACAGGTAGATCTATGAGTTCTGATTACAGGTGTACATCCAGTAAGTGAAACAGGTATATGTGTTCTGTGATTACAGGTGAAACAGGTAGATGTGTTCTGTGATTACAGGTGAAACAGGTAGATGTGTTCTGTGATTACAGGTGTAACATGTAGATGTGTTCTGTGATTACATGTGTAACAGGTAGATTTGTTGTCTGATTACAAATGAAACAATTACATGTGTTGTGTGACTACAGGTGAAACAAGTAGATGTGTTCTCTGATTACAGGTGTAACAGGTAGATGGGTTCTCTGATTACAAATGAAACAAGTAGATGTGTTCTGTGATTACAGATGTAACAAGTAGATGTGTTCTCTCATTACAGGTGTACATCCAGTATGTGAAGCAGGTCCAGGCAGTGGACCCACAGTTTGTTGCCATCAACAAAGACCTTGACACGTTGCTCCACACCGCAGACGAGCTGGCCCTGCATGCTTCCTCATACCCCCATCTCACAGGCATTGCTCCAGGTAGGTTGAAGCAAACTCTTGCCTTGTGACTTTTAAAAGACTTGAAAACTCATCTTTTCTGGGTTTATTTAACTCTTATTCTTAATGTTTCTTTTTTTAATTATTATCTTTTACATGTTTTATATCATGTTTATTTATTATCATAATGTCTTTAACTAATTATCTTGATATAACTTATTTTTAATTTAATATACTGTCATCAATTTTAATTTATTTATTATCATTAATGTTATGTAACTTATCAATTTTGTGCATGCATATTCAGTATATATATATATATGTATATATATATATATAATTATATATTTTAGGTGCCCCTAATGGATTTATCTAGATTTATGGAAGTATATAAGTCCTCTTCTTATTATTATTAATTCATCTTGTATTCTGTGCCAGGGTCACCATATAGTTCGTGGAGTTTGTCTTGAATGCGAGACCATCGCGATGGTGCTCAATGTCAAAGAACTTCGCTGTTAAACCATCCAACATCCATTGTGCTTCCAACAGAGTGTGTAAAATGAGCAATAAAACCCGAGATAAATTGAAGTGCTGTTTGGAATGCGGAACGTTCTAGAATGTTCTGGAACGATGTTAAATGATGTGGAATGATGGAAAAGATGTGGCGTATAAAATTCAGGTAAGAATGTCGGCATAACAGCACAACCATTTAGCCAAGTTAAGTCAAAGTTGAACCATCTGTCTTACAGGGGCCACCTGCTGTGTCCAGTACTGTGTCGACTCGTGCTGGTACAGGGCAGAGGTCATCTCCGTGGAGATGATCTCTGACACACTCACCTATGTCGGGGTGCTGTATGTTGACTACGGGAACACGGAATACGTCACCCCCGACAGGTAAGGAGTCACCCATGAATTACGTAGTATCTCTTGGTCAGCTCTCAACACTGTTGGATCTGCTACATCACGGTTTGCCTAAGTCACGATCAAAGTTATGCATGTGACTTCCTTCAAGCTTTGCGAACAGTGTTGATAACTTTGACATTTGTAAGGTTTCATTGATCATTTGATTGAGTTACAACTCATGTAATCCCTGGAAAACTCTGCAAGACTTGATGCGAAAACACTTGTAATAATCAGGATGTGTGTAATTTATGTATTGATGCACATGTATTTATATAAATACCATATAGTTACCATTACTTGAGCACTGCCATTTTACAGAAGTGAAATCATGCACAAAAACAGATTGAATGTATGCTTTAAAACTGCAGAAGATAGTTATATCGCCACTGCTGCCACCCTGCGGATACTTTTAGATAACAGTTCAGTGTACGTTAAGCTGTAAGATGGTTATATCGCCACTGCTGCCACCCTGCGGATACTTTTAGATAACAGTTCAGTGTACGTTAAGCTGTAAGATGGTTATATCGCTACTGCTGCGACCCTGCGGATACTTTTAGATAACAGTTCAGTGTACGTTAAGCTGTAAGATGGTTATATCGCCACTGCTGCCACCCTGCGGATACTTTTAGATAACAGTTCAGTGTACGTTAAGCTGTAAGATGGTTATATCGCCACTGCTGCCACCCTGCGGATACTTTTAGATAACAGTTCAGTGTACGTTAAGCTGTAAGATGGTTATATCGCCACTGCTGCGACCCTGCGGATACTTTTAGATAACAGTTCAGTGTACGTTAAGCTGTAAGATGGTTATATCGCCACTGCTGCCACCCTGCGGATACTTTTAGATAACAGTTCAGTGTACGTTAAGCTGTAAGATGGTTATATCGCCACTGCTGCCACCCTGCGGATACTTTTAGATGACAATTTAACGTACTTTAAGCTGTAAGGGGGCAGTATTGTTTGGAGTTGAAGGAACTTATATATAAAATGTATTTGGTATGCCGGGTTACTGGAAATCTATATTCAAAAGATGGACTATCTGAGAATGCATTTTTAATACACGCACGCCCCAGCCTCTACACCCGCACGCCCCAGCCACTACACCCGCACGCCCCAGCCACTACACCCGCACGCTCCAGCCACTACACCCTCACGCCCCAGCCTCTACACCCGCACGCCCCAGCCTCTACACCCGCACGCCCCAGCCTCTACACCCGCACGCCCCAACCTCTACACCCGCACGCCCCAGCCACTACACCCTCACGCCCCAGCCACTACACCCGCACGCTCCAGCCTCTACACCCTCACGCCCCAACCTCTACACCCGCACGCTCCAGCCTCTACACCCTCACGCCCCAACCTCTACACCCGCACGCTCCAGCCTCTACACCCGCACGCTCCAGCCTCTACACCCGCACGCTCCAGCCTCTACACCAGCACGCTCCAGCCTCTACACCCGCACGCTCCAGCCACTGCACGCTCTGTGCGTCTACTAGAAACTGTACGGCATGCACATATAATTATACATATCAAACGGTTTGTTGTGCTAAATTAAATGACTGTACAGCTGATTTTAATAATAATAATAATAATAAACTTTATTTAGACACCATCAACTCCAGGACTAATGTCCCCGTTCATGGATATTTACAAAATCGGCAAATATCTAAGAAACATAAAATCGCATTTATTGATTCTGACTTGGTGTTGCAGAGTGAAGGTACTCCCGGATGAGTTCCGCAGTCTCGCCGCGCAGGCCATACCCTGCCACCTGGTGGACATTGTGGCACCACCGCGGTCGGAGTTTCCCGTCGACAGCATCACTTGCGCACTCACGGAGCTGTTCGCTGGCAAGATATTCATATCTATAGCACAGGTGAGGCCCTGGCACTATTTCACACGCACCGCACCAGTTCTCTGTCCTGTTAATAAATATTCCCAAAAAGAATCTTCATGACATCACCAGGGGTGTTTTATTTAAATCCTGATTTATATAACTCCGACAAATCACTAATTTTTTATTTGCTGATTTAACACAAATTAAAATCTTGCTATCACAGTTACAAGCATATTTTGCACATTGTAGAGCTACGGCAAGGAGAAGTTATTTATCACGCTGTACGAGCACAGTGCGTTCATGGTGGCCGGTCACGATGCCCCCCTTGCCTACCAGGAGTTGATCGAAAGCGGCCAGTTGATATCACTTCGACAGGATTCCGACAGCAGGTGATGTAGCATTCTCTAGTCTTGGCAGAGTTAAAGCGACTTTGTCTGTTTCATTACCTGGAATCATCCTCTCATTCCAGTGGTGGTAATTATTAGCAGGAAGTTCACTCGATCAGTTGTACTTCGTCCCAGTCGTGGGATTGGTTGTGGGAACCCGGCCAGTCATGCCCAAATTCCAAGAACTTGTGGTTAACAGCCTGTCACCACAACAGCTGTGTTTACTATTGGAATGTTCCGTGGGCGCAACAATCAAATTGCGCACCGTTTCTGGCTTATTAAACACAATTTAGCATGCAGCATTCCTTCGACATAGCACTATTTGTTCTAGTATTAAGAACATTGTATTAAAAATGAGGAACTGCCAAAATCACCAGTTAAATTTAGTTCAAGTACGAGCGTTGGAGCTACAGCTCATCTGACTTTCCATACTCCTAAAAATGCTGGCTAGGTGTGTTTTGTAGAACATCCCACAGAAATTAGATTTTATGTATATTCTTTTTATTCTAACAAATAATATATTAAATTGTGCAATTAAGTTGTTACGCTGAATAAAGAGTACTACTTTTGAGAAAAAAATTGCTTGTAATATTTGTTTATAAATAAATACAAATTTTGAGATGTTATTCCAAACATTTTTATCATAATTATTTATCTTAATTCAGCTACACTACTTCATTGCACAAAATAATATATAATTTGTTAAAATATTTTTTTAAATGATGGAAATGTATTAATTCAATTTTCCATAGACCGGTCAACAAAACCACCTCATCAGTATTTTCTAAAATTATCTAGTTACCATGGTTACTGTCATGCAAATTGGTGATACATGATTTTTTCCGTATAGATGTTATACACTGGAAAGTCAAGATAGGTCGAGTGTTTTTAATATGCCACTTAATGCCACTTAATGAAAATATGCCACTTAATGAAAATATGACTCAGAGATTTTCCATTCTTTTCTTTTAAAATCATGTTATACATTATAAACTATATGTATTCTAAACTACTGACCATCCAAATATGTTTTAATGAAAGAGAAACAACTTGAATTCAACAGTTTAGTGTTTAAACAAATGTTGTTTCTGTCACTCAAATCCCCGAATAGCAAGCTCAGATAATTGCAAGAAAGGTCGTGACCTGACGGGGGGGGCGGTGTTTCTAAAATCAAAATGCTGTCATCACGGCATCTGATCTGAGACTGCAGCTTTGAAAGTGGCACGCTGCCATGTAAATGCACCGTTTCCTCCTAAAACATTTCGGATTCAATAACAACAAATGGTTCATTAAAAACACATTTGGCCAGTGAGTATGGTATAATAGATATATGGAAAAACTCCCTATAATGAACGTTCAACTAAACCGTCGAGATTTGTCCTACAGTGCCATCATAGAAGAGGAAGTTGAAGAGGAATTGGATGAGACAGAAATGACTTTACAAATCGAAGGCTGTGATACCACCGAGCGGAAGCGCCCCCTATCATGGAGCGAGCAAGCAGAACTGGAGATGCCTCTCGATGACACACCTGTATGAACTTGAAACACTAGTCACGGCTCTGTCAAATTAACGCGGACTTTCGGTGTACTGAAGAGAATTTCAGATGGAAGTTTGTCTGTAAACCGGTGTTCGAATATCTGGTATAGTCTTCTGTTACCATATCAGAAGTTTGTCGTCGTGGTTCTGGCGAGTATATCAAAAGCAGTTCTTATGTTATATGGTGTTTGTATGATACGTGCATGATACGAGTTGAGCAAGTAGAGGCAATCATTGTTACTTCGCACGCAAATTGCAGTGTATCATGTTCAAAAGGTGTTTCTAGCGTGTTCATCTGACACTTGTGTACGTTGATAACCTAGCCGTATGAATATTGGCTGAATGTTTAAGCTAAATTGAAAACTACCGAATACACCCAACTTATACAACCAAAATACCATTGATGAGTCAATTAGGCAAAACCATGTTCCACACCAATTAAGCATTCTTCGTGAAAATCATGAGAATATTTATTAATTCATTGGTCATTTGCAAATTCTCAATGTACCATTGTAACTCATGTACCTGGCGCAATATTATGTTCGTAAACAAATGTTGTCATGAACAAAGACCTCCATCTGAAACAGTTACTCATCTAGAGTTGACATTTTCTGGTAATATTTGTGTAAAAAATTAATAAAATCTGAGGTGTTTTCTTATCTGTATTTGTGACAGTGGGTCATCAGTCTGGCAATGTCAATGTTCATATATCAGATGTTAAACAAAACAATCGTTTCAGTTGAAGTGGCCACTAAAGATGTCTATAGTTAAGCTGGATTTGGATAATGATCCATCTGCAATGTCTCAATCACTGAATTCAGTTCGTTTTTTTGGATTTGTTGGTGTATCTGTTTCCCATGGGTTGCAATCTATGGTACAAATCTACAAGTAGACAATAACGTGGGCTCAAGAAGGGCAAGTTAGTTTTGTTATTCCTCATTGTCACGTTAATAACATGGGCCATTTGGTGCAAGTCAAAGATTGTTTTATACACGAAGAGAAGCGAAAGTGTGTTTGACAGTAATTTGTTGTGATTGCGATGCCTGTTTTTTGTATCAGCTCTGTTTTGAGGACATGAATTGTATAATGACATTCTGATCTGAAATATGTTAACCATTCCGTTACAGTGAATAACAAACATGAAGAAGGTGATGTTCAGTCATGACGCTTATGCAGGTGCTTTCCCATACTGCATAGCAACAGATGTGGTGCATTCATGACCTGTGAATTTTGCAGTATTTCGTTTTAAGTGCTCTACAAACTGTTCCTATTCCATGCATATGAATGAGATTATCGGTCGTGATTTTGGGTGAGATTCTGTCGGATGTGATTAAATTGACTGATGAATCAGTTATTTGTTTGTGAAAGTAATACAAGGATTGATTGTTGTAATGTCTGTGTGCATGGGTTCAGGTGTCATGGACGATAACAAGATCAAGGGTCATGGACAACACTGTCATGACAGTGTCGATGAGTTCATTAGATCTGGTTGTGATAGGTTTAAAAGAGCAGTGCTCTTGGACAACATCATTGAGGTATTTTGCAAGTTGCAACACCGATATAAAGTATATTTAGTTAGCCAGTCATTGTGTTGACCTGAACACGTGATAATTAATTGAAATACATTATAATTTTAATCTACAGTTTGTTTTGATGTTTCCAATTTGTATTAAAGTTATCAACGTATTTTCTGTGTTTGTTGGTTTTCCTGTTGTCCGAGTCTGTCCAGACTGTATCTTCAAGCCTTTCATTCATTCATATGCATACATATATATCTTAATCAATAAAGAAACGTTAAACATTTTCTAGATCTGCCCCACACCATGAACATGTAAACCTACTAATGCTAAGGGAAGATGTTGTGTCATCCATACTGCATGGGCAGATCCAGGGGGCTAAGCGCCTTTTACAAGCTAATATCAATTAGTTCACACAACATAAAAATGTAATATAGTGCTAAACTGAATTTACCAAAAAATACGGGAAAGATTCTACTACCAAGAGTATTTTAGGGTTAGCAAGGAGAAGATGCAAACAACTGTTTGACACATCATATGTATGTGTGTATATATAATATATGTATGTATATATAATTATACATATGTACATATAACATACAAAGTAACATTATTTTTCAAAAACAAGTTTCTTATAATCGCATAGCCACTTCAATGATATCAAGGCACTTCAATGACAATTCAAAGACACTATCATTGGACCCACTGGGTTTTATATGAATGTACATAAATACATGCTTATCTGAATCGCTAGTTTTCCCGACTAGGTGGAGACGATCCATGAATACCAGTCACACACACCAGGCACACGCGCACACAAATACACACACATACTGTGGTTGGGTCCATTAGTTTATAGCCACTGTCAAATAGGAGAAATTCCCACATCGAAGCAGTACAACACATTCTGGAGTATCGACACTCTGTTGTGAAGATGAAGTTTGTGATACAACATGAGTGTGGTGAAGGTTAAAATTATTACCGTCAAGTTTAAATCTGGATTTAGAAAACGTGCTTCAATGTATTGCTAAAATATTTGTTAATGAGACACTTTGAACAGGTCGGAGGTAACCTGTCAAAATGTTGACAGCTGTGAGGTTGTCAATGAGAGAGACGGGAGTTAGAGGCTGACTCTTGACACCCCTTCCACGCCACTCTTACTAGTATGGCAAGTTCTTCTCGGGGGGAGGCTTGTTTATCATTGCAGAGTTGCCGTGGATTACTAGTGCCTCTATGTGTTCATCTTTCAGTGGGTACGAGAACGAATTTGTTTCTTTGACACGTGAATATGCAGACGACGTATTTCCTGTTGAAAGACATCACAGCAAGAACCGTACACACATAGACAAAGCACGAGACACCATGGCCATGGTCATGTCCCCCAATTATAGTAACTTCTCTTTGAGTCATACATTACATGCATGAGCTACAAGAGGCACGCACCCCGGTTTAAACTAGGCCGCGAAGTTATTACGTTAGTAACGGTCATTATGGGTAGTTTCTCGGGTAGTTTTATCGCCACGTGCATTCTATTGTTGGTGACAACACTCATCAAGTCGTCAACACTATAGGAGACAACAACCCACGATACTTACGAAACAACTATACACGCCAACTCGTCCGTGTTGTACGAGACAATCACACACGTAAACTCGTCACCACTGTACGAGACAACTACACGTGTCAAGTTGTCTCCGCTGTACGAAACAATGACTGTTCGTGTTCGCTCGACCACGTTGTCCCCAAAGACGACAGCGGTGGATCCATCGGCGAAGATCGACTCGTGGACCAAGTCCGAGTACCCGAACCCACAACGCGACGTCCAAAATTGCGGCAACAATTTGTGACCCGGATCGACTGCTCACGAGACAAGACGTTTCATCGTTCCCCTGTAATATAAAGTTACATAATGGATTTTAACTAAAATCAATTAGAATATAGGCATTATCATGGTACCATGTGAAATATTATACTCCGACCAAATGCACTCGTATTTACCGTGAACACGAGTTCAAGATCCCCACAAGTCGATTTTACTAATCGTGAACTTGAAGTAGAACCCGAGTTGTCGACTCATGAATACGATTTGTTTTGGTTCGTTAACTCGTATCCATGGGTGGATTAAGACATTCGTGGGCCAGAGGCACCCGGAGGTTTCGTGGGCTTTAGTTAGATCCTAGGGTGGATCCAAAGAGGGTAGTCTAGAGGGGCAAGAACATAGCCTCCACTAGTAACAGAGCAGTGGCGCTCGTGAAACACGGAATAACACAACTAACTTACATTGGTTCCAATCAATCACATAATATTATTTATGCTCAGTCGTGTACGCTCAAGCGTAAGGGTAAGTGCGAGCGCTAACGCGAGCGAGCGCCGCGCGCGCGTGCTCACACACGATATGATCATTCAAGACCATTTTAAAATTTCCGTATTTGCTCTATTAACTTTAATTTCAAACGTAACGCGCCTACAACAGTGACTGATTTGGTGACATATCATCATCATCATTGTGCAGCCGTAGTATCCTGTGGTTAGGCGAAGGCCTCAGCATGTCGTTTCCAAATTTGCCTGTCTTGCGCTATGCTCTGCCATATGATGCCCTTCCAGTGCTCGTCTAGTTCGTCTCTCCACCGTCTCGCGGTCTTCATCCAGATCGTTTCCTTTCGTAAGGTCTCCAGGTTGTGATACGCGATGTCCATCGGTCATCCCGTAGTCTGTTGATGTGCCCTGGCCACGTCCACTTCTGTTGGGCCTATAAGTAGATTTAACAAGATTGCCACCCAGAGAATTAACTCTAGGTGGCAGGTGGACAAGGAAGCCCTTTGGCTTATCGAGAGTCCGACTCTTTTATCTATGTGTAGCACCCATACAATCAGCAGATAATCTGTTCCATTCATTTGCAGTCCTTTGTGAAAATGAGAACTTTCTTATGTCTAGTCTACACTGCTCCTTTGCTAATGTAACTTCATGTCCTCTAGTCAGGGTTCATACAGACAACTAACAATTAAATTCAAGGGTTTTCAAGGGTTTTTTAAAACATAAAAACATGCCGTTTTCAAGGGTATATATTTCAGTTATTTATTTAGTTTTTCAGCCCCATTTTTTACCGGACCAGTCAATCATTCCATACCTGGGGTTTACAAGTAATCAACTGGCCATTGAAAAGATCGGTTACACATCAATAAATCAAGCAAGCACACATTTCAGGAATGAATGAAGCAAATAAACAATCAATCACAGGACCCTTAGATCAATGAGGGGGATCATTAGCCAAACATTCAAATAACAAATCAATCTTGACGAAGATGCTTAAGTTTTAACTGCCTGTTTTAGTGTTTATTACATGAATCAGGAAACAATAACGTTCATTATATACTGTGTCTGTTGCTGTGTCACGTTAGTCTTTTCAGGTTTTTCACTTCTTCTCACTCAACTGGCGAACTAAACATGTTCCTGGTGTAGCCAGCATGCGGCGCAGTTGCTAATAGTGTTTCGCGGACACGTTGTTCTTGTGCGTCGCACTTTTAACATGACTGTCCAGGCTATAGTATATCGACCTCCGTTCCCGATGACGATGTTGATGGATTTTGCGTAAAATCGACATCGCGCAGAACGAACGTTTCCCGTTGGGTCTCGACACACCCATTCTTTGTATTCCACGATTGCCAACCATTCATCTTTAAATTTACAGTTTCCTTTTTCGGGAGCCAACGTAATGCAAATTCAAATCGACCGATAATATTTTCAACGAACACACTTTTGTCGCTTTCCAAAATGGCAACTTAATGTATGTAGCATTACCCGTATGATCGGTACTTATGGCGCTATCTAGCGGATAATTATTAATATAATTCTTGGTCACTTGGACTCACTCCTCGTGTTTTGTCAATCGCCTTTTAGTTTTGATGTTCCGACGTTGAATTTGAATCGCACATTTACTTTCGCACTTATTAAATAATTTCTATTACAATGACACGGCTGAGATATAATAGCTTAATTGCACATTTAAAGCAAAAATATGCATTTTCATGGTTTATTCTGAAAACGGGTGATAATCAAGGGTTTTTGGGTACCCTTGAACGTAATTTCTAAATTCAAGAGTTTTTAAGGGTTTTCGGGGATCCGTGCGAACCCTGTCTAGTCCTATCTTTATTAACTGAAAAAAAATTTCTATCATTATTTTCATAACCATTCATTATTTTAAACACTTCTATCTGATCTCCTCTCAATCTCCTGGTCTCTGGTGTTGTTAAACCACATTCTTTTAGGCGAATTTCATAACTAAGATCCCTCAGTGTTAGTATCATTTTAGTCGCTCTCCTCTGTACTCTTTCTAGCATATCTATGTCCTTCCTGCGATATGGCCTCCATGCTTGTATACAATATTCTAAATGAGGCCTCACTATTGCTTTGTACAGCGGTATTATTAGTTCTTTGTCCTTATACGTTGTTTCGCCTAATTAATCCAAGGATTTGATTTCCCTTTGAAGCTGCAATTCCACACTGCTCTGAAACCTTCATATCAGCACTAATGTTTAACCCTAAGTCCTTTTCTTTTATAGTTGTACTTAGTACAGTACCCCCATTGTAACTCTACCTCTTCGTTACCATGTCCTGCGTGGAGGCATTTACATTTCCCCAAATTTAACAGCATTTGCCACTTTTCAGACCATTTGATCAACTTGTTAAGATCATCTTGTAAATGTTGTCTATCTCCATCACTTTTAATCCTTCTATACACTTTTGTATCATCCGCAAATTTCAACACCTTGCTTGTTATTTCATCATCCAAATCGTTGGTATATACAGGGGTGTATTAAGAATAATATAGATCCTAGTACTGATCCCTGTGGTACCCCACTCAATACCGATTTCCAGTTTGAAGCCTCCCCATCAACTACTACACATTGTCTTCTGTCGATCAGCCATTTTCTATCCAGTTTATTATACCATTTCCTATGCCATGGGCCTTTAGTTTAAGCAGTAATCTTTGATGTGGTACTTTATCGAAAGCTTTTTGAAAATCTAAGTAGACGACATCTACGGGTGATCCCTCATCTACCCATTTAGTGATGTCTTCCAAAAAACATAACATATTTGTTAAGTATGACCTCGCTTTAAAAAACCCATGTGGAGATGGGTTTATCAAGTTATGTTTAACAAGAAAATCCACCATGTGATCAGTCTTTCTAATAATTTGCAAATAACTGATGTTAAACTCACTGGTCTATAATTCTCAGACTTGTTTCTCAAACCTTTTTTAAATAACGGTACAATGTTTCCCTCTTTCCATTCTAAAGGAACCACTCCCTCTTCTAATGACAAATTGAAAACTGTTGCAAGCGGTATGCTAATTTGTTCTACAATTTCCAATAGTAGTCTGGGCGGAATCCCATCCACTCCAGGTGATTTATTTTCCTTCATAGCCCTTTTTTTCTTAGCTATCATTTCCGGGGTTACAATTAATTGTCCTAAATAGTCTGAATCTGCCCCTTTGAACTTAGCCTCTGGTATTGGCAGTGAACTAATATCTTCTCTGGTAAACACTGAACTAAAGTACTCATTCAGGTCTTCTGTCATTAAGAATCCTTCCGATATTATATTTCCAGCACTATCTTCTAGAGGACCGACCTTATCTTGAACTTTCTGTTTGCTTCGAACATATGCATAAACACTCCTGCTGTCATATTTTATATTACTAGCTAATTGTTGTTCATAGCTTCTCTTTGAATTTCTAATTTCCGCTCTAGCTTGGTTAAGTGCTTCTTTATAACTGTTGTAGTCTTCATCATTTCCAGTACATCTATATGACTTCCACATCATTTGTTTATACTTAATTTTTCTAATGGCTTCTTTCGATAAGTGTTTCTTTTTGGACCGTTTCCCTTGTTTTTTGAAGGGTACAAATTTATCGACTATGCACTTAATTTCACTCTTTAATATATTCCAACATTCTATTGCCGTCTTATTTTTCAGTGTGTTATTCCAGTCTATCTTTGCTAAATATTTCCTCATATCTTCCTTTGTGGAAATTTCTCCTATACTGCTTTTTACTATTCCTTTCTGATTTTACTTTGATGGTAAAATGTATCTGGTTGTGATCACTATTCCCCAGTGGCTCACATACCCTGACATTGTCAACTAATTCATTCTGTGAGGACAAAACTATGTCTAACACATATGTGCTAGAACCAACCCCTGGTTGGTTCTAGCACAAGTTGAGAACGGAAAGTATCTTGAACTAAAACTATAAAAACTTGTGGTCCTCACTCCCCATACTCTGTAGAGATTTCCATTATATATGCCCGTGGTTAAAATCCCCCATATTAATACAGTCCAGTTTGCTTACTTCCCTTATAGCATTTTGTATTTTTTCATTCTCTTCTATGCTTATGTTTGGACTTCGATAAACTAACCCAACTGTTAACATTAAGTTTCCTGTAACTATGTTACACCAAACAGCTTCTTCGCAATCTGCTTCTCTTTCTAATTTTATTTCATAAGCCTGGATAGATTATTTAATGTATAAAATAACTCCACCTCCCTTTCTTCCTATTCTATCTTTCCTAAACATTACATATCCTGTCAGTCCCAATTCGGCATCTGACATATCAGTGGTGGTCCAGGATACCTATTATGTGAGGGTCAATATCTTCTACCATAATGTTTAGTTCATTTCTTTTGTTTACTATACTCCTTGCATTTAAACAAACACATTTATATCCAGCTTCAGAAGAGTTTTCCAGACCGTTCTTTGCTGATTTATTTGTGCTGTCTTTATCTACGCCTCCAGTTTCAGGCTTTTCTGTGAGTCTCCCCTGCAAATCTAGTTTAAATAGATGCAACCTGTCCCACTGTCAACAGATCGCAGCAGGTTCTCTGAGAAAACTGCTGCCCCCTTTCCACTAAGATGGAGGCCATCTCTCATGTACATATCTTCCCTCCCAACAAAGTATCCCCATAAATCTGTGAATCCCACCCCCTTTTCTTCACACATCTGCTCAACTAGTGCGTTGATTGCCATCCTCTTGCAGTTTCTATATGTTGCCCCCCTTTCTCCCATTACTGGCAAAATTCCTGACAGAATTACCTGTTCAACTCTTGTCTTCTTTAGCTTCCTCACTAACTGTCTATACTTCTGTACTATCCCAGTTGTTCCCTCCCTGTCTGCATTATTTGTTCCTACATGTACCAGTATAGACCCTCCCTTGCCATGTCCCAATACATTCTTTCCTGTCGCTTTTTCTCTTGTCACCTTTCCTCCTGTCATCGTACGTTTTATTGACTTCTCTTCTATCACATTTGCTCTCACTTCCTTTCGTTCCTTCATCTTTCCTGCCATCTAATTTTCTACTCTCCTCTCCCGTCCCATCTTCCCTCCCTCCTTCTCTACGGTCACTTTTTCCCCTGTCACCTTTTCTGTCGTCGATTTTTCAATTTCTTCCCCTCCAATCACCTTCCCTCCTCTCAATCTCCTTTCCTCAGTTTTCTTGCCACTGCTATTCTCCTTCAGCCTGGCAGTATTCTCACCTCTCTCCCTGTCGTCTCTCTCCTTTCTAATTCCCATCTTCATTCCCTTCACAATAACTGTCAACCTAACTATCTCCTTCTGAATACACTCCATCTTCCAACACCCAATGCATTGAAAGGTGGATCCTTTCTCTATGGTTTCTGCCCATGACTTCCCACAGCCGGACAATGCAAAATCTACCCAGCTGTGGCAGTGATCGCACACCAAGTGTCACTTTGCCTTGACTTGCTGCTTGCAAGGCGCCATATCCCTATCAGAATTTATTTAATAACTTAACTAACTTAGTCTTTATAAAGACTGTTTCCTGTGTACTACAGCACACTTTATGTTACAGATTTCAATTACACAGCCGACTATTTATCCTATCACGAATGCTAACATTACCGGTAGTGACCTAATTTAAATACAATCAATTATGTTACGTTAGGGCTTAGCCTGCTTTATTTATTTAGGTTACGCCGCCCGACTATCGCCCTTGCTTAATTTGTACAACAACGCTACCTAATCTAAATTTCTAGCAAGTACTGGCTTACACAGATATTATGTTATGTAAGTAGTTTGATGGTTGTTACTTTATCTCCTATATATTGTACCACATAATCAGGTTTATTAAATATTGTTTACAACTTATCGAAGCCTAAGGCTAAGTTACCCTATTATCACTCATACTAAGGTGTTCTAAAATACTTTAACTAACTAACTTTATGCCCAACTGCTGCTCAATATATGTTTATTGCAACTTTATGAATGATATTAAGGCAAGAATAATACCTATCAATCAGTAATTCCACTCGTTTATCAACTTTTCTGCACCACCAATTTCTACGATCTATCTCCGCCAAATGGGTTCACAGTGATCTCGGCCTGTTTCGGTGAACTCGGCCTGTGCGGTAGTGATCTCGGCCTGTTTGAGGAGTGGTCTCGGCCTGTTCGGGGAGTGATCTCGGCCTGTCCGGAGAGTGATCTCGGCCTTTTTATGTGAATGATGCTAACCAGAAATAATGAAGTTGCATCCATATGTATGTTACAATATGCAATGCAATACAGATGTTTTGACGATCTGTCGTGATCTTATTCTTACTTCCTACCTTACCGGAAGTGCTTATCCCATGAACAGTAAATAGTTGTTCAAGTCTGAGGTCAATAGTTGCTCAAGTTTGAGCATTGAGGCTGTCTCAACTTGTAGTTTTCTGTAGTTGTCTTCCCAATTTCGAATTAATGTTTAGGAAAACAATGTTTATGCTATTGTTGCTGTTGCTAAAATCACACTTACGTAACCAATTTATTATTACAATACACAAGAAGCAGCTTTCAAATATTACATGTACGTTAGAAAGGGTAGGTGTCATGGTAATATTGCTTCATAATCTCCCTTAGTTATCTTTTCATGTTAACCTTATCTTTGATTTGTGTCCGTTAAGAAAGTGTGAAAGTGTAATTAGCTTGATACTCCTGCATTGCTTCACTGAGCAGATCTTTTCATGTTGTTTGTCTTTGATTTGTATGCTGTGAGAATGTGTTGAGGCAGTAATCGGCTGTCTACTCTTGAAATGCTTTATTGAGCAGATTTCTTCATTTCGCTTGTCTTTGATTTGTTAAGACGTGAGGAAGCCACGACAATTGGCTTGTTAGGCGTATATTGTTTCACAGAGCAGGTGCTTTGTTTGAACGGTGTAATCAGTGTATGCAATTAAGGTCGACTTGTTTACTAGTCACCGCCTATTACCAAACATATAGATCAGAAAAATTAGTTGGAAACAGAAAACATGTATGACATATACGGTACCACACATATATACGTCCTAGTGTGTTCCAAGCACGACTATAACATTGACCTCGCAAAACGTCTGAAATATTACAAGAAATTATAATTATGTGATCATTCAAACTAAAAGTGCACTGGCATAAAATACGCAAGCAATACGAATGTTCAACTTCACACAGATGTATAATGCTCACGTTTAGGAGTTCTCTGACAGAAAGTATCACATTATAGGAACACAACTAAATTTACCCCCTCAGAAAAAGGTTACCTGATAAGTATATTTGATGGGTCTATATTTGTTGTGTTGTCTTAAAACAGCCAATGTTACGTTACCATTTAAACAACATGCTAAAATATACTCAATTTCAAATACTGAGATATCATGGTAATAACTGGCAATTGCTCGAGAACACAAAAACACCAACTGCGTAGTCTGTGTTCTATACAATGTTTTCATGGGCATAACAGCCTACATCGTTGCGACCGCTGTTGTGTTTAGGGAGCATCGCTTTGAGGTTGGCGAGTAGCTACAAAAGAAATCAGTGAGGCGCGATCCGTTTCTTACGCCCTTGTGGGTGTCTATGTAGTTCACTAATCTATTCAGAAGGGCCGGTATGGGGGTCCACGTGGTCCATAAAGATGATTGGTCAGAATGGGCTACGAGGCTGGTTGCTGCGGATATTAGACAACCGGACCAATCAGAAAAAACAGTAATGACGAATGGTCCGAATGTTCTGCACCACCCAGCTTTATAACGAGGGGAATGTCAAGGACTAAACATTACCGGTTCCATTACAAGCGCCAAAGTATGACATTTGAATTTATTTTATGAAAGTACGACAATAATAGTTTACGAGTACAAGACTGTAGTTGCTTGCTTGCGGCTTTGCTTTCTTGACATGGATCGCGAGTCTTACGCGTGTCTTCACTGCCATAACGTCGTGCGTGAGCGTCAAGAGGCTCTCTTCTGCGACGGATGCAACTTATGGCAACACCGAGTGTGCAGGACAGGTATGTTGCATGCGTTATACCACACTTTTCACTGTTGATACTGTAAAGAATATACCATCGAGTTGCTACTAGGCCTACAGAATATGTCCCAGACAAACGAATGGAGACGTTTTGAGGGCAATTCCACGTGAGTGACGTTACAAGTTTTGCATGATTATGCAAATCAACACAACATCATTCAACTTTTGTTTGTAACAAGACCAAGTGCTACTTGAAAATATATATTATTGGTGTAGTTTTTGTTAGTAATTATTGGCAGGTGCTTAAACATAAATGACTAGCGTAACACAAAAAGGACATGTAGGTATTTGTTTGTTGTGACAACGCGCTCCTCAAACTTAACATTGAACATCAAATGACTTTTGCTTTAGAAAAATACCATTGACAACTTGATAGTCTCCCACATCTACCAGCAAAATTGCTACCAAAGTTAATATAATATTACAAAAATCACAAGTGTGAAATATAACAAGTTAATCCGTTATACTCTATTCAGTAAACCCTCTATTCTACTACTCGTGTCGCACATGTGTGCTTTGAATGGGACCGAGTTACTTCTTATAGGTTTGTACACACATTGAATGTCACACCTGTTTGAAACACTTTGTGATGTGTAAGTTGGCACACCTGTTTAAAACCCTTTGTGATGTTTAAGTTGGCGTCGGGCAATGTTGTTGTAAACTTGTACACTATTGGCTATTATTACATCTTATTTTCATCTCTTATGCACGTACGAACTTGTCCTAGTCAGAACCGGACACCAATACTATCATAAATAACATCAGTTTTATATTAGAATACACTGTTCGTATTAATTTGAAGGTGTCAGTAGAGCCTTCTACAGGCAGATGGTGAAGGGTTCCGTTAACTTGCCTCAATGGAGGTGCAGCAATTGCACACCAAAGGTAATATTGGACGGATAACAACACTGGAATTGTATGTCATGTATCATGTAAACCCAGTAATTTAAAAGAGAGTCTTTGTATTAATGTCAAAATATTATTTTTTAAATATGTTACCGTTCTAATACCAGCTAATATCGTATGGCGAAAATTGGACACGTATAGTATACATCATAAAAAAGTCGCGTGTGGCCCCCGACCAGCTGGTCAGTCTTCGGGCAGAGCGTCCGCACCAACAACGACGTGGAAGGGTGGCACCACGGATTCATCAACGCCAGGGCCAAGCAGCAGATGCCGTTCTACGAGTTGACCACTCAACTGTACGGTGAGCAATTCCACGCTATAAATGTGTCCGCCGGTGGCAAGCTCTGCAATAGTCTGCGGTGGTCACGTTTTGATGCTGATATTAAATATGTACAAGGACTACCACATATAACAAGGCACCATATTTTTGCCAAAAATTGTCAGCTTATGAAATAAATCGAAAATAATTCTAAATCTCCAATGACTAAAATCACTAGCATGAAACTAGTCTCGAAAAAGACATGGCGATGTGCAATGCTCTTGTTTGCCGATTTAGGTATCGAACAAAATACATTTTTCAGTTTGTCTTATAAATGAGTAGGTTTCTGTCACCACAAATGCATACTTATATAGTACGTATTAAACTATATGGCATAAATGGACTGTGCTTCATTTCCCCTTTAAACTTAATATAATGTTGCCATTTACATAACAATATTACATGTGACCTGGATATTTCTCAGATCGAAATCACCCTGCGACTGGTGTCCGAGGGGAAGCTACGAAGGCACCAAAACAAAGATACCGAGACCTCCAGGGAAAGGTTGCCCAGCAATGGGACTTGTACAGAGCTGAAGATAAGACAGCAATGCAGTTGCTGAAGACGTTTGCCAGACTGTACGGGCCGGTGATGCACTTAGAATGCACCCTACAACGCACCAGCAAGCTAGCCGGCAGCACACACGCACCTACCCTCACCCACGCACACTCATTCATATTTTAGATTGCACTTTGGTTTATATAGGTATTGTGTTCATTGTTATGTCACTACATTTATGCATTATTTTTTATTTATGCATTGTATCGTGGGGAATTGTTGCATGTGCTTAATAAAATACAAACTGTCTACATTATGCCTTGTGTCTTCTACAAACTAGCCCCGAATCCTAGTCGGAACATTGTGCCACACGATAGGCATCGGAACGTTATTAATATTAGGAAGCTCACCAAAACCCTTAAACAATACCCCCTATTGTGCCAACAAATAGCATGTTATTGGTGAAAATACCAAGAAATCCTTGGAAACGAAGCTCAGAGCTCTCAAAATCCATAAGCAGTATTCCAGTTGTCAACATATGGTAAAAGGCGCGATGTAAGCATACTGATCTTCCCTACTACACTATGAATAGTCTTCGTGCATTAATTGCAGCATGGCTGAATGCTTCCATGAGAAGTCAAGATGGTGTTTAATTGAACAGGTCTGCAAGGGAGTAAATTGTAAAGCGCTTTGAGCAATCCTGAGGACTGGATACTGCATTATATAAGAACTTACCTTTACTTTACAATTATGACTACTGTGAAGCATCGATAACCCAAACACTTTGGTCCCTAATGTAGGTGTCATGACTGATGAGGTTCTACTCTATTGATGCGCCATGCCATACCGTAGTCTGAGCTGGCAGAAATTAATCATAAACATAATAACAGTACACTTAGATGTAATGTGTGTATCAAATGCTATCAATATATAGCCTATATATATATATATGCACCCATATATATTTGTGTGTATTTTAACATGTTCATATACCATACCATAAATATATAAAATATTATGTAACCCTAGCATCTGCTATTTATCAGGTGTCTAGTAACCGTGCAAACAAGGCTTTGGGACCTTGGTGCAAGGACATCGTGACGCATTTCTGGCACTGTGCAGAAGTTGCAGAAGGTTCTGAGGAGCGATTCAAGGTAATTGTTTCCAACAAACTTGTTTTCTTTACGTTTTCACAATAACCCATGTTAATAACACAAATATCATAATCTTTCTAAACATGTTCCATTAACATATAATTTGTTCTGTCGCCACAAAATAAATTTGGCGGCTAAAATTTTTTAATAACGTACAAGTTGGTCATTTTTGTTAAATTAATGGACAAATTGATTACAGTATTTATTTAGTTTAGTGTATTGACATGTATGTAATTTAAACTGAACGTTTGTTTTGCTATATAGTGACAACGCTATATTGTAGGAGGAATGGCGAAGGATCATCCACCACACAGTCAACAAACACGAGTGGCAAATTGGTGGTGGGATGTCTGCTGGCCAATGTTCTCATGGTCCACTGGAGGAAGACCTTGACAAGGTCTGACTGGAGGAAGGCTCGCCAGCACACAAAGCCTTGGTGGAAGTTGTACTGAATGTTCGCTTCCTAAAGAATGTCCATAATTATGTGAAATTCAGGTGTGTATTTCAATAGTTACAATTTTGCACTATTTTAACTATTACACTATTGTATTGTACTGTATTTATTCAGTTTCCAACAGGTCCAGAGGACCCATTAACATGACTAATAACTATCTATTTATAAAACAAATTATGTATTCATCTTTTTAAAGAACAGCTGTTATTTTATCATTCCATCAAACGTTGGTTGTCAGCACACTGTGGTTGTGTGTAAAGTACAGATAATGGTCAGGTGAACATTGGTCATGGTTGGCAGGTGGTTGCCCACAGAAGTGAAGTGCAAATCTGCAAGAAAAAATCTGTGCTGACTACTGATACATGTATCATATTTTCAGACATACCGGAGAACTCGAAATGTTTCATCACCACATGTTGATGTATGCAGCTAAACTCTTCACATTCAGGTAAACGAATAATGCAATAAACATTATCTTAGGTCTGTCACCAAACATTTCATGAAAATCATAAATAACAGCAATGAAGAACGACAACATATAATTTTGTCTGCATGAGAATTTTGTATTAACTCCTGCCCTCGTAAAATTGCATATTCGTATTTAAAAATGTGAAGTAAATACTATTTCCAGTCATATTGAATAAGATTGTATTAAGACTGTGATTCTACTGACTAGACAATAATGACAAGCAAGAAATTAACAGGTACAATCATTGCACTGTAAAATATAACATTTATAATATTACATGAATAAGTTATGTTTACATGGAACCCAATTATAATGTACATAAAAATAACAAACAATTATGTATATTATGATCCTGTGTTAAAAACAACAACACTTTTACATCAAACTGTAATTGTTTATAGCATGCTGTGTCTAATGAAAAATCACAAAAAATAATGACTACCGGGGTAGGCAATTACGAAAGGCAAACAAGAATTACAGGTATAATTATGACACTTGGATGTAAACAAAACAATGTAATATAAAGTATTAGAAAAATATAAATTGGTGATAATGTAGAAAAATGAAAACAAAATTAAACAATAAATACATAATAAATACACACTGTAAACATTAAAAAATACAATGTCGATGCAGTCAGTGTATACACAAATTGTTGTGACAAATTTCACAAACATGTTTTATATCTCACAGTTACTCAGTGTATGTTGCAAGAACTCAGCTGGCTGCCATCGACTACCAACAACACAAAGACAGATCCTACCGCCTTAACTCTGCAGGAGAAATGATGTGAGTATTTCCGTTGACATAGATATAAATTATTGATGTAGCAACATTACTTATTAATTTGGAAAAAAATACACATTTAAAACAATTAGAAAACGTTAAAATGTGGCTTTGCATTAAGAAATCTGAGAGTACCATGAAATAAAGATACATTCTTAGAATAGTCTATTCAAAAGGAAATATTACAGGCACAATTAGAACAAGAGCATTATTTATAGGCGCTTAATGAGAAAGATTTGTATAAAAATTTAGATAACGTTATAGAGTACAAATAATAGATAGTCTGTAAACATGGTTTAGAAAGAGCGCCACAGAACTGCTACTAAATACAAACTGAAGAAATTGGAGCGCCATGTTTGTTAATGCCTGCCTAACTTGTAGCAGCAAGAAAAAGAGCAGCTAGAAGAAGACCATATATGAATTATTTTTGAAGAATATGGTGTCACATTTATGTAAAAATAATTCATGCCACAGTCATGGAAGTAGTTATTGTGTCTGATTTAAAGGTACAAGAGGATGTATAGCAAAAAATCGGGAAACTTGTATGCTTTTCCCATGAAGACACCAACATCCTACAGCTACATAATCGACATACAAATGGATGCAGTTCGTCGCAGAATGGCTGACACAGAATCGGTGTCAAGACGTCGCGAATTGATGGCAGAAGATCCCCGCCGAATCAGTCGGACCATGGCACTCACAGCTTCACCACCAACTGCCGAGCTAGTGAGGCGTCACAGTTCCCGGATGTCCAGAAACCTCCGGTCTACAATGACGTCTGGTCAGTCAAGCTAACCGACTGACCTGAAAGCCAGTGTAAACCCCATTTGTATTGGGGAATCGATCCCTAATGCAGCTGATCACACAACTGGGGATGACGCGACGGATGTTTGTCCCAAGTCGGCCATGTCGCCACAGGACAAACTGTCTGTAAGCAGCATGTCGCAGGGCTGCCGAGTCGTGTCAGGGGTCCTGCGCAAAAATGTCTGCCCAGTAGGCCATGTTGATTTGTAGAACTAACGGCTCCAGACACACTAGTTCAATCTGCTGTAAAGATCAAATTGTTATAGCAAAAAAGTTAGGCATCATTGCAGTGTTGGGAGTAAATTTAGAGTATTCATTGTGGTAATCATTGCGAGTATTCCACAAGTGATGGTTTCAGTGGAGTGTAGGGGGTGATACAGCAAGAATAACTTAGTGTGACGAAAAAAGTATGATGTATTTTAATTGTATAAGGTAGTTGTCATTAAATTAATTGTTATTTATTATTATTATTAATTTCATTATGGCCAGAGTAAATATTATAGATTGATGTGATAGCTGCTAACTTACAAGGATTATGAAATGTTTTTTACTGACAATACATCTCAGTTTCTGTCATGTGTAACTATTTCAGCTACTCTTGTTTGACATTTCAAGATGCTGCCTGAACCTCAAAATTAAATCGTTATGGAAAATGTTGTAATGCCTACATGTTTAGATCGGTGTTATGCCAACAGTATGTCTTTCTTATCATGTATTCGAAGGGTTTGTCACCTGTGGCATATTATGAAAGAATCAATAAGTTCACTCCAGGGTTCATTCCTGCATTACCTCGGTATTATCGTTCATTTAAAACAAAAACTTGCATTCTTATTACACAATTGTAGTATGCTTAAGTAGTGCTTCCATGTTGCATTCCAATGTCAAATACTCACTGGTCTTTGAGATATGCAATTGTGTAGGCCACAACATAACCTCTCCAGGTCTGTCGGCATATCTCTACATCTGCCGCAGACGCACCGCTGGAGGGTGGTTTCCGATGGCTGGTCCGGGTGGGGGGTAGGCGTCTGGTCGTGTAGCACTTCCAGCGCATCGAACACAATGCCTGGATGTTCGTTGATAATTGAATGTAACAAACTGCGCATCGATGTTCCATCTAACTGGTCTACTGTTTCCTGTGTAACCGAATGCAAAAAGTTATATTTTTGTAGGTGTTATATGGATGAATCACTTTGGGTTTAATGTACAAATGCATGATGCACACACAAGGGACTTTGTTGAATACTGACAACAGCTTTTTTCCAAGACTACATATGTGGGTTTGGTGTGAAGATGTGATGTCTATGTGGAGGTTTTTTTATAAAGTAAGTAAACATAGTTTCTATATGTATATCTAAACAAACGAAGATATATTTAAATGTGCAAATTAAAACTTTGTTGATAACCTATGTGTGGTTAATTGTTGTATATGATATTACCTGAGTTGAATGAATACGGGCCTCCCGCAGGCTACATATTCTCTCGATATCAGCTGACATCCTCTCCCTCTTCTCCCTCCTCTCCCTCCTCTCCCTCCTCTCCCTCTTCTCCCTCCTCTCCGTCCTCTCGTCCTTACACCCTGGTTGCGGGGTGGCATCTATCAACATCAAAACTCATGTATGAACTTAATCACGCCACATAAAAACCCATGTATGAACTTAATCACGTCACATAAAAACTCATGTATGAACTTAATCACATGTACAATAAACATCCTTTTAGTACTGCACATTCCAGAAATACTTGCTCAATTGTGATGATAATGCACAAAATTGCATTATTGCACACTAACACCTTAACTTTGTGATTTGAAAGTTATCCCAGGAAACCAATTAATACATTACATAGGCATATTCTTGGTTATCGCATAACATATTTATTACAATACATAATTAAAATACGATGCTAAATACTCAGCTCCCTGGTTTCAACCGGCGAGATTTATGTCCCCCGAGTTTGACGTATTTGATGGACATAAATCATAATATAATTACTGCTCCCTTAAAATGGCACAGTCGCTACTGTCAAAACAATGTTATTTCTCATTATGCGCCGTCACGTAATTTATTATCGTAATGATATGTATTTTCGTAATAAATAGTTTATTAACGTGATTCAGCGTAGCCATAGGCAAGTCAATACATATCAAATCGGCCCCCGTATTATCTTATGCCCGCTGACGCTGTCACTCTCTTTCCAATACAAATGATAACGCAATGCACTGTCGCAGATGTCACTAACTTTTATGACTATTGACTAATTCACGTTGGATTAATACACCGCTAGCTATCATACATGTTCGTGTTACCAATAGTGACAGTGTAATAAATACCTTCTATTCAAACTACCACCACGTGTTCGCTCTTCGCTGTTGTTGATGTTTTCGTAAGCTTGCCTAGATGTCTGGTCTCGCGTAAAGCACGTGACTGCCTAATTTCAGGAGATCGACAGCGCAATTGGCTTTCGCGCCAGCTACCCGATGTAACGACAAATCTTTTTTTGTCGATTAAAAACAAGTACGCATTTTTTTATTATTAAACAGATTGTGCGCACTAATTAAACTATTCACACGTTACATATCTGGACATAAAAGAACAGGATTGACCATGGGCAAACGAACTGATATTGCGCCTTTAAAGCATATAAATCCCGTTATTATGCAAGGCGTAGCCTATGTGTGAATTTCAATTGCACTTTGCAAGTCGCCGAAAGCGAAACAATTGGATTGATGTCGGCACAAAACAAACAATGTCAATGCCTCGCACCACATTTACTGTTCCCAAATATTTGACAATACTCACACAAACGAGTGACAGTTATCACCGCGTTAATATAGTTTACCGTAGCTCTAATTTGTTTAACTTAAATACGTTTAATGAAATGTTGTTGACGGCGGAACGCCATAAGGCGACGTAGTTCAGAAACAAAAGTAACGAAAATATATATCGGAAGTAAATTAAAATAACGAGGTAAAAAGTAGCGTTATCTTAGATAAAACTACTTCGTTACAAGTCGAAGTAGTAATAAGATAACTTCTATTGCGCCTAAATCCTTGGAAACCAAGCTCAGAGTCGCATCAAAACAAAAGGATTGGTCAATCTCAAAATCCATAAGTAGTTTTCCAGTTGTCAACAGATGGGTCAAGGCGCTAGGGAGCTACGGTGGATAAGCAAGGTTGTAAAGACACGTTTTTAAATGACGACGGAATTCTGTAATATTTTCAACTGATCTAACACTAAGAGAGAGCATATTCCAAAGAGTTGGTGCAGCAACAGAAAAAAAACCTAGTTCCAATGTTTGTGTTGACTCTAGGAACAAAACGTAGGTCAGAACTAGATGATCGAAGCTGGATAGGTTTTCTTACAGGAGTAAGCAGTGAATGCAAATAAGATGGTTGCTTATTGGACTGTGCCTGGTATGTAATGGTACAGATCATAAATAGTATACGATATCGTAAAGGAAGCCAATGCAAAGACTTCACAAGTGGTACAGAGCGAAAAAAAAGAGATCTTGTAACTACTCTTGCTAGACAATTTTGGACACGCTGAAGTTTTGTGATATCCTTGCTAGCGATATTATAAAGGAGGGAATTGCAAGTGTAGTCTGCTGCTAACAAGCGCTGTTGCAATAGTTTTAGCAACAGAAAATTACATATACCGGCGAATACGGCGAAGATCACGAATATGATAAAAACAGCAGCGACATGTTTGAGAAATGTGTTGTCGGAAATTGAAGTTACTATCAAAGATTCCGCACCGAGGTTGCTGGCGTGATATACTGATTCAAAATACACGTAGGGAAAAAAACATCAGTTTACTACGCTGCATTGGAGTACCAATAATGATCAATTCAGTTTTATTTGCATTTAATTTCAACTTGCTATCAGTCATCCAGTGGAAGATATCTTGAGGGCAATCACTAAGTTGGTTAAGGGAGCGATTTGTATTCGAGGTAGCCAATGAAATGTAGATCTGAGTATTATCAGCACAAAGATGATGATCCAAGTTATGTCTTTGTATAACAGCTTAGTGGCATGGTGCAAAGAATAAAAAGCAAAGGCCCAAGAACAGAACCCTACGGAACACCAAATAAAGTTGGCAGTGCAGCTGAAAAGCAGTTCCCAATCTTTATAGTTTGGTATCTATTAGTTAGATATGAAGAAAACCAGCTTAGAGCTGTGCCAGATATGCCGTACCACTTTAATAGGCGTTCAATGAGAATGATGTGATCAATCGTGTCAAACGCGGCAGAGAGATCTAGTAAGGTAAGTGCAGTCACTTTACCATTATTAATGTTCAAGTTAATGTCATTATGAACCTTTAAGAGGGCAGTCTCTGTTGAATGAAACTGTCTATATGCTGATTGTGACACATTAGTTAAGACATTTGTGCTAATGTGAGACCTTGGACGACTTGCTACAACCTTTTCTAGTATTTTGGAAATGAAGCCGATATTAGAAATAGGTATATAACTGTTTAGGTCTTGTTTAGGCAGAGATGACTTCTTAAGAAGTAGTGTGACATGGGCGTATTTGAAATCATCAGGAAAACAGCCAGAGCAAAGTGATGCATTTATAATATTTGTTATAGGTCCAATTAGTGTATCAAGACATGCTTTTAGCAGTATTGTTGGAAATTGATCAAGTGCACAAGATTTATTTGGGGAGGACATAATTATTTTCCTAACTTCATCAACTGTTGCAGGTTCAAATGATACAAGTTGATAATTTACTTGTGGAAAGTCCACACCGACATTATTTATATAATGACGTGGGAAAGCAGAACGAATAATACTGATTTTATTCTTAAAGGCCATATCCTGGGAGAAAACAAATTGCTAAAAAGTATAAAAAAATATGCATTTACATATGTGTTCTGCAATATAATGAACAACCCCGAAACCACACGTTTGCTGAAACATTTATAAAATTGACATTAAACGGGACATGTCTTGGAGCAGGCTTCGAAATCTGTTTTCCGGAACTGCCGCGAGGGGCAAAATCGTGACGTCAGTTGTGGAAAACATTCCCGGGATCGCAAGCGTTCTTGGCGGCTGGATTTCCTTGGTGGATATTTGAACTGGTAAACATTCGTTCACATACAGAAATGGTGAACAAATGTGTTGTTGGAAACTGCTACAATTCGAATCTGACTGGCTATTCAGTGCACGAATTTCCCAAAGAGCCAGTTACTCGGCAGAAATGGGAACGTTTTGTTCGAAACGGCAGGGCCGACTGGACCCATGCTACGGCAACTAGCATTATTTGTGGTTCGCATTTCGTTGCGCCTGACGACTTCGAAGGCTTCGTACAATGGAATATGGGTTTCAGGCGTAAGTCAGATGTAAAGAAATCTGCCGTTCCTTCGAAGAACACAACAGAGGCGAAGGCGAATCGGTTACCGGCGAATCTGCGCAAATGGGCCCGGTCAGTTATCGGGGCTTCTTCACTGGTTCATGTCTACATACGGTGCCACAACGTGCTGACTAACATCAACATTGTCGATCTCGGCAATGTCATCCTCACTGTCACCGAAATATATATGATCAAACGTTTCGTGATCCGCGTCAAAATTGACATCGTTCTCTGAACTACTCGAGTAAGCCGCCATTTGTATCGAGTTGTTACACGACACCGCGCGACTGCGCAGGGCCGCAGGCGTGAAGCCGCTGCACTAACTCACGGCGGAAACACGACTGACGTCACGTTTCAGCAACAAATGCAAACCCGGCATCACTCGGGAGGTTCCGTAAAATGGCAAATTTAAAGGCTCTTTTTATGTTGCATGCTCATATACGATATTTCAACATTTTGGCAATATCATCATTTGATAGGCCATCAACCATTTGTTATTAAGGGACAGAGCACATTTGATCCTAGGATATGGCCTTTAAAGTGACTAGAGAATGAATCACATAAAAACTTAATTGACACATGATCAGGTAGCGATGGAGTAGGCCGTCTGTATAGAATGTTATTGATGCAGTTCCATAACTGACGTGGATTATCAGACTTAATTATGACCATATTTATAAAATAATCTGATTTAGCTTTAGCCATTACATGACACCACTGCTCACCGAGGTTGCTGGCGTGATATGCTGTTTCAAAATACGCGTTGGGAAAACACATCAAGTTTACTACACTGCATTGATTTACCAATAATGATCAAGTCAGTTTTATTTGCATTTAATTTCAATTTGCTGTCAGTGATCAGTGGTAGATATCTTGGCGTCAATCACTATAATACTAGTACACATCACGCAGAAATTGCCGATGATAATGTCGAATTGCTTACATAAATAACCAAACAAAACAAAACTGTACATCAATATACACACAACAAATGTATGGCTAACATCACTCAAACAGGCCGAGATCACTGCCTCACATAAATAACCCAACAAAACAAAAATACGTTATAAAAACGAATATCGCTGTCGAAAACAACCATGCAACATATTGGACATTATGTAGCAGTTATCACAATACATAATACAATGTAATTATGTTGCACAAAAAACGCTGGCTAACATCATTCAAACAGGCCGAGATCACTGGCTATACAGGCCGAGTTCACTGATGCACAGGCCGAATTCACTGGCCGACTTCATGCCGCTATCGTTTCTCGTCAACAATATACCCCCGAACAGGCCGAGATCACTCCTCAAACAGGCCGAGATCACTGCCGCACCGGCCGAGTTCACCGAAACAGGCCGAGATCACTCGGGGCGAGATCGCGAAAGGCCGAGATCACTGGGTACCGCCATATGTAGCCTCGAACTCCAATTAGGTCTATGTTATTCATTATAATGGATGGAACTGGCGATGCAGTGTTGTGCCGTGTAGTACTGGCCCGGAGTAAGTTTATGCTGGAAATAAACGCCGTAACAACACCACGGACGGTTTCACGAACTATGATTACAGCTCAATATATTTACACCGAGGGTGCAATTTCATTAAGTGCCCCTGAAAAGATTAACATTCTATATAGCCGATTATTATCATTTTGAACAAACGCGAGTACATGCGAGCGCGTTTATGCTTATGTAACGATGCAGGGTGCTTTCTAGCATTTGGTTATTCATCACAATCACCAAAGGTTTCGGCATACATAAAGCATTCTTTTAGTGACATTTTTGGACTACTATAAACATAATTATGTTAAGTATCATCATTATGCCGGTGCATCAACGACACCAAACACTGGATGACGTTTAGCTACTTGCTGGTGAACGATGCAAAAACAGAGGTTCTTGTACCCAGGCCGGCATCTGATTTGATTGAGGTTACTGCATGTGCGCATTTGGTCCGAAGTCGTCTGTGCTGGTGAATGTGTGAGCGATCTTAGCGTCTACTTAGACATCTTGACATGATAGCACAGATTTGTCGTACAATTAGAACCTGTTCACTACATTTACGTAACATGAGCCAAATTCACCGTTACCTCCGACAGTGTGTAACAGTCTTGTGGTTGGGAAATAGGAACAGCGCATTCGTTCACGCTGACGCTACAGTATGGAATGTTCTGCCGACTACCGTTATTTCTACAAATTCTTTTCGATCTTTTAAAGCAGCTTTAAAGACCCACCATTGTATTACGTCGTACACTACTTAAATGACAGCAGAAACATTCTATTCTAAGTAATTCTTATTTTATCTATCTTAATATATCTTTACAGTAACATTTTAACATTTAAACCAACTTACTTCATCTACTGGTGTTTACGCTGCACTTTTATCTTTATTTATTTATTCTTATAATTAACTTTGTGCTATTTCTATTATTTTTATGAGTCTTATGTAAAGTGTTATTATGAACGTTATGGATGTGCCGCTATGCAAAATGAACATGTTCAGTCACTGGGTGGTACCAAAGCACGGTCGCTGCTGTAATTTTTGGGTAAGACCACATTTAGATTTTACATAGGCGGCCATTATAACGTTTCCTTCATTTCTTGCAAAATTTGTCTTACGATTTTCTTGAAAATGTCACAGCATATTTAACCTCCATTGATACAAATGCTGTGGAAAACTCGTGAAATTCTAATACCTCATTTTTCAAAAAAATGCACCCAAACCTGACACCCCTCAATTTCGCCCCGACCTGGTGACGGATTTTGAAATATTGGTGCGTTCTGCAAAATAGCCACTGTTCGAATATGCGAGCGACTATTTATTGCTACCTCGTGAAAGATCTAATGCAGTAGTACATTCAATATTCACTGGACTAACATGTGCCATGTCAAAGTGCTCGAAGAAAATTCACACATCACATCGAAACGTAGATGTCTCAATTAACCCATTGCTCAACTAACACTGCCTTCCCCTACGTGTTATCGTGTTTATTCTATCGTTCACTGAGTAGTTAGTCGCCAGGTGGCAGCGCCGTTGCAGTCTCCGCTATGATATATGCTACTATTAGATCTACTCCGCGTTTGTATAAAGACATATTAGAGGGCGATGCGTAATCGTTGGACACCTAACCGTAACCAATCCTTGTTATTTTCTATTACTGATCATAACTGACCCCAAGTCTCCAACCCTAACTATGTCTAATAGTAACATTAACCCTGATTAATAATATGATTGACTCTAACGACGTATTCCCGGTTTTGAGGTCATAACCGTAAGGACATGGATCAGAAAGAGTACAGGGACGGCGTACAAAATATACGCAGAATAAGGTTACGAAAAACGCCTAAAAGAAGGTGGTTTGATAATGCTAGAGATAAGGCGATTGAGAGGAGATCAAATATAAGAGTTTAATGTATGAAATAATGAATGGTCATGACAATACAGTGGGACCTTACCATTAAGGTCACCATTGGGATTGGGCGAAAGTGACCGTATTAGCGGGACCAATTTATTACATAATGTTGTATATATGGATGTAATGCGGAACTGCCACAGAGTGGCCTTAATTGCGAGGTGGTATTTTACCATAAAGCGAGGTTCGACTCTATTGTGTTTTCTTCGTTAAGAAAACTCGAATGACAAGAGGACACAAAGTAATATTTGTGAAGGAACAGTGCCGATCTATGACGTGGTTACACGCATTGGTTTACTTTTGCAAGATCAGCACCGCGTGTCGACCTCCTTGCTTTCCGGAAAAGAGCAGGAATTTCAAAAACCGGATGTTTGAACTTCGAAACGAGCCCAATTATCTATCACAATAATAATAATTATTACAACAAAATAATACGAAACTAGTATGTGCTGCTGTTGTCATAACTCGTGTAATAAACAGGAAATTGAAATTTAATATATTGTGTTTATCTTGTTTTGCGAATAATAGCCAACGTAGATCGACGAATCTAAATTGTCTCGGTGATAGAGAAACTATGGCACAAAGTTGCGTGTTTAGGGTCTATCTAGCTCGCTTATTGCTGGACACAAGTGGAGCGAACTTGAACAATAAAACCATGATAGAAGTAGCAACATGCACATTAAAAATTGAGTATAGTAGCTGTGTTGTCCACATAAATCTTACAAGTAGGTAGAGTAGATGGCGATGCCGTGCGTCGTCGACGCACTTTTTATTATCATCTTCACACTAGTTATAGACTACTCACCGCTTTGGCTATCGTATTCAGGCCCGTAGCCCGCTTTTCGCAATGGGGGTTCACGTTTTACCAATTCAGACTCCAGAGGGCGCCACACGTTCACGTGGGGTTATATTTTTTCACAATGCAGAGGGCCCCACATGTTCACGAGGGGGCTCATAATACAGAAGGTTACATTTCTAACTGGAAGAACAATGAAATGGGTGTGAGATTAACACACATCACTTTAGCATCCCCAGCAGGCCCATAACGAGATAGGCTTTTTTTGTGGGGGGGGGGCGTTTTCAGACAGTGGAATTCATATGTGTTCTGTGGAGATTGGTCCCATTTTGTTGCCTGATTAAGCCTAATTTACACCCAATTGTATTTAAAAAGCCAACATGCAGTGATAGTATATTGTTAATATAACTTAATTATTTACACGAAACACTTCGCCGTGTGTGCAGTTGTTTTGAATATATTCATATTAATATAATAAACGAGGCACCGAGGAGTGCGGGTGTGTCCAAGTTATTTTTCAGAATAAACAGTTAAAGTGTGACATTTACAATCTGGTTTTCACTGAATTAATACATTACATTTATTTGATCTGATGTGCAAAAGTTCCATAATTTATCATAAACATAATTAAGTTAGTACATTAACAAACCTTTATAAAACATGCCCGGTAAATAGAAGAGTAGAACAAATATTGTCTTCTTGTGGAATTGTAATTAAATTCTAGGTGTCAAACAGTCAAGTGCCATATCCTGTACACCACACTGACTCCAGGAAACACAACTGTATTTTATAACTATACGGAACACAAAATGGACATAATAATTGCTAATAAAGGCCCTTCACACATTCTTGCCTCCTCATCAGCGATAAGGCTCCCCTTTCTGAGATCTACAAACATGCAACTGGCAACCACAGTATTTCGGCAACCATACAGCCACACAATTACACGATTTCTCATCAGCACGCGCATTTGAAAGTAGGTGAAGCTAAACTTTATTGTGTATTGATTAAATACAATTATTCGTTGAAATTCGCGTTCCAGTGCAATAGTTAAAAAATTATGATTTGTGTTAAGCCAGATGCGTTTGTCTACCGGGTTTGCAGCTTGTAAGCTACACATCTTAAGTTGTTGATTGTTGAGAATAGCCTCTTTGACAGTCGGTAGTTACTTTAATCAGCATACTAAAACTAAAAACCCGCACTCGTTTACTTTTTAACAGAGTTCTGATGAGAAATAATGAACTATTTTATATGGCCTAATTTATGTGCTCATAATTGCTAAATCATCGTCACGGGTTGACATAACATGAGACCCTGGGATAGTGTGAAGTCCTTCTGCGAGGCTAATTGGATGCACATTCCTCCAGTGACTGTCCTTTTCACACAAGATAGACCCATCAGCGCATCCTCGCGCGGATGCCTCAGTCAGGCTCCCATACAATCACCAAAGATCACTTAATAGAGAAGGGTTCTCCCTTTAACATCTGTACAAATCAGGCTTTCTTGGCATTCCTTGTAATGCTTGAACACTATCCAGCAGCTTTTAGGAGGAGGTTAACGCTTTTGAGAAACATGGGATACAATTAGTGGTTAACATTTTATAGATGCAATTTTGAGGGGGGGTTTCACATTTTGGAGAACGTGGCCCTGGCTACGGTCCTGGTATTAGCAACAGGCGTAATATGAACAACAACTGCCACGTTTGCGATAATTATTGCGATCAAGGTAATTAATGAATTAACAATGCTCAGGCTAACCGCATCGGTTGTGGTCGTAGACTGAGGTCTACAGGGGCCCGTACGTAGCTACAGCCTTGGCCTTATTGTCGCCCGCGTCACAACTGCTCCGCGCTGACCGACTGTACTCCACTACGTAGCGTTGACCAAACAAGACGATACTCAGATGTTGACACACGTGTCTACCAAAGCCCGGCCAGAGTCCTTTAACCGGACATGTCCGGGTCGTCTGGACGCGCTGCCCTTACGCCTCCTTGCGCTGTCATTCGCCAATGTTACATATGAGCCTATACGTGCTCGGAGACACGCGACTCGAGACGGGAGAACCCGCGCGATGAGACCATGTACTTTGATTGTTAAATATTTACAGCAATGACGCTGATCGTCAGCTGAACGCGTCAGACAGTGTCTGTCGTTTCATTTTGACGAAGGTGCCAGCCGCCTAGATTTCACCTGTCAACGCCGTGTCTGGACTAGACAAGTTTCTGGGCCGCCGAGGGGTAATAGGCAAGATGGATGACATAGGAAATGAGGTAAGCCGTGTAGTTATGTTCTCGTACGTGTAAACGCGCATGCATGTACACTTACGCGTGCACAATTGGGACGGATGTCAATACCCCAATTTGTGAATGAACGTCCACTACTTAATTCTGGCGCGCGCCAAGACAGCAGTGCATATAGGGCTTCACAATGTGAATGAATAATATTTTAGTTCATTGTCTCAACTTGGATACATATATAGGAGTCCTCCTGCCAAACAACTGACAACTGCCGCTGATGCGCGTGTATCGGTGATGTCATCGATACGTCGATTGATGTATATTTCGGTATCATGGGACGATTCGATAAATTATGGTTGTGAGAATCGAGGGCAACAGTGTAAATCAGTTACAATTATGGCTTACCTCGCCGTGTATTGAATAAGCAAAACAATTATAAATTTTTGGGGGGTCGGAGGATCGAAAACATAAAAACCACTAAGACTAATTTAATAGAAAGGTCTCAGTTAGAATATTGTATACAAGCGTGGAGGCTATATCGCAAGAAGGACATAGATATGTTAGAAAGAGTACAGAGGAGAGTGACTAAAATTATTCCAAAGCTGTGGGATCTTAGTTACGAAATACGCATAAAAGAATGTGGTTTAACAACACTAGAGACCCGGAGATTGAAAGGAGATCAGATAGAAGTGTTTAACATATTGAATGGTTATGGAAATATTGATAGAAATGTGTTTTTTTCAGTTAAAAAAAGATAGAAGGACTAGAGGACATGAAGTTGCATTAGTAAAGGAGCAATGTAGATTAGATATAAGACAATTCTCATTTTTACAAAGAACTGCAAATGAATGGGACAGATTATCTGCTGAATGTGAATTTGTGTGGATGCTAGTAGCATAAATATGTTTAAAAATAAAATCGACACAGAAGGGCGGGATACACGAAGTTAAAAAGGGTTGGACTCTCGATAAGCCAAAAGGCTTCCTTGTCCACCTGCAATCAAGAGTTAATTCTCTGGGTGGCAATATTGTTAAATCTTGTTAAATAGACACTAAGGTAACTGAGCACAATGTGTCGCTTCAATAGATAATCGATATTGTTATCGATATACTATATTTTGTTCCAGTAATCGATATTATATACAAATCAAACTGCACATTGAGTTGACTGCGTTTCGTATTCGATTGAGCATCTGCATTGTTTATAAATGCGGTCCTCATAACTCTGCAACCAAACGCCAATGTGGGTGAACTAGACGACAGCTGCCATCGCACCGGTGGTCACAAAACATTATCTATGGCTCACACACGACACAACTTTATGTGCATCCGATACGTGTAAAAATAGGACACTTGTTGAAGAACTTGATACTTAGTTCGAATAGTGCAATGTAAAATGCGACTATACAAAACATATCAAAATAATACACTATTATACTCATATTTATATTATACTAATATGTGTTGTTATTATTCGACGTAGGGGTGTATTTGGGGGCTTCCGTGAAACAATGGACCATATGTACGTTTGTTGACATTATGATGTATAATTTGCTGAGATTTTTGGCTGCAAATGCACCAATGCCGTTAACTCTTAGACCATCTATATCCGCGCCCCAAACTTCAGACCGAATCCGCTCTCTGCATAGTCGGTGATATGTTCAATTACGCCGCACATTAATCAAACCTATTTTAGTACGACCCCACAAAGGTATGTATGTGTGCTATCGTTATACAACGTTGACAGTAAACAACAGTGATATCATCGATCATGCTGGGCCTAAATCTTTAAGGACCTACACTTGAAGTAAATGTCACATTGTCAATGACCTTGCTTGTTATCGCCTAGTTTTATATTAGGATAGTGTGTGTGTGTGTGTGTGTGTGTGTGTGTGTGTGTGTGTGTGTGTGTGTGTGTGGGTGGGTGGGTGGGTGCGTGCGTGAGTGGGTGGGTGGGTGGGTTGGTGAGTGAGTGAGTGAGTGAGTGAGTGAGTGAGTGAGTGAGTGAGTGAGTGAGTGAGTGAGTGAGTGAGTGAGTGAGTGAAAGAGGGTGGGTTGTTTGGGTGGGTGGGTGGATGAGTGGTGAATGAGTGAGTGAGTGAGTGAGTGAGTGAGTGAGTGCGTGCGTGCGTGCGTGCGTGTGAGTCACCTTTACAGTTACTCTCAGACGTATTATAATTAAGATACATTGCGCTACGGAAAGGTCTGTCGTGTTTAAGACTTAACCAGAAGAGCACTCTCTCATGCTCCACATTCGTTACGTGTTTCAGGCTGTTTATTGCAATACAACCTTACACACAAGTACTTGGATACTTCAAAACAATCTTTGTCAAGAGTAACAAGTAACTTGAGCTCTTACGCAGATCGTACGCACCACACTTTAAACTCAGACTTTGTCATTGGCCTTTATCTTCTGACGCAAACTTGGTAACGTTCAAATGATATGATCTATGTATAATATCACGTCGATCAAAGACCTGCTGACGTAATTAGACTTATCATATTATCGCTCTTTACGTCATCATCAGAAGTCGATGGTGGAGTGCTAGGTACCGCTTGTAATGCAACCTATGATTTCTGTAACTTAGCGTGTAAGTGGGTCGTGATGACGTCAGTAAAAAATAAACGGAACCAGATCCGTCAGGTATTTCTTTGTCCACATGCCTTCTGGACGTTGCGGCTTTAGACACAATCCTTGTTTAATGTAAACATGGTTGCTCTCCTTGCTCTCCTCGGTCCCTTTTGTGGAGAGGCGCAACATCACTTATTTCTTCCGTCCTCTCTATGATTAGTTTCTAGGTCTGAGCACTTTGTAACATACAAAGTGGGGGCGTTGCCCTCCCCTCCGTCAGGAGGCCAACTTGCCCCCTCCCAAGCCTGCCCTTTTTGTGAGAGTATTGAAAAACTTACAAGACGCAAAATGATCCATAAAGGGCAAAGTCCTGAAAGGGCACTTTTGATTTTCTTGTTCATATCAAATTGCGTGTGAAAATAGGCAAATAACATCACGAAAGGGACTGATTGTCATGTGTCAAAAGGGGTGTTTGTTTTTAATATTTTAAAGGAAAATCTTAAAATGACAAACATTAATTTTGTTTAAAAGGAGACCAATCTGGTGGCAAATACGCGAGAATATACTTTTCGTTGCGAACAGGGCAACATTCTCCATAAAAGGACAAACTGATGGGAACAAAGTCCTACAAGATTACATGTTTATTAAACGCTATTAGGCGGGCACTAAACCTTTAACATATTTGTTTAGTCTTAATATTATTGTGTTAATTACAAAAACCTTTTGTTAAGTCAATTGGTCTGATGTGCAAAAAAAGGTACGGTTAGGTTGAAGGTTATGGTTAGGGTTAAGTTGAAGGTACTTTTGAAAAGATTGACATCCGGTGTTTACATGCGTTTATACATGGAGGCGTAGCAGGCGAAATAACGTCATTGGTTGTTCGCTAGATGGCACCACGAATAGGATACGCAATGTCACTAAAGACAGGGATGGCCTTGATATTGTCGGTGTTTTATTGGTTCGTCCTTGCATTGTTGCGGAGATCAATTTACACGATTTATGACTTATATCAACCAGCACGGCAGTAGCCTGACAGTCCTTTATCTACTCGCCATATGGCGCTGATTCAAAATTAGGTTTAGCTTTATCGATTCGAACAAAGTAATAATTATTTGTGGTTGTAAACTTACCTGTATCGTCGCTCTTATTAATGCGCGATCGGGAGGGGAGGGGACGGGACGGGACGGGGGCAGGCACGCAATACATTAGCCGTCTAAATCATTTCGGACAAATTCCACGTTTAGTGGGGTAGGCCTATGTTTTTCTTTCTCCAAATCACGTTAACGCACGTCATATGTCACCTGTTTACGTATAAATACCATAAACTATACATTCGGTTTAAGACATGATGCATAATAGTTGACGGAGCAATAATAATTTCAGGACTAGTACTTTCTCTTAACCTATAAATGAAATATGTAACTGAATAATCTATATCATGGAACAATGTACATTGTACACGCGATGGAAAATATTTTTGGATTTAATCCATCACCATCAAAAGGATTATTTTGCCTAATTTGTGAAATGAAACTTGTCCGTGGAAAAAAGTGTATATTTAAATTCGATCATCTTTAAAAGCATATCTTTTTGACAAAAACCTAAAAAAAAATTAGGAAAGAAAGTTGGACACAGGTAATATATTGAGTGACCCCGCCCACCCTGCGAGATCGACTATACGACGCCTACATTTATGTCAAACGAAACCGCGCGCGTTTATAGTTAATACGGTGTTACCGGCTGTGGCCAAAAAAAAGAAAGCTCGCATGCGCAGTCGCCCTCCATATTTTGCGCGGACAAATTTTTCATGACACTGGCTCACGATTCGCGCGCGCGCGCGTTACCAACGCCGGTACACCCAGCAGTGGCCTACCACCGGCACACCTGCGCGTCGTGTTTCCGTCGGCTCTGATTACCGTCCGACGCGTGTCTGACGCTGTCTTATTGCGACCGCGGAGTCCGTAACGGTGTAGGTCGTTCTACTTGGCCCAGTCGGCCGGACAGTCAACCTACGCGTAGTGTACCTTGGCGTCCATGATCCGCCGTGTACCCGGGCTTTGTTTTGGAGAGAGCTCGTCGTGATGTCAACCCAGACCCGGTTCCGTGGCCGGAAGCTTGACATCTCCACCGCGCGAGTGGGGCGCAAACAGGTGGGGGTCTATGTCTTATGTTTACTGTAGAGGGAATTAAATATACAAGTAATTTCAACGTCAGTATAGCCAAATAGATGATGACAACTACTATTTACCTTTATATGATCGACGCTCACTGCACTCGATTCGTTAGACGGTCGTGGTGTGTGTGTGTGCGTGCGTGCGTGCGAGTGCGTGCGTGCGTGGGCGTGCGTGTGTGTGTGTGTGTGTGTGTGAGTGAGTGAGTGTGTGTGTGCGTGTGTGCGCGCGTGAGTGTGCGTGTATGTGTGGGTGTGTGCATATATGCTTACGTATGTGTGCGTACGTACGTACGTTTACGTGTACGTAAGTGCGCTTGTACGTGCCCCTATTCTAACGTGCGTGACTCGTTTTGAGGAAAATCTCCATCAACGTGTGTGCAGCGTTCGCTTTTGTTGCTATGGGAATAATGTTAATAATAAAACATTAGTACATTATTGCTGAAAAACAATACATTGATCCGTGTTCTTTTCTCGTTCGTCACTCGTCTCGACGTCGTTACTCGACTCGCTGGAACAGAACATGTGCGAGTGTTGTGATTCGTGGCCAACGCGACGGTGATTGGAGGCAATAAATCTTCGTCTCGTGTTTCGAGTATCGTCGTTTGTTAAACATACCTTCTCTTTATGGCGATATAACTGGACACATTAGTTGGCGATGGGTCCGTTGATCAGAAGCCCTGGATACGAATGAAATCAATGAAACGATCCTTCATAAACGAATTTGGAAGATATTATGACGTCAGAGTTACTCAGTCGTCTTGCCTTTGCGGCTCCCTCGAGACCAGCCGTGGTAACGTCATTGCTATTCCCGGTTACGTTTTAGATAATTAGGTTTAAGATTATAGGTTCGCCACCACAATTTCCTGTACACTGTAAGTCAATGTTCACCGTACGTATACACCGGCCTGTTCAGCCAGGTTCAATTATAAACCCAGCCTGCGCAGAATCAGATCCTATATCTAACCATTGGTAATCGGACATGATTACGGTCAGACCAACGATAATACGATAACGTGGAGGTTTTAGGGTCAGACTCTATATATAGCTGTACATGGTTGCGACCTCGAAGCATTCACATTGAGCCAACAATTATAATTAACGGAATCCGAACGATCAGACTTCTGATGTGGAAGTTTAAAAGGATGAAATGCAATCGACATGATATTAACCATCGAGATTGTACATTAACCCTGATGGATAGCAGTGATATTAGATCATTGATGAGTACTATTTTAAACTGTTTATGACAACCGCCGGAAAGGCAAGTTCGCGACATGCATTTGCAAGCAGAACTTGACAGACACAATTAAGTGTATTTATACACACGCTGCAACTGTGTCAATATTACCTTCGCAGTACGTTTCCGCTAAGCATAAGCGGGGTCGAATTTGTGGTTGAAAAAATCAACCGGGTGAAGGGTGTTCGGTGTAATAGCGAGTATGAAAGTCTTGTAGTAGGGGTGTTGGGGTGGATGTATGAACTACACCACTCTTCTATCCTCCATCCAAACATCATCGACATGCGGATAACTCTGTTGGGGCATACATAGCGCACATGCTCGTGCGAAGGTGTAGGAATCGCCGCAAGCAATATCTTACAACTACACTACCAGTATTATGGTCGCTAGCTGAGCTGTCTTCATCAAATTACACATATAACGTAGACTATTACGATTTGTGTTAGACCATATTAATACCCCACTAAATTAGTAATCATTATTTACTTAAGATATCCTTTTAATCTAAACGCATGAGGCCTGTCATTTCTCAATGATTAAAAATGTTGTCAAACTAAGCGAAACCCCGACGTGTCTTCAAATAATCACACGCTACGTTACTCAGCGATAACTTACATAACATTATTATGGTCGCGTCTGAGGTGGGTCATTGAATATTTTATCATGCTGACGCAAAGACGTCGGTATAAAGGTGAACTTTACAGACTCGTGCGAGGAGCGATTCTTTGCCAGTCTATTCAGTAGTCCTTCTCTGATGTACAGGACTCTGATTTATAGTGACAAGCGCCATTGCGTCTGCCAGACGAACAGTTCCTTTGTCGTGGCTGAATCACCGACACGCTTAACGTCCGGTGTCGACGCTTACTGGTCTTCGCGTTGGTTTATTGTTTACTGAAGTGTGCTAACTTTAAAGAAAATAACTTCAGGAATATTAAGCGTCGAGATAAACTAAAAAATATTAATTATTGTTTGGGTCTTCATTTATTGATGTCGATATCACATTCTTTATGTTGTCGAAATGTCCAAAGATTTTTCAAAATGCAGCTCGTGTTTGCATTGTGGTCACAGCGGTGTTCATATTGTGGTCACAGCGGTGTTCACATTGTGGTCACAGCGGTGTTCACATTGTGGTCACAGCGGTGTTCACATTGTGGTCACAGCGGTGTTCACATTGTGGTCACAGCGGTGTTCACATTGTGGTCACAGCGGTGTTCACATTGTGGTCACAGCGGTGTTCACATTGTGATCACAGCGATGTTCACATTGTGGTCACAGCGGTGTTCACATTTTGGTCAAAGCGGTGTTCACATTGTGGTCACAGCGGTGTTCACGGTTGAAACGTTTTTCTTCGACCATTGTCTATGTATCAACTGCATTGTTTAGTGGCAAATTGCCACAGCAATTGGAAAATAAACTGGAACAAACAATGTATAGTCACTTATGAAGTAATTTGCACCTACAGGCATATTAGGATGCTAAAAGTTCGATCTAATGAAATTTAAATGTCATATTTTACATGTCAAAATCTGTGCGAAATGTGTGAGTTCGCTAAGTCACAGGACACGGTCTGGAAACAGTGAGTATGTAACAACAAAACGTCAAGCTGAGGCAGAACATTTACGTGTACATATATATCTGGCGTTAGACCTCACCGAACTAAACTGTTTTTTTTATGTACATATTGCATGAAGGTCTCGACTTTCACAAGTAGTGCGAACTGTCACACTGCGTCGACAACTTACAAGACCGGGACCAGGTTAGGTTACACGCGCTGTCTACGTATAACTTCTTTTCTCGGTGTCGCATAAAATATGGGCCGGTTGCCAATAAATATTTTGCACGTGCGCATTGGATCCCTGCGAAGACTCATTTGCCGTATATATTTCATATCCCTTCTGCCTAGTACGACAAAACTGCAATATGTTTGGTCATAATAATTTGTTACAATACAATCGGCATATTGTGTGGAAATTATAATGCTGTCTATGAAAGAAAAGGTTTTAAGAGCAGCGGTTAGTGCAGACATGAACGTGTTAGAGCAGTGTGAGATTATCTTGATAGGCTCTAACATAATTAACATTTATAAAATAACGAACGTAAGTGATAGTTACTTCGGCTTAGCTAATTTTATTAAATTATTTTAGCGCACAATAATTGTACGTAGAATTTATAGTTAGAACGTGAATGTTCCCTTTTGTTTCAGGTGGATTGTCAAAGGACCGCGTCCGCCATAACAGTCCCGCACTACGCGGCCGACCTGCGCACCCAAATATGGCAGCACGGGGTCAAAGGTTACTACGATTATGTTATGGTGCTGATGGACAGCCTACGCACAGAACCGCTAAACGTCGCCGCGATTGGTCGAGAGAACGCGGAGAAGACAGGTAAACACGTCCCGTATAGCAGTGTTCTCAATCTGCCGTCTCCCACCTGTGTTGATTGACTTCCCTGTTTCCACCACTGTTCTGGAGGGTCCACCTCCTACGAATCCCACTTCCCACGTATGTCTGGTGTCATGTGGGACGCGGTGGTCGAGCGGTAAGAGAGCTGGACTGTCGATCGGTGGGACCGGGGTTCGAATCCTGGTGCCGACCGATGGTTGGTTCGGTATCAGTATCGGCCGCCGTGTCGAAACTTGGGTAATTTCGTTCACCCTACGAAGCCAATGGTCCATTATGTCTGGTATCTATGCCAGGGGAAATAAAATATCCCACGCAGGGAAATGGAAAAAACCTGTCGAGGACTCACTCAGCTGAGATCTCATTCTCTAAACTCCCAATGTCAGAAAAATCACCTTAATGACTGTGGAAACGAGAACTGTCTGGATGTTAATCCCTGCCCAATTGCACGTGTTGCATTGGTCAGTATTCAACAAAAAGAATCGAATAATTATTACACTACCATAGCAGCGAATACATGTCGTGCGATTTGCGTTTGTGTCCAGCTACGCGGAATAGAAGCTAAGGATTTGACAACGCGGACTAATACTAGTAATGTTGCATAATAGTTACACACTCCTCAATCGAGGCATTCCGGGCTCGAATCACCTTGCTGTCGTTTCTAACCCTGTACAAGTTCTTTCACTCCACGTAGGTCCAGTCCATTCAGCTGTAACCTATCCTGTGCTGGATGGGTGATTTAACTGAAAATTACATACCGCGTTTTTCAGAAAAATCCACCCAAACGTGATACCCCTCAATCTGGTGACCGATTTTGAAATAATGGTGCGTTCTGCAAAATAGCCACTGTGCGAATACGCGAGCGACTGGCGCATATTTATTGCTGCCATATGAAATACCTAATGCATTCCCTGTTCATTGGACAACCATCTCCTATGTAAAAGTGCTCAAAAAATCACACATCATACCAAAACGCTATTTTCATAGAGACTCGTTCATGGCGAACGGACACTAATTTTCGTCTTACTCCCGCAGGTTTCCTGCAAGCGATGTGTCGGTCGTTCGCCATCGGTGAGAACCTCCATCCGCTAGGTGTCGCCGCCAGTCCCATGTCCGAGTCGTTCGTGCGGGTGGAGAAGATGCCGATCATCGTGACGGAGGACTGTCGCTTCAGTCTCAACGCTTCCGTCGCCTCGGAGAACGGCTTCCACGCACCCGACCTCCTACAGGTATGAAACGCCGGTTGAGATTGGTTGCACGGAACTAACGTGTGTTTCGATTGGATGCTGGCGGTTGTTGAGAACCAATCAGAAGTCGTTAAGTATAATGCTGAAAGAGCACAACATATTTACACGCGAATATACAAGTGTATCTGTGTCGTTTCACTTTCACTTTAAATATGTCTTTCCTGAGGCTATTGTCTGTTATTGCTAACTAAAGTAGTAAAAACGTTATGGTATGTTCCGTGTCTTCAAAGAAGCGTAGCCATACTGTTCTCATAAAACTGTATGTTACGCCACCTATAATTATCAGTACCAAATATTCATTCACGCGTCACGTATGCAATTATTATTGTACATGCATGCTGGTGGTTCGTTATATGGAAAATTACACGATTGACGAAAGGTGTGCTCTCCAAATTGGTAACAACATTTGCAATTTGAAGGTACGACATCCGGGGCGTGTTCAAATAGTAAACATCCAGTTTCAAAACAAGCTTCATTGACAATACGGACGAGTCGGGCTGAGTTAACTGCAATACCCTTTAATGTTCAACGATGTCCCATGTTCCCAAGTTCAACACAGCAGACTTTCTGTTGCAAATTACTACGCCCGCTAATTCCGTGTAGACGAACTTACTGGCTCGTGTTAATATAGTGTAAATATCTTGCTGTGACGTTACAGAACGCCGACGGTCTAGATGTGTCAATCGAGAGCGGCGTGGAGGGCGCCACTGGCACCGATTACGGAAACGACAGCAGCGCCACACCGGAAGTGTTCAGCAATGGCGACTCGCTGCCGAAACAGCGCAAGCGCAGTGACATGTGCGCATGCTCCAAACTGTTGCTCAAACTAGACGTATCGGAAGTAGCGAGCGCCGCCCTGGCGGAGACGAAGGTAGTCTGCCACCGCCCGTCAGAATACCCGCAATTGCACCTGTGGGACATCCCGCAGCTCGACTACCCCGTCCTCTACCGGTCGATGTCATTCGACGCCTACGTCATCACGACGTCGAGCCGCGATATGACGCGATCCGATGTTGCCGTGGCAACGGTGTTCCGCGACCGGAAAGACGCGCTCTTCCTATTCGCCGGCCTCGACCGTGAGATGGCGCAGCACGACGACCCGGATGTAGTGTCCCAGATCGAGACGTTTAAGGACGTACGTTCGCACTACCGCCACACGCTCTACGAACACTCACTAGGCAGCACGCCGTTATTCATCGTGTCGACGACCGACACGCACAAGTTCGACTTCCCCGATCTTCGACGCCAGATACTTAAGTGGGCGCAGCGCAAACAGTTCCTGCGCAAGGACGCCCTGGCGAGAGCCTCCATGGACGCGCTCGACGCACGCCGGAAGTCGCTGCTCGGCTACTGCTCCGTGACGGCGACGGCGTGCGCCCTCTGCTCGGCCATCCCCTCCTCCCCCGTGCTCGCCCTGCTCGGCGACTCCAGCGTATTCCTCGTGTCCTTAGTCTTCCAGCGCTATTCCTTCGGCCTGACCGGCACCACGGCGGCGGGAGTGTGCGTGGAGACGCCCGCCGACTCGGACGGCAAGCCGATGTCGTGTGCGGGCCGGGCGCGCTCGCTGCTGGAGTACGTCCCGTGCTTCGCGGCGTGGCTGGTGCGTCGTGCCGTGCTGTCCGCCACCCCACCCAACATCGTCACCTTCTCTCATGCCGCCCGCAGTGCCCTCGCCATCGTCTCCGGCGCCATCGTCTTCACCTGCGTAGACGGCCTCCTTCGCCGCAACCTCGCCGTCTGCCACCAGAGGGCGCGCGGCGTCGTCGATTACGTTATCAACCGGCTGCTGCCCATGCACATGCGCGAGAACAGCCTGCCGAGCACGCGCACGAGCACGCGACCCAGCAGTCCAACGACGTCACTCTAGGACGCCATGAAGGTTTACTGTACGATGATTGGTCTATTAAATCACCTAACCTGTTACCTAGCAACATGTCCGTCAAACCATCAAAAATAGATTCTGACTACGTGGTGCATTCGTGCATTCCGTCGTATATTTGTTTAATTCTGGCCACAAAAGTGTTTATTATATGTGTGTGTGTGTTTGTGTGTTGTGTGTGTGTGTGTGTGTGTGTGTGTGTGTGTGTGTGTGTGTGTGTGTGTGTGTGTGTGTGTGTGTGTGTGTGTGTGTGTGTGTGTGTGTGTGTGTGTTTAAATGACAACTGTATGCGGGAATGTTTGATCTGTGAGATGCCATGCCGCAATAGTAACATAATTAACAAACATACCTATTATCAACATTGTTGACACAACTTGAGGTCACTTTAAAAACTTTGCCTGATGTTACTGTCATAAATAATAACTTGACGAGCCAGAAATTTAACAAACTATAAAAAGGAATGTGTGAACGCAGCAAGTGTTCGGCACCCATTTTTTGATGGCTTGACAGAGCTTTTGCTAGTCAACATATCATTTAATGGAGATATAAATTGACCGACACACAGGTCCAGCCAACCGCTGCGGTCGAGGCCAATAGTAGGCCCTAAATCGGCCGATATACCTGGGTACTGCACGATGTAGGAGGAGTGGATATATTCGGGCCACTTGCCTGCCAACACGTCAGGTGTCTGTACTATGCTCGAACCTTATCTCGAATTTTGAATTCTTGTTAATGGGATATATTGAAATATTCGGGCAAAGGTTGGAATTATAAAATTTTATCATAATGGTGAACATTCTAGTAGGTGAATATAACGACATTTTACATATCCACGTGGTATGCAGACAATTTATTAAAGAATACTAATAATGTTTGTTTGAGTTCGCCACGTGTTGGTAGGGTTCGCGCCATTCGTGACAGCTGATTTAATTGTATGGAATTAGTACCTAAAGAAATAATAGAAAATTAACATGACAGTATAAAGGAATTTCTTGGAAAGCTACATTAATATTTTTTTTTCTTTCGTTTAGTGGCTTAATGCAACCACTCACTGTAGCCTCACTGTTAACAATTGAACTAAACATTCGCTTACCCAGATTTGTATCAAAAGAAACGTTCACTAGTTACTAGGTGATTATGTCTCCGTATTGTTTATTTTAAATAGGGCCTAGATCACCAATATCGTTTCAGCGTGGACGAAACTAAAACGCTCTGTTTGCATATTCAAAGACATGACATAATATTCAAGAAGATGACTTGACACGTTGTGCTTTTATAAATTAAAGTATGAGCGTCAGTCGTGTGTGTATTTATTATTCAGTCGCTAAAGACTTGACCGCGAGCAAAGTTTGTTTTGCACGTTACGAAGGATCCATCATTCTATTTCTTGACGTTCTGTCTCTCTGAAAATGTATCATTCAAAAGTATGTTGACGTAGGTAAATATCGTGGTGTGCCATGGTATGTAAACATATCGATTTGAGCACATGGTAGAATCGCCAGGCATAAGTTTAGTATTGGTTGCACTCATTGTCATATGCTACTCTACAACCAGTTGTGAGAGCAACAAACGGTGGCGCCACATCACGGAGTGTGGTTAATCGAGGCCAGATGAACTCAAGAAGGATGCCGAGTAATTGAGTGCCGGATGTAGGAGAGGGCAGACGAGCAGTTGCGCAAGGGCCCCCACAAAATATTTTGTTATGGGGACCCCACAAAACTGTTTTGGGTCGTGGCCACATGGCTTTGTGGACAAATGAATGCACACATCTACGTGGAAGCATGACAACTGACGAACCAGTAGGTGACTATGGAATGTGTATATTCTGAAATAAAATTGATATATGATGCAGAGTTGTGTTCTAAACGAAACATTGTGTTGTTCTGTGAAGTTCTTGTTCTAGTGGGTAGGGAGGAGGGAAATTGTTTTGCTTGGATGACCGGTCATACAATGCCCAGGGTCCAATGGTCCTAAATCCGGCGCTGGCGACGATGCTATACTATGCCATGGTCTTTTGAAACAGATACGGCATGGCATGTATCTAAATAGATTGGGTAACATTTCCAATAGTCTACCAATGTTCACCAACGGTTCATGATAACCCATCGTATATTTTCATAGGAGGGTTACATGGAGTTTTAATTTACCACTATAAAGAAATACACTAAATGCGTCCGAAGCACACTTTGATTTCTGGCATATAGATGCACAGTACCGCGTACAGGACAGGACAGAGGGGGCAGTTGCCTAGGGCCCCCACAATATACTTTTATGAGGGCCTCCACAAAATACTTTTTATGTAATTTCTTTGGGGTCGAAACGTTTTTAGATGGAACTTGTGTGCTTCAATGTGATGCAAATTGGTGTTTTAAATGGGACAAAGTCGTATTTACTGCGAAGTCCTTATTGTAGAAAGTAGGAAGGAGTGAGAACTAGTATGATACGATACCCGGCCATTAACTGCCCGTAGTCCTAAATCCGGCGCTGGACATACGTCGCAAAGCTGTGTCTCATTATGATAATGTATCGTTACTATTTTCTTCACGTGCTTTGTATATCTAGAGCATACACTAGGTGATGTCACTTCCTGTCATTACAGGTGAAGTGACCAAAATATTGAAATGTCCATGTTGCCCCTGTGCCCAATGTGCCCAGGGGTTTCCTATTTGTAAGGAACGAATCTGCTCTACTCCAGAAAACGACGACGTAGACGTAGACGGACAGTGGCTCACTCTGGTGATCACGGTGTGACTACTTTAATCACACTCCGTGAAGAGGCACCACCGTTTGTAGTGTCACAACTGGTTGCAGACTTTCAGAGCAGTGTCACTGCTGGGCTACGTTGATTGAAATCAATGCTAAACATCGGCTTGGCAATTACACACTGTGCGTAACATTACGATTCGGTTTTAATATAAAAAAGAACTGTACATCTTGATTTGTGTTTTGTCACTGACCTGCACTGTACGTATAGACATCCGAACCGAGAGGCTGGGGGGAGCTGAGCTCCCAATATTTCAGGTGGGAGCTGGTGGGGGTATTAGCCATCCAACATTTAGAGCCTCGCGATGGGTTTTTGGTGAGCCTCGAGGGGGGGGGCGTAAATGGAGGTTTTCAACACGTTGCGACTCCTATATATACGTACAGCGTTTTTTAATTCACCAATTTGCTTTCCTAAAAATATCAACACGGGGGTGCTGCCCGTCATCTCTCGTCCAAAGAAACCAGATTCTGTCTGGATACGCACGGCATTTTTCCATCACTGACATGTGAATATACAGCAAACCAACAACTATAAATGTTGTAGTCTGCAAATGTGCTCTATTCCTTGTTCATGAATCAATTGTTCAGGGGCAACAAATCCTAGACATGGCGTACCGTCTCAAAATCACTGACACTTTATTCGTTAACCATGAATAGAAAAGTGAAATAGTAATCTATCACCAAATGTAAAATATTTTTAATTCTAGACCCTTAAAACCTATGAATTGACACCAAGGGTATGGTTCTATGTGATGTAGTTATTACAATATGAATAAATTGGATTTGGTGGCCATTTTTCAAGATGGCAGCCAAACCAAGACACACATTTTCACAAGTGACATCAACCTGAACAGGGAACCTTAGGTCATAGACAACATCTCTGGCAAGTCAAACCTTTGTTGCAGGGGATGCCCTACGAAAGTATAATTTTTGGGACTTGTCGCTTAGCTTAAAGGAAATAAAAATAAGGCAATAGCTAAAATCCTTTTTGTATGTGTACACAAAGTTTAACATTGTATGTAACTGTAAATTTTAATGAGCTAGGCGATCACGTGGTATCGTGACGTCACTTATGACACACACTCGCATCAGGCCGACCCTTTCCATGCATTCTGAGCATGTTTACAAGGATAGCTTTTGGGTCGAAACGAACGTCAGAATGAGTTATTGTGCAATATTCCGACGTAATACAAACACTAGTCATCTTAGAGGAACAAGCAGTTGTCTTACGGTTCCACATGAATCGAATTTTATTCAAAACAACGAATGCGAATGGGCCTACAACTCGACTAGGTTTCGCCGAGCTTGGGCTCGTTTTCAGAATAATTATATCGAATGCAACCAACGGGAGATAATCTACACCAATAAACATACATAGCAAACATATATTGTATCCAGCTACATAAAGTAACGTGTATAATCTCATAATATCACTAGAATATCGATATATGAAGGAGTTGTACAATTTATCATAACAACTTAAATCAGTCAGTGAATTTATGTTGGTGCCGCTAGCTCAGTTTGTAGACGCGTTGATTTCTTGTCATTTATTTTACAATCGGGCGATGCCGGTTCAATCCTGACAGCATGCAAACTATTGATTTTCTTTACACTTTTATTGTTTATGTTTTCACGAAGTAATATAAACCATATCATTTAGTATACTATGATGCACTGTTTGTAAAAAAAAAAAAAAATTGAGTAATTTTTTATTCGCCACAAAAATTAAAATATGGTCATTATATATAACGATTTAGAAACATCGTTATATATAATGACCATATTTTCATTTTTGTTGCGAATAAATATTGTAAAATAAATGGCAAGAAACCAACGCGACAAGTCAAATTGAAAATAATTTCTGAGTAAACCACAGGCTTGATACTATTGTTTATAGTTGCAAATGGCTAGATTATATTAAGTCTTTTAGGTGTATAGACCCACACAATTAATTTTTGTTTCTCTTTTAAGTCAGCAACCAAGCAGGTAGTCAATCGATATAAATATGTAGTTCTGGCAACCGAAACAAGACCAACTGTTATTGTCTAATATCACACACACGCGCATGTCAGTCGTTTAGTCATAATTACATTGTTTCTATCTAAAGTAAATTACTGGCTGATTGTCGACAATGCCTGTTGCATCATTCGATATACGATTTCGTGAATAACAAAAACTGAAATCCTACGAAACGTTGCAATGTTCGTTTTATACACTTTGCCTTTTGCATCAGTCAAAGAAGGGATCATAGATAATAGAAAAGAACGAAGCTGGCAATGTCGCTACGGTTATATCGCGGTTCCAGTATTTCCAGAAATGCACCGCGCCGACCAAGCTTCCGTCGTCTAATTCGGCGGAAATGGACTGAAAATGCAAATGACTCGTGTCATTGCATAGACATAAGTACCAGCACAATTTGGCTTATCGCGAGAACAAAGTTAATCAATCGACTATGAGTACACTGCTAATACACAAGAACAATCACTCTAAATATAAATTCAAATTAATTTAATCAATATGAAATAAAAGAAGTAGTTCGTCACACAATCATTCTGCGAGAAACAGCCAACAATTCAACAATAATTCTATGACAAAAAACACCATGTAGAACAACTGCACAAAGCGGCAAAAGATCGTGTTTTACCATAACGAGACCTGCGGAAATTAAAACTATTTTCGGATGTGACACTGGTCGCATACACCCACGAACATGGTGGCTTCGAATATGAATAGCATTATGTTGCGCTGAAACATGTTTCCTGGCCAAGCGAAACAAACGTCGTCCAAGGTTGTCGTACACTACCTGACTTTCATGGCATGTTGCGGTCAATACCGGACAGTGGGCGGCATGCAAAAGGACAGTCATACGAGCCACTGTCAAGGTTTGTGCCCGGATATTAGTTTTATTAATACATTAATACGCTAACTGTGGATCATTGTAATTGCATCTCCTCTGAAGTGGTCACATGGATCACTGGCTTCTGGTGTACCTATTGGCGATGTGCTAAAACTCGGAGCGAGTTATTTAGAGTTATTAACTTATAGAATGGAGGAATTGAATTATGAGAATTTTTCCGGGTGGCGCCTCTTTGGCGTTATGTTCGATTTACCGAGAAGCAATCGCTGTCGGAAATGTTTTATTGGCTGCATGGAATGACGTTATTGTTGACTACAAAAAATAAATGGTCTGCATGAACAAGTTATTATTATTGTTATTACTGCTATTACTGTTATTAGTGTTATTATTGTTGTTATTATTACTATTTTATTCAACCATGCCGATGAAGAAACATTCAAATACATACTTATTCACATATAACACAATACCATGATATAGTAATATGACTAGCACAATGACTAGCGACAATACATACAATGACATGGTATAATATGAACAGTCAATATAATTCATGGAGATCAATTAACTTAGAGAACAAAATAATTAGAATGCAGTGATTATGAGATGTATCAAAAGATGTTCATGTGAATATGGCATAGTAAAATTATCAATGCATACAAGTGTTCTAATCGAGACAACACGACCAGCATTGTTACACGCTAACGTCATGGCACTGGAATTTTCACAGAAAGCTCGTTTGTATGTGAATATCAGTTTAGCATGCTGTGTTCACGACATTGCCGCCGACGCCGTCTCAAAATGGTCTCCCGCCGTCACAGGCGCCAAACCTTACTTATAGTTCTCCGTCCTGTCACTTCCGTCTCCCCGTCTCAGCATGGAGGGGCGCCATACCATAGTATTGCGTATTACAGTGTATCTGTTTGCATCAATTGTGCGGTTAAAGGAGAGATAGATAATAAAAGCGAACGAACCTGACAATGTCGCTATGGTTATATCCTGGGTCAGTACACCGGGTGCCGTACGCGGTTCCAATATTTCCCGAAATGCATTGCGCCGACCGAGCTTCCGTCGTCTGATCAGACAGAAGTGGACTGCAAAACAAAATGCCGTACTCTATTGTCCGTTGTTTTCTTCATTTCTTTCCATTTCTTTCCCAATATCTTTAGTTTCTCGGTTGTTTTTGGGGTTTGCTTTTTTTCGTTTTCCTTTTGGGTTCCACTTTAATGTTTGTTTTGTAACTGTTGGGTTTTTTATAACGGTGTGCCAAATCCATGTCCATTTTCGTTTTTGAGTCTCTTTCTTCATGCTGGTCTGATTTGTCCCATTCATCAGTTCTGTGTCCGTCATCGTCTCATTCCATTTGCTTATTTCTTAAGTATTTATAGGTGTGGTGGATGTTTGTATTCCTAGTGTGTTGTTGCTTTGGCAACTGTCCATGTGGCAGAGTCATAAAACATTTCGCATTTCACATAATATGTTGAATATTCTGATTTTATTTCTTGTTAAAAAGGGTGGTGTATTCCACATTGTCTTAAAAGTGATCTCTGGCCTTTCCACTACTGCATTTCACTGTTCCTCCCTTGCCTGTCATGGCCAATCCTCTTCTATATATCTATATATGTTCCTACTATGTACTATGCTTTGTATTGTGCAGTGTTGCAACACATAATGATAAGAATTGCGACGGATTTTTTTGACATTTTAATTACAATGGTCCGAGTGTGTTTGTAGTGCTGTATACAGCGTAGGAGAAAATATAATTTAGTACAGATGCATATATAATAATTATAATACATTGTAGAAAACCACCGAAGCATAGTTTTGTTATTGTGACTAATCTGACTTGCGCATGTAGAACAATGTCTAATTATAACATCACACAGAGTCATTATTGAAGTTATTGTTATGTTTGCGCTAGCTATCTCTGGTTCTGTGGCTGTCTCTGATTCCGTCTCTATCATCTTCCTCTCTCCTCCTCTTCCGTCTCTCTATCCCCTTCTCTTTTTCTCTCTCCCCCTCTCGCTCTCTTTCTCCCTCCCTCCCTATTTCCCTCAATCCATCCGTCCATCCCTCCGTCCCTCCCTCCTTCCCTCCCTCCCTTCCTCCCTCCTTTCCTCTCTCCCTTCCTTCCTCCATCCCCCTCCCCCTTCCCTCCCCTTTCTCTTTGTCTCTTTTTATACTCACACACCGCGCGCGCGCACACACACACACACACACACACCCACACACACACACACAAACAAACACACACACACACCACACACACACACACACACACACACACACACACACACACACACACACACTTTGACTTCATATGCAATTATGCAAACGTTCAGTTCTCCAACATTCCGCTAACTCGTCTGCTACATGTAACCAACCAAAATTCCAACCGCTGCAGCAGCAAAGTTGTTGACGCTCTGGACTACACCGACGCGTGTCTCGGAGACAAAGCCCGCTCCGGTCGAATGGTGTTCTCCGCTGGAACTTGGCGATAATTTGTTGAAAACGGAACGACATTGAGCCGGATAGCGGCCTGCACAAAGACTATGCAAATAGTATGCACATGTTAAGGCGGACACTTAAGAAACGACACTGCTCAAGCCTGCAAGTGCGGAAGTTCTGCAACGATTGCCTTTTGTGCATATCGCGTGATCACCGACTTGAGACCGACTTCGCAAGGAAAAGCGCTCACGAGCCGAAGATGTCATTAACATTGACTGAGTCCAGTTCATATTCATTCTGTACTGCCTTTCTGTGGTTTTCTCGTAAGTATTAATTATAAAAATCTCGCCACAGTGTATATGGGTAACGTAATATTTGCCCGTTCACAGAACATTTTACAGTGGTGTAGATTCGAATATTCCGTAACGTGTGTGGCGTTTATATGAATCCAATGTCTATGTTTTGATGATAATTACGTGGATGACTAACTTTTCTCGATCCAATAATAATAACATCAACAACAGTAATATATGTATTCGTAGTACTGATTGTATAGTTTAATTACAACATTGTTATTGCGTACCTAAACAGCGCGCAACTTGCCATTAACAAAAAGATATACACATTCTCTCAAATGGTATTATCCAACGTATACTTTGCAACTGAAACTCTGTTTAATATCTTCTCCTCCAGACTCTCCTTATACTGGCTTAGAATGATAGGGTAAGCGTAATTTCATTTCATACCAAAGAAAGTCGTGACATCATGTTTTACTTGAGACAAGATATAAAACAAACTGTTATATATATATATATATATATATATATATACATACATATATATATATATATATATATGTATGTATATATATATATATATGTATATATATATGTATATATATATATATATATACATATATATATATATATATATATGTATATATATATATATATATATATACATATATATATATATATATATATATGGACCACTACCTTGAATGGCCAGATTAGAGAGCATATTCAAAAGGATGTTATTGCATTTTATGAAAAATAGATAAGCGAGCGAGTGTCAATAAAACACGTCCAAAAGAACTCAATTCAACGGTCGCTAAAACCCTTGTGACTATTTGATCCCGACTAACTTGGTATTGTTTACATTTTGTGTTTATCTAAGCATATAGACGTTTTCCCGATAATCATTCTTAAAACAGCCTATAAACAGACCTACAGTCGTGTCTTTTCGGTATTTTATACACTGCCGGACGATCTCAATTGGTTGACACAGTACACCCATCTACCGAATGAGGCGCCACTTTCTACTTTGCATGCGTGTTTTGTGTCTGTATGGGGTTTGCATGTTTGGTGTCTTGTGTGTAGATTTAAATAAAGTTATAAATATTATTTTAATGTTCGGTATTATATGTCGTAAAACCAGTGTTTAGTTTTTAATATATTAATATACATTTATTTTATCGCTTGTACAGCGCATCGATCCGCACTGCGGGAATTAGCGCTAAAGAAATGCCATAGTATTGTTATTATTATAAATAGAGTTGATGTCTGTATATATAACCAAACACGATCCGTGAACGTGACACATGTCACACGTGTATCCAGCATTGCGTGAAGTCACAAAATAGAGATCAAAAATTAGATATTCCTGTATTTTACACTGGTTAATTCCATGTTATTCCCCTTATTTATACGTGCGCTGTTCCCGTTGGCAACAAATATCCGTATTGTTTTCTTTTTTTACGAAAACCCAACGCTCTGGAAAACCGACATTTGTATGCTTTTTACAAATGCCAGAACTCATCTGCCGGACCAACCGTTAAACCGGCTCTAGAACGTACGCGGTATTTAAGTGAATTTCGCTGTTTCGGCAGCTATTGTAGTCGATTTGTTGGAGATTTCCACGCACCGCGTAGAATGATTTATGCCACTGATAACCGGCATCACGATACCTGACGCCGTCACCAATAACGCCCAGGTAAATGTCACAAAGCACGTATTAAACGAAGCCGTTAACGTGCTCCAAACGCACTCCGCTGCCGATCTACTATAAATCACAAGCGGTCTTTATTTTCATATTCTGCTAGTGAGCACTTTATCCGGTAGGCGGAGCAGAAGCGCATTTTGTCGCCGTCCATCTTGAATAGGTGTCAAGCGATTCGTTTAAAATGCAGTCGATTTAGCATCACTAATTTACTGGCGACGTTTATTAGTTACGCTAATGCATATTACAAGACGCGTTAGATTCTATGGTGCGTATAAGTGTTACTGAAACAGATTAAAGTTGCATTCTAAGATCGTTTATCTTTTAATTACAAATTTCCATATATATATATATATATATATTCTTCAATAACATATAATATACAATGTCAAGATAAAACGGCGCAAAAGACGAAATATTATATCCACGTGCCTTGCGTTTATTATTCCCGTGTTCGGCCTTTTTTCCAAAACTGTAATTGATTGAATAACACATCAAATGCCAAAGTGACATACCGCTGTATATGGTTGCAAGTATGTTCAACTCAGGAAATTGTGTTCATGTTAAAACAGTTTAAAATATTAGTTTAACTCGGAGTGCAACTTTCACTGACGATTATCCGTCTTTTGTATTTTGACGTGTTTTAAATGAAAACATAATTGGTATCCTAAATGTAATTTATTTACTCACGTATGCTATCCACTTAGCGTGGTGACATGATAAGCTGTTTCCACAGTTTTCTGTCTGGCATTGTGGCAGCCAGACGGGTCTCCAAAGGAGTCGTGGCGCATCAAATGTCCTACCAGACGTAGACGTCGTTGCCTCGCGGTGGTGGAGATCCGTGGTAGATTGCTGTATACAGCTCCTGGTTGGTGCTGCGATCACGCCAGGAAACTTTGTACATTTTACGCAGTAATCGTGCATATTAGCCGCCAAGTGTTTTCTCGAGTGTTTGAGTCAGTGTTCAAGATTCACAACCGTATATGATAAGAAACATGATTATTTAGGTATTACTTTGAAATTCAAATTGACGAATGCAAGGTCGTTATAGGATATTTTATGTTTCCGTGCAGTGACGTAGGCGGAAGTGAATGCCAAACATATCCATCCATTAGTTTGTTATTACGTCACACCCACTATGGAACAACAGACCAGGGGCATTAGTTATCACCATTAGTCTTATGTACATTACATTGGCGCCATCTGGAGAGTTGATCACCACACAGAAAAACCCTCTAAATTTAGCAAATATTGCAAACAAAACGTAAATAGCTATAATTGAGGTTTCCGCTTGTGGAGCGCAGTAGCGCAGCGGTAAGAGCTTCTGACTCTCGACTGAGAGAACCCGGATTCGAATCTTGTGCGGCGGTGTCGAACCTTGGGCAAGTTCGTTTATTCTACATTGCTTCAGTTCACTCAGCTGTATACATGAGTACCTGGATATAGACAATGGCGGATATGTGTGTACGAATAGTCTTCGCGCATTAATAACAGCGTGGCTGAATTATTCCCAGAGAAGTCGAGATGGTGTTCGATTGAACAGGTCTGTCTGGGAGCAAAGTGTAAAGCGCTTTGAACAGTACTGAGGACTGGGTACTGCTCTATATAAGAACGCACCTTTACCTTTACATCGACAATTGGTAGATCAAGCACCAGTGATCCAAGGAAGCGATTGAACATCGGAAGAGGAGAGTAACTTGAGGGACTTGTTTTTACAATGCTCCCAATTTTGCGTATTAATGTATAGATGCTGCCATGCCGTAGCATGATTACGTTTTGTTGACATATTTATTTTAGTGTATTCCTTTGATATATAATCGTAGGTATTGTCCTTCTATTGCATGGTGTAGTCCTTCGCATGACCATTCCATATTTCTTAAGTAATTGGAGAAATTATGTCACTGCAATAAACTGCAAAATAATCACTCAGATTCCGCAGATTGTGGTGTCGGTATATATATCATATATCAAAAGCAGGAGTAGAAAGACCGGGCATGCCTACATCACCTTAAACACAGCGTGAATACACCATGTTTTACAAAAAAAAATAACACTAATGTGAAAGGCGTATTGCTCTCAGGAACGTAACCACAAATCTTCAACAAACAACAAACGTTCATAAAAAAGTCTGAGGTTCATTCTCAAAATTAAATTGTAGACTAAGATCACGAACACAGAGCACACGAGGAGAGCCGGTCAACGCAGAAATCAAGAGAAAGTTTCAACAAAGAATGTGGACATGGATTTGGACACACGCTCTGAAAGGAAACGTCAAATATCATGAGACAGGCTTTAGAATGGAGCCAGCAAGGTAAATGAAAACCATGTAGACTCAAAAGTTGGTGGTGATCCGTAGGCTTGACAATAACGACTCTTGAAATCACCTAGAAAAATACGAAAAACAGAAATATAGACGTGTTGATTCGGCCTTATCCTCTATTTTGAGTAGAGATGTAAGAAGAGAATCGACAAGCGAAGAATGGAGAAGCTGAGAGAGGGGGTTGGCGTAGACGAAATTGGGCTGCACATGTGGAGAGAATGGGAGTAGAACTGTTGGCAAAGAAAGCAAATGCCTGGAGAGTGGAAGGGAACAAGATGAGGACGATCTAGACTGCAATGGGGGGGGGGCTGTGTAACGAGAGATTTGCAGGAATTCGAAGAGGAGTGGCGAATGAGAGCGAACGATAGAGGGGAATGGAGACGGTTTGTGGATACAGCACTGCGAGATCAGTAAAGGTGAAGGAAAAGAAGCGAAAAGGCGATGATCAGTATCGAGACCAGCCCCATCCCTGACAGACAGGGAAACAGGAGGAGAACAACAACAATATCGCGCAAACACGAAACGAGACATTTGTCGCGCTCTAACTTAAATTTACCTTTCAAATACCAACTTGAATTAACGCGATATCAAAAATTAATAACATATTGAATGTGACACACAATTGTTTGATCACACACATGCTAGCACGGTAGGCTAAATTTGTTCAACGAACGACCAGATCGATTGTTCGCCCTGTCTCGTACACCGCACTATGGCGTAGCTCCAACATGCTTCTTAATGGACGTCGATTCTGCTGTCAGCGCTGCGCAACACTAGATTATTAGAGTGATTGGTCGGAAACGCCGAAACGAGAAGCGATTACGGGTGCTATTAAGAGTGGGATAGTTGTTAGCTATGTTGTGCCTCCGCCAAGTCGCCTCTTACATTGTGCCTGTCCACCTTTACCCTACTAAGAAGCACGCACTATTTTAGTCGGTTTAATCTAGCCGCGATCATGCCAAAATGATATCACATTCGCAATGCAATATTGAGTTGGCTGGCCCGACTTACATTTGTTCGGCATTTCTTGTCTAGCTACAAGATGGACGAGACGCTGCAATGAAATTTGATGAAAGTTTGACCAATACATTATTAATTGTAGAAGGCTCGCATGTTTGACTTAGTTGGAGAGAGCGACAAGGTTTAGCATGATCTAATGTTTCGCTGTCGACCCAGCTCTTGGGCGTTCTGCAACTACCACGAAAACTAGTCCGACGGCTATTTCGATGTTCCGGAACGTCGCCGGACTTTACCCCACGCCGCCTACGTTCCTGAAGCGTCATGGATGAGAAAACAGCAACGACACGCCCCATACTATCGCAGATCGAGTGACGCTACTACATGACCGTGCGCGACACGATCATTGCTATCGATCAGCACCACGATCACGGGATAAGAATAATTAGCGTTGTTGTTATTTTCATAAATAATTCCCAGCGGCGATCGGGGACTATTTAATGATGAGTCGGGGAACGGATCACGGAAGACGTGGTTTTGGCGCGACAGTCGACCGTAGTCTGCGTAACTATACAACAGCCGTGTGACATTCCTGACGATGGTGTAACACATTCGCTGCCAGACCAAACACCCAGTTGACGATTCATCGAAACGAACTAATACAAGAAGTTTCACGACGCGAGGTACAAGTCTTTGGTGCAACGATGGCGACAGACGAGGATACAGCAAAGAGGAGGCTGGCTTTCCAGAAGAGTTACAGTCTGGAGGTAAGTAGGATGAGGAGACCGATATCCATAGATAGATAGTCGAAAGAACGATGGAAACGTAGAACGAAAACAACGAGCGCGTGCGCCGATGCAACATGTGGAACAATCGAAAATAAATTATTCTGCAAGTGTTTGTTCTCGCCGCGCAAATCGCGATTGAACGTTGTTCAAACAGTAGACTATAGTGTACAAATCGGCGCGGCTGAATCAATGATATAGCAATAAAGAGTGGCTATATTTGAGCAACGCAATTTGTGGTAGGTTCCGGTTGGCGGGAAGTAGTCACTCTTCCATTAACGGTTGAGGCGATGTATAAATTATCTTAAACGGTAGCTGTGTCGTGGTAGTACGCAAATGATTTCGTCAATCTGACAGAATGATGCTTTTAACCCAATCATCTAAGCAAATCCTCATTCTACCGACGTTTACTCAATGTCGACCAGGGTGCAGTTTACTGTCGCGACTGGTTTTTTCTTCCGGTTAGCGTGGAAGATACAATATTGGACATCAACACTCTTTCCGCTCTCTTGTCTCCATCGTCACTGGCAACCATACGACGTCATCGTGTCATTTACAGATACAGAGAAAGTCTGAATTAGGTCGATAGTGCAGAAGAAGTGGTTTACTTTTGCAACTCTACAGGATCCATTCGGTGTTGTGAGATGCCTGTTGCCGCAGTTGACGCAATTACGTGCGTCGGTGAAATAATAGTACGAACAACATCCACGAAATAATATTTGGTCACATGTGAGACGGGAATTCGTGTTCTGAGCTGGCCGTCTGTTTGAACCTTCTTGACTTTTTGATGTGATTTACCTAAACGTTTGAAATGAGGGTTTATAGACATGACGCAATTGTTAGTAGCGGTGTACTATATGTAATGTTGTTCTCTGTATAGTTCTTTGAAATAGAATATTGTTTAACGTACGAAAACAAATACGACACTTACAGTGTATAAAAAGAAAAGACAAAATAACACTTGTCGATATTGGGAGAAGATTAGCCTAACGTAACGCTAGACACCGTATCAAGGAAAACGGATATGTTACTGAATATAATATTATGAAGGAGACCATGTCTAGCAAATAATTGCAAACCCGCAGGCAACGCGATAGGGTTTGAAGCAGTACAACAACACTATTGCAGGACAACAATCTACAAAGTAACGAAAGTGCGTTAGCAAAAGCACAGTTTAAGTGGTAGAAGGCACAATTGCACGACAAATCACAGACGAATCACCTAAATCACAAAATCAGTGTAATTCGTTGATTTGTCGAGCAAATCGAATGCAAATGTGGTTGGTGGATTTGGGAAGATCGTACGATTTTGACAATATTTGCTAATTTACTTCATACTAGTGGAATCACATAGTTAGACAATCTGCTCGACATTACAATGTGTCTGGACATTCTGACTAAAGCGATATTGGTTTGAAAGTGTACTTGGAAGGTTTCGAAGCGGCGTGATTCGAAAACGACACCGATTTTAGCCAAGTGCACGAATAATGCATCCTCGGCGGCATCAAACAGAATATCAGTTGCCCATACCAGACGCATGCAAGACGTTGAATCTACACCAATTGTTGGGTGAATTTGAAATGCCGCCATAGCATTGTTTGCATATTATATTACACGGCGTTTCAAATTCAGGCAACATTTGGCATAAATTACTCGTCCCGCGTGCAACTGGTGCGGGCAAAGGGACAGCATGTTCTAAACTTCTAAAGGAAACTTCGGACACTCACTGGGACTGGATTCCTGATGACCAACTCAGAATGCTTTTGCTTTGTTTGGAACCGCATCGATCTTACGCAATACAACGTTTTCCTCTTCGCATCTGAATATTAATATTAGCTTGATGGTTTTGGATCGCCAAATACACCATTTTTAATTTACAATAGAAATGTATTCAGTTTTAACATGGATTTGCCTTTAATAGAACCATCAAACAAATATTGTTTTCATCATACAAGTCGCCTTGGCGTCTCCGAGATGCACTTACAATGATTCAAAGTTAGCGTATTCATATTCAGATTACACTTAATTTCTTGTCAAAATACCGATTTCAACTCCAAAAGTGGCATGCCTGCCACGATGCAACAGGCTTGACGCATCTGTTTACACCTGTTCACACCTGTTCACACCTGTTCATACGTATTCACTGTTCCACGCTTTGTTTTTGCGACAGAACTACGACAATAAAAAGGGAGTTGGTGGCGTGAATACAAATGACGGTGGATTCACTCGGCAGAAAGCCGACTATTAATTACAGGAGTATTGGTTCTGCAGCAGGCTCATTATTGGTCTACTTCCGGATACGACGTCGTCACGGTTGGGTGGACATTGGAGACAGCCGACGACACTTTCTGGATACAGCCATCGCGGATGTGACGTGCCCTCGACGCAATGGCGTGGTCGGACGTTATTGTACGACAGATAACAGCATTACCGAGCCAAAGTTATGCTCTTTTGATAAAAGCACACAAACTTTCACATATATGGAAATCATCACGCACGCGTACACACACACACGCGCACACGCGCATACGCACACACGCGCACACGCGCACACGCGCACATGCGCGCACGCGCACACGCGTACGCGTACGTGCACGCAAACGCAAACGCACGCTCACACACATCCCCGAGCCATCTCAGATTTTGCCATGGTCGCCATTGGCGGCTGGTTTTTAAAGATGGCCGTGGACACTTCTTGTTCAGCTGATATCTTAAGAACTGCAACACACACACATCCGTAATTTGGTGCCAAAATATGAGGGCAATAAGTTCAGGTGTTTTATTTGTGATCTTGACCTACATAAAGATCCGCCATTTTTGAGATGGCAGCTATGGAAACAAGTTCCCCTCTATCTCTACCCTCACCTAGAACCGTAATTATAGTTTTAATTTATTTTAAATAACTGGATTGCTTCTTGAATGTTTTGCCCACTGATTGATGGTGTATGTTTCGTGACATATTTGCACCAGTAATACGTACATAAACATCTGATGACTTTGGCTGTATTACGATCTTGTCTCTCTAGATTGTATGTTATTGGCTAAGTTATCAAAAGGAGGATTATCTGCGAGAAGTTCACAAACACTAGAACCTGTTTATGCGATCTACCTATTTAAATATGTGTTTTCCTAAGCATACTAAGCATACTTCAGTCGCCAGTGAACGTTCCGTGGTACTGTAGAAGAACCAGTAGAAGAAGAATACAAAGAAAACAACAAAATAAGAAGGCGAAGAAAAAGAAATATATCATGCAGTCTGTTAAAAAAAGTATTCTGGTCGTAATATAAAATTAGTCTTCTACATATGCAAATTAGTTCTTTTAGACATATCCAATACGTGAATTTTTACCTTGTAGAAGCTTTCGTAGGCGTAGCAACCCAACTTCTTCAGTATATGTGACGTATGACGTCATCGTACATGTGACATAGTTCGTAAATCCCTTCGTCTCGGTTGATTGGCTTTTTTGGCTTGATTTGGCCTTTCTGATCCATATGGCTTCTTTTATTTGTATAGTGGCCTCTTCAAGGTAGCGATTCACGTATTGGGTGTGATATGTCTAAAAGAACTCATTTGCATAGAAATGAACTATTCAGAGGACAATTTAGCAGTCTTCTACACAATTCGCCAAAACGAGATACTATTCCCTTATTTTTGCCTATTCACAAAACCAGTTGTGATTAATTGCTAGAACCGTGTATAGTTTGTTGCGTTAATGAGATCGTGACGAATTAGACCTACTCTTTTACCTAAGATATGTCCCGATTCCAATATACCTATACCGGTACTGTTTAATGTCTGCACGATTGGTAACCACGAATAGAGCAAAACTCCATTGTGGACAGGCACTCTTTGGTAAACGTATTGTCCAAATAAACAGTTAAGTGTTCGTATAATAATAATGATGAAGATAATAATGCAGTGTAAAAAACGCTGTCTAAAGTGTATGAGAACGGGGGAGACATGTTCCGAGCGATCGACCTGAGACAATGTTAGCGTTAAACTCGGATCTGGGTCAATGAATTCAGCAGCAAGTATTGTTGAGCACGCAGAACAATCATGACAGCGAGACTGACTTCCTGCAGCAAACATGGTTTGGCTAGCCATGTCAACGAGTATACGTAAACACACGCAGGCAAACACACGTACGCAAGCAAGCATACAAACGCACGCGCGCGCGCGCTCACACAAACACACACTCACACACACACACACACACACACACACACACACACACACATACATACACACACATACATACATACAAAATGCACAAATGCAACGGGAAAAGATTAGTTTAGCTTCTCATAAAACATGTTACGTCATCGAAGTCCAACACCAATTGTCAAGACAATAGGACAACAGTAATAAATATTTCAATAACAAGCCAAAGCACGAACTTACAAAATGTGCATATCTCGTTGATATAAAATGCACACGGCCAGAAAGTAGAGAGCGAATGTAGAGAATCTATGTTCGAAAGAACAGAAATATCAATTAATGCACAGATGCAGGTAGTGCAGCAAATCAAAAAATGAGACGTGCATCGAGGTACAGTGCGGAAACAATAGCAGACAGAGGAATCGCATGCATACAAATCTAGGCCGACTACTATTGTTAATATCGCAAAAGGATTTGAGAGCTTGGGAAAATAATTAAACATGCAAGGCGCACAATCTTTTGTTCCGCATTGATGTTTCCATTTTGTTCCGTTGTTGACGGAAGTAGTTGGCTACAGCGACGCCTACAAAATGGCACACGTGATGCCGTCAGTCAATAGTGTTTACATCACTGTCAAGGAAATTTATTTTCAGTATAAACTTACCTTTTTGATTTGGATGCTGATGTCAGTTGTGATCAATTTGCATTAGGAAAAAAAAAAAATTTGTTGGTGATCCAAGCGTCGATTTGGACATAGACCCTCTATGTATTACGCGCTGCCGACTATGTCGCAATGTCGGATGGTCAAAGACACGTCCAGCTCGCGCGCTAACGCCGAGGAACACGGAAATGACGTCATCGCTTGTTTGTCGCAAGTTCCGGTTCATGCACAAGTCTAGTTTGTTAGCGCCAGAAATTGTATACTAGACTAGTCGGGAGTGAAACACGCTAGTCTAGTGTACAGTTCATGGTGCTGCCAAACTCTACCGGCATTTCTGGCGAAACTGACGTACCAAGAACAAGAACAAGAAGGTTTTATTCTGACTCCGATATACAGTCTGTATGTAGTATCACTTAAAATAAACTATAAGTGTGCAAATATCGCCATACATAAAAGTGTCATGTAGTTTCTATTAAAGGGATCAGTGATTCCTATTAAGACGTTACAGTCGCTTTCATAGGAGCCATTAGAATAATTGTTCATATCATTTATACCAAAAAAGAAGTGCGCTGTGCAGCAGAAGAACGAAGGAGCGAACGTGTGTACACAACTATTCATGCTGGCATATGTATGTATTGGAGTATTTGTGATAACACATTGTATTAAATGAATGATAGCTGACGCACATTCACATCAATATACTTGCATATTCGTATATATGCATATATCTAAATATTTGCACACACACACACACACACATATATATATATATATATATATAAAACACATATCCATACATGTATATATATATATATATATATATTTCACCAACCGTCTCCATTCCCATCTATCTTTCGCTCTCATTCTCCACTCCTCTCCAAATCCTTCCAAATCTCTCTTTACGCAGTCCTCCCATCGCAGTCTGCTTTCTTTGCCAACCGTTCTACTCCTATTGATAAATCATATAATGTGTATATATATATATATATATATATATATATACACACATTATATGACACAACCTTTATAGGCACTGCATTGATTGCTGCCGAAACAGGCATAGCCTAATTGACATATATAATGTGTGTGTGTGTGTGTATATATATATATATATACATTATATGATTTATCAATAGGAGAAGAACGGTTGGCAAAGAAAGCAGACTGCGATGAGAGGACTGTGTAAAGAGAGATTTGGAAGGATTTGGAGAGGAGTGGAGAATGAGAGCGAAAGATAGATGGGAATGGAAACGGTTGGTGAAAAAGAGCAGTGCAGGTTCGGTGAGGGAAAAGAATAAATATAACATAAATCGAGGATCTGAATCGAGGCCAACTCACCTCTGACATACAGGGAAACAAGAGGAGAACGACAACAATTATAACTATATTATATGTTGAAATATATAAGGAACAAATAAATATTATTCTGATTCCGATTATGATTCTATTTGCAGCATGGGAACACATTGAGACGCCCGAGTCTGATCGACGACGCCAAGTTCGACACGATCACCAACGCCGAATTCCACAGACTGCAGCGGACATCCCTTCACTCGGAGGATGAACATACAGAGGATGACGTATTCGCCGTTGCCAATGGCGACGATGGAGTGGCACCGGAAGCGATGCAACTGCGCAGGTGCAACCTGCTGCTGTCCATCCGGGAGATGAGCTCGCTATCGCGTCTCTTCCGCTTCTTCGAGGTAACCGTCATCGGTCTCGTTCCGATATATTGCGCTTGCTTCGTTTAACGCTGGATTTTCTTTCGTCTGCTTTTTCCTGCTTTCTTTTCATTTATGATATAGTACTTGGTAATAATAATAATAATAATATTTGCGTCCTAAATAGTGTCGATTTCCGTTTATACAAGATGCCCATGCCAATTAGGCTATTTTATTAGCAAAACGTTGGAAAACAGTCAATTTCAAAGTAATTATTGTGGATCGAGGATGGGTAGCGTTAGAGCTTCGGACTCTCAATTGAGAATTTTTGGGTTCGAATCCTGTTGTTGCCGTTTCTAATTTCGGGCAAGTTCGTTCACTTCGTTTGGCTACAGTTCACCCAACTGTATGAATTAATACATGGTGAATATTTGAGTGCGACTAGTTGTGGAGCAGTAATTACAGCTAGGCTGAATGCTTCACTTTGAAGTCGGGAAGGTGTTCTCTTTAACAGGTCTGCCATGGAGTAAAGCGTAAAGCCTTCTGAGCAGTCCTAAAGACTGGATAATGTGCTGTATAAGAACTTACCTCTTTATAAATCAAGCATGTCAATGGACATTCACGTATCCTGCATGCTTTTTCCTGTATGCTATTTACCATATTGGTTTTGATTGATGACACACATGTACCTTTATGGTGCCATGCATCGTACGGGTTTTCGTAAGCACTAAGGATTTAGGAGGAATACCGCCGAATCCCGGTTAACAACAAGTTTGTTTCGAAGGTAAAACTTGCGGTAACGTACACATTTACTTGCTTTCGTCGCACAAATAATAACCTAGTAGCGGTATCCTAGGCAGATATCGGACATAATGCAGCATATGTGGCTTAATGAAGGTAAGCCTGTAGTTAACATTCTGGTGGACCGCGACAGTCGATCAGAATAGCAATGACACAGGCTGATTATCCGAAACTGATAAAAAAGCATAAAAAAGTAGATGATAAGGAAGTGTCGCCTTCACGAAGTGCTTTCCTGATCGCTGAAAGTTCTAAAACTCAAGGAAGCAGATGAGGAAGACCAAAACTAAGAAACTTAGATGGAAAGGCAGCGTGAAACGAGCTCTTAGGAGGACACGAGCGACCACGAATGAGAGACACAGTGAATTGGAGATTATTAGTAAGCAAATTAGAAAAGATACGAATTGATGTGGTCGCCACGCCGCAATGGAACAAGGGGAAGAAAAAGAAAACCGGCAAAAACGTGATACGTGTTCATACACATTTATACAAAATTTTAAGTCAAAAGGACGGATTTAAAACAAGACAATGTGGCGTGTCAGCGTCATACTTATTTGATTACAGTAAATCAATATAAACAGCTGGTGTCGGACAAATGCGTGTCACCATCACAATTTGCTTTCCTGACCGGTGAAAGTTCTAAAACTCACCACACGCACAACCGACATTACCAGTGGCTATCACAACCAAGTTCAAACAGGCTTTCTCGCGCACGGGCCAACGGGTGCCTGGTACAATTTCATTCGTAAATTACAACGAGAGAGTCGGTTCGAAGATCACTTCCGGTTGTGCGTGTGAAGTGTGAAATCGCCGCCAAACATGGCGGCGTACACGATATCGCACTCAGATGCGATTGCGCTTCCTGTATCAGTGACAACATCGGGCGTTTTCTGACGGTGGATGTCGGGCGACAATGAAGTTGTATCGATCTGGTAACGAAATACGTTATCAAAGATGGGCTTTGTCTATGAATGTATTCCATTTCGCCGGGTGGGCTTTGTGTTCGATTCAAAATTTGAACCGATGTTGTTGAATAGAACGCTGTCGGCGCACAAACGACAACAAAAGTCTGTGAAGTGAAAACCCCGTCGGCGTTGAATGTATAATGGAGAATCACACTCTGTGGTCGATATACCGCTCCGGGTTATATCGAATTCAGCATGTCGTCCGGATGTCAACCGTGCCGTATCCTTTGCGTGCTAATTCTGGTCAGCATTGTCACGTACGACGTTTTTCTGCACGGTTTGGTGATACGCCTATTGCTTTACACTTCAAAGTCTGCCATAGGCAAATTGCACATCATTTGAGAAACATAAAAAGGGAGTTTGAATTCTGAAGAGAATCATATACTTAGTCATCGGTGCAAGCGTCGAGCGATGGTATTAGTAGGCACAGTGCAAACATTCGTACCGTGCAAGCGACGATCATATTTCGGTCGTCAAGTGTACCGCCGCCAACTGTCAACTCTGTCATTAGTGTATGCTGCGCGACAATCCCATTAAAGATGGTTGTTCGCAATATTGACATGTGCCTTGACAGCTACCTAAACATGTAGGCCCAAGTGTCAAATGCTTGCCGTGGCGCGTACTTCCACCTGTTTCGCATCGCCAAAATACGCGTAAGCTTGACGACCACGGCGTGCAAGACTATAGTACGCTCGCTCGTGACGTCACGACTGGATTACGGCAATGCGTGCTCTATGGCATCACTGACCGCCTGATGCATCAAAGTTGTAGTACAGATCAAGCGGAGCGACTGGCAACATAGCGTCACCGAAGGACTTAAATTCTTCACTGGTTACCGGTGAAGTGGCGCATTGAGTACAATACATTGATCCTGGTTTTTAATGTCATACACAACCAGAAACCCGCTTACCTTGCGTCACTAATCACTCGCTAAGTTGCACGCCGGTCACTTCGATCTGAGGACCGCGCCTTTCTGACTGTGCCGCAAGGTAATCCGGCTTGATATTGCCTCAAAACGCACTATTTTTAACTTGCTTTTAATGTGTAATATGTTGTTTTCAGGGTATCTATCTTCCTATTCGTTGCACAATCTATTTTAATTGAGTTTAATTTGGTTTACAATTTACTATCTTAGCCTCATTTTTAATAAATACGTAGTTTTTTTGTTATATATACATATATATATATATATGTATATATATATATATATATATACAATATTTATAGCCATAACGTTTATTTTAACGACGCTATTTTTAAAAGTATGAGGTTAAATTTATGTTTTACACCACTAAGTTTATGTATATAATATATACATAAGACTAAAATAAAACAATATATTATATTGTTTTATTTTAACGACTCTGTACACACAAATGAACAGAGTTGTACTCTGGAGAATAGTGTATAAATAAAGTTTATTATTATTATTAGAAAACGTTAATCTAATATCATTGTGACAAGAAAGCTTTCTAAACAATCTACTGTATCTTTAAAAAAAAACAACGATAGATATTTACAAAGATATTGCATTGGTGGTACATATAGTAAGCGTCGCTTCCTAAATGCTGATTCGTTTCGTATCACAGAACTCCCAAGCGGCCATCTTGCACGTCGAGTCGCGAGCATCTCGTCGTAAGAACGCCGCTGGATTTGAGTTTCTCGTCAAGATCGAAGCCACGCGAGACTCTGTCAGCAACCTCGTTAAGTCTCTACAGAGCAGCTCCATTGTAATTGACGTTGTCATACTGACGGACAAAAGTGCCGATGAACAA
>CM034542.1:20210633-20352278 GCA_020002185.1 Paraescarpia echinospica
GACAACTTGGCGAGAAAACCTTGGGAGGAAATCTCAGTAATAGAAGTGTCTGTAAAATTGTGTTAAATTAAGCCACATGCTACTAAAAAAGTCACATTTATAAGCAAAAAAACAAGCATTTGGTGACACCCTTATAATTGTAACAACCAGGAACTATTACTTAAAGTAATTTTTTTTTTTTTAAACCTACAATACTTACAAAGCCATAACTTGGCATATGAACTCGACTTGTATTTACCCAAAATTGCACGGGATGGTTTTATGTTTGGTGAAGGGGTCGTGCCAAAAATGCAGAACGAATTTTTGCTGTCTTTCAACATTGTAGCAACATGTTTATGAAGCTGTATCAAACTTAATATGCATTTGTTTACAAAAAAAACCCGTCTGAATGTCAATATCATGTTTGTACTTACAACCATACCAAATTTTCTTTTGGGGAGTTTATCAAAATGAAATAAAATGCCATTTTAAGGTGATTTTTGACATATTTTTTTATTGTCTTTAAACACATTTAAAGATTTCTAAACAACATAAAAAATCAATTCTTTTTGGTCTGGAGGATTGTTTAGTATCTGAGGCAATATATATATATATTTGTCATTTTGTACTATTATTGTTCTTAATGCTAGAATGATATGCTGCCCGCCAGATTGTTTTGTGATAATAAGTATTTATTTTAATAATTTGTTTTCGTTCATATTGAATACGAGATATTCAAATAACAAAACCAACCACTAGGGCCTAAGAGTCTCGCGCCTCGTTTTCACTTTGGAGTCAGCTGGCGACATCGGTTGCGCTGTCGCCTGCATAGGGAATAGGATATATATTTTCATCTGGGATATAATCACAGGAATGACACAGAAGACTGATGATTGTTTCTGTTTCCTACTGAAAGAAATCAAACAGGTGGGAGAAGTTTTGTACGTAACAACGTTACAGTAATCGAGTTTAGCGTTGGTTATAACTGAACACCTGTAATATCGCTCGGGCGATGTTTCTACGTCGTAACTTGACGTAAAGCAGTTTGTGCTTCATTCGGGGATTCAGCAGCCACATGAGACATATACAACCGATCTCGTTAATACTGTTCTGTTTTTATAGGCAGTTAATGCGGTGGGGAAACTGTTGTAGGTAATTATGTTCACGGTAAACGTGCGTTTTATCAGCCCTACGCAAAGTTGTCGACCGGGCTGTATTACAGGTATAGAGCAGCTATAACCACCGCTAAAACGATTACAATAAATTTTTTACTTACAAAACTCCCCCTATCGCTTTAGGTTAATTTTTTATTAGTCAGAAACCAGAACTATTATCAGTATCTATATGCCGTTCATGCGATTACACCCCAAAACAAAAAACATCGTATTCCCTAAGCAGGCGCCGAGTTACTTCCTGTCGCCAGTCGGCTCCACTCATGTATCGTAACACACTTACAGACGTTGTTGCGAAGGCAAGCCGGGTTGACTACAAGTACCCAGAGCTGTTCTTCTCTTGCCTGGTTCCCTCGATCAAACGGCTAGAGCAGAAAACTTGACAACTTTCGAATACGTCAGACTTACACCGACTAGTTACGACGTAGTCGAAAGTTTTCAAGTTTACGTTATTGTGACGTCACGCCGGCTTAGAGTATTAGCGCATTCGGTGTCGGGCGGTGTAGAGAACACACTGCAGTCGGAGGGAGTCTGGTTTTGTCTGATGTGGTCTGATGTGTCTGGTCTGGTCTGGTCGGGTCAGGTCGGGTCGGGAAAAAAGTACCAGTGTACCCCGGCTTTAAGGAGTTGACAGTACTTCCACCAGACGGGACTTTTCGGAACAACACTCGACTTCGGAGGCAGAACAGACGTATTAGAAGAATAAACTAGCTGGTATTGTCCTACCACACAAACCGCCTATGGATGTAAACTTTGTAAGAAGCCGGCGGAATTAAGCTTCCTTACGTAAATTGAAACCAATCGCATATTTTATTCTGGCCGGACATATAAGTCTGATGAAAATCAATATAATATTATTAAATTTAAAAAGATAAAAACATCATACTGGTTGACCTGTTTTCGTTTGGGGGCACTCTCAGTTCCTGCGTAAATTTCTGCAAAGTGCTTTAGCGTGGATCCTAAATTATATTCCAACCTATAACTTAATGTTGCCATTGAAAGTGTAGTTTTACCGTAATCAATCACCATTGATAGTTTTATCATGTTTGTACGAATGACCATCGTGATGTCTTCCGCTAAATCAAATTAAATGTCTGGAGTCTAATCGGAAATCAAAGTAAAATGGCAGCCACACTGGCGATTAATTGTTATGAGCCTTTCTTTAGATGTCAATTGCATTTTGAACTCCGGTATTTAACAACTACTCTCGCTAATTACCTGGGAGTATTCTAACAATCGAACGATGCTATTTTTAGATTACGAGCGTCGACATTAATATAAATCACGTAGGCGTGATTTACTTATATTCGTACTTTATGGAAATAATGGTATTCCGCCCCCCGTGGTTAATTGCACTGATGTTTGCGTTTCAATGCGCTATCGTGTCCTGGCATTCGGCGTAATTAAAACAGCATTGTCACTACTTTCTGATTAATATCGATATGTCATTATATGCAACACAAACGTGCCGTGTGAAACGCACAACTGGGTAGATTGATTTATCGAGTGGGCTTTCGTAAAAACGACGCACCGAAACAATAGCGTTCAGACGCTGTCTCAGTTGCAACCGGCTTGTTAAAGGCGACTCTGCCGTTTTCAACGAATTGACGTCTGCTGACGTCACGCGTGCGAGATTGCTTTGACGACGGGCTGAGAACCTGCGGAAACTGATTTCAATATCTTTTGTTGTCTTTCAGCGGACGACCGATTCCACTGGTGGAATATACACTCGACGAAATTAAAACGTGGTAAGTGCAGTCGATATATTATTCACGTTTCAGTCCAATCACCTGTCGACATTCCGTTCACCGAAGCCCCGGTGCATCATGGGTGCCGTTTTCACCAGTTGGTTATGTACTGTGTTAAATTTAACACGCATCCCTATGCAGTGTAAACACTGTTAGTCTTCTGTCATGCCGTAAAGTCAGTCCTAAGTAATCTTTTGCCTTGCTTCAATTCGCCCGAGCTCGAAATTATCTAGTGTGTTTACATTCATTCGTTCTACATGTTCGGTTTTTATTCTAATTGCACAGACAGTAATTCCTTTCACATGTTTCAAACGTGTTGTCACAAAAATAACGATTTATCATTTATTGTAGTCACTAACTAAAAAGCCCATCCTCCGGATGGCGCTGCATACGTAAATATGCAGAAGACAGTTTCCCAAAGTATTGGATTTAGACGTTTGCTACGACATAAATTTGAATCGGAACATCAATCGATGTACGTCCGTCTAACGTACGATACAAATAATAAAACCAATAAGAACCATTAACCAACGACGAATTTGGAATCGAAATAAATAAAGACGTTACTTTTCTTCCGTATATACAAACAAGCGCGCACGTATACACACACACACACACACACACACACACACACACACACACACACACAGACACACGCACACACACACACAAACACACAAATACACACACTCACTGACACATACACACACACACGCTATTATCTAGCTATATAAAAAAACTTGGTATGTAAGTAATCCTGAACCCTGTATGGTGGACTCATACAGACATCAATTAAAACAGTTAACGTGGGTCTTACTCTACGCAGGGCGACGGTCTACCGGAACCTGATGGCGCTCTATCCGACACACGCATGCGCAGAACACATCCGGGTATTCTCCCTTCTGGAGCGCGAATGTGGCTACAGCGAGAACAACATTCCTCAACTGGAAGACGTGTCGAATTTCTTGAAAAGTAAGAACACCGTTGTCTACAAGAAATACAAGTAATGACGAATTGTTGTTCTCCTCTTGTTCATTTGTCTGTCAAGGGTGGCGCTGGCCTCGATTCCGATTCTTGATTTCAGTTATCTTTTTTCTTTTCCCTCACTGATCTTACATTGCTCTCTCCACCATCCGTCCCCATAATACAGCGGCTAAGGGATATGATTGTGCACTTTTTGACAAAAGCATGAACATTGGCACATACGTAGATTACGAAATGTAGATTCATTTAAAGCTAGGTACTCATCGTTATCGACATGGTACCGAGCCGCAACATCGATTTTTAAAATGGCCGCGACGGAAATCCATTACCCAGATATATAAGCTTCTAAGCATCATAAAAACATGTTCTTTGTGTCTACCCCAACATTTCCAGGGTCAAGGAAACCATTTCTGTCTTATAGAGTATCCAAGGATGACAGTCATGTTGAAATTCAAGATGGCCAGATATTTCAGCTTCTAAACAACATAACACACGTTCTTTGTGTATTAACCAACATTTTCAGAGTCAAGGATTCCATTTCTGCCTTATGCTATATCCTCAGATGAAGGCCATATTGATATTCAAGATGGCTGCCAATCACCAATTATGACAAGGATCACAATCACACTGACTGACGTACCAAACACAGTACTTCCCACCATTGCAGATTGCTCCATATCTCGACACAACGGTGGTGGATGATGATGCTATCCTGATGTAGATGGTCAGTTGATGATGGTGCCCAGCAATAATGTATCATATATATTACATCTCGGTATTTTGCTGACATCCTCAAGCAAACAACAAGAGAACGCAGAATACATTGCAGAACCATTCATGGGTTGTTTCGTTAGTTGCTACACTGTATAAGGTCATTCGTTACCGGTGCATATGTAACAATCAGCACACAAGATCAGGTAGTTTTGACCACAGTCCAGAAAGCCACTATCGACCTGCAGTACCTCCAGCCATGAACACACAAGGAAGCGGACATCGGCAACTTATTACTCTATGCAGCACAATGTGTTCACCAAGGATATCTCAAAGTGGATATCCGGCAGCGTATACAGATGTGCTTATTCTGGCCATAAGGCAATTCCTTGCTGTTGAAATAGATGAACGTTTTGGCATTGAAACCCACTTTTGTCCCATTGCAACCCATGCCATTGCCAGCAACCTATGAAATCGGAAACATTAATGCTATGTTATGTAATATGAGTTGGTGTGACATAGTTTTCAGTTTCCTTGGTCGAGGGAAGAAGTCGGCATGATTAGCATGGGCTCCATTCCCCGCTGTTACAGATGTCTTCCACGCCCTGTCATCACAATCACAAGAAGTCAACTCATGTACACCAAATGAGATTGAGAGGTTCATCACCGAAATTTACATTCAGAAGTTTACATTTAGCAGGGTGGATGAAACAAGGAAACAGCTGTTTATCCAGGGATCTGGTACGACTTAGAATACCCCACCAACAAAACATGCACTGTGCCAATATGTGAGAAGGGTTGTTTATCTAATCGGTTATATGATGTCACAAGCTCTTGTGCCAAATCTCCATCTGCCTGGTCGTGGACACTGTGGTTGGAGTGCAACTGATTCAGTATGGAGACAATGCTGGACTTGAACTCCCAGGGACACCGATGCCATGCCATGACCTAGTGCATCGTGGATTACAAATCTAAGTGTAGTCCAATTTATATATTATTTTTCATGACTATGTATGTTGTGATGTATATTATGGTTGAAACTATAACTTAATAACATTTGGCGGCAGCCTGAAAGGATATAGTCGTGAAGATACGTACAATAGACCAGATATGGATTCCTAAACCAAACACACGTTCAGATCATGTTCCTAGAACGTATATATGCACGACAACCATCTTGATACTCTGTGTGACCATCATTTGATGGTTGTAACCTATTTATATCCATGTACACGTGTATTACTAGAATAAACACAAAGAGTATGTTTTTGCGCTGCACGAAAACTTAGTTAAACCAAAATGTATGATTTTGGATGTCGGCCATGTTGATTTTTAATATGTCTGTCATCTGGGGATGCAATATGTGGAAGAAATGGATTAATTAACCCTGAATATGTTGGTATAGACACCAATATCATATTTATGTGTTGTGTAGAAGCAGAGATATTCGGACAGATGATTTCCATGGCAGCCATTTTGTTGTTCAACATGGCTGTCATTTGGGAATAATGCAAGTGGCACAATTGGATTCCTTTATCTTGAAACATATGAAACACCTATGGATTCGTCATATGGAGTACTCAATATCAAGAGGCACTAAAATTATGTTCGTAAAACGTTTATGCATGGCAGCCATCTTGAATTTCAATATGGCCGTCATCTGATGATATAGCATATGGCAGAAATGGACTCCTTGACCCTGAACATGTTGGTTTAGACACAAAGAACTTGTTGACATGTTGCTTAGAAGCTGGGATATTTGGGCGATGGATTTCCACGGTGGCCATTTGAATTTCAATATAGCCGTCATCTTTGGATACTGCATATGACAGAAATGGACTCCTTGACCCTGGAAATGTTGGTTTAGACACCAAGATCATATTGATATGTTGTTTAGAAGCTGATATTCTTGCCTTGTGGATTTCCGTGGCGGCCATTTAAAAAATAAAATCAAGATGGCGGCTAGGTACCATGTTGATAGCGATGGGTGCCTAGCTTTATATGATTCTACACATCAAAAACTACATATGTGTCAATTGTCATGTTTTGTCAAAAAGTGCACAAATTGTCAAATGTCTGGCTCTTAGCTGCTGTTCTTCCATCTCTCTCTATCTTTCGCTCACGTTCTCCATTCCCTTCCCAATCCTTCCAAATATCTCTTTATATAGTCCTCCCATCGCAGTCTAGGTCGTCGCCCTTGCCTCCTTTTCCCCTCCGCTCTCCGGGCATCTCCTTTCTTTGCCATCCGTTCTTCTCCCACTGAACATGAATATGCAAAACTAAACACGATTAGAAACTCATGATACGCGAACATTCGACATGTAGAATAACTATTTGCAAAATTACAAACATGAATGCTGACAAAATTTCCCTTCACACATATACTAAACACTCAAAATCACCGAAAAACGTGTGCATATACGTGTGACTGTGTGCGTGTGCGTGTGTGTGTGGTGTGTGTGCGCGCGTGTGTGTGTATGTGTGCGTGCGTGCGTGTGTGTGTGTGTATCTGTGTGTGTGTGTATATGTGTATGCGTGTGTGTGTCTGTGTGCGTGAGCGTGCGTGCGTGCGTGTGTGTATGTTCGTGCGTGTGTGTGCGTGCTTGTGTGTATATACAGAATGAACAAACTAATTTCTTGAAATGGAAACCTGTCAAATTACTAAAATACGTAATAACCAAGTTTGTGTGTTATGGCAATGCGAAGTATCTTGTCGTGTGCTTGGACGGTATGCATTATTTGATGATACGGTGCTGTCTATAAGAACTCGTGACGTTTCAGGGCAGACTGGCTTCCAACTGCGGCCCGTAGCGGGGCTTCTGTCGGCGCGAGACTTCCTCGCTAGTCTCGCCTTCCGCGTCTTCCAGTGCACGCAGTACATCCGACACGGTTCCAAGCCTGACCACACCGTCGAACCGTGAGTGTTGTTACAAGGTGTTTCGATTTGTCGTAGGAAATGCAATAAAAACGTTTTGTGTAGCTAAAATATCAGTTGCGCTTCGGTTCTTCCCAGACCCTAAGTTTAAGTTAATGCAAAACACTTTCGAAAATCATAGATAATAGATACTCGGATAATCGACTGTCATTTTATGGCCTTTTCATTTGGCATACGTGTATACTAATTGACGGAAAACCAGATTTTAATATCACCAAATTGCACCTTTTCGAGTGTTTTGTTTTCCAAAGTGTGTGTGTGTGTGTGTGTGTGTGTGTGTGTGTGTGTGTGTGTGTGTGTGTGTGTGTGTGTGTGTGTGTGTGTGTGTGTGTGTGTGTGTGTGTGTGCGTGTGGGTGAGTGCGTATGTGTTTGGTGTGCGTGCGTTCGCCTGCGTGTTTGTGTATGCGGTTACGTTTTGTGAATACATGCTATATTGAGTATAAAATAACCTTTATTGAATTGAATTTATCACACCTACAAAACAGCGACGCATGCTTTCAGGGACTGCGTGCACGAATTACTGGGTCACGTGCCGATGTTAGCCGACCCAAGCTTCGCGCAGTTCTCGCAAGAGATAGGCCTAGCGACCCTTGGCGCATCCGACAGAGACATAGAGAAGTTTGCCACGGTAAGAACGTCGTCCTCGTCGGCCGAGCTTGTACTAACTACACTCTAATTTAAAACTGTGTCACTTACTTGGAACGCACAAATTTGGTCACTTACGTTGAGCGCAGTGGCACTGTGGATAGAGCACCGGATTATTAATCGAGAGAATCCGGGTTCGAATCCTGTTCTGCCGGGTCGAACCTTGGCCATGTTCGTTCGCTCTACGTTGCTCCGGTTCACTCAGCTGTATGAATGAGTACCTGGCTATAGACAGTGGTGGATATTTGTGTACGATGTGTATACTTCCCACCGAAGTCTCGATGTTGTACAATTCAACTGTATTGACTCGCGAAGTCGTACATTTCACCTGTATTAATTCATGACGTCTTATATTTAAGCTGTTCTCATTCACGACGTTGTATATTTCAGCTGTACTTGTTCACAACGATGTATATATCAGCTATGCTGATTCAAGACGTCGTATATTTCAGCTGTGTCTGTTCACGACATTGTATATTTCAGCAGTACTGGATAACGACGTCGAATATTTAAGCTGTATAGATTAACGGCGTTGTAAAATTTAGCTATGCTGATTCACGATGTTGTATATTTCACGTGTGCTGATTCACGACGTTGTATATTGCAGCTATACTCATTCACGACGTTATATATTGCAGCTATACTCATTCACGACGTTGTATATTTCAGCTGTTCTGATTCACGACGTCGTTTATTTCAGATTTACTGGTTCACGACGTCGTATATTTCAGCTGTGCTGATTCACGACGCCGTATATTTCAGCTGTACTCAGTCACGACGTTATATATTTTAGCTGTACACGTTCACAATGTCGTATTATATTTCAGCTGTACTGGTTCACGACGTTTTATGTTTCAGCTGTACTCATTCACAACATTGTATATTTCAGCTATGCTCATTCACAACGTTGTATATTTTAGACGTACTGATTCACGACATTGTATATTTTAGCTGTACTCATTTACAACTTTGTATATTATTTTCAGCTCTACTAGTTCACGACGTTGCATGTTTCAGCTATACTGGTTCACGGTAGAGTTCGGCCTGTGTCGCCAGGCGGGGGAGGTGCGAGCTTACGGGGCCGGGCTACTGTCGGCCTACGGGGAGCTCAAGTACTCGCTCTCGGACAAGCCGGAGAAGAAGCCCTTTGAGCCGAACCTGACCTCCGTGCAGCCGTACGATGACCAGGACTTCCAGAAGGTCTACTTCGTGTCGGAGTCGTTTGACAATATGAAGGAGAAAGTCAGGTAAGACGTTCTCTTTGGTGTGTGGAGCGCAGTGGCGCTGTGGATAGAGCATCTGACTCTCATTTGAGGGAACGCAGGTTCGAATCCTGTTTTGCCCTTGGGCCAGTTCGTTCACTCTACGTTGATCCAGTTCACTGAGCTGTATGAATGAGTACCTGGCTATAGACAGTGGTGGATATTTGTATACGAATAGTATTTGCGCATTAAAGGCTTAATGCTTCCCAGAGAAGTCGAGATGTTGTTCGATTGAACAGGTCTGTCAGGGAGTAAAGTAAAAAAATGCTTTCGGCAGCACTAAGGACTAGATAGTTCTCTATATAAAAACCTTTAACTTACATTTAGATATCAATCATTGGAGACGTCACCTTCGAAATATGCCTCAAGCTGGCGACACTGTTGTCATAATAAGATCTCAACAATTACAAATGTATTTAATTGTAGGCAATTTAAAAAAATACTAAATATGTTCAACTATCAACTATTTCGCATAAATTCAGTATAAAACAAGTTCAAACGTTTTTCGTTATAACTTTTTTAACGAATTCAGTGGACAACAATTCGTGTTAAGCAGGTTTAATCATTGTCTATGGTGGAGATGTTTAGTTGTAAAATAAATAAAAATGCGTGTATATCCCACTGTAATCGAAGGAAGAGTACAAGCGTTTGTCTGATCCGCGTCATTTTATACATTTTAGGCGCGTATGCAATATGCATGCTCTGTATAATAAAACTGCAGGTCAGATATCAATTGTTTTACGCATAACAAATGGTAGCGGGAAAAGACAACATAGTCCGTAACATTTAGTTTGAATTTATTAAATTTTATCATTGTGAGGGTGAAATAAATATCAAATGGTACCGTTGCGATAAGCATTCCGCTGCAATTATACTCGAATGTGGCGTAGTACCACACGTAATCGGACGCAGCCATCCGTTTCGTTCAATTACAACTCCGCGCAATTTGCACAGGTGCAATCTGACATAAAGCGAAAGTGTAATGTTGTGTACGTGTTTGCAGGCAATACGCCGCATCGATCAAGCGTCCGTACGAGGTCCGGTATGACCCGTACACGCAGTCGATCCATATCTTCGACGACAAACGACTGATCCAGGACGTGACGGCCGTACTGAAGGGCGACCTCAACTTTCTCCACAACGCCTTACAGAAGGTGCATTCGCTCACTATCATGTGAGCCTGACGGGAGAAGGGATAGGACGTGTAATGCTGCAACGACGACAAACTACCAAACGATGGAGACGAATAGGAAGAGGATGAATGTATAAACTAACTGCAAAACGTAATGTTGTTTGGACGTAACGTGAGGCAGACTCCAGGGGCGTATTTGGGGCCACAAAGGACGGCACACTTTCGAAATTGATTTTAATCTTTTCATTGCCGTAGTAATGCTGCTTTAAAGGGAGGTTCGTATTTGGTTTAGGTGATAACCAAACATACATTGACGTTCACCAGGAGCCTTCAATTGCATCCTCCCAGGCGGGAAGATTATTATGTCACTTCATACGGCTTACTATGGTTCGGTTCGTAACTCAACATATTCCTAAATTTTATGTAGGTTTGTTTCCCAAGGAGTTCGCAAAAAAGGGTTTGTGTAAACCCCGTGAAAAAAAATACCCGCCTACGGCCCTGCATTAATTGTCATCATATAGTCAGTTGTGCCACTACGTGTTGTCGTGAACAACTAATGGGTGATTTGGCTTGACTCCCTTCGGCATATAATCCCAAGATCCTAGATACGCCACTGGTAGACTCTGTCTAAATGTGTCAATAACCGCTCATTGCATGATATATTTGTTTCTCGTCAAACAAGACATCGTACAAGAACAGTTTATATCTACCAGGTGGCAACAGATTCAAACGCGTAGAAGACGTTGTTTCCTCTTTGCTTTTTGTCCAGTAGTTCTACCAATCCTCATCCTACAAGTTTACTTATAATGGTTGAAAGATTGAAAAGATTCACTTTACAAAATCTCTAATTTACTATGACCCGCATGACGCCGTTATTGCCTCACCGGGTCAAATACAAATTTATTATTTACCCTTAAATGCTGGCATCCGCACTACTGACTATGAAGACAATTTGTTGTAGTAGATGTTGTCTGGTGTCTCTTTGTGTAAACTTGTTGTTATTGGAGGTTATATAGGTTATATTATTACATGTTTTAAATGCATAACAATTAAATATGAGAAATAACTTAATTTAACCTAACAAACGTCATGTTTAGATAAACAAAACAAGAAAACATAATGTTTTTGCTTTGCAAATACCTAGTCCATTATGTACGCTGTATAAAAGCAAGAAACCGTTATTTCCTTGTTATAATTGTGTCACACGCTTACGGGGTACTTCCGAAGGTTTGTGTATCGTTCTGCAGCTGGTCAATAATATGGATTGGAATGCAAAATTCCTGTCAACAAAATCTTAGCTGAATACCTCCTCAATAAACTACTGCATCCGCAACTAAATTACATCCATGATAATTGTGCATCATTGAAGTGCGTGCTTACTCTGCAAAGTCAACTAAGCGTTTGCAAGAAATGTACTGCTTATGTGCGCCAACAATTTATTTATTGGATACAACTGTTTAGGTATCCAACCCATGTTCTTAGCGAAATCTGACGACGGCTGTATCAAGGCCACGAATAATATCCAATGATATATTGCTTTGCAAAGTAGTAATTGTGTAATGTAAAGATGGTGATACATTTACGTCGTAGAGGCCTAGTACTGACGATAATTTGATAGATATGATGACGACAACAACAACTAATACGGCGAGGAAGATGGCAACAATTACTGGTATAATTACGGTAGCATCATAACAATACAACTATGTTTTAGTATTAATATGTTTAATTCAAATGCATTACCTATTGTAACGTTGGCTTCCGTTGACCTGTTTCAAGAAAGATAGGTCCAAATTGAGCATGTCAATAAAATTACGGCAACAAATTGTCTTGGGTTATTGTTTAAAAAATGTGGTTTCATACACGAGTACGTGTACATGGTGTGTCCTCTTGCTCAAGCGTGTGCGTGAACATAATACACGTGTGCCGTGGGCAGTGTGTGTTATAAAGTCTTAGTCCGAAGATTGGTAAAGCGCCATTTTGTTTTGATTACCAAGTGTCGTCTGGTGACCAAAAACAATCCTACCTGTCACTAATCATCTGCAGTTTTACACAAATGGGATCATTATTACGGTAACTCACGATGATAAGTTGTAAAACACATTGCCTTACACATTACAAGTGATGAGATGAACACTCATTCCTAAATTGTCGTATTCGCTGTTTATCATTATCAACATCTGGAATTGAATTCTGAATTAAACCCAAACGGCACTATGTTTTGTTACAACAAGGCGTGGAATATGGATAGCCATATTTATTTCATATAAAGTTGCAGCTGTTTAAGCTCTTTTTAAGAAAGTGTATGTAGAACGTGAATCACATATACTTATTTGATCATACCTTCTACAATATATATTTGTCTTCGGCATTTTAAATATTATTCGATAAATTATGCTTTTGCAAAATTCCTATATAAATCCGAAAAAAATATATCCGCGTGCCATACAAGGTCTGTGTTCTGCGTATTGAAGTAGTCGGCTATGAAAGTGAAGTTTCTTTATATGTATGGCACGCGGATATATTGTTTCGTCTGTTATCTAAACATAGCATATTGTGTGGAATGAGGAAAGTGTGTGCGTGTGCGTGAGCGTGTGTGTGTGTGTGTGAGTGTGTGTGTGTGTGTGTGTGTGCGTGCGTGCGTGCGTGCGTGCGTGCGTGAGCGAGTGAGCGTGAGCGTGTACGTGTGAGCGTGTGTGGTGGTGTCTCCCTCTCCCTCTCCCTCTCCCTCTCCCTCTCCCTCTCCCTCTCCCTCTCCCTCTCCCTCTATGTGTGTGTGTGTGTTTTAGTGTGCGTGAGCGTGCGTGTGTGCGTGTGTGCGTGTATGTGTATCGGAAAGGAGAATTACTCTACAAGTGAATGAATGATAACAAATATTTCGTATCTTGACAAGCCAATGGCTTCATTAATCTTGTTAAAATGTGTTGTTATCTATTAGACATACTTTTATTTTCGCCTCCGAATAGTTCGAACGAAACTCATAGACTTCGTTAAGGGTGTGTCACAAGATCAGGCCACACATGCTGGAAAGAACCAATTCTCTTCATGGTCTGCAATCTTTACGCTTCTCGTTGAACATCGGTTGTCTGTGTTCTGCGTATTGATATAGTCGGCTATGAAAGTTAAATTTCTTGTTGGGTAAACAATGATTTAATGAAATAAACCAAAAAGATGATATTTCCTTGCTTTCAATGGTATCGAATTTAGTTTGATGATACTACAATAGGTAACGGTACCAGTATCCCTGGCAGAGAAGCCTGTGTTAGAACCGTCCGATGTCGCTACCTGTTTCTTGTTGGACTTTGGGCGGGCGGGCGAGTCAGCGGAGAGATAGACCGACCGACCAACCGACAGATAAACAGAGGCCGAAACAAAGAAATGGGAGTTCAGTGTGAATTCAGAACATTTGTAACGATACTGTCAGCGGGAAAGATACGAATATGTAACCTGTTACGCTTTTTCTTGTTATACAATTAATATTCCTGCTGAAATGTGTATATAATAGTAGTATTGTTTGTGTCCTGAGTTTGTATAGTGTGCGGGATTAAAATAAAATAAAAAGTATACTGGACCACTCTGTTTCAGCCTTACACAAGCATAATATGCAATTTTCACCAACAATTTTTGAAATCGTTCAGCAACGTATCAATATTATTAATCAGAACCACTTATTTCATCAATGGCATGCAAACGAAGCGTCAAATAAGTTGTTTGTAGTGAAATATTTACAATATTCGTAAGACGATAATCACTTCACGCGCCAAACAGAAGCACTCGGTTTCTGCCTCATCGTGTTCAAAATCATCACTGTGCGACAAATCACAAGCATTCACTGTATAAACTCCACGGGCTGTTCGTTAACTTTCCTGTGGTGATTAGGGTGAATAGTTGCTTACAATTTCGTCCGATAAATTTTAATATTACGGTTGTTTACATCACCGTCACCGATAGGGAGCACTGTAGTCACGTGGTCTGCGTTCACTATCAAAATATATGTCAAAAACCTGTTTGCCTCGTTTTAATTTGAGACAAATAACTTTGTTGCAAGTTTGTAGACGTCCTTTGCTCATTGTGTCCGATATACCTTACTAAAGATGCATTTAATATGAGATCCAGCTATATAATCATTATGAGGCAGAAACTCAGATAGGGCAGAAACCGAGTAGTCGAATAAATAAACATCACATATCATTGAAATGTTTTATTTACAAAATGCCATATTTAAACTAATTCCTATGATATATATATGTATAAAACAAATGATATGTTTATCTTTATGTATACATTAGTACAGTACAAGTTTTGCACGCAGAAGACGTCAAATTTTGCTGGCGCCACCGGTAGCCAGCCATCAGCGCCTCTAGCGATCATGATCAATATCCATTATTATCAGGTGGCGAGGCAGTTTCACTCAAGTACAGCCTGTCACGCTGATTGCTTCATCTTATAAATGTGTTTCTACCACATGTAACGGAAACTGAACAATTATACTATAGCTGCGCACAAAAGGTAGAGTTAGGGTTATGGTTAACGCTACATATTTACATGGATGATTGTGAATAAGTGAAGTTGGTGAAAATAATTGTGTTTATCATGTTGTTCAACCTCAAAACATGTATTCAAGCGCAGATACATTATTAATGAAATACGTTTTCATAAATGCTGGCCAACAGAGTTGGATTCGGTTTATACGCGTTAAGAATCACGCATCCTGGAATGTAGCAATGATGTCAAAAAATATAACTATAAAATAAATATTCACCACTTGTCAACGTTACCACTCAATCAACCTGTACATAACTCCCGGGCTTCATGTTAAAAACGACAGGCTTGTCTAGAAAGAATTTGGCTCGACACCTAGTAACATTGACTGGACCTCTATTCAACGTTTTACAACGCCCAAATTTAATTCCTTCATGTGCAGCTCGACCTGTGGTATGAGTCGATCTTTAAATCTGAGCATTGTGTCGTCCCGCGTGCCATTCGCCAGCACCGCTTTACATGCACCGAGCTTGTCGAATGCATCTAAGTGGCACTTCTTATAATGTTGATTCAAGCCGATGGATGTCGCCACGCTCACCTCTTTGGCGTCGGTATCGAAAAGGGCCGTGAAGGCCCAGCAGTAGTGGTTATGCATTGCTGCGCACGCCTGCGGATCGATTATGCTCTTCGCAGACGTTCCCTCGACGCTAGGCGGCGTGCGCGTGCGGTAACGCAGCGTTGCTAGGCGACCGGGCTGCGTGAGATCTGGCAGCCAATTAAAAAAGAAGTACGTGTTGCGGAAGGCGTACGTGCGCGCCGGATGTCGCTCCTTTTGGGCCATCTCTATTGCAACGAGCATGTCGGTGAGGTTGTCGTGCGCGCGCGGCACGATCATCTCGTCGAGATCAATGACGAGAATCTTCGCGAATCGATGCATATAGCGGTACATGCAGTCATTAATGACGGGAGACATGTGCATGTGGATTGTTGTCTCCGCAGGGTCGTCGATGAAGTTCGTCGACTGGCGGAAGTCGACGAAGCCGGAAGCGGCGTAGTGCGTAAAAACGCGCGCCGCTTCCGCCGACAGCGAGTTGTTGTATATGATCACGTGGTTGACGCCGATGATTCGGTTTAGCTCCATCCATTCGACGATGCGCTCGGCCGTGTGCTTCCAGTAGGCTACCGACACGCACACGCCGAAGTCCTTCTTCACCGCCCACCGTGCCGGAACCTCCACCGGCAGGAAGCGTGACGCAACATCCGTCGGCGCCGCAACGATCGCGACGCCATCTGGCGGCACGGTGCCGTCGATGGGACACGTGTACACGAACTCTGTGTACAATTTGCCGCGCTTGTACACGCCTGCACCGATCGCCTGTTGGGTCACGCTTGCCCTTTTGTTCGCGCTGCGGGTGCCGCCATAGCGGAATAGGCAGTACAACGGCTTCTTCTTTGCGTCGGAGACATCGGAAACGACGATCACACGCACAACGTTTGATGGCGTCCCTAACGACGGTCTGTTGTCGTAAAATGCCGAGTAGCCGAATATGTCGTGTGGTCCGGAGAACAGTAGCCACTGTCCGTCTTTTGCCGCTCGTCCACCCTTCATGGGGATCGATGCTTGCGGTAGAGGTCCGATCGTCACCACTCGGGTCGGTGGCCCCGGCGTCGTTGATCGCAGGACCTTGTATAGCGGTGTAGTCGTAATTTCACGTGTATACGCCGCCTGCGGTGCATTGTATAACTCGTCATCACCGGAAGTTGCCCAAAAGTATGCGCAGCACAGAACGACACCAGTGACAGCCCCGACGAGAAACCGCTGCAGACATGCAATGTGTACAGTGTTACTATAAACGACAAGCCAAGTTTTCATATACATCCAATTTGTATTGTTTAGTTTTCAATTTTACTTCGGGTCTAAATAAGACTAGTTTCAATCATCCTCGCGCGCCAGGGGTCGCTGCTGCTGATTACGTCAGCAGTACCCCCTGGCTGATCGCTTTGCGAAACTCTGAATTTAAGCTCAGCCTATAAAACAGCTCACTAGATCAGTGGATCTCGGCAGGTCAGGTGGTCATAATAAAACTAATTTCAACCAACCGTGGATCGTGTCACATGCAATGTTTAGGAAGTAGAAGTAATTATTCGAATACACAATACCGCTCAGCTGCTCGTGCTAATGGGCGAATGGGTCATTATACTGGGATTCCCAGAAGTCGTTTATCCGTCTTCAAATTGGGGCGGGTATTTGCGCTGTTCTCACGGGTGATGCAGTCGTGACTGGCGAAGTCAATTACTAGTTTGACTCGGCTAACTTCCGCACTTTGCGAAGGGGATCAGCCAGGGCTAGTTTTGCATGACAAACAGCCCTGGCTTGCGAGGATGGTCTCTATTAATTGATGCTTTGTTGCGTTTATTTATACGACAAGGAGTTTACTTTATAAAGTTCGCATAAGTGGTCAACCATTTGACTTTTGCTATTTAGCTTAAGCTGTTAGATTTGGCGAACTTACAGTGTACCCTTGGATAGGATGAAATTCGGCGAAAAGCAAATCTAGTCTTTTCTACGCGCACTTTATACAGTATATAATAGACGACATATTAATCAATGTTTACAGAAAGGTCCGAGAATAGTTTGTATGACGAACTGACATCTACGATATATTTGTTAACACACTTTCACATAAGAACGTGATTATGTGAAATACCTACATCTAAACGTAACGCTGACAAACGCCGCATGAACAATCTGCCAGTATTTTGCGAGCATATCGACCCGGATTCGACATTTATACCGCAGGATCTACCTGGTTTACTCGGTATCTATCCGACATCAAGCCGTGAGGGCAGGAGACCACGGTCGAGACTGGAGGCCGTGTAAAGTCCTTGACTCGGCAAGGGATGAGATCATCGGCGAGTTGATGCACCAACGCGACAAGAACTACAAGCACCTACTAAGCTATTTTGTCGGCAAGGTAGAAAAGGGGTCAAGCGAACGGGATGAGGTTAGACTGCACGTCAACGGGCTCGACCACCTCAAAGTTCACGACTCTCTCTAAGTATTCCAAGACTTATAATGCGCCCACACCCACCCACCGTGTCCTACATATATCACGCCTGCCTGATACGAGGGATATGATCACGTACGCGAATGAGCTGAGATTCAATGACTGGGATGGACTCGTCACCTTCTACGAGAGTGCTATGCTCGACGCAGGTCGGATGAACCAAAAGAAGAGTGACAACGAAGTGAATGAACCCCAAAGCAGATTAAACTGCGGCATTCGCATTCTGACATTGAGACGTATCAACTGGGACATCTGCCACAACGAGACGACAGTGTCATCGCGATTGTTTTGTGTTTGTGAGGAAGGATAGGGACTCGCGCTCGTCATTGAAATGTTAATAACTTTGGGAAGTAGGCTCTATGTGCAACGTACTCGAGTGAAAGGGTTGTGTCAGTGGGTGCCTACCACGGTCTGCCCTGCTAAGACTATCTCACAACTTGCACACATCAAATCAGTACCGCGAATGACCACGAGTCAGGTACACGGGAACAGTTATGCCATCTGCCTTCCAACAAGCATTTCACCGGTTTTACTCATCTGGTGCCTCCATAAAGCATTTGTTTTCGCATAGAAAACTTGACGATGCGCTCCCAACCTTGGCAGACGTTCGCCGTACACAACCGTCTCCACTAATTAACAATGCATTCAAGCACATTGCTTATGTTGCCTTGCTGTGCTAATAGCCATCTGGCGTTTGGTGGCGACCACAGTTGGTCGTGTTTCGACGGCACTATATGTGTTGTAAATACAGACTGAACATGAACATCACACTCTAAAACACAGTCCTGAAAGAAACAAAAAAAACTGCCCGTCATGCAGGGTTGGATGCAGGAAGGGCTTACCGATGGATTTACGACGCCTGTGTTTGCGACAACATCATTCTTTGCCCACCTGCATCCTAAAGGCGTTAAATACGAGCAGCAAATGCGAAATTTGGTTGACATAATTTTTATGGCACCTCTTTTATGACCGTGTTATTGGGTAATATCGCAATGCTAACACATCCTTATTTTACGACTCTCTCGCTTCTACGCCTAGCAACCTTTAGAACATCTATACGTTCTTTACAACCCCATGGCTGTTCACCTGCTAGCATTAATTTGACATTTTTATAGGCGCAATATTGTTATTACTTTATCAACAACGCTATAGATTTATCGATAAACAAATGTTGGGCACTCACCAGTACTGTGCGACACGAGAATAGAAACAATAAAACGGGAACAGACGTTTATCAAAATGGCACAATATAGTAAGCATAAATATATCATTGTTCACCGTTTGAAATGTGTGATACTATTGGTTATTACCGGACTCTGGAGCTGTTGTAATCCGCGCCCAGATTTTAACAAACTAGGGAAATATTATATTAATATATAACTGCGGACCTTTTGTTTTAAGTTCAATCTGCATATGTAATCTAAAATTAAACGCACCACGCCAGTGCGCGTTGTGGCTCAGACGGCTTCATTACGGAAACGGAGAGGGTCTGGCAAAGGGAGAGGTCGTGCCGCCATCTAGCGAACAACGCAGAAGCGTTACTAAAGCATCAGTGTGCTTACCTTTCTCCTGAACAGTGCCGACATCATGATTGGTCTCTCTCGCGGTCACCCTAAAACATAGTCATTTATTATAACGGCTGCAGCCTATAGTGCAGTGGAATCCTCCAAATGGAAGCACTCCTGGTATGAGCAATGTTTTATTATACAAAGTGGCTGAATCAATTTTAATGACTGATATGTGTTTTAATACTGCGAGAATCCCAGCCGATATGTTGGTTCCTATTATTCTGTTGAAGAGGAATTCTACCGCTTTGCACCGTCTCCAGTGCGTTATAGCATAAGATGCGGTGAACATTACTTTGTTTATTTAATGACTTTTAATTTTGAATGAAAACGATTTTTGTACTTTTTAATACCTTTTAGTAGCATAGTAAGTGTATATGTTTTAGTGACATCTTAAGTGACATATTAGTCATTGTTTTTTAAACGCTTAGCAATGATTTGGACATTTTAATGATTTACAAATGTATTAATTAATATATTAAATGGTCATGGTATAGTTTGTTTTTACATCGAAATGGAATGGTATTAGCGAACCACGCATGATTCAAATTGCATCTACAAAGCGCAGATGCAATTAATAATACATTATATTATCAGCGATTCTGTTAATAAGAAGAATTCATGGTTTGACAAAGAATGTGTTTTATTCAGGGAATAATATCGTTTTTGCTGATATCACGAATGCCTTATCAATCACGACTGTTATCTGACTTAATTAGTGGGGTGTCTATCGGAGATCGTTTTACTTTTGCGATAGTATCGCGATAGTATCGCGATAGCTGTAATTACCTTTGCGATACAATTGCGATGGCTAATAACTGCATCTTGGAAGCAAGTGTCCCGTTGGCCAATTCATAAGATACGTTTTGCCATTATGCGCCAAGGTCGTTAAAGACGCAAATAGTTTAACCTAATTTGTCCTAAACTAAGGGGATGGCAGTTTCAGAGAAATACTCCTCGACGGTATCACGTATCGTGGTTCTAGTACGGACAGGAAGTGTCTAAATGCTTCTCGTTTTAAACAACATTGAATGGGCGCATGTCGTTTACGATAAAACGAACGATAGCGTCTGATATTGCTTTCGACCGAGGAGATACGGCTTGCAAATCTGCAAACATGGTGCTGGAGATGGATATTGCTTGAACGGTGTGGGAGCACCGATGAATGTTTACGACGGATGTGATATGTTAAGTTTGTCGTGTTTCCACTACATTTCAGTACAAACGGTACACGGTATCCCCCTTGGTCTTTACATACCCGAAATGTTCCCACAGACCTGGCTAACTTCGCATTTTTTTTGACAATCTCAAAGTTGTCGGAGTCTGCCATATTAAACATCAAACATAGTTTCGCCGACCGAATAATCAAGGAGTCAGTCCCAAACCAAAACGGACGGTTGGCGCCATTGCTTAGAGTTGGATTGGATCATTAATGTTGCTCTCTTCTGCACTTTTTTAGAGTCAAGCAAATTATGAGTAAATCTTTAAAAGTATAAATTAAATGGGATCTCACAAACGTTGAAAAGTAAACACAAACCTGTGTTGAACAGTAAGGAGAAAGTGCTGCTAACGTATTTGCAACCATAACTTTTGTTTGCGATTAGTTATTGTATACGTTGTGGTATTGTCGAGGAAAATTTACTGCGTGTTCGAAGTAAAATGTTCATAGCATTCTCGTGTTATTTCAAAGACCCAACATGGTCGATTGCTTCAGTCAACTCTGGTTTTGTAGCAACTTTGTACTTAATTTGCTGCAACATGTTCTCAATAAGGTTCAGGTCAGGCGCATTACCGGGCAAGGACGATCCTGCACAGCACCACTCACGAGTCATGGCGAGATGATCGCTTCAACCAGCGATTGTGTCCAATGTTGACTTCAACTGCCAGCAACAAGATACGTGATTGGTTGCAAACAAAAACAGGCAACGGGTCGTTGGCGCACCAGTCATCAGACGACACACAGATAGGCAGTTTGAGTTGATTGTGCTAAAACACGAAATGAAACTACACCTGACAGTGTCACAAGTAATGACACATAAGTAACTTGCCCATTGCGACACCGTCACGTCAAAGCGCATTTTTGGCGTTAAGTCTTGTGATCAGATGAGAGTTTATGTTTTACTTCAGACCAACAAAAGTACTTGTGTAAGAAGACCTGTTGACTGGAGACTGCGGACTCGGGCACCAGATGCACACTAAATTACACTTTGGAGAAACCGACAGATGTCCTTGTGGCACAGTTCCTATGACAGTGAAACTCCACTACTTCCCATAAAAAACAACCATGAGTCATTACCTTATTTGATAAATTGAGGCAAGTCGCGTAAAAAGTAACTGTGTGTGACATGCCACTGACTCACATGACACAGCACTGTGAAACATTCGTACATAATAAACCTCCTTATTACACGATAAGTTCGCTTTACCCTAACTGAAGCGAATGCACCGTTTCGGGGTTTTTTGGCCGGGGAATGCGCGTGACCTGAACCCTATAAAGAACACATCCTTGTTGCTGCAAAAGAAACCTGCTCAAGAGAGGGTTGAAACAACCAAGCATGGTTTTTAAATATTTCCCTTGTACAGCGAAAATCTTACCTCGACCATACTACGACGTATCGAATCGTGTCATCAAAAACAAAGGCTGCGGCTACACATACTGAAGCGACATATTTCCTCTGTCCGTTTGTACACGTGTCCGTGTTTACTCTTCAGTGTTTTGAGACCACACATACGTACAATTAAAAGCCTTTCGTATTATTTTCTGAATACAAATAAAAGATGAGTTCTTATATCAGTCTTTTAATAAGTTAATATTTTATATGATGGTTTTACCAAAACCACAGAAAGAATGTTGCACAGGTGAGCTAGCATGCTAGCTACAGGTCTGCTTAGTCGCAAAAAAGAATCTGAAAAGTGTGAAGCGACATAATTGAACCGAGGAGGCCGTGTAAACACGCACGCCGCGCCATGCAGCCTCAAAGCAAGGCCGTACAAGCGGCGCTCAACTTAGTGTAGCGAATACTTGCCGTCTCCTGAGGACCACGTGTGGATATCTGATGATGCTGTGAACCTTGTAATGGACCGGATGTCATCTGGTTCTGACATGAACGCAGAGCCTCCTCACCGCACCTTCAACAAGAACACTTGCCAGACTCACAACGCAGATGATTAATAATGTGTATCGTGTGAGCTTTGGATTATGGTGTACCGTTCTGTTTCTCTAGAGGGTATGTTGAAACATGCCCACTTGCTATTACATGTTGCAGAACAACACAATAAAGAAGATGTAGAAAGGATTAAGCATTTGAGAAATGTTTTCAACTGTAACAAAAATCATAGTTTGGCTTACGAGAGTGATTTATGAAAGCAATCAATGTTGTTTAGACATCGAGAAATCCGACACGAAAGGGTTTATATGATCAGATTGTCAATGTACTGAAGGCTGCTGGAAAGGTGTTTGACCTTCAGCGATAATAAATGCTACTAATGTCAACGCTTCAGAACAATAGTGCAGCAATAAAAACCATGTGTGACAAAATATAAAGGGTTTTAAACGATCAGTCAATAAGATAGCAAGAGAAAGACAAATGGAGAAAAACGATGCATTTGCCGAACAATTTGTGACATGCAAGGTCATGCAATGAAGCGGGAAAAAAGCATAACATTTATTTTAATATAAAACGAGACAAGGGCCCACCACGTCGTGGAAGAATCGGATGAAACCGTTGCTTAATCGTTGTCTTGTTTAGTTCGTCCTTTGACATTATGCCGTGTGCAGATGAGACAATTTCTCTTGCTATATTTATTCTTCACAATGGGAGATTGTTATGTTATTTCCTATTCCAATCTACCATGCTACGTCGATAGAAACAAAAGATAATAATTTAGATAATTCACTTCCGATTAATAAATAAATAAAAGTACTTATATAGCGCCCAAGCAATTAAAATTGCCCCCGGGCGCTTTACATACATGCACACGTATATAATAGTATTTTACATAAAAAGAAATGCTAACTAAGAAATAAATATGTAAAAAGATAACATTACCTTAAATATAGTTACTAAAAAAAACAAAGAGATCATAAAAAAGGTTTAAATAAATTAAGACATTCTTAAAAACTACTATAAATACATTCATTTATACAAGAAGAATAACCATAAATATGTTAAGAAACTAATCAAATAAAAATACATTAAATTTTTATCAACAGAAAGCACATAAAATGTCCTCGTCGGTGAATTATAAAAACGCTTGTTTATGGTGAGTCTTCAAAAGTGTGTTAAACACTTGTAATGATGTTGCTGTCCTGAGGGTAGGAGGCAAATTGTTCCATAGAACCGCCGAGCAAACCGCGAAACGGTGATCACCATGAGTAACAGTTTGTGAGGCCGGTACGAACAAAAGGCGAGGCTGCGAGGTAGATCGTAGAGTTCTGTTGATGGGACGGTAGCCAATTAACTCGCTTATGTAGTCCGGCGCTAGACCATTCAAGGCATAATACGTAAACACCAGCACTTTGTAGGTCGGTCTCAAATGAACGATTGGCGAAAGGTTCCGGATTGTGGTTGTTGTCGTGTTTATAGTCAGATGTACCGATGCCAGAGCCTCGTGGGGCGTGTAGGGAACTAACCCCTCTCTTGTCATTGGGTGACATACTACACACCCATCCGCTGTGGACGACTGTATTGTCTGGAGTGGAGTCTGCTCAATGTTACTCTTTGTTACCGTCTTACTCGCTATGATTGTTGCCTCAGGCGAAAACTATGCAGAGCGGCCTGTTGTATAGTTAACCACATTTATCTGGCATACAATGGACGCTTGTGCCATACAAACCCACGTGAGATGCGTAGATGTGCAAATACTGGATGTAGTAAATAATCACCTCTGCCACATATGCGACCTATTTTACCAACAGAGAAACGCCTGTCGTTGGTCGACATGACTCAAACGTATAATACGTACGTTGAACGACAATTGCGTGGCTCTTTGTGGTTAATTCAATTCTGGCATGTTTTATCTGTGTAAAAGCTATTCATAATGTGCAGCCTGTTTTGCGTGAGGTAGAGATGAAATATTTAAGACATTGTGTCGTATCACGGTGTTTAGAACATCAGACCATCCCTCAAGACGGCGCTTGAATCCTCTTGTGGCCGTTTCAAACATTAAGCGCACTTTTTTGTTTACTAATACAGAGAAATGTAGATCGACCAAACAGTGGCTATGTTCACCAGTGTGTACACGTTGTATTTTAGTGAAGCGACGTCAGTGCTGTTATAATGGCAGAGTGTAGCATTTCTGCTATTTCTGGATATTAAAATCTACTTTCCTGAGGTTTAATTTTATAAATGAAGAAGGTCAAGACAGTAGATAGACATATTGTTAACCAACCGCCTTAGTTACGTAATTACAGCAACTCGGTTGCAGATGCGCTCTGTGAAGCGTGGTATTCTGTTGCTAGTGTTTCCAGGCAAGCAGGTGGTTTCACTGTAATCGTAGAGAGGGTGTTCCACAATGCCTAGTTTGAATTGTATATTACATTAGCCAATAGAAATGATGGAAACCTGTCATATGATGTGTCATTAGGTCTGCTTATATAAACGTTTGTTGTACGCATTTCGCCATCTGGGCGCTGGCGAAGGACTGGGACAGATCCAGGGTTGAACTAGACAGGTTGCCCTGCTGCCAAGAGAATGGCAAGGAAAGTCGTAAAGCGTGGTGGGAATCGTTAACGTGGGTTACGTTCCCAAGCTTTAGTGTGTGTGTAATATTCAGTGTCCAGAGTGACTAATCGATCGAACTTCGAAGAAACCATGCCGCCACGTCAGCAGTACTTTGAGACAACGTTCCGGTCGGCCCCAACGTATTTGCGTCGATGAGCGATAATCGCGACGCGCTCACCCAGCACGGGCCATCCTCGAACAGCGGTCTCATAGCGACAACGTCAGAAAGATTGACCGAATGCGACTCGCAGCGGCCGGCGGTAAACGTATACTGCCAGGCGTCGTCATTCGCGCGAACCCGTTCATCCAACTTCTCGATCGTTTGCGACAGGGCAAGACCTCTCGATCGAATTCGTAGCGGCCGGCGATAAGCGTCTACTGCCCGGCTTCGTCTTTCAGTTGAACGTATTCAACTGACTTCGAAATCGTTGCGATCGTGCGATCACTGAACGGACGCGACTCGAGAATTCGCGGCGTACGACGGCAATCGTCAAGTGCCCGGCATCATCACTCGTGCGCCCGAGATACACCGTTCTAATTGTGTTTTGAGCTCGGCGTGTTGACTTCAACAAACGTTCGTATATATTCGAGATGGGACTAGCCTAGTATAAATTTTTATTTTCTGATTGAACGTATCTATTATTTGCTGTATTATGATTAGTAGTTATCTGTGGTTTTGAAGTGAGGTATTATTACCCTTGAAATATTCACATATATATTTATATGTGTGTGTTGTAACAGATTACTGTGATGAGAGTCCGCGAGGACTAGCTTATACTGCGTATTTATATTATGGGAGTTATTCTTAGATAACACTTGGCGCCTAGTGTATGGTCGTATAGCGGTATAATCCACCTTAGAAAGGAAGTGGAATTTGATAATCGAAAGATTCAGTGTTATTGTTTATTATGTTCTATTAAGATTTGGTTACGGGATTTCTTTATTCTGTTTATTTAGTTAATCGAGATATTTACCAAAAGGTAGATATCTTGTAATAAAGTTTATTAAATTTTCCTCGTTCTTTGTTGCTTGTTCACGATAACCGTTCTTTATCATATGCGTTGACCTTGATATATAAGAACCCTACTAGACTGAGCCATCTAGTGTACGGAGACCTCGCTAATCCGTGACACAGAGTATTCGTTTTTGCCATGCAGTTAACGCTACACGATGATGTACGGGACAAGGTGTCAGTCAAACGTGTCCACGTTTCACACATACGTGTACTTACAATGCCACTCACCAAACACCACCACCTGCCAAATCGCCGCTGAGAAAGGGCACGATCGCTCATGTCATGCTGTTTAACCATTCATAACCAGACATTTTCTTGAAACTGTGGGCTTTCGTTTCCAAAAGGGATTCTCAAAAAGGATGGAGGCGGACTGTCAAAATTGTGGGAGGTAAACTGTCAAAATGGTGGGAAGCGGACTGTCAAAATTTGATATTTAATGATGGGAGGCTGACTGTCAAATGGTGGGAGGCGGAATGTCAAATGGTCAGAGGCGGCTTATCAAATGGAAGGAGGCGGACTGCAAATGGCGGGAGGCGGACTGTCAAATGGTGGGAGGCAGGCTGTCAAATGGTCAGAGGCGATCTATCAAATGGCGGGAGGCGGACTGTCAAATGGTGGGAGGTGGACTGTAAAATGGTGGGAGGTAGACTATAAAATGGTGGGAGGCAGGCTGTCAAATGGTCAGAGGCGGTCTATCAAACGGAGGGAGGCGGACTGTCAAATGGTGGAAGGCGGACTGTCAAATGGTGGGAGGTGGACTGTCAAGTGGTGGTGGGAGGCGGACTGTCAAATGGTGGGAGGCGGACTGTCAAATAGTGGGAGGTGGACTGTCAAGTGGTGGTGGGAGGCGGACTGTCAAATGGTGGGAGGCAGACAGTAAAAATGTTGTACGACTGGCCCCTAAATCAGGTGGGAGATGGGACTTTAGCCCATTAAGACAAGTAGTGGTTAAAACATACGTAATATAAACCACCCCGAAGACACCTTTCACACGGAACGGGCATGAAATATAGGGACCTCTCGGCACGATGGGCCGGGGAGTACTTTAACATCACATCTCGGAAGGTAGACCAACAACAACAACAAGAGGTGAAGACTAGACAATGCGGCGGGGGCGGCACCCCCTCCCCCTCCCCCCCCCCTCTCTCTCTCTCTCTCGCTTTGTCCCAGTTGACACGACTGTATAAATTACTATCGGCTATTCACAGTAGTGGTGTAATTATGGTATAAGTGTCGGAAGAGCCATACGTGACAGGGGTTATCATTGTGGTCATCTTGTTGTCATCGTCTAGGCTGGATCAGTGTAACCCAATCGTTACGGGAGTAACCTGACCATCTAAGGTGTAGCTAGTCCTGCGGTAACCTTTCACATCCTGTCCGGCCGTAACTCTGCCATATTGGGCGTAGACCTACCCATTTAGGCATACAATGGACGCTTGTGCCACACAAACCAACGTCGACGTTTTATGTTACCATTTCGAATGATTGCAAATGTTGAAGACAATTATGATATACCGTGTACAGCATGGTGCTGTATTTACGTATTATTAAATTGGTAACATTTTATTAAAATTAATAGTAACTCCGGACCAGCAAGCCGTACATTTTTAGTCTCCATTGAAGACTCGTGGTCTTACTTTATCCAAAAAATGATGACAGTCTGCTAGTTGTTGATTAGTCGGTTATTATTTTATAGGTAGATACCACCAGTTATACGAGTTCACGAATGGCTACACATATATGTTCGTGTAGACGGTTGCCGTAATTTACTTCCTACGTAAAAGACACTAGATTCCTGTGGGAGTTAGGTGTCTCTTTAAATCAACTGCTACATTTAAATTATCTCTCAGGCCAATCTACATTCCGACCTAGTGGATCGATGTGTACATAACATAAGTAATGCAGCGATATGTCGATATATATATATATTTTATATAAAATAATCAAAAACACACACAAATACATACATACATACATATACACACACGTACAAACACGTACAAACACACACACACACACACACACACACACACACACACACACACACACACACACACACACACACACACACACACACACACACACACACACACACACACACACATACACACACACAGAAGCCTGTTCATGAAAGCGTTGACCTTTGACAATCGTCACTGCACTACGCCGACATACCTGGCTTCCGACCATTCAGCAACATGTGGCCACCCTGTCGCACGACAACAGTGGATCTCAGCGACTGTAGAAACTGATGTTGTTTTCCTTCTTCGTTAGCAGTTCGCGTGCGTTGAGTGAACGACGGCATACTAGCCGCGATCGATCATGGTTAACACCGTCTCTAGCGAACGGTTTCACGAAGCACACAGAACGACTTGGCAGCGAACGAGTCGTCTAAACTCACACACATATCGGCACCACGGCCTATTGCCAAGTCAACCGTGACAGGATGTAGTCACGGTCACCTGTGCTCCAGAATGCGATGGCGTCGCTGTGCTAAATGAGAGCTGGTGACTGAGACTACGCCCCATCACATTAAATATATTTCGGTGAATGGGATCGTTTCGTGCTGAAAAGACGTAACTCCGTAGTGTGTGCATCTAGTGCCACGGTCACAGGTCTTTCATGCGATTCATTCGGTAATACTCTACCACGAAGAAGTCCCCCGCAACCATGTCTATGCCCGCAACATATACATTGCGAGCTTCGTGTGTTTCCTGAGCACTACTGTATTGACAAAACTGATGTTTATCTGTAGTACATCACTGACGCCATCCAATGATTGTTATATTAACTGTCAGTGGGCATATTAACTCGGTAGATATTAGACCGACGTACCGTCATGCAGCGCTTCCACCACGTAATTAGTCGGATTGCAACAGCCTCCATTTTGAGATATTGCGATATAGGCCGAAAATGAAGTTGAGGGATGGTCAATATTTATGTGTGTGTGTGTGTGTGTGTGTGTGTGTGTGTGTGTGTGTGTGTGTGTGTGTGTGTGTGTGTGTGTGTGTGTGTGTGTGTGTGTGTGTGTGTGTGTGCGCGCGCGCGTGTGCGCGTGTGCGTGTGTGTATGTATGTGTGCGTGGTATATATACACACACACATATATATATATATATACATACACTGTATATATTTTTGCAATGCAGATTATCAGTACTTGCTCTATTGTTGTTATATACATAGATATATATAAAGTAAAAAGGTAATTTTTATATAGCGCAGTATCCAGTCCTCAGGTTGCTCGAAGCTTTACACTTTACTCCCTGGCAGACCTATTCGATCGAACACAATCTCGCGTGTGTGTGTGTGTGTGTGTGTGTGTGTGTGTGTGTGTGTGTGTGTGTGTGTGTGTGCGTGCGTGCGTGCGTGCGTGCGTGCGTGCGTGCGTGCGTGCGTGCGTGCGTACGTACGTACATATGTATGTGTAGTAAACACCGGATATATCAAATACCGTTCCAAATTTTGTTTTTAATATACAGTAAATTTAAGATATAACGAATAAATTGGTGGGTCCCAAGCCATTCGTATCCGATGTTTACTGTATTATATATATATATATATATATATAATTTACAACGGTTACAATGCATACAATCACATACGTGGAACTTCGACTGTATATCAAAACGCATGTCCCAAGAGATTTATTATATATCTCACTTTCCTACATTCATCTAACATAGTATTCAATTGGCAGACTCGAGTTGCCATGGTGACTGCGACTACTTCAGTCTTATCAGCATCCGAATGGGAATTGCCTTCTTACAAACAACTCCCTCGTGTGTCACAGAGTGAGTATCAACTGCAGACTGAGGCTGGGGGCCACTTATTCAACCGGTGGCTGTCATAAACCCTACATATATTTGCTTTATTAATTCGCCATTTGCTGTTCTTGTTTGTTTTTATTTAGTTAGTACAAGAATACTGCCAACCAAATATGGTTTAATAATATTAAGCCCGAGACATTGTTCGGAATTTTATTGTTGCGCCATTGAAGCGTTCAAATTGTACACAGAACAGTCTAATGGTAAACACATGCCAACGGTATCATTGCGGAGGCAGACGGACACAACCGCAAGTTCGTGTAATTGCGCTTTGAAGTTGGTTGGTTCCCACAAACTAGACCGCGGTTGGGAAGAGGTAAAAAGGTGAACTCCCTGTCCATGCCATTACCACCACCGGCTTGACCGGCTGATTCTGATATTGCAACAGACAAAGTCTTAGATACCAGCCGTGATTGGTGTATCCCTATCCCACCGGAAACGAAGATCGGTTAGAAAACTGTAAGAAACATAAATAATACTGATCATAATGGGGAATGGAGACGGTCGGTGGAGACAGCAGTACAAGAACACCGAGGAGAAAGAAAAAGGAAAGCAAAGAAAACAGAAATCGAGGATCAGTATATCGAGGCCGGCCACACCCTTGACATATAGCGGAAGAAGAGGAGAAGAGCACCAAAATATGCACTACTTACGTTGTTTTTTTCCGCGCATGCTCAAATGTAGCTAGCTGTACAAACTGGGAGATACATGTATATATAATAATGTGCAGGCCCGTAGTCAGTGGATCCTCCTTTCTGTGAACCCCCCTTCTCCAAAATGTGAACGCCCCCTCAAATTTCATCTTTAAATTAAGAACACCTAATTGTATTCCATGTTTCTTAAAAGCGTGAACCCCCCTCCTAAACATGCTGGATACTGTTCAGTCATTACTAGGAATGCCAAGGAGACCTGATTTACACAGGTGTTAAAGGGAGAAGCTTTATCTATTAAGTGATCATTAGTGGAAGAATGGGAAGCCGGTCTGTGGGTCTGACCCCACTATCATGTGTGAAAAAGCATAGGAGAGTGTGGTGGGCACATGCCCCCTAAACCCTTGAAAATGTGCTCCCGATCAGGTTATAATAAGGTGAAGTTACGGCGACGCAGCGGCGAAAAATGTCAACAGCACCCGCCCGTCTTCCGATGTCACCAGTCGAGTCGAGACAGCGGATATGCAAGTCACGGCGGCGTGGCAGAGACACTTTTTCGACACCATTTGGTTCGGCTGCCAGTGAAGGTTTTGTGCCCCCCTAAACTACCCTCTCTGGATCCGCCCCTGGAAAAGGGTAGTCACTGGAGGGATGTGTGTCAAAGGACCATTGCATCATATTAGCCATGCAGCAGAACTTCACACTTGGTGTCCTGCTTTGTTACCTCATGGGATAACAAATACGCAAGAAGCCAACTTTACATCAAAGGTAAATGACACCTAATTGTAGTCACCCAGAGGTGACTGATGCAGATAAAATACTGGTGGATAAAAGGGGTGACGACGATATAATAATAATGAGCACAGAAACTATGAATTAGTCCATATAAACTTAAGTTTTGCTTTCTCGTCAGAACTCTGTTAAAAGTAAATGAGGGGTGCAGCTATTTTATTTTTAGTTTACTGATTAAGGTAACTATAGACTGTCAAAGAGGCTATTCTCAATATTCAACAACTTAAAATGAGTAGCGAGTGTATTTCTTACAAGCTGCAAACCCGTAGACAACGGGAGGAGGTGGAGAACTTGGGGGGCTCAATATTTCAAAAAGCTGCACGTGGAGTTCCAGCCGCGGCATTTATGTTTTTTCTATATCATCGTAAAGGTAGTTATGCCATCTACAAATATGTCGCTGGTAGTATGCATAAATTTTGAATAGTTTTTAAATTATTTACGTTTGGAAATCCTCGGCGCTTAACATGCACCAGGTCTACCTGTCGTTAGTTACGTCCGCACGCTTACAAGTAGCGCCCTCTTTCGCATTTCATATATTTCCTACAAATGGAGCTGCCTTTTTGTCATTTAGCGTCGAAATTGTCGCTCGTCAAGTTAGCACATTATAAAAAGTGAGTATCAAAAGTTATATTGTATAACTAGGAATACGACATATCTATGTTATACCCATAACTCCGTTAATTTTGCATATATTGGGCTGAAATTTCAACCCAGCATCCGCTGTTGCTGGTTACGTCAGTTAGACGGATGAGCGTTTGAGATTTCTTACAAAAGGTTGTCCTAGCAACTTGGCCAGTGACCAGTTACCTTTTATTAATGCGGGTAGGCTGGAAACATTTAGGATGGGTTTGGGGTGTCTAGTACATATGACAGCCTTTTGCCCCTTGCAACGCCGGGTAACTCAGCTAGTTTATTGTATTAATGTGAATATATTCCAAACAAGTTTCGAGTTTCGAGTAAATAATTCTATACCTGCCAAGTTTTGTTCTTGAAATCCGGGAAGTTTTCATCAGCAGTTCATCAGCCTTCTTTCCGTGTCACGTCGTCTCGCTGTCTCTGATCTTGACAAAGAAGGGGGGGTTCTGTTGAATAGTTTCGCCGCCGTGCCACCATATTTTTTGCGAAAAGCTTCTTCGCTGTCTCAGGTCGACTCATGACATTAGCAGACGGGGGAAGGGTGCTGTTGAAGATTTTCAGCGGAGATCTGGGATATTTGGCTATATTCCTGGAAACCAGGAGATGCGCCTAACATCCGGGAGACTTGGCAGGTATATAATTCAGTTATATAAATAATACACTATCACTGCGTATTGGCTTTTATGAAGAACATTTGGTGTAAATTACGCTTAATCAGCAACAAAATATGACAAATCTCCACAACCATATAATTATATGAGTCCCACTTTGTTTGAAACTGCACCCCCAAAACGACCACGCTGCGGGCCTGCTGGTGATGCTAATATGGTGTTTGAATATAAGATGACATAATATAGAATAAAACCATATGGTCCACCAACATCACACCCATTCCATTGTCCTTCCAGCTAGAAATATAACCTTCTCCATTATTATGAACCCCCGTGGACATGTGGCGCGTTGTTACAAAATATCATCCCACACCATTGTCTGGCGCCCCCTACTGTCTATATTGGGGAAAAAACCCGTTGTGAAAAGCTGGCTACGGGCCTGATACGGGGTAAGATCACATTAAGGATTCGTCCGCCATTACCCAGTTGAAGAATGCCCTTGGAAATAGAGTTTTGGTGTGATGTGTGGATTTTTTCGAGCACTTTTACGTGGGATATATTGGTCCAGTGAATACATTTTGTACTACTGCATTAGACCTCTCACGTGGTAGCAATAACTATGCGCTAGTCGTTCGCGTATTCGCTCGGTGGCTATTTTGCAGAACGCACCAATATTTCAAAATCCGTCACCAGATTGGGGCGAAATTGAGGGGTATCAGGTTTGGGTGGATTTTTCTGAAAAACGAGGTATGAGAATTTCACGAATTTGCCACAGCACTTGTGTCAATGGAGGTTAAATATGCTGTGAAATTTTCAAGAAAATTGTTAGACAAACTTTGCAGGAAATGAAGGAAACGTTGTAATGGCCGCCTATGTAAAATCTAATGTGGCCTTACCCGATATGCTTACTTTGGAGCAATGTAAGTGCATCTCCATCGCCTCTCAGGTGCCTAGGTATATTCACCTATTTCTATGTCCATTCGTTTCCTTGAACAAATAGCCTTTGATCTTCCGATTGACGATGCATTAAAAAAATACAAAGATAGATATTTCGAGTGATTTCCTTATAAAGCTACGTACAGTGTATTTGCTTTACCACCTATCGGGGAAATATATAAACTGTAGCCATATTGCGCCGCTGTAAATGGATGTAAACAAATTTTAATTCAAAATACTGTAACGGTGAAAAGTCGTGCCTTTGGTTTGTTGTTCCGTGGGGGACGTGTGAACTAGCTGATCAGATTTTGCGTAGTCGCGATTATTCAGATTCCGTGAGGTGGCGCCACCGACTGTCATCCTCGCCATACGCCTAGTTCACAAAGGAGCTAAAGGTTTAGAGTACAGTTAACCTTCCTGTTTAGTTGCGTATGATATTTGAAATTTGAAAACAACTTTTTTACGTGAACTGAGTGATATATTAGTATGTTCAGTGGTCGAATATATTGGCAGTGAAATTATGTATATTTAGAAGAGTACAAATGGAGGAGTGACTAAATTTGCACCATTTGTATTCAAATAACACACGTGGGTGGATAATGACATGGGCATCGTGCATGCATGCGTTTATAAAGGAGCTGTGGAGAAGTTTCAAACTGTTCTCAGGTAAAAAAAAATTATTTTGATAATCTGACAAAACGTTGACATGACCACCAATAGGAAGTCATCTCTGCTCTCTGCCGTATACTCGATTAGGCAAGATAAATCTCGCGAGACTGCTGACTGCGCGTAGCTAAACTATTCGCGAGTGTCACTCTTCAGCCGTGTTTCGAATTGATGACCTTTTATTCAAATGACATTTAACAAATGCGGGCCGCTTGGTGTAACCATAAACTAGCTTACATTCACCCAAGGAGTTACAAACCAAGGACATCAATAAAAAACCTCGATTCGGTAGCGTCATATTGGGAACCGACGACCACTCAATTCGCTTTGATAGAAGAAAGACCGTATAGTAAAGCTTAGCATATATCGCAAACAGCTATGTAAATAACACTAAATAACTATGTTTGTGTTTATTTTAAATACATCGCCAATGTTGGCAGATCTGGGATCATAGATCGAAGGTAGGGAATGAAGATAGAAAGAGACGAATGAACCTCGCGGTGCTTGGGAGGTGATAACGTTACAGTGCTCTAAACTTAGCGTATTACTTAACTAATTTTATGCCAATGTCACACGTAATGACGTTTGTTGTATATGGTGATGATGATGACGAAGATATGTGATGATGACGACGAAGATACGTGATCATGATGACGAAGATATGTGATCATGATGACGAAGATATGTGATCATGATGACGAAGATATGTGATCATGATGACGAAGATATGTGATCATGATGACGAAGATACGTGATGATGATAACGAAGATATGTGATCATGATGACGAAGACATGTGATGATGACGACGAAGACACGTGATGATGATGACGAAGATATGTGATCATGATGACGAAGACGACGATGATGATAAAGAAGAAGAAGCTGATGATAAATATGACGACGACGATGACGACGATAGACGACGTCGTGACACCACGCCACTAAGTTCTGTTATACAAAGACATAACTTGGATCATCATCTTTATGCTGATGATACTCAGATTTACATTTCGTTGGCTCCCCTGGATCCAAATCGCTCCCTTAATCAACTTAGTGATTGCCTTCAAGACATCTTCCACTGGTTGACAGACAGCAAGTTGAAATTAAATGCAAATAAAACTGAATTGATCATTACTGGTACTCCAATGCAGCATAGTAAACTTGATGGTTTTTCCCAACGCTTATTTTGAATCAGTATATCACGCCAGCAACATCGGTGCGGAATCTAGGAGTGATCTTTGATAGTAACTTCAATTTCAGAGAACACATATCTCAAACGTGTCGCTGCTGTTTTTATCATATTCATGATCTTCGCCATATTCGCAGGTATATGTCATTTCTGTTGCTAAAACTATTGCAACAGCGCTTATTAGCAGCAGACTTGACTATTGCAATTCCCTCTTTTATAATATCGCTAGCAAGGATATCACAAAACTTCAGCGTGTCCAAAATTGTCTAGCAAGAGTAGTTACACGATCTCCTCGTTTTTCTCACCGTGTACCACTTTTGAAGACTTTGCATTGGCCTCCTGTAAGATATCGTATACTATTTAAGATCTGTACCATTACATACCAGGCACTGTCCAGTAAGCAACCATCTCATTTGCATTCACTGCTTTATACTCCTGTAAGAAAACCTATCCAGCTTCGATCATCTAGTTCTGACCTACTTTTTGTTCCTAAAGTCAACACTAACTTTGGAACTAGAGCTCTTTAGAATATGCTCCCTCTTAGTGTTAGATCGGTTGAAAATATTACAAAAGGATTTAGGTGCAATAGAAGTTATCTTATCATTATTATTATTATATTACATACATAGAAGGCAACGTTTATTACAACTAAATATGCAGACACGGACACAGTTTATACAATACGTACACATGTGTGTCAGATATTTGTACAAAGGTCAACCGACCATAACATTAATGATCAAAATCCATAGCTGAATTCGTCTGAGATACCGTTGTAACGGTGTGCAACATGCCTGAAGCACCAGTATAAAAATGTGCTGCGACAGCAACGGAAACAGTCTACCATCCATGTTTCATAGCGTTAGTACCACTGTAACATAATATTATTGTTCGGAGTGAGTTGGCGTCGTGATATACCAAAAATACACGTTGGAAACCGGCTTTTAGTCGTATAGTCTCTATGCATGCTAGCCATAACTTAAGAACATAAATAACAAGGCCAACTGGCACGACCGCAGGGCCGCGCTGTTGAAATTGCAATTACTAAATCTTATCCACAATGTATAGGAAACACTTATGTCTTAATTTTCTCGACCTGACTAGTAAAATGATGAACAAAAACATTCCATCAAGCATTCTATGACCAACACACTGCTTCTCACTAAACAGTCGCCGCCAGGTGGCGCTGTTTAAAACAATTTAACACAAACAATGGAGTCCCGCTCAGTCAGCCGTTTTGTTATTTACTGTTTTACAAATGCTATACCGGCAGACGTTGGAGTAACCTTATTTATTATATTATACACTTTAACGTGTAGCAATTCCGAACAAATACAGACACGCAGCCATATATATATAACCATTATATCACCAACGGACAAACAAACATGAAATAATTTGTTGGCAATCTAATTAGAAATACTGCTAGTCTGAAGGGAAACACAACCTCAACGATTAGAAACAAATACTGGCTGAAGCGAAGTGTTATCCAGTGTATGTACGTACGTCCTCTCCACGTGGTATCGAACATACACATATGTCTTCAAGATATGCATTATATATACATATATGGCACACACTTGACGTCATAACATCGTACGCGGATGTTACTATGGCAACGCTCCGGCCAAATACGTATCGCGTAACGCTACATGTACACAGTGTATGTGTATTCGGCACATTCTCATGTTTGATTAAACAGTACACAACAGAGGTATCGTGTTTTCACGTAGCAAAGGGTTCACACCAGTCCGCTCACAGCTTGGCTGGGAGTCTTTAATACAATTGTCGGTGTCCCTCGCTGTAGTATTGTTACCCAAACATTGATATTAAATATTACCTGTTAAATAAACCTGGTCTAACAAAGACAGCACATGGCCTACTACAATGCCTTCTCCTGAGTGCGATCGGCCATATTGTATGTTTCTATTAAAACAACACAGACCATGTGTAGTTATCGCTATATACATACTGCGCCATCTTTGAGAGCACACCCATTTGGTTGCTTATGCTGGCCGCCATTTGATGCATGCACTCCTCCATTCCCGTACTTATTCCGCCATTTCAAACATTTCGGTGTTTAAAATATAGTTTATGCCAATTATATTGCGAGAAATGTAACATGAGAATATTCCACTATTTTAAGTAACTGTTAGCGACTAGAGAATTCAGAATTGAGACTTCAGAATGCAGTTTTTATACGACACATCCGGACGCGGTTTATACTTCCGTCGACATGGCGCACACATGTGTAGTACTCATCTCGCCGCTAGAAGCGCTGCTGTGCTTATTCACGCTAGTCTCGCCGTTGGTGACGCTGCTGCAGTTGGAAGTTACGCGAGTCTTACCGTTCGGCGCTTCGTGTTCGTCATTAACGTGTCGTTCGCCGTTGGTGCCGTTAACAGTGGCACTGATGCGAGGTTTCCCGTTGGTGACGCCACGAGTGTCGCCGCTGCGAGTGCTGCTGTTGACATTCGCGCGGCTCGCGTCCTTCGATTCAATCTGCACAAACACGCTCGACTTGTATTCCAGTCGGTAGCGCGTCTGCGCAATCAGGTTCTTCAGCTCCACCTGGTGGCGTTCGTCGGCATCACCCTTGGCGTGGATGTCGAGCGCCGACTGGGCGAAGCGGATCGCCTCGTCGTATTGCCCACTGCGGACCATCAGGTAGGCGAGGACCTTGTAGGAGGCTGCCGTGTCGTCGTGGTCTCCCAGGACCTTCAGGCGGAGCTGGAGGGTGTCGGTGGCCGCGTCAATGGCCTCGTGTAGACTACCCCGCCTCATCACGGCGTCGCACAGTTTGGCGAGCATGTTGGCAGTGAGCGGGTGTTCGCCCTGGTACTGCCGCGCGATGTCGGCCGCCTTCTTCGCCGCATCCACCGACCGCCCATACAGCTGCAGCGCGTCCCAGATGGCGCGCCGCTCGTCGTAGCTGCGCACGAGCAGCGCATGCGCGTCGAGCACTTCCGCAATGGCGAAGTCGGACACGTTGAAGAAGTGGCGCGCGCTCTGCAGGCGCAGGCGGCGCGCCAACATGGCGCCGTAGTGCTCATTGGCGAGAAGCGTGCGCGCACTGCGCATGCCCAGCGCCATCTTGTAGATGTCAAGCGCGCGCTTCATGAGCACCAGCGCCGGGTCCTGTCGGTCGGGCTCGTTCCAGTAGACGAGCGCCAGGCACTCGTAGCAGAACGCCTTCGTTAGATCGTCCACTTCCGCCAGGTAGTCGGTGACGTCATGCGCGACAGTCATCGCCTTCTTTGCGGCGGTGAAATCACCGCGTCCGCTTTCCTGGTAGGACAAGCAACAGAGAGCCCTGCATTTTAAGGATGCATCGGCCTCGCTTCCGTCTCGGATTGCCGCAAACAGCTCCTCGAATAGCACGTCGGGTAATGTCTCGTGTAAGAATACTGCAGGGTCGATCGCCGCTAGATGGCAGCAGTCCCTGTACGCCGTGCCTCGTTCTACAGTCGACCGTAGAACCGCCTCGATGTCGTCTGCCATGTCCGAGAATTGCCGAAGTGCATCGCCGCACTCCGGCGAGTAGTACAAGTCTTGCAATGTGCGCATACACTCGAAAATATAGTTCCTGTATCTGGTTGCGCTATCGCCAGTGCCGTCGAGTGTGCTCGCGAGCAGGCGCGTATTATGCGGCACGTAATAAATGTCGGTGTCTTTACGCTTACAAGATTCGAGAAAGCCGACTTTAGCCAGATCGGCTAGTAATGTCGCCAGCGCATCTTTGTCGGAGACTGTACCGACCTGACTGGCAGCCGTCAGATCAAACCAGGAGGTGAACTGGGCCAGATCTCGTAGGAGGTCGGTGGCAGTCTCGCCCGTGTGACGTAGAACGTGCCGCAGACACGCCAGCACTTTCCTCGCCCTCTCGCCCTCGCTCTCCGTTGCGTCATCGTCTTGCCCGTCCGACAGCGGTGCCTCGCCGACTCTCGTCGTCAGGTCCTCAAACAGTTCTCCAGCATCCACGTCCGGCATGGTCAGTCCGCGCGACGCCACCATCAGCGCCTGCACCACGTGACCGCACGCGTCCGCTAGGTTCCGGATGCCGTCATCGTGCAAGTCGGGCGTCAACTGGCGCAGCAGGTTCTCCGAGTCCTGCCGGAGATCGCCGAGTGCGAACGACGTCGCCGCGGCCGAGTTCCCGACATAGAACGCGCGCCGACTCGTGCACAGAACGCGCACGTCGTGCACGTTCGCTGCCAGCTCGTCGATGAACTTCGACACGTGACCGGCGTCACGTGACACTGCCGGATCGACGTTGTCGAAAACGAACAACAATCGCTGTTCGTGACTGTTGAACCAGTTGTACAAGTAGCGCATTTCCGTCTCGCGCATGTGCAGGTTGAATAGCTCCTGTAGACGCCGACAAACGGCGCGTCTTGTCGCGCAGCCGTGCGCGTCGACGTAGATGGCGGTCACGTGTTGTCTGGCGACGACGGCGTGTGCGACTACGACGGCGAGATGCGACTTGCCGGAGCCGGGGCCGCCCGTGACGGTGACGAGGCGTCCCGACGTGTTGAGGAGGTCGGTAAGAGACGTCACTTCACCGGCCCGGCCCACGAACGGGGTCCGCACAGCCGGGAGGCGCCCCTCCAGGTTGTTCACGTGGATCTCTGAAACAAACAGGCACATGTTAAAATGACTGAAAGGGAAATTGTGGGCGGGACATGTGGAGTAAATGGGAGTACGACGGTTAGCAGAAAAGCACATGCCCAGAGAGTGGAAGGGAGAAGGAGGCGAGGACGACCTAGACTGCGATGGGAAGACTGTGAAAAGAGATATTTGGAGGGATTAGGAGAGATGAGAGCGGAGTATAGAGGGGAGTATTGAGGGGAGTATAGAAGGGAGTATAGAAGGGAGAATAGAGGGGAGTATAGAGGGGAGTATAGAGGGGAGTATACAGCGGAGTATAGAGGGGAGTATAGAGGGGAGTATAGAGCGGAGTATAGAGGGGAGTATAGAGGGAGTATAGAGCGGAGTATAGAGGGGAGTACAGAGGGGAGTACACAGCGGAGTATAGAGGGGAGTATAGATGGGAGTATAGAGGGGAGTATAGAGGGGAGCGGGTGTGATTGTTGAAGACAAGCGAGGGGAAGACAAGGAAACGAAAACATAAATCAGGGATCGATATCAAGGCCAGCCTCACCCAGGACACACAGGGAGACAAGAGGAGAACAACACCGTCCGTTACCGGGAATCAGGCAGGGTGATAAGTAGTGGAGACGCCGTCGCCAATACGGGATGAATGGCAATACTCCGTGACCAGTATCAACGCTAGCCTCTATAGTTTCCAGCGCTCGGCAACGTTCTGTTAACTGATTAGTCTGTGTACATTGTGGTCACAATGTTGTCGCCTTATTATGTGCCATTCAACTAGTCAGCCTTTTTCAGAACGTTATCAAGCAACCAAGCCGACCTTTCTACGCTGGCACTGGGGGTGGTCACTGGCCTCACTGCCAAAGTGCAGTCGTTCTTATACGTCCCAAATTGAGACGGTAGCGATATTAACGTGATCTCCGAGTCACGAGGGATACACAGTCCCCCATGTTGAGAGCCAGGTTTTCATACCTAATATATTATGCCTGCCCGGTCCAGTTTTTGACTCAGGGCGCTGGCATACCAGGCGGATGTGCTAACCACTACCTTACCGCGCTCCTTAAGGACAGCGACAAATAGGAGAACAACAATTCATCAGATTAATGTAACTGATTACTAATGCAAATTAACAAGCATTAACTAAAATGGTTAATCGGCTGGACAACAGACTTATCTTCCACCCAAGTCCAACCAAGTGCGTTAAAACAATTCGGTTTAATTAATCAACTATAAACTGGTCAAATATGCCGGGTGATCGTGGGATTGTCACTGTTGAAATATTTGGATAGAAAGTCGCATAATAACTTTCTCTTTCTCCCGGTGGCCTTGTGATACTCAATCACACTCTTTAAAAAATATGCACGTACGAAACATTGAATGAGATACGCCGACAGCCAGCAAAATCGCTAGAGGTCGCGGACCTTCGAGAGAATGATTAACATCCCCGTGGAATCTGCGTAATATAACCTAATATAGCCATGCCATAAATATTTACGAGTCATTTATCAGCTGGTTGTAGTGTGTCATGTTCACACGGGTAACACCAATCAATGAACCGAAAGTTACAGACTTCGACCAAATGCAGAACGTTTACGCCAAAACACCCTAAAATCGCGCTATCAGCAAAATCTAATGGGGTTTATTTCACGACACCAACTAGGCCTAATTAGATGTCGGTTGGTGCTTTGCTAATTGTGCGAAGGCAGACGGCACGTAGAACCACTGAACGATTCACAAAGTAGCGAACTTTGCTACTCCGGGTTCAAGCTAATTACTTGCGTCATTTGAAATTCCACAGATAACATACGATGGCATTTAGTTCGCCATTCAGCGAGGCGATAATGGTAATCGTAGGTACAAGCTGGGAACCTCGATAAGTTATAAGAGAGTTCGAGCGACACTACGTTAATTGCACAAATTCCTGGGCACCGAAGCACGTCATTATAATTATAATTATATATATATACGATAATAACATTCAGTGGTAAAGGTCAAGTATAAAAAAAACAGTAGTGGTACAATAACACGGTCGTATAGACTGTACAGAAACCGACTTTAAATAGGAGTTCAATACGGTGTAGGTTTCAGCAGTCCTTTGTAGCGTAACACATCACCGCTCCGTTCAGTTTAATCCAACCACCTTATTGTGTCTAGTCAATATCTGTTCGTGGTGGCGTTTTATTGCAAAGCGTGCCGAGACGTGCAGCTTTTGACATAATTAATGCTCGTAGCGTCTCGCGATTCACCCTGCGCGAATCGGGACCGGAACAGATGTTTTGTGCGGGCCGACACGCACCTGCTGGACCGTTCTCGGGAGGCACGTGCATACAAATGTTACCACGCGTTTCTCGTGCGAATGATCGATCCGGGCAGGCGGGTATTCGGAGGTACACAGCCGTCGGGGCCATATGTGGCACGTCGGCCGGTTTGTTCTGATTTACGGCCCTCGTAGCATGGGTAACAGTGAGGCATACACACGGGCAGTTGGTGGGTCGCCATGTTTCGGTATATTAACAAATAACATCGTGTGGCACGAACATAGAGATACACGAACACAGACACGAACACTTACTTCTTATCATGCGGAAGATCTGGCTGCGTCGTATGTACTCGAGCTCGGCATGAGAGAGCACGCGCCGGCCGGTCTGCATTCCTAGGCCGCCTATCGATCCTCCCGTCTTGCCGCCGCCCGCCAGCGGGCCGTGGTGGCTCACGGACTTGGTGATGCGCGCGCACCCCACCGATGACGTCACTGCGTCCGACCGGGTGGCGTTGATGTAGGTGGTCGACAGGGAGCGCTCCTGTTGCTGCGTGAGTGTCTTATCCCGGCGTAGCAGCGGAGGGGATCCGGAGACTGGGTGGGCAGTGGTGGGAGAATCGACGACGTCCGGATGTATGTGAGGGTTCGACACGGCTCGCGTCGCTTGACGCTCTCCGTTCATGCCCGGTTGCGTCGGGCTTTTCGTCCCTAGAGGTCGGGTTTGTAGCGCCTGTATCGCTCGCTGGCGTCTTTCCTCTCCGCTGTCTACGCGTCGCAACTCACCAAACTGCGGGTCGCTCATACGGACGTGATCGGGAACCCGGGAGAAGTTACACGTCTTCCCCCCTCGCGTCTGCCTGCCTCCCCTCGTCTCAGGGCTACTCCCCGAAGATCCGCTCTGGACGCGGGATCTCGCTTGGGCTTGCGCCGCCTTCTCCGCGGCCTCGAGTCGTCGTTGTTTACGTTCAACAGCTGCAAAGGGAAAACAGACCGTAAAGGACCATGATTGACTGCATTTCTATGTACATAATAGGTGAGTTCATAGTCCATGCATGCAACGGTGCTCCGAGTCCACCTGTCGCCACGCCCAGGTAACGTTGTGTGTTAACTGACACCGCCGAGTCAGACGATGTTCACGAGGCGACATATCCCACGGCAACAGGCGACAACACTATGCAGACGACCGTATGGTATGTAACTATGTTTGCGCCGAAGGCCGGTGTCACGGTGCAGTTATACGGCGTACAATAACAGCGCCGAGTGCCCCGAGGCGCACAATGCAGTATCACTGCCACAAACCGCGCGTTCTTGCACAACCGAACTAAGTGACATTCGCATGTTCTTACAACCGGACGGGGTCAATCAAAAGGTCACGCTTTGGCCGTAATCTCGCGCCAACCGAGACGTGACCGCGTGTTGTGTACCGCCGATCTTGTCTGCAGTTAAGTCCTGTTTATTTATACATTCCGACGGCAAGACACGTCATGGTCTTCCTTACGGCGGAGACATCTAACGTTCAAGGCGACAGCGAATCACACGAGTCACACCTGTCTATTTGGACTCACCTGCAGAAACGAAAAACCGTAAAAAAGAATACCTAATGACGCACGTTATTTCAATGACAACAGTACTCGCACACCAAAACGTGATCAGAATGAACAGAGAATCGCAGAGGTTCCTGAAGGTATTGTTCCGGTGGTGAATCTCGTGTTACTCATTTAAAGGCACCCTGCAAAAAGGACGTCTCCGCCTCAGTTGTTTAGAGGCTGTTTTTTTGCGAATTCCTGATTTAGGTCGTGAAAATGTGCTGGTTTTACGCTAGATGGAGCCACGTGTGATAGCAGCGCGTATAACATTTGCTAATAAGCCCCCTTTTTGCTATTGGGCGATACGTCGGAACCAATGATAACAGTCAGATATATATAAATACAAAGTATATTGGTCGTGTTGAAAATAATATATTATATTACAACGTGTCGAGTGTCAGAGACGTTTTTCTTTCATATATTAATCTAAATACATAGTTACATGAGAATGTACGAGCAGAATGTGAGAGCAAAGCGCTTTTGGATAATAATAATAATAATAAGCAATTGGCAGAAAAAGCGTAAATTGATGTTCTAGTGACTTGATCATTTATTATCCGTTTCGTTTTAATATTTAAACTTGTTTGTTGCAACACGTGTACTAATGCGCGTGATATCATAAAACGGAACTTTGCTCACGGTGTTGGAGATCGCGGGCTTGTGAAGGCGTGCCGTGTGGGTGCGACCGCTGTTTTTGTTTTATATTAAACTGGGAATAACACTTTCCAGACGGTGTGAGCCTGTAAGCACCACCGTGCGACCAGCCTCATAAATAATTCAGTATATGCATTCGCCACATGTTACACGTCTCCACCCTTGCATTTTACGCGTGGTGTCCATGATTTAGCATCACCGTCCCATGTACGCGTGTGATATAGCTTTACCCAGCCTCCCAGTAGTCTACTTCCGGTTCCGGTTTCAGCGCAATGATACATGGACGTCAGACCTAGTACCTATGACCAGTTTGACCCATGGTATTTCTATTTGTTTGATCAATTATATTTTTGGTAATTTCGCCATGTGTTGTCATGAATGGTTGAGTAAATTAGTAAACGCATGAGTGAGGGCGTGAGTGAGTGAGTGAGTGAGTGAGTGAGTGAGTGAGTGAGTGAGTGAGTGAGTGAGTGAGTGAGTGAGTGAGTGAGTGAGTGAGTGAGTGAGTGAGTGAGTGAGCGAGTGAGTGAGTGAGTGAGTGAGTGAGTGAGTGAGTGAGTGAGTGAGTGAGTGAGTGAGTGAGTGAGTGAGTGAGTGAGTGAGTGAGTGAGTGAGTGAGTGAGTGAGTGAGTGAGTGAGTGAGTGAGTGAGTGAGTGAGTAGCCCCTACCGAGAGAGTGAGTGGGTGGGTGAGTGACTGACCACGTGGTCAACGCAATTACGATATTTCGTTATCTTTTATATTTATTTTGTTATTTATTTTAAAGCTAACGACATGGCTCTCTCTTCATGTGTTATGTTCAGTGAGTTGCACACCTCCGGTCCAACAGTTGCGCATGAGAGAAGAACTCAACCAAAACCAACAACCCAGGCAGCGGAGATTGTCGACTGGGCCCAACCTGGCCCAGTATGCCGTATCGTTGTCTAATCCAAAGCTCAGTTACTGACGTCATGTTGCGATCTTAACGGCCCAGCACCGCTCATTAATATGCCTACTAATATGCCGCTGATAAAGTACGTGCTAAACGTCTGGTATGCTGATCTTTGTGTTTGTTACTGTTTCAGGTCAACGAGGAGACAACACCAGTCCGTCTGTGACGACCGACCACCTGGGTTAAGGATATGAGTGTGTGTGTGTGCGCGTGTGCGCGTGCTTGCGTGTGCGCGTGCTTGCGTGCTTGCGTGTGCGCGTGCGTGTGCGCGTTTGCGTGCGTGCTTGCGTGCGTATGTGTGGGTGTGCGTGCGTGCGCGTGTGTGTATGTGCGTGTGTGTGTGCGTGCGTGTGTGCTTGCGTGCGTGCTTGCGTGCGTGCGTATGTGCGTGCGTACGTGCGTGCGTGCGAGCGTGCGTGCGTGTGTGTGTATGTGCAAACTTGTACAGTGAATTAATCGTGTTGTGTTAAGATTACGCGGTATGTTATTTTGATCCAACTGTGGTCAGCCTAGTATTTAGTTTCCCATTAGCGCTAACATTAAATGTAATCTGTGTCATGTGCCACTCACATTGGATGACGTCACCCCGGCGCTACTGGCGTCAGTTGCACGAGACGGGGCAAAGGTCGAAAGTCAAACTAACATCGCGACGCAACGTTAGATATTAGAGTACGGAATGGGAGGGGTGTCACGGTGTGCGGTTTTAAATACATTCGTTCAAAACTACGGCAACAAGAAAATAATGTAAAATGTTACTGAATGAATGGCTAAATTAATTGGATGAGTAATTTAGTAAACGCGTGAATGAGTGGGTGGGTGGGTGAGTGAGTAAGTGAGTGAGTGAGTGAGTGAGTGAGTGAGTGAGTGAGTGAGTGAGTGAGTGAGTGAGTGAGTGAGTGAGTGAGTGAGTGAGTGAGTGAGTGAGTGAGTGAGACTAATTGGATGCGTGTGTGCATGCATACATATGTACGTGCTTATTGTTTTGTATTCGTATACATACATTTGCTTATACGTTCGCACTTAGCACGGTGCGTTCGAACCAGAAATCAAACACCCCCCACACTAACACACACACACACACACACACACACACACACACACACACACACACACACACACACACACACACACACACACACACGGCGATTTACCCTGCCCCAACGACCAAGGCGATCTTTAGAATAACACAGACACCGTAACCGCGGACTTTCGTGCATTACAGCTATATCAGAAGCGCTTATTTTATCGCCATTTCGACTGACTTTGTCCCGTCGACCCTGTCCGCCTGTCGTCCCATGGACGGCTTATCGTGTTCCGTCGGCCTCTTGACGCGATAACCGCCCCTTTATGTACGAGGAGATGGCAAAAGTTTGACGCGTCGCGCGCCCTCGTTGTGAACTGAGGCAACCAGCGGCTGCTATCGCATTGTTCTGATCGTAAACCACGCTGTTTCGTGTGGGGGCTGTTTCCTTCTTTCGAGCCCAGCTTTTGTATACAGCTCCCCGGGGATACCGCAAACACTGTACTGGTTGCCTTGGCTGCCACGACACCTGTTGTTCGGGATTGTACTCCGTTTAAAAATCTCGCATCGCTGCCATTAAATGCCTTGACAACTAGTAGACGTTCGAAAGCGCCATGTCGTTACTTCGGGAACATTTATGTAATGTTTATTAGTAAATGATTAACTAATACCGATATCGTCTTCTATATATATATATATATATATATATATATATATAAACACACACAGACACAGACACCCACGCACGCACGCACGCACGCACGCACACACTCACTCTCACTCACTCTCTCTCGCTCATTCTCAGTCACTCACTCACTCACTCACTCATTGTCACTCACTCTCACTCACTCATTGTCACTCACTCTCACTCACTCATTCACTCACTCACACGCACGCACACACACACACACACACACACACACACACACACACACACACACACACACACGTACACGCACACATACACGCACACACGCACATACGAACACACACGCACACACACACAAACGCACACACCTTGAATTTCACTTGCGCCGTCGATTATTTTACCGGGTTTTATTTGTACCGGGTTAAACATGACCGACGGGAGTTGCTGCCGTCCTTCAGCTAATAGAATCAATCTTCGTTTATCTACAAACGGGACTCATTATCCTAGCAGTACTCGTTGTTGGGCCTGTCAGAGATAATAGCAGGCACAAAGGATGGCTGTCGTGACAAGATAGAACGGATAATTTGAACGAGCTTTTGAACTGCCTGGGATAGATAAGGAACCGAAGTAGTGTCGTTAGTATTTCACTAACAATAGGTCTTCTACTGGCAAGATAAACAAATTGATAACAGGTCACACCGAAGTCATGGGGGTCTATCAGCATATTTAACGAAATTAGGTAGTTGGATCTGTGTTCGTAATTCTATTAAATTAGAAACTGGTATGAGTTAAGAACAACGTTGTGGACTTTTACGGGGGGAAATGACCAAGAAACACTTGAAAACAATAAAAACATTGAGGTTGAGGACGGGAGAGTTCACACTAAAAAGAATATAGTGCGTGATTACTTATTACTTAATGTTCACGTAAAAACGCGGTTAGTCGCCATTCTACCTCCTTCTTCCCTGTTTGGACGGCATGTTCATCTTGGCGACATCTTAATGGTGAATGTACTTTTCAATTGCATTTTTGTGTATTGCGACCCACTATCCACCTATTGTGTAGTCGTTGTTTATATCTGAACCAGATGTTATGGTGTCGTTAGTGCGGAAGTCTAGTAGTAGCAAAAGTGAGCCAGCGGTTGCACGTGTCTGTCATGTATGCACACACGTACGCGTGGCCGTGTGTAGTTGTTCATAGATTCGTGCGCAGTATCGTATTTAGGGTCACGAAATAACAGTCACTCGGCACAAGTGCCTGTGTTCGGTATGACGGGCCGAGAGTACTTCCGTGCCAGAAGTAGGCGGAATAAGATTAAACGTAATAAAACATTATTTAACTTGCGAACTTATTTACATGAAACAATGAAAATAATAAAACAACACGGAAACTAAAACTAGCTACTTCTGGCAAGACAGCACATTTCATGGTCAGATCATAGGTAAAAAAGGAGGTATTTTTTTCACTGCGCGTGCGCGCATGCGCATTACACAAAGGCCTACTTCTGGCACGGGAGTAATTTCGGCCTGTTACGCCGGGCTGCTTTAGTAATGAGCCCTAAATACGTCATTGTGCATGTGTGCGAGCAGATATGCATGTATGTATCTATCATACATTCTAGGCAACCATGTGAAATTAACTCATTCCCATGCTTAATAACCGCTACGACGAAACCAAGCCATGCAGTATAATCAATGTTTAATAATAACAACAACAACACCACGGCGACAGTCATCATAAGACGAAATGACCAGGGCCCCTTTGCTAGGGGGTCGCTACCAACAAAAGTAAAACGCATACGATTGCTACGAACAGGCGAAAACTAAATGCGCATCGCGTCAATGCGAAACAATTATAACAATTATTCCAATGATCTACCCCGAAGCTCAGATATGTAGTCGCACCGTAAGCCATTGTGTTTGTGGCGCTTCGGGTTGACAGCGTATGGAGGGTAGACGTGGAGGAAGACGGTGGAGGGGTGTGGTAGCTTGGATTTACGGCTGGGTTTCGAAATTTATCCCCATCAATTGGTGCCAGAAGAGAAGTTTGGTCGATTGTGGGTAAACATGTCAGACGTTGATTCTACACTTCTCGAAACCGTTACACCGCACACAGTGACCCAGATGTAACACGAAATGATATGCAAAGCCCATGGCCTTGATATCGTCTTGAAGGTTCCTAAACCTGAACATGTTATCTCCCAAATGCAAGACCCTTGGTCGAGCAGCTGCCATAGATACTCTTCCAAACGGCTGACCGAGGAGTCATAAGTGTAATATTCCCCAAGGAGGAGTGGGCCGACCTTTCCTTTTCAATCTGGAGAACATGGAAAAGCAGTCCCAGAAACGAGTACACGTTCAGAGCGTCACGTCAGTTTCACCGAATCTTTAGTTAGCATGTGAATTAATATTCGTTAGGTGGTATGATATATGAAAACTGCTCGTTTGTGATTTAATGTTGTGATTTTCGAATACAGCTATGAGACTGGTCACGCGATATGAACGCATCATTGAATGTTTCCCTTCATATGGAAAATGTGACGCCATTGACACACTTGGGAACCTAGAGTCGGATCAATCGGCAATAAAGAACGATGCCTCTTTGTCAGTCGACGCCGTCATTGGCGTGTTGCTAACTACAACCGGATTTCTGCATAAAACCACAACAGCATCATGCTTTCCAGCTGCATATATGTTGATCCTTGTTTTTTTTATGGGAGTCATGGGGCGTCATTGCGTCTCTGGTAAACCGCATGGTCTGACGTCGCATAGCCTCTCCCAAGCATTTATAAAAGTGACATCATCAAAGTGTATTACGACTAAAGGGAGAGCAAGCTTGCAGCTAGCTATATAAAAGTGACACCATCAAAGTGTATTACGACTTGCAGTTAGCTGTATACAGGTGACGGTGAAACAAAATGAACCAGTGTCAGAAGGAATTTCCGAAAATTGACAACGCCAATTTAATTTTGACATCATCCCTCAGCTCGGCGACTGCTCGAAATAATTTTGAGCAGCGCCCTGACGATAAAACGTCGTGCATGCACTCTAAATGCAACGTGAGAACCCTAGTTAACGGCCAACAAGAACCGAGTCTCAATGGGAAACCTCCTGATTCAGGAGTCCTGAAATGCCAACGCCCAAATATAGCAGGGAGCGCAATATTCCACACGATCTGATTAGCAGCATATATGCGATCAGTTATATATATAAAAAATATGCATATATTCCATGTCAAAGCCAGCTTCTTCAAATGCTACTAAGCTATGGTGGTTTTCTAGAAATACTGTAGAACCGGAAACTCGGCCGGCTAGCCCCCTGGAGCGTGTCGCTAAAACACAGTTTACAATGGCGGTATCAGTTGATGGAATGCTTCAGTGCGCGGGTTTGATGCAGGGAGATACAAGTTGCAATTCAAACACAAAAGCACGGCACCAGTGTTTTGTTCGTAGACCCAACGGCGAATCTTTACGAGGATTCAAACACGCATATCGCACGGGCAATCTCAGCTGGTTGGCATTCCGCGGGCGGGCGATACTGGGTACTTGGGAATATTTACAACGGACGCTAACCGTCGATCCCTAGTAGGGATTTATTCCACCCAATGGGTGTGTCCTATACTGTGCCAATGTGCATGATTTTGTATCACTGTACGTGGCGTGCTTACCGAATAACTATCTGATACTAACAACCCAAGTTGAATAAATGGCAGTGTATAAGAATTCCCACTCCCTACGTAGTGGTGGGAAAGGGGTTAAATATTAGTCATGACACCCACTGTTTAGGCGTATGACGTACACACATCGACGAGCCGTAATCCTTGCCCTGCAATAGCGCTATGTTAGTACAAGAGACACACATGCGACGAAATGGCCCTTGCTGTCCGGGCATATTCGACATGCAGCTACGAAACACAGCCTACATACAATCTGCATGCACGTACACAACAGGCGCATTCAGTCGCCTGCTCGAGTTTGTTAGTGGTCCGGTCAGCGGGCAACGGTCGGTTGTCCGGCCCGCCTCACGCTGTCGGTGGTCCGGCGTCGTACGTACATGCACGGGGCCACTACACGGCGCCACCCACTCACTACACGGCCGTGTTGCCTCTACACCCACCTTCATAGACGGTGGAGACTTTACCGTCCCCGTCACTCACGCGACTGGCGCACGACCCCATTATGGCCGGGGGACTGTCGCTGGTTGCTGCGTCGCCGTTCGCGTCGACCGACTCACTGAGCGAGACGTGTCGCGCTGTCACCCCGGTCAGGGGGCCGCTGCGTCCACTGATCGTGCTGTACGAGACGTCGGCGCCGCTCACGCCCGCCGAGTCAGCGATGCGCGCTGCGGCGACTTCGGCGAGCATCATCCGGGCATTGCGTGCGCGTAGATCGGCGGCGCAGTCGGCGTCGGGCAGCTGGATCCGCGTGAGGTCGGCCCCGTCGAGGACGGCACGCTGCAGCGGTAGTGGAGGCCGCGGCTCGGCGCTCGCCACCGGCCGGTAGACGGGCCGTACCTCCTTTCGACCGAACTCGTTGTCAGCCGGCATGCGGAGGTACTCGGCGAGGCTGCGGGACTCCTCGCCGGAAGCGGTGGCCTCGCTGTAGGCGAGCATCACGTCGTAGCCGATGAGGCGCGTGTAGGGCCGGTAGCGGCGGTGCAGGTCGTCCTGGTCGCTCGCCTCGGGAGCGATCTGGTTCAGGTAAAAGTACTCGTCTTCTACACTCGTCTTGTACGCTTTCGACACGTAGTCCCACTCGAGTACTTGACCGCGGTACCCATAGGTACCCGCGTCGTGGAAGTTGGTCGTGTAGTATTTCCACGGAGAAACGCCCCCGTCGACGTATTTCCCGACATGATCCGCGGCCAGCAGGTTCACGTCAGTGCGAAGGCCGGGCTTCTTGAAAATCTCGTACACGTCCCATTTCAGCTCGTTGTCGCCGACGATCACCGATATCCGCATGGCGGCGCCACCGTTCGGTCGCGCCGGCGTTGCCCGGGTAACGCCTAAGATGGCGCTGTTGCGGTCCATGGAGGTCTTCTCCGAGACGACGTACTGCAGCACGCAGTCGGCAGCGTGAGCAGCCACCAACTGCACTGCCGTTCGCTCTCCCAGCAGCCCGAGCTGGTACTCGTATATTCGCGCCAGCTCCGCCGCCGCCTCCAGCGCGATGCACATGATGACGTCACCGGCGAGCGACGTCCACAACTTCCGGTTGGCGATCTTGTCGCGGCGCACGTGCGCGATGCCATGCAGCAGCGCCGTCGGTATAACGGGTATGTAGATGTCAAGTGCGGCGCCGGCCGTCAGATCGGTGGGCAGGTCGTCGTTGTGAAAATAGTCGTAGAGCGAAACGGCCGACAGCGACTTATCCCCGCGCCGCTCGAAGGCAATCGGCAGCGCCGCCAACTGCACCGTGTCCGGCAGTGCCGCGTACCGGTCGGCCAGTGCGCGACAGAAGCGATCCTCGAAAAGCGACAATTTCCGTCGGATCTCGGCCGTCGACGGGAAGTCGGACGCGGAAACTACAAACATAGATGAAGCATTATATAATTGTAGGGATTTTTTTCTAAAATATTTCAAAAGTTAATAATTATAAGGCAGAAAGTAGAAAATATGGCATGTGCTAATACTGGCAATAGGACAATACAAACTGGGTGTAGAAATAGCGGGCCCGCTCTCGTTCTTCCTTCATTCTTCCCACTCTCCCTTCCTCCCTCCCACCCTCCCTTTCTCCCTCCTTCTTCCTCTCTCTCTCTCTCTCTCTCTCTCTCTCTCTCTCTCTCTCTCTCTCTCTCTCTCTCTCTCTCTCTCTCTCTCCTCTCTCTCCTCTCTCTCTCTCCTCTCTCTCTCCTCTCTTCTCTCTCTCCTCTCTCTCCTCTCTCTCCTTTCTCCTATCTCTCCTCTCTCTCTCCACTCTCTCTCCTCTCTCCTATCTCTCCTCTCTCCTTCCCTCTCCTTCTCCTTCTCCTTCTTCTTCTCCTTCCTCTTCCTCTCTCTCCTCCTCTCTCTCTCTCTCTCTCTCTCCCTCTCTCATCAGCCTCTCCCCTCTCTCTCCCTCTCTCTCTCCCTCTCTCTCTCCCTCTCCTCTCTCCCTCCCTCTCTCCCTCTCTCTCCTCTCTCTCTCTCTCTCTCTCTCCCTCTCTCTCTCTCTCCCTCTCCCTCTCTCTCTCTCCCTCTCTCTCTCCCTCTCTCTCTCTCTCCCTCTCCCTCTCTCCCTCTCCCTCTCTCCCTCTACCTCTCTCTCTCTCCCTCTCTCTCTCTCTGCCTCTGCCTCTCACTTCTTACTAATAATTACCACCAATTGATGATTCCGTGGAACATCCAAACTTGCTCCTTCATCGACACTGTACCCCTGTCCTACCTGGTTTGTGAGTGCTCGATGTGCTGGTCGAAAGTCGCTTGGTGCCCTTCAGCCCCTTGCCGCCAAGCACGCCGTTCGCTGTTGACCCGGCCTTGGCGAGCTGACAGAGGGGCGTATCCACTGCGCTCTTGCTGCGGCCGAAGTTACGTGGCAGAGTCGAAGACGCTAGCTTGGACAGGCTGCAAGTGCTGCGGCGAAAGACAGTAATAATAAAAATTAAAAATAGATTTCTTATATTGCCCCTCAACATAATATTTGTTTCTGAAGCGCTTTATAATATTTCGTAAAATCTATCAACACATGTCCTACTTAATTTTTTTTTAAACTGTTTGATAAATAGAGATCGGTAACACATATACTGCTCAGAGATTTATGATTGGCACAAAATCGTATTTAAAGTACGCGCTTTATTCAGTGCACGCCTTTAATAATTATGCTCACAATTATTATCTGTGCTAGTACAGATCCATTCGCTAGATGGCGCCACTGTACACTTAACGGTTTGTACTAATCGCGTTGCGTATATTATTGTTCTACGCGTCCTACAGACTACCCTGTAATATTAAAATGTACAGTTGCTTTTGTAATAAGACAGTTCTTGTGAGATAAAGTACACACTAATTAATAAAAACATCCACCCTACAGTGCGCTTAGATACCCAATTTTTATTAAATGAAGACAATAACAGTAGACATACAAATGTACCCTGTGTCCTTTGGATGTGCAGAATTTCATCTTTAAAAATCGGTTCTACCGGAAGGAACTATACTGTATTCATACGTTGAAGTAGGGCCTATGTAAATACGTACACCTGTATAACCGGTTTTTAAAGATGACATTATATGCACATATTCCGATACCAGCGCGTACAACGAACCTGCGTCGGTATACCCGGATGTCGGGCGTACTGTCCCGGAGACTGCCGAACTTGCTCGAGTTGAGGTTGCGGTAGGAGCGGTAGAGGGTGACGCTGATGTGCCGTTCCTCGTCGAACTGGTACGGCACGGCGCCTCCCATCTGTGGCGGGCACGATCGATGTTTGTCCGTTGCCGCCGACGCGGTTATCGCCGGCGGCGTCGAAGCCGAGTTCGGATCGATGGAATTCCGCTTGCTGTTCTTTCGTCGGAGCAAGCCTCCGCCGCCGCTTCGGTGGTTGGTGGCGTGGCCTCCGTCGAGGTTGTCGCCCGTCGACTTCCGGCGGGACGATTTGTTACCCATGGCGCCCGATCTGCGACGAAAGATAGGGACCGGTCAGTATTTCATAGTTCTGCATTGGCGGTATTGTTTTTGTTAATGTTACATGTAATGTTACTTTATGATTATCCAAAATCGGATATGTCAAGATTTATTTTTCACTAACCTGCTGGGTAATATCGTTTTGTTTCAATATAGTCAATATACAGGATGCTCCCTATCAAACGCCGTTCGAAACGGAACGCGTTTCGTGCTGCCGTTCCATGTGAACATGCGTTTAAATACCTGCACATCAGGCCAGCCATATTTTACGCGAAGAGGCAGCACGGAGCCCCTCCGTTAAAAAAAAACTGATTCTGTCTACACTTGCAGGGATGTTGCCGTCGTTGGCATTACTATTACTATAATAATTGTAGCGCGGTGGTGCAGTGGCTAGAGCTTCGGTCTCTCGCCTGAGAAAACCCGGGTCGGTCGGTGTCGAACCTTGAGCAAGTTTGTTCACTATACGTTGCTCCAGTTCACTCAGCTGTATGAATGAGCACCTGGCTACAGACAGTGGTGGATATTTGTGTACGAATAATCTTCGCGCATTAATTGCAACGTGACTGGATGTTTCCCAGAGAAGTCGAGATGGTGTTCGATTAAACATGTCTGCCAGGGAGTGAAATGTAAAGCGCTTTGAACAGTCCCGAGGACTGGATACTGCGCTGTATAAGAACTTCTTTACATTGTTTTACTTTACTTTACAATCAGTCGCATGGCAAAACACTTTTTGTACAGCATTAAATGTCATTATCATTACATTATGTTATTTACAAAATCACACACGAAGGCTACCGTCTCGAAATCACTAGTATTTCATTCGCTTACCTTGAACGCGCAAGTAAACTAGTGATCGGTCCCCTAGCGTTGGCTTAACGACCGAGCGGGGATACTCACTGCGACGTTATAACGTGCAGCGCTGACTGTTATCTACGCAAATGAATTGCATTTTTGCACGCAGACAAGTATTTTCACTACGCACGCGTGCACCTGTACACGCAGCGTGGATACTGGTGAAATTAGCGACTGAAGGAAGTTTTTGTATATGTCAAATAATGAATCCATAGCACGCCGCATAGCAACACGCGCGGTGTAGCAACCGGCGTTGTCTTCAAATTTTCGAAATGGTTGCCTCCAAGTTGTGGTGTTTTAATAATTTAAATCCAAAAGGTGCAAAAACAACAGGGAACACGGTATTACTTGTCACTGGCTCAAAATGGAACGTACAGTGTGACGACAAAAACAAATAATTGTCCCTTGGCGACCGTTGTGTTGGAGATGAAATGGTTACGTGCGACCATCGACTTTCATCATAGACTATACACACATACACATGTACGCACGTTCAGACACGGTGCGCGCGCACACACATACACACACTCACAGATACACACGCACGCACTCACTCACTCACGACGGTCACATGCATACACACACGCATGCACGCACAAGCGCACGCATGCACACATGAATCAGCCAGATCATACTAATCAACGTAACAAGTCGTCTAGTATCAGTGCCAGTAGTCCAGCGTATATGTGCAGAAAAATAACGGAATTGTGCATTTTTTATAAAAGACAAATACTTTGCTCATCTGTTCTATACACAAAAGGAACCATTTTAAAGATTACAGGCATTCCAGATTTTGGTGCGTTCGGAAATGGCGGCCATTTTTTAAAATGACCGCCAACACTTTCCCATATCTTAATAACTGCGTTACATAGAGCAATAATATTTGTGTGTAGATATAGGTTTTAGGGGTCAAAGATTTCATATTTGTTACTTTTGGACTTCGACAGTCACTTCCATTTTTAAGATGGCGGTCGTCAATATAAATGTAACGATATCTTAATAAACTGCGTTATGTAGAGCATTATAGTTTACGTTTTTGAATAGCGTGGAGGTTAGCGATTTCACAAAGTATAACGTTTTACCTTCGTCGACATGCCTATAACCGCCATTTTTAAAGATGGTGCCCTTCAAAAAATATTATTGAAGATTCAAGGATATGTAGACAGTAAGATACGGGAATAACAGGCTTTGTCTGCCGCCATCTTTCAAAATGGCGGAGATATTTTAAAGGCAATGAAGGTCAAAGTAATGTATTTAAAATCATCGCATCTAGAAAACATCCATTTCGACATCAACTTTGTGGCTCTGTTTTATGTAGTTCTTGAGATATGGGAATAGCATATGCAATACATATGCATATGTGTGTGCGTCACTGCGTACACGCATGTAGGCGTTCACGATAGCAGTAACGCACACGCACTGTACGACATTCTACATAATTATACTTTACAGGTGTCACAAAACCTAAATTCTACATTTAGTCAGTGCAAATTCCCAATATTGCCCCGAAACGAAAACCAGTACGACCGATCGGTGCATATCTTCGATATAGAAGAAACATTTTAACTAGGAATACCACATTTGAAAGGTGACAGCGATGAATCACTGCACACGTCTACACACAACTTCTAGCTTGAGATTTACGGCACGCATTAACACCGACAACGAATTCCGCGAATACACCGACCGTGTTACTCGGAATTCTCCTTTCAATAATTAACACCTGGTCCAACAGGTGCGCTGGCCATTGCAGGCGCCGGAGCACCCCGCCTTGCGCCGCTACTCCACTCGACTTGTGGCCTCACAACGACAGACCTGCGTCGTCACTTACATACCGTGGCCTACAAAGTCACGTACTGGTACTCCGACGGATCATGACCTATATAATCACGCACAGCTGCTCCGAGTGATAATGACCTGCATCGCCACGTACAGCTGATGCAAAATATGCTATACGCCGTCGCCTATGCATGTTGTTAACAATGCATCATTTATGACATACGCCGTCACGTACAGTTGCTCCGATAGATCATGACCTATATACTTTCGTACACATACATTTGTGCATGACATGTTTGCCGTGATATATCGGATCATGGTTAAACACACGTACAGGTGTTCCAAACGACCACGACCTACACAGTCATGTACGGATGTTCCGACAAATAATGATACTCATCGTCTCGTTCAGCCGTTCACACACATGCGCACGCGATAGATCGGACGTGCTAATGACGGCTGTGTCTGTGTGGGTATATTTGTCATGGGCGTGCGGCCGGATTCTCCGGCTGATGATTCTCCTCAGTCATCAGCCGGTGTCACACGCGGTGTACTCAACAAGGCCGCTATTTCGGAAACGAGGCGACAACTGGAACTGTTTCTATCAACATGAACGTCCATTGATCGGAACCTTTCCGTGAGATGGACGTTACCGACAAGGCGTAGAACTGTACGTAGGCTGCGTGTTTGTCTTCGAGCGGCACACGTTGACTTATGCTAATTGCATACATATATACAATTGAGCTGTACCATGAGGTGTATAATGGTTACCACCATATATACATTTATTTGCAACTGCCAACAGAGAAGTATCCGCGAGCAGACAAGCCAAAATAGTTATGACTTATATGCTTAGCTTCTGAGGCCATATGAATCTAGATTCAACTTCATGTAACAAATAAAGAATATTCAAAGGTTGTTTGGGACGGAATCTATACCGTCTTGGTTCATACTGATTTTTGAAAGTTTCTACATATAATCTTTCTTAGCAGTCACAATAATGCTACCATTTTAAGATAATATAATTTGTCAAAACTCACCATGCAAGGCACCCTGATTTTGTAACAGAAAACGGGGTCACCGCAAGAAAAACTTGCTTAAGAACAAATAAAAACATACAGGAATGGTTCACCGTAACCCAACCATCATCCCTGCTACACAAAGCAGAAGATAACAGAGGTTTTAGCCCCTCAGTGGAACTGACACCTAACACTTGCTACGATGAAGGGATAGAGTAAGCGAGTAGATGTGTTAAACAGACCCTACACACATCAGTAACTGGAGCTTGATAACTATGTTTTATCGCCAGTGGAAAAAAGACATAATGATCTGTCTCCTCTCTAGACCGTGCGCGTTCAACCGTGCACTCATAACCAGCCTACACTTCACCGGTGAGGGTGGAAAACAGGACAAACGACCGACACTCTAAGAATATACACACAAAGATTTCGTAAAGACAGGCACGTATACATCCTTTTCTTAACAAACGTTCGCTTGTGGTAAGATATTAACAGTCTGTACACGTCTACCGGCGTATACGATCGCTGTGTGCCTGGTGAAAAGTTTAAAAGTTCTCGCATAGTTGACAAACTATTATTAACCGGCCTTGTCTAATTTTCAACATAATGTTTGTGCACTAAGTCACTATGTTGAAGGTGTAATGCTCGCCATATTGCGATATATAACCCGAAATTTTATTAACAATTTGGAAGTTGCGCCCACGACACGTTTACAATACATTCGAACCGTAAACACGGCTGTTGCGGAGGCAATCGACGCTAACCGCAAGTGGGCGCGACCGGGCTGCTTTCCACAATCAAGACGTTAAGTATAACTGATCCAGAGGACGTCCGGCTAATAATAAGTAACCCCTACTTTATATGGTTACCCCGGTTAACGCAGTAGACAAGGATAACAAAATTAAACTTGACATGATTACCCCGGTTAACGCAGCAGACAAGGATACTTTAAAACTCAATACAGTTTTTTGACTCGCCTACCGTACGTCTGATATGTGAGCCGGAAGTTGAACATGCATCCCGTCAGATACGACACGATATAGCTGTGTCCGCTTGTCAACAGCAAGAAACTGAAATATCCCATACGACACATTAAATGCGTCACATCTGGCTGAGGAGAAAAAAAACCGAGAAAAAAAGTCTTGTTTACTCGCAAGCAGCATGGATGCAATGTCTGGTCTTGAGTTATTAATCACCGGAGACGTTTTTGTTACATCATAAGTGAAACGCAAACTGAATCACTGTTGTCCTGTACACAATGCGTCAGAGTTGATCCACTTGTGTTTATGCTCAAAACATGGGGTGTTGTTGTAGGCGGTGTTGTGTAACTTGTGTTGAAATGTCCTCTATGCTTTTCGGCGTGACTCAGAGTACTGGACTAGACCCAGTAGTTTATCAACTTACTGTGTTTACTAAACGACCGCCTCAAGAATTTGGGTTAAAATACGACACAAACAAATGTCACATAAAGACGTCAACAGGGAAAAAGCCAAGAAGCTCAACGACAACAGATTCCTTGAAATAGAACACCCAACAAATAAAACTTGTTTTCTGATTGTGTTTCATTTGACAAACAACCTGTCATTTTCTCAGAGTGTAACGCGAATGACGTATGTCGGTCGATCCTGTGGACACTGGGGTATAGAATATCACAAATCGGTTAAGCAATGTTCAACGCTCACGGACAACCTGAAATAAAACACCCGGCAAATAACGGATTGTCTACAGATATAGTGTGTCACTTGACAAATAACCATGTCGCATTTTCATAGTTGAAAGCGTGTGATTATATATCGGTCGGTCCGACTAACACTGCAGTATAACAAGTCACAATGTTCGGTGTTAACGATGTGCAACTCTGCAAATACACTGCTAGAACAACGAGGAGAACACATCTTCTAACTGCAGCAACGAACACAGAACTGATCGTACAACAATGGAAACAAAGCAAGCATCACATGACTGGAAGCAATGGCGCACTATACTAAAAAAAATGCATACTACAAATAAACGTATTCTTGAACGGCAAGAATATACAATGTAAACAGCTGTGTAGAAAGTATAGGATTAGCATGTTTTAAGGCACGCGTGACACGACTGACACTAATACATTCGGTTTATTCTCCGACACAACCAGCGAACGGAACCCTGCGCAAGATTCAATTATGCATGCCGAATGATGGTCGCTGTTCGTCATGCATGACGATTCGACGAAGACATTCGTCTTCTTTTTTATACTGTTGCGTTTGTGTGAATAGGCCGGCGAGAGTGTGGGGGACTCTGCTTGTAGACTTCGCCATTCACAAAGACAAAGAGGTGCAGCAAAGCCACGTCCAAAAGCTCGTCTTTTCTGTTTGGTTCCCGATGTGCTCACCAGAAGACATTATTATCTACACCAAACCCTTGTCTGATTTTATTCAAGTAAGAATCGCGTCGATAATTTGTAATGTCCTTTGCATTCTGACATATATATGGATCCTTACATTTCATCTGTCTATTCACCATCATCAGTTCTTTTCTTTAGCTTATATGTTTCACTGTTTTCTTGGCATTTCTGTGTAAAGTCAACTCATACTCAACTCACAGAAAATGTCAACCAGTCATGTTCGTGGCTGCTTACGCTAACACCGATCATTCATCCAATCATCCCAAGGCCACTGCTTTCTACCAGCAACGTATGTCAAGAATACGGTAACTTCTACATAAACTAGAACCAAATCAGTTGCACACTTTGCAAGCCGACTACAATAGATGACACCGTGCATGAACACTCCAAGGGGTTGGCATGAGACAAAATTCGCCAACTCCGCATGATAAGGAGACGTTCAATGGGATACACAGAGCCATTGGGGCAATGTCTCTCGCATACGAACGACATGGCCCTGATCACAATACGGTACGGCACTCGCATTGAATACGCCAACATACTGTTGTTGAAAACCACGTATCAGATACATACAATAACATAGCATGCATTCGAATACATCGGTCGGTAATCTACTGTAGTATATCAGTTTCAAAGACAACATGCACGGGGGTTGACATTTTCGAAAGGGTACACAAACCAGTAACGCAACACTACACTTTGTCTATTCATAAGCAGATTTCGCATTAGTGCGTAGGCAGTGCAGTAATGTCATCTCAGTGAAGCGTCGAAGATGCGATTAAGGGCGCACTCTCGCTAACACGATGATGTATAGTACGTCATCGACGGTTGCACTGTGCAACTTTAAGTCACTGAAGTCAATTCTCTTTTGGATAGAACGGTCAGAATGACAACACTGTGAGTAGTTGTGTGATTGGATTCAGCGTTGCGCCGCATTCCTTGTGAAGTAATAAATACATTGTTTAAACTCCAACTCAGGCTTAGCAGCATTAGAAGCGGCAACAAGGGACGTGGTGAGATCAAACAAATGGTCGCTTTACGAACGAACAACGACCGTGCAATAACCGTTCGCTTTTTGGAGAAGTAAGACTTGGTTTTCGAAATATCACATTTGCCAGGGATTGAAGTGTATTGCATTTAAGCGACACATTTACCCTGTTCTAAATCAAAATGACAACCGTAACCCCAGCCTACTGTCATATATAACTTCTTAAGCGAAGCAACAGTGACATACAATACTATAATAACACGTCACAACGGTCGAGCGTAGTTTCTCACCTAGTGCTAGACCAACGTTCGTTTACTCACATGCAAGTCGACGGTACCTAGGCCTCCTGTGCCACCTTCAAAACAACCCCGTCCTTCGCTACCAGGACCCAGAATGCCAAACAAGATCCAGGCGTCGAGTCAGTGCCCCGTGCGGCGAGGTTTACAACGGGCTACAGACTGTACCCCTAAACCAGCGACGGGTGCATTTGTGGTATACCGCACGTCGCCGCACTATTCACGTCTTTGTAACTCGTCTGTCAGCGCATATAGGACAGTGACAGAAGTCGAAAAATTGCTCCTACGCCGCTCAAACAATTATGGCGCCTGTGTGCAGCCACACGTGACGGCAATATCACCAAGAGACGAACTTTGGAGAGGCTTAATGCCGTCTTTACGGGCAAAGCCTGTAGATCAATGGGTTAAGTGCTCGTAGTCGCAACGTACACGGTCGCGTTTAGTGCTGTCGTCGGTTAAGAAATGTCAGCAATAACTTCATAATGCATAACCTTCTTTGCACGATTCGTGGAGTTTATTTGTCCCGGGAGACGCGGAACAGGAACAATTTGCAAATGATATCGCGTATATGTATGTGCGCTTCGTGTGCTGCTGATTCAGGCTGGGAATGTATGCCATTTCAAGGTTAGTACAGCATCATCATCACTGCTCAGCCGTAGTGTCCCGTCGTTGGGCGAAGGCCTCAGCAAGTCGTTTCCAAATATGCCTGTCTTGCTATCCTCTGCCAGATGACGCCCTTCCAGCACTCGTCTAGTTCGTATCTCTACCGTCTCGCCGGTCTTCCTCTAGATCGTTTCCCTTCGTAAGGTCTCCAGTTTGTGATACGCGATGTCCATCGGTTATCTTGTAGTCTGCTGATGTGCCCTGCCCAGGTCCACTTCTGTCTTTTGCTTTGTTGTATCACGTCTATGACCTTTGTCTTCTTCTCTTACGGTCTTACCCAGATGTTTGTTATTCTCTCCCGATATATGATGTTTAACATACTGCTTTCCCACTTTGGTTAGTACACATCGGGGCTAATTAGGGTTAATTTAGCATCGGTCAACAAGGTGCTGATTACTGACTACGTAAATGTTTCTAAATAGCCCGTCAACAAATATAGATGGCACACACCAGGGTCTTGAGTCAATGTTTGCTTGGCTGTTAACGGAACACACGCGAGTAATCAAATAGAAGGTATCACACGCAAACGTATATTGAACAATATGACTAACAATGTCGCTCTAGTGCCAGCATGCGTGGCGTTTTGTATATTGAAGAAGTGGATTACCTGGAGGAATCAACATTCGCCAGCTCCAATCTTTATACTTGAGTTGGCACACACCACACGACCATCACAACAGTCGGCAAGACATGTTGAAGTATGCACGTGGGGGCCGTCTGTCTGGCGTAACAGACCCTCCCACGCGCTTCGCTTCGTTTGTAGTTCTTACAACAGAAACGCATTAGGGCATCCGATGAAGCAACAGCTTCCGTTTAGGTTCGCTTCAAGTACCAGATCATAGCTGTCGCCCGCCAGCAGTTTGGCACCAGCTGCAGGTGCCGTAGAACCATGGTCAGCGCCACGGTTACTGTCACCGCTCGCAGAATGGACGCAATTATTGGATGGCATCTGGGACGGAACCGGGTCAATGATTCTGTCGCTCTATGTGTTGTCACCACCGCCCCTGGGGCGACAGGACCTCGGTGATGATGACGAACAAGGACATCATGATAACCGCTTTGCAGAGAGGCGCTGGTGGTAGATGGATAGACGCATAATTGGAACAGGTGTATCGTATTCTGGGTCATGCCCAAGTTATACCATATACGAAAAAAGGGCAGTGTATTTTACAGTGTGTTTACATGGATGATCAGTTTGCAGCTCAAGTAGACGCTGCAGAAATACAGAATATCATATTGTTAGAATGTTGTGAATGCACATTGTGCTCTCGTGTGTGTGTGTGTGTGTGTGTGTGTGTGTACGTGCGTGCGTGCGTGCGTGCGTGCGTGCGTGCGTGCGTGCGTGCGTGCGTGCGTGTGTCTACTCTCTGCTTGCGTAGGGGTGATCGGTACGATTTTCATTGGGCTGTCGGCGCCTCCTTCTCACTGGTGTAACTGCCGTTGCTGTCACTGCTACTGTTGTTACTGTATGACTTGCTGGTTTGGGATCAAGTTGACTCTTTCTGTATATGCCATCTTGGCATCTCTGTCGTTTCGCCTTGAAGTAGTCTTTCATTCACTTTGACTTACTGGCTCGTCTGTGTAGGAGCGCCGATGGCCGTCTGGCATATTGTCGTTGGTTGACTACATCTTGTTGGATCCGTTTAACAGCGCGAGCAACTCTTCCGCCCTTCGTAATGGGACACTGTACATTTTCCAATTTTCGTAGCATTGAATTTCCAGCACCGTAGTTTAGGCGATCGATGACTGAACACACACGTCCCAGTGCATTTCGACTGAATTTAATGTTCTTAGGTATCGACGCGGAATAAGCTCAGTTTGCGGATTCATTTGGATGTGTTGTTAGTTTGCGTCGTGTCATTTGAAGTGCGACATTGCCAAGACGCGACGTTAGTTGTAGTAGCTCGCTGACCACAACGTCCAGTGCTGACCTCAGTGTACAGTATGTACGTACGCGAATGATAGTCACAATGTATACATTGGAGTGATTGCTTCCAACAGAGACCAATATGCTGTTCATGGTATATTTGAAATTGTGGAGAAGTGCACGTCATCTTGCTGCATGGCGTGCTCAGTGTAACATTCATTCCACATCTCGGCAGTCTTTTCCGTATTTAGCAGACGCATCTCGGAAACTGCCTGATCTTCTTCTGGCTGGTCCGTTAAATCTGGGCATCGGTCTGGCCGCGGTCATAGAATTTTGCTGTCGCCACACCTGCAGTCAGCATCGGGTACCGTTAACAGTCCACCAAAAGTTTATTGTACGACTCTTGAAAAGTCAGCCATGCCGAGTCGTTGCATCATACATGACTGTGTGGTGTATATGTTGATTCACCATGCATTGATTCAAAATATGGGTGGCCTTGTTGGAAACCGCGCTGATTTCTCCTCATTCCTCCAACAGGCGGTGTCTTCCTATCACTAAGTTTGTTAAGTTTACCAGTCTCATCTTTTGCAGTTTCCTTCATTGTAATAATGCAGAATAATCCCGGCAAAATCACATACTTCTAATGAGTCTGAAAGTCCAAATCACAGTGACAGAACTTGAGTGCTATCCGGGGGGGTCACATTTGTGAAGCCTCCATTTGGAAATTTATTTCCGAAATGGACCAATGACATTGCAGAAGGGTGATTAAACAATCTTTTTTTAATTTATTTCAGCTAATTAAACACATATGAAGAGGTTGTGAGCGACCCTAATGACATCTTGGCAGAGTTACTACAGAGAATCAGCCTTTAGGCCCAGCCTGCTAACACATGTAGTCACCTGACTTGATCACTACTCAATCAGACAAGTGCCACTGTGTATTGAATGTCTACTAATTGGATTGTGTAATTTAACTCTCTCTCTCTCTCTCTCTCTCTCTCTCTCTCTCTCTCTCTCTCTCTCTCTCTCTCTCTCTCTCTCTCTCTCTCTCTCTCTCTCTCTCTCTCTCCCTCTCTTCACGATCGTTACCCATTCATGCAGTCATAAACAAATCACCGAAATGATGGTGAGGCGACCTGATCTACCTACGAGTAGCCTGATTTAGCGTCATTAAGGCTAATGCCGTGAAACGGCGCCATGCCATGTAGTTACCTCGGGTAATGCTAATCTAAAATTGCTGTCTATCCGCCCGCCGTCAAACCCCAGCGCACCTTCGTTCCCGCGGGGGATAGCGGATGCAGCTCGGCCAACATCGAGCCTGACAGACTTTCACGACAACCGGGATCCTGACCTGATCAGACACACATAATTCGGTATTCTCAATTTCGTGACAGAAAGCCTGAGTGAAATGTAAGTTATTTCAGAGACAGCAAACCATAGTTAGTTTCCGTGATACGTTTTTGCTCTAAGTATTGTGGGTTCCGTAACATAAGCCTAATGACGTCACGTGTTCTCCGGAAGTGTCGCACCGAGATACGTATAATATAAATACAGAGAGAATGAAGTCCATTAGTAGACACTCGTCAGTTTTAGACGCTATTTAAAAAGATATGTTTAAGTGTTACGTGCGACGTAATCCAGGTATTTAGGAACATAACTTATTAGGATAGAGGAAACTCTAATCCAGTGTAAATGCGTACGGTAATATAAACGAGTCCACATCCACGCTGGTTGACAACTTGGTTGGGAGATAAGAAGCACACATTAATGGGTAATTTCTCACCGCTTCAAACATATCACCGAAACTGTATTACAACTGAAAATGAGGCAAGTTAAACATAAATAAGTCATATGTTAAATGTTACGATATAGCTGGAGCTTGAAACTTACATCTGAAACTGTCTATCAACGAGAACACTACCTATAAGAAATCTCCACAAAGTTGAAGTGATCCAGCTGAGCTAAACCGTGTCAACGTGTTCATGAAAAACTGTGATTGATACAGAAATGTGACTACCGAAATGGAGTTAGGACTACAAGAAACGAAACTGGAACTACACAAATGACCAACCCCAAAGAGCGGCAGAATAATCAGCAAGTTGATTGTGGCCGCCAAAAGGATGATGATGATGATGAAGCTGGAACTACAGAAGCAAAACATACACTACATCAACGAAACGATGACCAACCCTACGAAAATGCAATTGAGATTTACAGAAACCGATAGAACCCTTACGATCCAATTCAACGCTTGGCTCGATCATCGTGAAAAGACACCAACATCCATTAACGGCCACACTCGATCATAGAAATAAAATTAAAATAAACCAAGGCAAGATGAACCGACCATCGTATGACGCAGATAATACTATTCAGCTCTGTCACACCGTGGGGACATTAAACCTGTAACCCGTATCGGGCGTGTGAACATACGTTATCAGCATTAGCACCGATTCCGAAACACACGAGCGCCAGGAATTGCGATGTTTTTGAGAACGTCTTGAAGGCATGAGTCAGCGTCATCGATCTGGAAAGCTGCGCCATCGTCAGAGAATAACCGAAGCATCGCGTCGGTTTCGTTTCCGCGAGCTACTGCCGGCTGTCTCTCCCGGTAAAGACTAATACACAACACCAACCTACCTAGTCTGTCCGTAGTGAGGACATCCACTTACCTTTCGTCGGGAACCAGCCCCGGGAAGCGTCCCACGAGGTTGGAGGGGAACGTCCGTCGGTGATTCAGCGACGCGATAATGAACCGGTCAACATTACGGGCCGATCGATCAGGCAGGCGTCGTCGAGAAAACCGGCTAATCTATCCCAAACAGTCACGTGACGCCTTCGAACGGCAACACAACACGGCAGTGTATGTCAACAATCAGGATCACACCCGCTGGAAAGATGCTACGCCAACGACGCGGCGCTGTCACTTGACATTAGTTGCAGCGGTAGACGGATCAGCACTGCGCTACCTTTGTCCGTTGGATAGTGGCCGCTCCTTCGTGTTAGCGGCGTTGCTGCGGTCGGGCTGAATAATTAGGCAATTGCAAGTGCCCGGAATTTCGCAGGTGTCTTTGGTGTGCACGGCATCCGAGTCCTGTATCCGGAAAAAAAAACGCTGAAGTCCGCTAACGATTGCGGCGTCCAGTAGACGCGACCGAGAAAGATGCCAACGCGGCCTCGTCGGATCATCGTGAGGTCGATATTGCTAAAAGCGGCCGTGCGCCCTGATTCGACAATGCACAAATCGATAAAAAGCAGCATGCCTTCAGCAGGTCACGTTGAGTGCTAAGACCCAGTCCGACGATGTTCTCGGCGCTTAAATTCCTGTCAGTGGTCATGTACTTATCCTGTACCGTCGACCTGCACTTTGTTCCAAATGCCGCATCAAACGAGCATCTGCTTAGCAAGTATTTATCTCGGTAACTTACTACATTTGATCATGAAAAACTAAACTGGCCCTCTTTCCGAGATCACGGAAAAGCCACTGAGTTTATATGTCACAAAACAGGTATATGGTATATGTTAACGTGCAGTGATTTAAAAACACAAACACTTGCTTTAGTATCAATCACAGGTGGTGTATGCACTTCGCACACACTATTGATGACCCGTGCATGATCTCACTCGGAGAAACGTAAGCCCCCTTAAGACACCTGATTTACCATCAAATCTCCCAAACAGAGGACGCGTCGACTATCATAGCTGACAATGAGTCTGGCTGTGCATCATCTGGTATCGATTTGTACCCAAGACGCATCGTGAATTTGAACGAGACTCAACAGGTAAGAAATTATATACACTGTATGTGTGTGCGTGTGTGCGTGTGTGTGTGTGTGTGTGCGTGTGTGCGCGTGTGCGTGTGTGCGCTATATATATAAAACGTATACACAACGAATTGTTACGGTGGTATCGACTGCACTGAATACGCATGTGGATGTTTCTATGACAACGCCACTATTACACAATACCATATACATAAGCGTACAGGAGCTGCTTAATTAGAATTTCACACTAGAGGACTGGGAACGGCGCACCTTGCTTCACGACCTGAGGGTTTATCTGAGCGGAATGTAAACGAAAAAGGCAGCAATAAACAACCCCCGAGCGCACATAAAGCCGCCATTGAAATTGGTCCTAATAGGCGTAAGTAGAAAACGGTACGCGTGGGAAAAAACACACCAACGAATTCAGCGAATCTGTTCGATCTAAGTCACCCAGCCTAGGCATATTCGAGAGGCCAAGTAAGGGTGCGTTTCCAACTTATCAAAAGCTAACATTCTATTTTGATCAGGGTTGGTGGTTTAAACCATGGTTTCTACGGTGTCGTCGGAAATACCTTCCTGACATTAAAATGTCAGAAATTCCACTTTGAAGATAACATTCTCTGTAAAAGTGCCATTTAATTTAAAGTTAAGATAATATTTTAAATCAATGTAGTAATACATTAGTTACCTGGCACAATCATACACAATCGAAACGTTTACTATGTGTAGTCTCACATGTTTTAATGTTCTTGATTAGTCAGCAGACAGAAATGAACGCAGAAGTAAATTTAGTAACATGGTTTCACTTGGCAGTTGGCATTTAGAACAACAGGACAGGTGACATATCACAATCGGGAAAGCATGAAGAAAATTGGCTAGGGTGTAAGTGCATAACAGTAATGACATTGCAGACGACTTCAAGGGACTTAATTAGAATAACAACAGGGAAGCCAACATAATGTTGGGCAAGGATTTGTTTGAGGAGTTTTTGGAGTTAATATTATGCAGTTCTGACAAAATATTGTTATAGTCTGGGATGGTCAATTAACACTAGACCCTGTTACAACTTCATTCGGCATCTGGTTCAGTTGGCCAATGTCAAGGATGATTTCTAGTTCGACGCTGTTATACTAGTCACGGTTACATCACTACCAATAGCACTGTCTACATTGTTAACAAAGCAACACTATCTAAGAAAGTGTCTAGACAGTTTCAGTAATCAGTTATAATGTTCCAATTTACACCGTCAGAAAATATGCTGAACTGAACTATTGTTAGCAGATGTTGGCCGACAGTTCCTGAAAGGTTTCTAACAGTCAGAAATCTAACCATGATGTTGATAGATGCGACGCAGATCTACGTCGGGGCTACTAATTTAAGATGTAAAACTTACATGCAGTAACCTGGATTCCAAACGTCTTCCAAATTATTGGTGATGTAACTTTACTAAGTTTATTGTCTAACATTGGACGATATTAGAACCTACTGTAATCAACTCGCGAATGATGTCACGTGATGTTACGGTTTTCATCATAAACTGTTGCGAGTTTATATTTATGCATGGTTATTGTCAAGTATCTTTTACTAATTTAAGGATCATCGTTGTCGTTCTTTGTCGCTAAAGCGGGCTCAGAAATCGTTTTTATAATAATAACATTAGTCATCTATATTTTTATACGTTAACTGAATATTGTAACTGCATCTCATCCGAGGCCCACTCGCTCTTTGTATTTTCATTCGTTCTTTCTAGTCATTCCTTATTTCGATGCCGTGAAACGACACGTCACTCTTCATTTATCAGTCTAAGAGAAACTTTGCCCGGTTGTAATAACCTCGGGCAGGTCATCTGTTTGCGACATCAAAATCTGTCCTTCCTGTTGTTGGAGTGCCTGAAACTGGCAGAAGGCACGGGGATGTGCAGGGGGCACTTCCAAAGGACCGACCTGCCTCCGGCCATGTAGATGCTAACTAAGACCGTATGTTCAAAGAATAGAAGCCTGCCTCTAATCCGCCGTGCCATATCTACCGTAATTAGGTCACGTTATGCTGCAATGGCGTCCTTTCTCGATGGCGCTTCATAGAACTCCTGCAGAGACGCTTGCATGGTCGCCTCTTTACGCTCACTGGGCAATCATTGCCTATTGTTATGCCTAATACGAACCAACACACTGACTGCCCTTAATCGGCATGTTAATATAATATTAATAACAACAATACGTTTCACAGCCTCTACGCCACATCAGGCTTGCGCGGTTCGCCGCAAACACACAAACGGCAATATCGTGCAGATGTGTCTCAACCGACCTGCGTACACGATGAATAAAATATTAATTTTGAGCGTCCGTCATCGTTCCCATCGGATTTGGCGAGTCAGGAACGGAGAACATTACCAATCCATTAGTTCTAGCCCATTGTGGGTCGTACCATTGACATCAACACAACTTATGCCATTGCATGTCATTTATTGATACAAGCGGACAAATAGAGTCTGGGGAATGTCGGAAGGAGTGAAGTGTATCTTAGTTGGTTCCCTCACTAAAGCCACGCCCATAGTCCTCAACCGCATCTGAAGGTAAACTCTTTCATAGCGCTGTATCTAGTCCTTGTAACTGCTCAGAGGGTTTTACACTTCCCCCATGGAAGACCCATTTAAGCATCGAACACAATCTCGACTTATCTGGGAAGAATTCAGCCACACTGCAATTACTGCATGAAGAGATAATATATATATCCACTATAGATAGGTGCATTCATACAGCTGATTGAACTAAAGCAACGTGGAGTCACTGGAATGAACGAAATTGCGCAATCTTTGAAAAAGCAGCAAGATGATTCGAGCCTGGATTATCTCGATTTAGAGTACGATGCTCTACACTACACTACCGCGCTTCACAACTCTAGCACCAACTTACAAAACTCTTGAACAGACTGGAACAACTTAAACGATGCTCCGTGACTTCAATTGCAAAGCCAGAGGATACACTAAGACTGTTCGCCATCATCAACGTTACGTAATGCTAATCATTGACGGTTGGAGAATACCTATAATTAGAAACCGAAACGCGACAAAGACATCACTCAAGGCAGGCAAATATAATGCAGCCTACAAACAGAGTAACCGAAACGACAGAAGGCTATAAAATCATAAATCATTGCTTTGGCTTTGGAGTATCATTTGCCTGCTCCTATCAACTGGTTCCACGTGGCGATATCTTCATGGGTAACGATCGTCTAAAAATAGCCGTCACCGCACATTGGTTAACTCGTTCGAAATTTATGCCGCTAGGAGTCGCGCATGTCGCAACGCTGGTCAACAATCCCAAAATAGATACATTAAAAAGGTGTTTATTCAATATGAACGAACGTTTGGCACGAACTTCAGTAGACTTTCGCCCATGTGTTGTCGGGTGTCAGCGGCATAGGTTATCCGTCTCCGTTGTGCTACATCCACACCAAGAAAGCTGTTTGCCAGCAGACGTCGGAGACCGGCAGATATCAACAACTCTGCAAGGCTGTTTTTACAACAGATGCTGGCGCAATATGAGCAGGGTTTATCTACTGTCAACATACTTCAAAGCCCCATAAAGCGCAACAGGGCCGCGAACACCGGCTGGCGGATACAGCGATTAAACCAGTCAGAACGCCTCTCTTGTCGTCACGTCGATAAATTACGGCGACATACAACCCTATGTTATGAGAATGTATACGCTCTAAATGGGGTGCATAAAGCAAGGCATACCGAACGTAGTCGACGGTAGCGTGACATGCAACAATTGACGTCGACACGACTGGGAAGGGCTCTGCATAACGTCACAGTGTACGCGTACAAAGCGGTGAAAACATACGCGCATGCACACGAATGCAATAGCGTGCGTACACGGATGAAAATGAAGACATATATTGGATGCATAAATTAATATAGCGAGTAGTCAAGAAAACACAGCCCTCCACACAATCTTCGAACGTTTCTGTGTTAGCCAAATATTACCATACCTGCGGAACATAATACGATCACAAACTAGAAAGCAATACTCTTGAGTAGGAATCTTGAGATAAGTGATCTTCACGGCAACCCAACCAAGTGTTATCCAATATAGTCAGTTTCAAGCACTGGTACCGCCATATCCAGGCAACGCAATGAGCCAATTACTTCCCACTTATATTTACGTACTGCAAATATAAGTTATCTTATCTTTGCTCGGCTTTGTGTTCACACAGTTAACCGAAGTTATGCTTTCATTCTCTAGTAGTCCAATTGACGTCAATTACAAGTTGATCTTTAGTGACCTTTCTACTGAACTACTCTTTCGTAGAGTGTGGGATGAAAGAGTGCCCGTGTAGTTGCTGTCATCGTGGAGCGTGGTGGCACAGTGGATAAAGCCTCGGCCTTTCAATAGAGAGAATCCGGGTTCGAATCCTGTGGTGCCGTTTCGAACCTTGGGTATAAGTTCGTTCACTCTATGTTGCTCCAGTTCACTCAGCTGTACGGGTGAGTTCCTAGCCACAGAGAGTGGATGGTAGTTGTACACGAATAGTTTTCGCGCTTTAATACCATCGTGGCTGAAATCTTCCCAGAAAAATCGAGATGGTGTTCTATTGAATAGGTCTGTCAGGGAGTAAAGTGTAAAGCGGTTTGAGCATTTATAATTACTCGATACTGCGCTTTATAAGAACGCACTGTTACATTTTTATTACGTAGAACAACAATATCACAGTATGGCATACAGCTACAATGATAGGAATGTATAGACATACCGCCATAGGAAAAAGTCATGAAGTTTAAGTCACTGGAAAAAGTCACAACTTAAATATATCTAATTTTTTGCATTTAAGCATATAAGCTGAAAAATAAATGCATTCATGTAGAATAATCGTCTTAATCAACAACATTAAAGTCAACACAAAACACAATAAGTGGATAACTTTAAAAATGAATTATAAATCTCTTATACACAATTGCCAGTGAACATATGCACGATTTTGGCCGAGTTTGTTTTCTTAATCACCAAACTATTTGTATTAATTATCATTGCAAAACTGTTTTAGTATATAACATATAATACTTTTCTTCGAATAAAAACAATGTTGTGACTTTATTTCCTGTGAATTTTCCTTGGCCTCAACAACGGCGACATAGTACAGGCAACTTGTTAACATGCTGTAGATATCTACAGCCAGTAGCTAGGTCACTAAGTACACCAGAAAGCGACATACGTCACGTAGGGTTTACGTTAGAGCCCGGTCTTTGTTTTCACGTGCTACGTGAATAGTGCCAACCAAATAGTAAAGATAATTGGCCGGTATTTGAACTTCTGCCATCTCGTCTACCGGGCTTTGCGCCAACAATGGCCTTTAAATACATTAATGAAGTGAATAATTAATGTCTTATGTCGGACGCAGCGCCAATGAACTATTGTATTGGAAGACAACAAGACGACTACGTCTGAGAATGTGGGTATCGCTGGCCTTGGTCAAAGGTGTTGCATTCGTAGCGCAAGAGTCGATAGCTGCATGGCCAGTATAATTGTGTAAGTCCGGTAGAAGGGGCCAGACCATGGTTTATAACATTTAGCGTGAATGCAAAAAAAGAAAACTGAAAATCAGAAGACACGGGTACTCGTTGTACAGGACGTTGGGGGGGGGGGGCGAGAGGTAATGAGAGAGGTAAGCGGGATGGAGGGAGATAGAAAGGTGAGGAAGGGAGGGAGTGAAGGATAGAGAGAGGGGGGAAAGGTAGGGAAGGGGAGAGAGGGGAGAGATAAAGAGAGAGAGAGTGAGGTAGTGAGAGAGCGAAGAACGCGTGCTTACCACAGCAAACGAGACCAATCCGTAATTAATCAAACATAGTATTGTCAAAAGTACCTGTAAAAGCGGGGGTCGCCCAGCTACAATGACGTTATCTCCTGTCAGATCTGAATTCGCGTCTCCTGCGCCTAGTAATTGTTTCCCAGTGTCATCGGCGAATTTAAATATCCGTTACGTTCCGTGCCATCCACTCCCCTGCGGACACACTCACAGCCCTTCGGGACAATGCCACCTCGCCGACACGGGCCCGTCGAGCGGCGTCCATGTCACTCTCGGAACCAACGACGCGCTTGCAAGCTGGTGCTAATGACATCGTTTTGCGATATCACTGCCTGTTCAATGGCGTCTCTCTTTGTTGCGTTTCCGCACCTGGTGATACTTGAACCTCCGGGCATTGTTTACCGCGACAGAGATGCCCAGGGCCAACCAAATGAAGTGGGCTCGCGTCAGTCGTAAGGCATTAGTATACGCCTGGCGTTAAGTGTGGACACTCATAAATGAACACACATAAATCCGGTTGATACTTATTGTTATATAAACACATATTATATACGCCACTGATTTACGGCTTGTCGCAGTTATTGACCCAGCCAATTTTGTATGCAAACAAGTAAACCCGAGCAAGATTCGATGCTCAGTCCGATGATATGCGCAGTCGTACATACAGATATAGGGTGACGTGTAATATGAATGTTATACAGTCTGGCCTATTGTTCGTGTCTCCCCGCCCCCGCAGTGGCGTCCCGTTACAGAGTCGGCGACAGCTGGGACGAAGCAAATGGGACAACGCGCAATCAGATGCAGATACGACTCTTAACAGTCATAAATGTTTGCGTGCGCGCATTATAAACGGCTTCCGCTTCCGGGTAATTAGTAAACTGCTTCCGACGTTGTGCGGAGATGACGATAAAACGATAGCCTGCTCATTCAGATATGAGAGCTCGCCTCAGAAACACGTAGACATAACCTCTTTCACTCAAACCCCAATAGGGTGCACACAAACAAAAAACTGTGCAATATCGCAACCCCAAAAATAGATATCTATAACCGTAATTATTTATAATAAAACAACTGGTGTGAAAGACAGCAAGGTACGTTGTTCGTATACATTGACCTGCGACCAGAACTTCCTTCTTAGGACTAAGACATCGGATGATTCTAGACCACAACGCACCTACCGTCAACGTCGTGCCGTCCTCAGATGCAGCATCACATAGCAGGGTCTGATTACTGTCCTCAAGTTCTGCGTGAACGACGACGCGATTATGTCCCCTGTCGCCACCTGTCACAGTGTCGCCGGCGAGCTCTCACCTGTCGATGTCCTGTGCGTGCCACGGCTGCGTGCCGACTGACAAGCCAACGCTACTCGATCAATCCGGCGGCTACTATGAGAGGCCACGGCTGCGTTCTGACGCCAAAGGTTCTCGGACTTCGTCTACAAGACCGGATCCAGCCCCTTGCCGCACCGGGAAAGTCCGGTAATTGGCCGACGACTTCGGACTGACCGGGTCAGCTAATCAGGATGTATAGTAATTGGTCAGTTACTCCTAATGCAGGTGATATCAGGAGTTCGGATTGACCACACTGCCAACTCAAAACCACCTGGCGCCGTTGACTTCGTATTGAGTGAACCCGATGACGGAAATACCTGTTATTGTAGAGAACGCGCTCTGGGCACTGAGTGAACGTGTGGCTCTATGCAAGATAATGTGCATTTGCTCCAAGCACACAGTGAAGTTGTCGCTGCAGGCTTTGTGTACCGTAGTTGCTCTAGGCACCCGCTGTGACCTCGAGAAATTGCAACAGGTCGATTATGATCGCAGTGTGGTGATATATGACCACCATAACATGATTATGACCTGTAATGTCTTCCCATTAATAGCCACACCTCGTATGGTTAATGAGAAACCAGTCAGTATTTCAGGAAAACATAAAACTAAATTGACGCTAGCGACAACGTGGCTGCGTGTATGTGTATTTGGGCTGTTTTTATTTATAAAGTTCTAACGAAAGTTCCATAGGAAATGGAAACGTATGCGAAAGAAGACAGTTTGATCATTTCGCAATACGCATGGTATTGCAGCTGAAGAGTTGAAGTGCTGAATACAATACTGGCATGGCAATTATGAATCCAGCCGTTGGAAGGTCAACATAGCATATCACAAATTGACTAGACAAGACAGACTGACTGAGTATGGGTGTTGTTCTGTATGGACTGGTTACAATATCACGTGGCATAACATTTGATCGTTTATAAGCCACCATGCGTATCGGCTCAATCAAGGTTACTGCGTTTATTACGTAATCAGTCCGACTTTTAAAACCAGGGGCATAATATAAAATCGCCCAATGTCCATTAGTTACGCACATTACACTTTCCAAATTAGCATCCAAAGGCCACCAACCATCTGGACAGTCAAACTATACTAGGCATTTCAGTTTCGTGACATTCCAATGGCATTTGTTATGCTAAACGTATAAGGTAATTACTTTGTCAGACGAAGAAAAACGCGACACGCCCCTGGAGTATCAAACACGAGTGGAGCATTTCTGAGACGAACCACCGGTGTTTGCCGTCACAGCGTCGCAATGACAACGGTAAAGTCATCATGACGGGCACAGCCACGGGATATCGGAGGAACACCTGCAGGGTTTCTCATAGTTCTGACTATTATAAAACGTTTTGGGGTAGTATTGCGATGGTTGTATTACTATTGCAGTACTATTGCGACAGTTTCATTACTATCGCACTAGTTATGAAACTGTAAGTATCGCGGTAGTATCACGGAAAAGCGAATACCCAGGAAAAACAATCACAAACCATTATTTGTGGGAGTGCCATTGTTTGGCCATTAAATCCATGGATGTTGCTGATATGATTAACGATTGTTGGCGTTAGGTCGGTAATTATATAAAATAATAAAATTAAGTTGACGAAGCATGTTTACGAAAATGTTTTGTCTGTGACGCAGGTAGTCCATTTGATCGGTTTACCTGCTATCGTTACTATTGACAAATCAATGTATTATCGACAATACTTATCGATCTTTACATTTACTATCGACGATACTTATCGGTCGTTATATTTACTATCGACGATACTTATCGATCGTTAAATATAGTAATATCGACGGTAGCCTATCATCGCGTCGACTACCGCAGTGCAGTTCATTGTGTATTACACCCCTAGAACTGTCTCACTGTATCCACTAGCTGCCGTGTGGTACTGGCATGGGGCGCTGTAGCGTATTGTTGGTGCATCGGACACTCGATCGAGAGATTCTTATTTCGAGTCCTCTTGCTGCCGGTATAAACCTTGGACAAGTTATTTCTCTCCACATTGCTCCAGTTCACTCAGCTGCATGTACGTGTACACTGTACACAGCTACATACAACTATGGATATTTATGTACGTGTATCCTTCGTGTATTCATGCAGCATGGATGGATACTTCACAGAGAAGTCGAGATGGTGTTCAAACGAACAGGTCTGCCAATTAATGACGTGTAAAGCGCTCTGAATAGTCTTAGGGAGCGAATACCGCGCTCTATAAGAACTTACCTTCACTTTAGTTGTTTAAGAGTATAGCAACAGCAGCAGCCTATGCTGTGTATCAGTGCTTCTTCCTCTAACGCCACGGTGATATCAGTCATGTGGACAGCTCACCTAGACCATTTTTGGTACCACGACTTGTCATGTCATCTTGCGTCTCTGGAGGGTTTGTGTGCGAAGTTATGGACGGCCGTGGTCGACTTACAATAGGTGACTTGTAAATGTAAATATCGCGCAGGTGAAGACATGGCACTAGATAACAAATTGGTATGGGCCACGCACGCAGTTGCACAATTTACAAACACCCACACAAACAAAAGGTCTTATCGCACCCGTGCTAAAATGGCGTTGGTGCGCCTCGAGAATCACTGTATAGCGTGACAAGCAGATTGCGTAACACAGGGAGAATCACTGTATAGCGTGACAAGCAGATTGCGTAACACAGGGACACAAATAGGACTAATCGGGGGGGGGGGTAGTCACCGTGAGAATGTCTCAAGAAACCGTCGTAATAAAAGCTTGTATTAACCCAATTTTATAAGGACAGGCTGTTTTTCCGTTACCTGGAATCACCCATGGGTGGTATCATTAGCAGGAAGTTCGTTAAATCGGTTGTCTTCAATGTGGGAATCACGCGAATGCGCCGAACGCCAAAGGGCATTGTAGATGTTACATCTGTTCTAGCCTCACTGTATAGACGCTAGCACATTCAGGCAGAACAGAGACGATAGTTCTAGTAAACCAACTTTATTAAACGTGGCTGCTGCGACAAGGGAGCGGCCTGTTATTCTACTTTCTGGGGAGACGTCATAAGTAATATTGTTACATCCCCTCCGTTTTACAAGCAACATGTACTCAACCAAAACGTACTAACGTATTAAAGTAACCAACTCATTACGTCTATGGATCAGCATCAATGTTTCGTAGTGGTATAAATAAAATAAAGTTGCCATAACCTGAATGCAACATAACTGAATCACGAAACGTTCCAGCTAACACTAAACACTACATAACACACTATTTCACAACAGCAGCAACATTCCTGATATCATGCTAAAGCCAAACTGGCATGGTCAACATGCAAACACTCAATTATGAGAATAGCACTAGACAACATGTCATGCTCATACGAACATGGCAAACATGAACATATGGAATAGGATGGAACATCCACAAGACAACACACTTGCGTGTCTGCATCAATCATGTCTGTACTCATCAATGTTCATGTAAGTATCATCAGCTGTTCATTAGACACAACATAGTCCTTGTATGAACACATGGATGGAGCATCCACAATTTAACATACATGCGAGTCCGCATCAATCAAGTCTGCACTCATCAATGTTCATTAAGTATCATCAACTGTTCATTTAGATACAACATAGTCCTTGTATTTGCTGGGTAGCTTGGACTTGTTGATTCTCTCGGACTTCCTGGGTGTCGTTGGACGTACCGGAGAGTGTGGTTCTGTCTGGTCAATCTGGTGTTGTTGTTCAACCGGTGTGTTCGGCTGAATTTCAACTGGTATGTTGGCCCGAATTGGGTCAACTGGAGTGATTAGAGGATCATCTTGGGATGGGATATCCATGGACTCCTCAAACAACACGAGGTGGTGTTTCGTGTGTTCTTCTTAGGTGTACACGGTTACGCCTGTACACTGTTCCCTCAGTATCTTCAACTTCATATGACCTTTCATCCAGTCGTCTCACCACCTTCGCTTTCTTCCATGACTTGACTCCAAGCTTGAACGGCTTCATTCGGACTATATCACCTTGATGCAGATGTGGGAGATCTATAGCAGATTTGTCATAGTACTTGGCTTGACGGCGTTGTGTCCTTTTCAGCATATCTGTTTCACGTTGCTGCACAGACGACCGCGACACCAGAAGACTTTGAGCTGCTGGAAGAATTGTTTTCGTCCGCCTACCTAGTAGCTTCTGTGCAGGACTACTGTCCATTCCTTGAGTTGGGGTGTTGCGGATATTCAGCAGTGCTAAATATTGGTCATCACCAGCGCATTGTGCTTTCTTGGTCATCTTCTTTGCAGCTTTCACCGATGATTCCACCTTGCCGTTTGAGCGACTGTGGTGTGGAGATGTCGTAACATGTTCGAATCCCCATTTCTTACTGAAATGAGCGAACTCGTCTGACACCAGTTGTGGACCATTGTCAGTAACTACATTGTCCGGAATTCCCATCCCAGCAAAGTGAGCTTTGAGCTTTGTGATTACTGCCTTGGAGCCAGTGGTTGGTAGATAGTCTATTTCCCAGAAGTTTGATCTGTAGTCAGTGGTGACTAGGTAGTCCTTTCCTTGGCAAGAGAACAGGTCGACACCGACCTTCTGCCATGGACGGTCCGGCACTTCATGGCTCATCAGAGTTTCCTTAGTCTGAGAACGTTCGAACTCACGACAGGCTTCACACGTTTGGATGTACACTTTGATTTCTGCATTCATGCCAGGCCAGAACACCAACTTCCTTGCTCTTCTTAGGCATCCTTCAATGCCAACGTGGCCTAGGTGAACATCCTTCTTAATTTGTGATCTCATGGATTGTGGAATCACAAGTCTTTCGCCGCGGAACACCAATCCATCAGTGGCGGCCATCTCATCTCTGAAGTGGTAGTAAGGCACAGCAGGTGGCGGCACATCTGGTTTCTCGGGCCAGCCATGTTGCAGGACAGCTGTCAGCACTTGTAGAGTGGCATCTTGTTCGGTGGCATTACGAATGTCCTGGACAACATATTCTCTCATGGATAGATAGTTCACAGCGTGGATAGCTTCGAACTCAGTGGTCGGTTGTTCCTGTCCAGCTGGCATGAAGGCACGTGACAGCGTGTCAGCGAGACACATCTTCTTGCCTTCCAAGTACTTGACATCAATGTCATACGCAAGTGCACGTAGGAGCATGCCCTGTAGACGCTTGGGTGCTCTGTTCAGAGGTTTCTTTGTTATTGCCTCTAGTGGCTTGTGGTCACTGTAGACAAGGATGGGACGATCATAGGTGAACTGATGCCACTTCTCAAGAGCAAAGACGACGGCCAGCATCTCTTTCTCTGTAATGGCATATCTGGTCTCTGTGTCAGTCAAAGCACGACTGGCGTAAGCAATTGGTCTTCCTTCCTGAAGTAGTGCACATCCCAGGCCATAGTTGCTAGCATCACACTGAATGACCAGTTGCTTCCTCGCGTCAAAGTAAGCCAGAGTGGGTGCCTCAGCCAGGAGTTGTTTCAGTGTTGTGAAAGCTTTCTTCTGAGCATCTCCCAACATCCAGGCAACATCTCGTTGTACAAGAGCAGCAATGGGACGGAATGCATCAGTCGACTTGGGTACGTATCTCGCCAGGTAAGTTACTGTACCTCGTAGCCTCTCCGCAGCTTCCCTGTCACACGGACTCTTCATCTTCAGAACAGCTTCGACCTTGGATGGGTCAGGTTTCAGACCATCAGATGTGACAACATGGCCTAAGAACTATATTTAATTCTCATTGAAGCGACATTTCTCACGGTTCAGTTTGATCCCATGTTTCTTGCATCTTTAGAGCAGCTTCTGGATCTTGACACAGAGATCAGAGTCATCGTATCCATGGATGATAATATCATCAGCAACACAGTGAACATTCTCCAACCCTTCCAGTGCTTGTTGCAGACGCTTTTGGAAAATTTCACTGCTGACTTTCAAGCCGAAAGGTAGTCGCCGTCAACGATACCGCCCAAACGGTGTTGCGAAAGTAGTCAGTAGGCTAGATTCTTCATCCAGTTCGCAGTGTAGATATCCTTGTTGCAAGTCACACACAGCAAATTTCTTGGAATTCACAAGCTTCGGTAGAATGTCGTCCAGCACAGGAAGCTTGTAGTGTTCACACTTTAGGGCTAGGTTGAGAGGTCTACGATCAATGCAGATCCTGAGAGCTCCAGAATGTTTCTTGGCTACAGACATTTGGTTCACCCAATCAGTGGGTTGGTCCACTTTGACTATGACACCAGTGTGTTCTAGTCGGTCTAGCTCTTCTTTCACGGTACTGTTCAGTGATTCTGGTAGGGTACGAGGTGGTCTCACAACCGGTACAGCATTTTGTTCCAGGGTGAGACGAATTTTCCCACCAGGAAGCGAGCCAAGTTTACCGTCGAACACTTCAGGATAGTCTTCAGTGCATGGAGTTTGAGTAACTCTACAGCTGGAGACTGAAGATACAGTTTCAAAGTTCTCGTAGTTCACCGTGATGAGCTTCATGCATTCAACAGCTTTACGGCTGAGTAGTGGTGTCAGTTTGTCACAATCCAATCCACTATGACATAATCCACTTTGAACTTGTCTCCTGTAGCAGGATTTACGGTTTTAGCTCAGCACTTGCCGAGAGCTTCAGTCTTCACGTTGTTCCACTTCTTCTGGGCGGATATCTTTCTCCTTCACGTACTTCTTGGGCAGTATGTTGACAGTTGAACCACAGTCAACCTGCATCTTCACCACCTGCTTTTCGACCAGCATGTTGCACAAAATGGGACCATCTTGTGAGGAGAATGCGTGCACATCGGCAGTGACGCAGCTGATATCGCCAAAGCTAGCACCAGAGCTATCCGAGTCTAACCCATCTTGTATACTGTGAACAGTCTTAGGGCATTGCACGGAGCCTCTGAAATGGTTTCGACCCCTACATGCATCACACGTCTTGCCCCATGCAGGGCAGAGTTTTTTCTTCATGGGGTGCGTTTTGCAGCAGAATTTGCATTTTCGTTGACTAGCAGATTTTCTTCCACCGAATGTCGACTTGGCAGTGTAGCGTCTGTATCTGGTGTCGACCCGGTTCACTGCTTCTGTTTTATTCAGAATTTTGCATTGTTCTTCAGCCTCTTGCATGCACCGGCAGATGTCTACTGCTCTGGGTAGATCAAGTTGCGATTGTGAAATGAGTTTGTTGCGGATTTTGTCACTCCTTACACCGAGGATTATCCTGTCAACAATCAGCTTGTCTCGCATACAATTACAAAACCCACAGGTTTTTGATAGATTTTTCAACACTGAGTAGAATTGTTCAAACGACTCGTCTTCGTGATTTCGGGTGTTAAACTTATACCTTTCAAAGAATTCTTTTACTTCGCCCAAGATATGTTCGTCAAATTTTCTAATGATTTCAGCAGGCTTGACCCGTTCTTCTTCTGTCAAATCCATACCATTGAAGACGCGTAGTGCGTCTTTCCCAATACAGTGTAGAAGAAGTGCCGTCACATATCTGTCTGACTTAGTGTCGAGTCCAGACACGATTATATAGTTTTCCCATATTTGTTTCCACAACTTCCAGTTATCGACCTGATTGGTTTCTAGTTCCAATGCAGGTGGAGGCGAACCACTGGGCAAGTTCACATAGATGTGATTCTGAGACCGAAGGTCTTCGACATTTGGAGCAGCCACAGCAGGTGCCCCGACAGCGGCCACGCCGGCCGTTACAGTTGAATCATCGTCAGCCATAGTTCACTTTGACTTTAACACAAATGTCACTTTTTTGATAGGACTGCCTTGCCATATTCAGTTACCTTCGATATCTCACCGACTCCACCATGTTACAACATCTGTTCAGGCCTCACTGTATAGACGCTAGCATATTCAGGCAGAACAGAGACGATAGTTCTAGTAAACCAACTTTATTAAACGTGGCTGCTGCAACAAGGGAGCGGCCTGTTATTCTACTTTCTGGGGAGACGTCATTAAGTAATATTGTTACAGCAGATAACTCAGAATGTTTTAGCAACAATACGAACATTTGGTGGGTGAAACATTAAAGTTGTCAACTCTGTTTCGGGCTTATTAATCGCAATTTGGCTGACATTAAAACGTAATCTTATTTATTCTAGTATTAGGAACACTATATTACAATGTTTTTGAAAAGACAGTCTCATTTATATATATATAGATATATATATATATGATTGGAAGTGGCTTAACATAATAAGTCATTATCTCAGACCTAAATACCAAAGAACAACTTCAAAGTGTTTAATCGTGCAACGATAATTTGACCCGAGTCCGAGTTTATCCTTCGTTATCCGTTGGCATACCATAGACCGGTGATGCTCTAACGAGCGTGATAAATCATGCAGATAGACAAGCTGACATTGATATCGTGTTGTTGTGGCAATCACAGCAAAGCATAGCGTATTATTTATGGGTTATGTCAGAAAAGACTGATGTTTAATGCTCACATTGAAGTGAATGGTATTGTTGAGAGTTTTTCTTTTCTAGAGTTAGTGAGTCCGCAGCAAGGTAAGCGTTTATCACATGTGTTTGATGTTTTGCTTCTCTTGGCATATGGCCAGTACAAATAAGACACTAGGTAAAAGTGACCAACGGTTTTTGTCTCTTCCAAAAGGCAGGCAATGCGCTGTCAACGAAAGTGTCCAAGCATCAAAACGGCTGTGTGTGGATTCAAATGACCGGTCCTTTCAAAAGATGATTTTAAAAGGTAAGTTCTTATGTAACGCAGTATCCAATTCTTAGAATTACTGAAAGCGCTTTACAATTTACTTCCTGGCAGACCCGTTCAATCGAACACCATGTGCACTTCTCTGGGAAGTGTTCAGACATGCGGCAAGTAATGCGCGAAGACTATTCGTACACATACATCCATAAATGTTTACATAACGGTACTCATTCATACAGTTGGGTGAACTGGAGGAACGTAGAGTGAACGAACTTCCCTAAGGATCGAAACGACGATACAATGTTCGAACCCGGTTTCTCTCGGCTGAGAGTCTGATGCTCTATCCAATGCGCCACTGTGGGTGGCGCATCGGACTCTCAACCGCGAGAACCCGGTTGAGAGATGTTAGAGACTGTCTATTGGGTAGAGATGAGCGCTCAACAGACAGTTTCTGACATTTAAAACCTGGTTAAAACCGGGCTCATTTTCCCTGAAATGTGGTCAAAACCCGGTCAAAACCTAATTTTGTGATAATTGTGTGCAATATTTCTGTAATTAATTGTTAATCACTATATAAACAATATAAGTGTCAAAATATATGTTCATTATGAATAAGAAACAATATATCTCTGTGACATATTAGTGCGATGTGGTTGATATTTTATTTGATGTAAGTGTACTTGTTGTTAAAATCGTACAATATTGCATAACAATTTAAAATTTAAATCACGTCGACACTTTCACCCCGCCAAGAGGCTAACGCCACTACAACCGCCAGGTGGCGTGCACATAATGTGTTACGTTTGTCGTTTTCACTATTAAGCATACATTTACATCCGTTCCAAAATTGTGTATTACATTAGCACAACAACAACTTTTATACATTCAGATTAATATTTTAAAATACACAGGACACGTAAATCCAATTGTTTTCATTAGCATGACACTGCGAAAATTGACACCAGACAACGTATTCGAATTCGGCGTAGCCAGGCCGTTTCCGTAATGTAGATTTAGGGCCAGGCCACGGTCTATCTGAATTATTCAAGAACACGGCCACCTTTTTTCTGCCAAAATAGTTTCTAGAATATGTGTGCATATAAAGAACTTTGTAACTGGTGAATACTTTACAATAATTAATAAGTGTTATACACATGCTTTTATTTATTAAACATATGTGTCAATTCAGTTGTGCAGGAACAAGGACTGCTTCAGGGTAATTGCACGACAATTCAGCATTGATGTTTCATAATCTCCAGCTATGCTTGTTTACGCAAGTAGATATTTACATTATATCACTAGGTCAAATTAGTATATGAGCTAAATATAAGCTATGAGAAGTTTAGTGTATGTTGGGTTAGTTTTAGGCTTTTCAATAATAGTAATAGGTTTTAACCCAGTTTTGACCGGTTTTAACAGCTAAGCGGTCAAAACAGGTTTTGACCGGACCCTGATTATAATAGGTATAGTCACACGTTGTTATTGGACATTAAAAAACGACTCGAGCGCTCGCTCATGATTTTGTTCGCCGGACTACGTGCTCCGTCTATTTAAATATCCAAACCAGGTATAAACAAACACATTAACATGAATACATCAACGCCATGTTCTTCATTCCCAATACAATACTCTTATCAGATTTCACTGTCAGTATCCATTTTATAACACTTTATTAATCAGTAGGCCTATTCCCTACCACTTTTTGGACCTAGGATATCGTCCCCTTATATAAATAAGTGTCAAACAAAAAAAATACATGCATACCTAAATGCTGCATACAGTTTTCACATTGTACCCAATAAGTTATCAATAGTAAAATCAACTGAAATAATTCCATATATTTAGACTTATGAATTAACCAGACTCAGCTGTATAAACAAAGCTCTATACACAAGGCACTGCACTGCCAAATCCTCTAATAGTTCAGCATGATAGCAGAGAGGGAACCAATTGTGTCCACGGAGGGAGAGATATTAGGGGACTGTGGATAAATAGACGGCTACACTGGGGCGGTATACTAATAGATGAAGCCACTCGTTTATAAAGAACAGGCACAGTTTGCATAAGACAGACGACGCCAGTCTAAGGAGATGTGTTCTAGTGATCTCCACTGGCATACACCAGACGAAGCCACTACGTTATGCAGAACATACATTGCTTGCAAAACAGAGACGAAGCCAACACTTTCAGAGTGCTTGGTCTCGTGTTGATGGTGTCATTTATACGTGATTTTATGAAAAAAACGTTGCATCCGGCTACATTGTTGTCTGACCAACTGTACCGTAATCAAAGGTCGTAATCCCAACGCGGATACAATAGCCAACTAGTATCTACCGGACAGAAAGCGTGTTGCTATTTATTAGGATATATATTACGTGCATTCGCCCACAACCAAAAAAGATCCGATCGTTGTGATTCACACTGGTAGCTTTGTCGCGTTGCACTCTATAACTACCATAAACAATACAGTGACGCATCTTCGATAGACCTGATGAAAAACATGTGGCTGAAAACATGTCCACTTATAATAGAACACACGCTACGTTGTCTAATATAATCAAAACTAATAGTGTACTGTGTCACTCTATTGTATCACGTAACATTATTCATTATTTATTTTGCAGCCGAGATGTTATATTGTTGAATAATAATTCGACGTCAGGTGAACGCAATGTATGTTTGGTGACGGCCTGTTTGCAGATGGGTGAATGTAACGGTGGAGTGGTTGAGTAGTGCTCTCTCACGGGTACCCAATTTTGACAACTATGTCACATATGTTTTATGACAGTTTCGTGACTAGAAGCCACTGCATACAACGAAATGAAGTTAAATATACCATGGACGGTTGCACTACACACAAACGGTCACCGCTTATAGTTCGGAGACAAATTACCTTCTCTAGCAAGGGCACCAATCACCTGCTCCAATGTGACATAGCACCAGACACCTGCCACAAGGTGATGTAGCATCAGGCACCTGCTCCAAGGCGATAGAACGCCACGCACCTGCTCCAAGACGATAGAGTGCTAGGCACTTGCTCCAAGGCGATAGAACGTCACGCACCTGCTCCAACGCGAGAGAACGCCACGCACCTGCTCCAAGGCGATAGCGCGCCAGGCACCTGCTCCAAGGCGATAGCGCGCCAGGCACCCGCTCCAAAGCGATAGAACGACACGCACCTGCTTCAAGACGATAGAGCGCCAGGCACCTGCTCCAAGGCGATAGAGGACCAGACACCTGCTCCAAAGCGATAGAACGCTGGGCACCTACACCAAGGCGATAGAACGTCAGGCACCTTCTCCAAGGCATTTCCTCCAGTATACCAAAATAATTGCGTGATAGCTGAACCACTGCTTAACATCGTTATTCAATACAGATTTGTAAGCTAAATACGACAGGGCAACATTACAGTTTCCTGACAAGTGAAAGCCACACCAGTGGTGGTCGTGGGAAGATAATTAGATGACGTAATCAGTGGACAGATGGCGCGAAGCTCAAGCCTCTTAAAATAAATCCAATCCGGCAATAAAGAACGGGAGATATCGCTGCGAGGAATCTCAGGCACCGTTCTTTGTTCCCTGCGTATGGAAGGAACAAAGGCGGGAACGGCAATCAATTACATAACGAATCTAATTGCGTTAGAAAGCGCGGGCGTTGTTATTCGCAGCGACAGAGCTTCGGTCACGAAGCGTGAACTTCAGGGCCGCTGTTGTGGTGAGACACGCAGCTGGGAATAACAGTTTGTCCCGGCAACGAATTGTTGAGAGCAATACCGTGCAAGCATTCATAAAAGTATGCAATGCAAGTATTCATAAAAGTATGCAAATTATCCAAATAGCAGGACAGGAGAACAGATCACCAAAACAACGGCCAAAAATAAAACTGGGAATATAATATGGCAGAACTTATGGCAACAGGCAAGGCAGATCATGCGTTAGACTGCGGATCATCCCTGCAGAATTTCATATCACAATGCTTGTATACTAAGGGAAAACAGAGGCATCCATCGGTGGAAGTATTTTTGTTTCACACCTGCAGAAAAGAAATTAGCATCAGAAGAACACTGTGATTTGAAATCGCAGTCTTACTATGCGTAAGAATATGTAAATAAAGACAATTACTGCATAGACAACACACGCACGCACGGCGTCGATGTTTAGATTCCAGAAATGCCCCACGCTAATGATTTGATCGCGTAGTCTCTACAGAACAGACTGCGTTACTCCGAAACTACCGTATATTGATATAGCATATGCACATGATTGATTCAATTTGCGCGAACTCAATTGCCTAATTAGATTTCCTACAGCCATTTCTTTGAAGTGCGATATCCGTTGGTAGCGTACACGATGCACTTATGTGGTATAAGACTTACGTCAGCTACATTTCCCAGCATGCCCGGCGGTCCTATTGCTTTAATACCTGATTGCATACATTGCTATTAATATTTGCAATCACCCGGTGGCTGCTAAAGTACATTTAGGGTATAATTATGTCGCTGACAACGAGTCCGATGTAACGCGAGATATCGGGCTGGTATGTTGTTATGAAACATTGTTAAACATCACTCGCGTTAGCAATTATGGTGACATAACAGATGTTTGCATTTTGACGACTGGAACATGATACACGAACGACCATTTAACTTTGTCATTGTGTTACTGGTGAACCATGTTACTCTGGCGTTGATGAGAATCAAACCAATTGCACTACGGTCCACAATGTTTTTATTTTGATACACGGACCGGCTGAAATCGTGGACAGGTTTCTTGATCTAAACATCTAGACACAGATCAACATCTCAGGTCACTTTTAGAATAGTTCTTTGGACGACCGAAATCCGCCGAAACATTCTCCACAGCCGGATTTTTACACTGGATCACGCTGAAGAGAGACGAGTCCGGTTTTACTGGAAATGTTCACCAATTTAAGCTATCTCGATTACGAGAGCTCAAAGTTATGATTATGTTAGATGTATTATGGAAAAGAATGTGTCTAAAGTGGATATTTCAGCACGTCATGTTACGTGGGGTATGCCTAATGAACACAACGTTGCCTAATGTTTGTGTTCAGTGGGCTGGAATGTCGGCCCAAAGTCGGTGTGAGGACATGAGAAGCTCAAGGCGAAGCTGTCGAAACGTCTACTAAAGTAATATGGTTCAGTTATAGGCTATGCTAACAGGCGAATTGAGTAGTACAATGCGTTTGCAGATCGTTGTATTCCTTTATTGTAATCGACGAAAACATTAGCATGGTCACAGCCGCGGAGTCAAAGTCTGTGCTTGTGCAAGCTACATGGTGGGGGTTTCGTTGAAGACGTGGCTTCCTTGAGTGATAGCATTTGTCACCAAATGACATAATGCAAAATTCAACATTTGCGTCAAGTGAGACCTTATTGCTGCGTGGTCCTTATAAAAGGGCAAATGGTTACCCTACATGTATGACCTCGATGATTTGCTTCGTGTTTCTTTGACAATCGGTTGTGAAATGCGGGCCTGATCTTTTAGGACAACGGTTTGGTAGGGATTTTTAAAGGGTTCCGACGATGGCATCGTTATCTGGTGATATATTATTGACATTGCAGAGCCTTAATCAACGAGTGAACATTATTGTGTTACATAGTGCCACATTAAAACTGCGAATGTTGTAATATAATGATGAGATGCTAACGCAATACAATATTGTCAACATAAACAATAATAAATTACAAAATTATACCACGACGTACTACGCATGATATCCGATCTATGAATACAGATATCTTTCGTGACCACCGATGGGTGAATTGCATCTTCGCACAAATCCAAAGCTGTCCCAGTAATCTCCAAAGGCCATCAGAAGTGGCTGATTATTAATTTAATAATGACTGAGTTATCGCGTAGCCATCTGCAAATCATCTGCATTGATTGCGGGCACCGAGCTTTAAATTGCGCTTGAATTATTAACGAAACGAGCACGAAGAGTGACGATGCCCCTTCATTGGTTCGCTTCCTGCCAGCGTGACGTAGCCAGATGGCGACACTTGCACAACAAAGGAATATCGTTTGGGTATTGTCAAAAAGCTGTCAAATATGATGTTCGGAAAAGAGCCGCCATATGTCGAGTTATGTCTATGCGTAACGACAGATTTAAGGATACGATCAGGCCACTATGTAAACGCACTGAGTAGTCGTATTTAAAATTCCCATGTTACGCGCGTATTTTTTTGCCATTTCTGTGTTGCTTATAAAATAAACCTCAATATTTGTCAATGTTATATAACGTAATATATATAGATAATTAACCTGGTGAAGGCTATAGAAGTGACCAAAACTGAATACCCGGGAAGGCCTAAATAGGTAGGACGATCTTTGCGATTTTCGTATACATCAAATCATGGCTCGTAAATGTGCACGTCAAGCCACGTTGTGTGTGTTGGAATCTACTTATTTGGACAAAATCAATAACGTTGTGAAATTTCAAACTCGATCTGAACGTTAGAATAAAAAGAATCGATTTATCTTAAAGCAAGAACAAGTGAGCGTAAACGCCCAGTTTTGTAAATCACCCCATATAGTAGTAATAACGTGACGCTCTATGATAAATGTACTGGATTTTACATCTACCTAAACTATAAACTTGTACCAGCGGAAAATCAATCGATGTTAAAATTCGCAGGCACCACACAAAGGGTCGTTTACGATGTTTCCACGGCCAAACACGCTACAACGGACAACCGAAGCCACAGTAATTACCTGTTGACACGTAACCATAATATAGAGTAAATACCAAAACGTACACGCACACACAAGACACACGCACAACACACACTCGCACACACGCAGCGCGCGGCACACATACACGCACACTCAATCATCAGGGCTGGTAGCTTCGTGTTAAGACTTAAATTGCTCAAGGAGCAGAGGATATACTTTAGAAGTGAACTGCATGTAATATTTCAACGTAATGAAGTTTAACGGACATGACCTCCATTGACGTCCACGTCTTCTGCTGTACTCGGGTCATTGTGTTTCAACAAAAGTTCTAAAATACCCAAAGCAGTTCTTCTCCCCCCACCACCACCCACCCATTGTAGGCTTGTTCATTCGAGCACGAAATAAACCTCTCTGGGAAGTATTAAGCCACGCTGCAATTACAGCGAGGAGACTGGAGTGAACGAAATTGTCCAAGTTCCGACTCCGCAGCGAGATGATTCAAAGACAGATTATCTTGACCGAGAGTCGACTAATCTATCCACTACGCTACAGCGCCCGACAAACATACCTAGCTCCCTTGTACCCATTCGTCGATTGCCAAAAGGTGAACAATTCAAGAATACCGCAAGCTCAGAACAGAACAGACCAGAAAAACATAGGCCGGTTTAAATCGGCCTATTATCTAAAATCAGTCGGTGCTACTACCACCTTATGTTCTAGTAATCGTAATCAGTTAAACATGTATATATCAAAGATGTGAACGCTTGCACTGTGAAAGACCCGTTGAGTGAATGTACACAGTTAACGGTCTAAAGGACAACATAAAAAACACAAGTGTGTACAGTAGTAAGAGAGTATACCATCTACCACGTTATGGGAGAGGTCACCGCTGTACGTTGCCCTATGTGCACTATCTTCAGATCGCGTCCAACTATATCACCATGTATAAATCTATAGTGTATGAATCCCAAATATAATAACAGAGACCACGATTTACGTAAACCGTTTTTGGTGCAAAGGTGTAAGAAAAACGCTCACATTAGATATTATCAACGTTTAGAGAAAACATAAATAGTTGTTATGTAAAAGCAGCGTTTATGATGGCTTGGTCCACACTGGTTATTCCGACACATGAATTCCGGAAACAGCTGTTGGCTGAAAAGGCGTAGAAAGAGACTTGGAATTGAATAAGTGCAAGTACAGCTGACGAGGATACGATCGACTGCCACCTGTTAAAGAGGGGTTGTCCGGGCGAATTGGGAAGATAGTTCCATTCGGACAACTCGGCAACATCTGTGAGGAAGTTCTTGATCACAATCTGGTTAAAACCAGTCTTACCCGAGCCGCGCTAATTACACTACGGGCTCCACCTGTCAAATAGATTAAAGGCTTTGACTTCTCTTCTATTACGGACTTAATTATGGTGTTGACCCGACCTATCAACTACATTAAAGGCCTCGACAATTCGTCTTTTACAGCTTGAAACGTGTACAGTCAATTGGATGTGTCAGTTGCCACAATGCAGTCTTACAACATTGTATTTCAAAACACCGAGAGTCAACCTCTTGGCCACGCGTGACGGTGTTCAGCCATGCGTGACGACCGGAGACATCCGTCACAGCTGCTATTCTCGCAGCTGTTTTGCACGCCGCTGCGAATCAAACTCACGTCATAACCCATCAATCCACGTTTAACTGTAAACACACTCACCTGGTTTGACGAATGCCTTCTTCAAGATGATGAGGTCAGTCTACGCTGCCACTCGTCCTTCTGGCATGCTGACCACAAACTCCTGCCAACAGGGAGACAACAAGCAACTACTCCGGGTAACCGCTACTCCAGGCGCTCTGGTGAAATTACAGACGTGGCTTTGCCGCCGGTGCGTTGAGATGTGACGAAGTTAGGAGCAGCTTGGTCTATACCCGTGACAGTTAATCACTGCCCAGTCCTCCTTCTCATTAATTACGACGCACGTTCTGATAATCAAAACTTGCTGGACATTGCTCGTCGACCAATCTGATTATTGCGCAAGTCAAACGTCAACTGCTGACTGCCCCGGCAATGCGGTGTTTATGCGTTCGGCCGCCCACGCTGTCACTACATCACCGCTTTGTGTCGAGTGCGCGCTTGCCAAATACTACTCGCCAGCATTGATGCGTAGCACTAAATATAGTACATGACGCGTGGTGCTATTGCGCGTGCGCAAAAAAACCCGGAAAACACGGGCATACTTTGACGGTTTCAGCGTTGCTTACTTGTTGGATTGTTGGCGATAAACGCTATTGTATTCTTGTATTCTATGTCGCCAATATAACATTGAGTGTCCAGCATTGTTAACTCGCATTGCACTTATGGGACTAGCAACACTGATTCAAGATACGCTCACTGACAGCACACGCGGGGTGTTTATTTCTCCCCTTACCCCAAAATGCCAAAAGCACTCACAACTCGAAAGTGTAGCCCTGTACTATTATAGTTGTAGTTGTATCTTTTTAGTTGTAGTAAGTCCGAGGGAAGGCTTCACCAACTTACTACCAGTACAGGGCTCCTGAAACCTAGGGACAATTTATTGACCTTACTGCAGCTAGGGATGTTGATGACAATGTCAGTTTGCACACGTCCTAGATTCGTGCACCGTGCAACTCGATGTCCCCTTGGACGTTGTCTCGTTTTTCTGTTTGACTGCTTCGGTAAAGATGTATGTTAAACTGACAGCTACAATTGCTAATACACCTGGTTGGCGTGACATCATTCAGTGTACGTCTTAGGTTTAAGAAAACAATGACACAATACAGCGTTACAAAGGAATTTCGCGTCGAAACGTATATAATACAATCGTCCGAGACCCGAGAGGTTGCAACTTCAATGGGCGCTAATTATAAGTCGTTAATGTTGCAAATAACTATTATTTATTTATTATATTATTTCACACCAAATAGGTGTAAAATAATGTAATTTTGTTCCCGTTTGTTGACATTTCTACAACCGCGTAGCCTATTAATGAGCACATATGCTAAACTGTGTATGATGTATTGATTGCCTACTTGGTCTTAGTTAAGTATTGTATGTGTTGCTATCAACTTATGAATATTATATAGGTTGTAAAAAGTTACTCTTGACATACCTACTAATAACATGTATTTGCGTTAGATAATGTTAATTATTTTATAATTAAGACCTTTTTTTTTTAATTTCTTTGTACTCAATCGATGACATAACTATTAGTAACTTAGAATATTGATTCTTCGCACGAAGGTTTCCTCAGATTTGTGTACAAACACACACACACACACACACACACACACACACACACACACACACACACACACACACACACACACCTGTTTCATGACAGTTGTGTATCCTTTTGTTTTCATTTTTCATCTAATTAGTTATGCATGAGACTTGCTAATACCACATATTGAACCTTTAAATGTGTTTTTCTCAGCTTTGATTTTATCCCATTTATCCATTACGTTTGGCATGATATCTCAATACGTATTACAAATATCTGTATGAAATTTGGAAGAACTGTTGTTGATGCTATACTGCCTCACATGAGGCAGAATAATGAAATTATGTTGAAAATTTTGAATTCTGTGAATAACAGACATGGGCGAGGATATTTGTTTTCATCGCTGACGGCTTCATTTTATGTTAATGTCGGAAAAAATGACAGCAACTTTTTAATTTGGGCTCATTCTTTTAAACATCAATTTACATCCCAGCAAAAATATAATTAATATGTGATTGCTACTTTTTATTACACTTTGACATTTGTAGACGTATATTTGAATGATACCCAGACGTTTTGGTAAAGGGCACTTTGGCTATGGACAGTTGGGATTCAGACATTTTGATAACAGGACATTTCGGTAACAGGACATTTTGATAATAAGACATTTCGGTAATAGGACATTTTAGTAATAGGACATTTCGGTAAAACTATTGAATTTTTTTTTTTCATTTTTAAAGATGTCCTTATGTGTGTCTGGATTTAAATGTGTGCAGCTAGCCACTGACTGGATGTAGCAATTGAACACTCTAACTCTAACCTGTCCCCTCTAATGCATTAATTTACCTAACCCATATCCCCATGACTGACTGCTGTTGCCTGGGAAGCCATGTTCTCTTCCTCTGCCTTGAAAGTTCATCAAATAAGCACTAACTAACACTATATGTGACTGCTAGTGGGAAGCCAAGTCTTGTGTCTGAAAAAGTGACCAGCCTAATTTCTAAATGGTTTAACTGATTTGCACCACTGACACGGCAGGCTGAACAGGTTTTAACTCATTGATATGTTTTATTACTTTAGAGATTTACTTTATTATGTGTAATTAAGTTCAAGAAATCTTACAAAACATGCCATATGCATCATAATAATAAATTAACAAAATGTACTGTCTATTATAAAAATGTATATAATTATCTATACAAGGCACCTTTAAAAATGACCAAATAATTCTGATTATTATTAACAGTTTTACCGAAATATCCTATTACCGAAATGTCATGTTACCAAAATGTATGTTGCCCATTTGCCCATGGCCAAAGTGTCCTTTACCAATTGGAATCATATTTGAATACCCGCATTTCTACGTTTTAATATGCAAACAAGACAAATGAGTATATTTATGGAGGATAAATGCATAATGTGCATGACAGATGTCTATACTAACCGGGCCTCTGTATTCCCCGGAACGATTCCGGAACGATTCCGGAACGATTCCGGAACGGATTTTTAAAATCATCTACCATTCGTTGTACGCTTCGCCTGGGACTTATATTTTACACATAGCTAAATATTGATATAATATATCATGTCCTTAAATATGAAGGCATAATATCTACATTAATGTATATTTATATGCGATGGAACGTCCCGGAACGTCCCGGAACGTCGATGGAACGGATTTTTAAGGTCATCTACCATTCGGTGTGTGCTTCGCATGAGACTGATACTTCGCACATAGTTAACTATTGATATAATATAATATGTCCATAAATATAAAGTCATAATATATACAATAACGTATATTCATGTGCGATGGAACGTCGCGGAACGTCGATCGAAGATGGAATTAAGATGGCGGACGATGACAGCTTTGTTTTGGCTGTTCCATCTATTGAACACACAGTTGTGTGTGTGTGGTGTGTGCTTGCATGTTTGTAAAGTCATACCAGTAGTACATATCTGCTGATATTTAATATATATATATATATATATAATATACATTTAAAAACAAACAACAACTGTGTAACATTTTAAATATTTATTATGAAAAACCAATATACAATTCAAAAGTCTGAAACCGTTAATCTTTCCAGCCCACAGCTTTCCTCCACAGCCAAATGTGATGAACTGGAACACAGATATTGCATTTTTAGCACATTAGAAAAGCTGAGGTGGGAATTCAAACAAGATGATTTGCGGAGTCATCTAATCAGTTGTTTCAGCAGTGGTAATTTCTCTATTTCCCCCCACAGAGATAAGAAGGTTCCAACAGAAACAAAGACTACATCATGTGTAATACAAGTTCTATGCCACTGTGGTCTTCCCAACTTGTATGCTGACATGGTTTGTTGTGATATCTGTGACACCTGGCATCACAAGGTCTGTGTTGGATTAGAGGACCCTGTTGTTCTCCCACAGAAATGGTCGTGTCCACAATGTACACATGTGTGATGTGTAACGGGCATAACGATTTTATGTCAGTATGGTTAGCGAATGTACTAATGTGAATAATAATGTGTGTACGTGAATATCCAGTGCTAATGTGCTAAAAATGCAATATCTGTGTTCCAGTTCATCACATTTGGCTGTGGAGGAAAGCTGTGGGCTGGAAAGATTAACGGTTTCAGACTTTTGAATTGTATATTGGTTTTTCATAATAAATATTTAAAATGTTACACAGTTGTTGTTTGTTTTTAAATGTATATTATATATATTATATATATATTAAATATAGTCAGCAGATATGTACTACTGGTATGACTTTACAAACATGCAAGCACACACCACACACACACACACACACACACAACAGTGTGTTCAATAGATGGAACAGCCAAATCAAAGCTGTCATCGTCCGTCATCTTAATTCCATCTTCGATCGACGTTCCGCGACGTTCCATCGCACATGAATATACGTTATTGTAGATATTATGACTTTATATTTATGGACATGTTATACTATATCAATAGTTAACTATGTGCGAAGTATCAGTCTCATGCGAAGCACACACCGAATGGTAGATGACCTTAAAAATCCGTTCCGGGACTTTCCGGGACGTTCCGTCGACGTACCATCGCATATAAATATACATTAATGTAGATATTATGCCTTCATATTTAAGGACATGATATATTATATCAATATTTAGCTATGTGTAAAATATAAGTCCCAGGCGAAGCGTACAACGAATGGTAGATGATTTTAAAAATCCGTTCCGGAATCGTTCCGGGGAATACAGAGGCCCATACTAACCTTGCTGAACATTTCATCAAAAACCATCACTTATTAGCCAAGAGTGGAGTGTTTAATTGAGTTTGCCATTTCAGGGGTACCATCTTGCCTTAATGTTCGTAGCACTGTGCATAAAACAAAATAGATAACAAATACAGACAGTCGCTGCTTAAAAAACGATCAAGTAATACAAATACACTGTGCATAATTAAAATGCAAAAAAAACACGTCAGTGGCGGTATGTATTATAAGTATCAGGCATAATTATCAGAAATACAGATTGCTGGTCATATTGTGTGTTGCAAGCATAACCAAACTGGAGTATCTTTCTATGATTGCAGAATACAGTTTCGCCACAGGGCTGTCATTTTATAATAGTTTATTTGTTGGAAAAGGCGCGGAGGCTGCCATGTTTACTGTTGTACAACCTGTTTGTTTGCCCGAGTTTTCAGCAGTTCCGCGCGCGTGCTAAAATAGAATGATGTCATGCACATGTGACGCGTTATACTACCTCAATGCTGGCAAGTGCCATGGGTTGTCGCGACTAGCGCTTGGCGGGAACAACGGTCGTCGTACGATTACTCGCTCAGACAGTGACGCGCCTCATAGGCGGGTGTCGCTACCGTGGCAACTGCCGCAACGTGACACGACACTACTGTGAGTAAGGCCATTGAGTTACAATGACACATCAGTGCGAGCACATTGCACTCACGTTCGGTGCTGTCTGCGCCGATCATGTCTCTTTGGAACGAAGCAGGCGAACTAAAAGTTCACATTAAACTTGTTGTTTTCCATCATGGTTTCCATGTACAGGGATGATGTTGCCCTGCTAGTTCTGGTGTTGCCTCTACCGCTCTCTACCAGCAGCCCGCTCCACCAACATCCCTCCTTCTCCAACTTTCACACGATCCATCTTCGTGCAGTCCTCTCATCTCAGCTCTGGTCTTTTCTTGCGGCCTGGATGTTCTCCGCCTCTGTTCTCTTTGGCATGTTATAGTCGATGATAGATAACGTTTCACTTCTGCCTTCACTTCTGCCTTATACATATGCTACACAAGGTGCGAATGATTTTGATATTATATCCGCTTTCTAAGATGTGTTACATCCTAAAAATACAATCTTGAACGGAGAAAGGGTACAATTGCAAGATGCAACCCTTCTTTTGCGGTGAAGACAAAGATGACTACTACAACTACAACAACTACTACAACTACTGCAACTACAACAACTACTACAACTACAACAACTACTACAACTACTGCAACTACTGCTGCTACTATTACTGCTACGACTACTACAACAACTATTACTACTACCTACTACTACTTCTTCTTCTACTACTGCAGCAGCAACAAAACAACAAAACAAACAACCAGAAGAACAATATGAAACCGGGAAGGAAAAAATAGGCTATTCGAAATACTTCGTGGCGCCCTCTGGCGGGTTATATAACACTACATTCGCCTACGCCAGTTTGTATTTTAAAGTGCATTCTGAATACTTTATGACTTTTAACTGTTTTTATGAAAGTGCCACATGAACAATATTTTCTTATTTGATCATACTTACTACCATATATGTGACTTTGGCATAAGATATCTTATTCGATCAATTACACTTTTGCAAAAGTATCGGTAGCCAGGTCTAGCCTGGATAATAATAAACGTATGACACGCGGATATATTCGTTCGTCTATTTCGCGCGTCTTAAATTGAATATTATGTGAACAACAATTATATGGAGTTCAGGAAAATGATATATAGTGTATGGGGCACGTTGAGTCACCTGACATTTGTATTTAAAAGATGGATGATCTCAGAGTTATTTTTGAGAGTTAGCTTTGTCGACAACCTGTTAGCAGAACAATCGCGTTACCGAGTATCGTCAGCAAATATTTAACGAGTTATCGTGACAGCAAAAATAAATGTATTATTTAAAAAGAAATCACATGGGCGATTACATGACTGTGTATGTGTGTGCGTGAGTGTCTGTGCGAATGTGCATGCGTGCGTGTGTATGTGTTTGCGTGTGTGTTGTGCGTGTGTGCGTGTGTGAGTGTGTGTGCTGTATGTACGTGTGTGCGTGTGCATGTGTATAAGTGAGTGTGTGTTTGTGTGTGTGTGTGTGTGTGTGTGACTAGAGCTTCGGACTCTCGATTGAGAGAACCCGGGTTTGAATCCTGTGGGCAAGTTCGTTCACTCTACGTTGCTCCAATTCACTCAACTGTTTGAATGAGTACCTGACTATAGACAGTGGTGGATGTTTGTGTACGAATAGTCTTCGCGTATTAACTGCAGTGTTACTGGATGTTTCCCAGAGAAGTCGAGATGGTGTTCGATTGAACAGGTCTGCCAGGGAGTAAAGTGTAAAGCGCTTTGAGCAGTCCTAAGGATTGGGGAGAGATACTCTCGCTATGGATACTGCGCTATATAAGAATTTACTTTTACTTTGTGTGTGTGTGTGTGACAAAGAGAGAGATATATATATATATATATATAGAGAGAGAGAGAGAGAGAGAGAGAGAGAGAGAGAGAGAGAGAAAGTTAATCCGTTTAATTGGTAGAGGCCTGTAGCAACAGCCAATATCGGCCACCATACTTCATGTTTGCATTTATCCCAAAGCATGATGGGATACGACATGTGATGTCAATGTCAAGTTTGTGTTGACTAGAGATGGTTCAGCGTCTGTCAAAAACGACTCACTTACGAATTCTATATGGTGGCAGCGGGTTTTAAAACACCCACAGTCGACGCTAATACAACAAGGTAAACATGAGCATACCAGGGGAGAATCCTACGGTTCAGCCAGCGCAGAATATTGCGCCCACTGGCATCCAGCTTGACGTTCCACTGCCGGGAAAGTTCGATGGCGCAAATAGCCCTCAACAGGCTGAACTTTGGCCTAAGTGGCTAAAGCGGTTCGAACGCTATAGAGTAGCATCAGGGCTGAAAAATAAGCCAAATGCAGATCAAGTCAGCATCCTACTCTACAGTATGGGGGACTGTGCAGACGATATACTGTCTACGCTGACGGTAAACGAAGAAACCGATGCGTATGACGATGTGAAGAACTCAGTCACCGATTGAATCGATTGACACCTTTATACAAGACTTGTACAAGCTGTCAGAATTCTGCGACTACGGCAATCTGCGAGAAGATCTAATCAGGGATCGAATCGTCGTAGGCGTGTTCAGTGATGCTTTATCTGATACGCTATAAGGGAAGTCCGATCTGTCGCTGAAAAAAGCGATAGAAATTAGCAGACAAGCAGAGGCAAGAAAACAAAATAGAGAATTTGTTAGAGAGAACACTGTTGCTAGCAAAACTGTTGATTTTGTCAAACCGTCTCACCCAATAAACTATCTCAAAGCCGGTACAAAGCACAGTGTGGCCGCAGTCGACACGGTCGACAACAATGCCCTGCAAGAGAAGCTATTTGTCGCAATTGCCAAAAAGAAAGGACACTTTCACTCTGTCTGTCGAGGTGTGAAACAACCGTCAAACCGGGTCAACGTAGTGCAACAGCTCGAGTGTGTCGACTTGCTGTACATCGGTTATGTTGGGGCACGAGACGACACAGAACACTGGTCACCTAAGGTGGAGGTCAATGGTCACGCCACAAAATTCAAACTAGACACGGGTGCAGCTGTCTCTGTGGTCAGCGATCAAGAGGCGTGGCTTAATACAAAAAGCTGCTACCGACAAAGCAAGCACTACGTGGTCCGGGTGGCACACTTCTACCAGTAATGGGAGTGATCAAGGCAAAACTGCGCTATCGTAACAAATCACTTGATGAATTGGTGTACGACATTAGACACCAAGAGTATTCTCTACTCAGTCGGCGAGCGTGTATCGGTCTTGACTTGGTCGCAAGTGTCGACAACGTCCAAGAAACAACGAGTCAGAAACCAAACTACCGTGCCGAGTACAGCTCTCTCTTCAAAGGCATCGGTAAACTGAGAACCGAACATCACATCACGCTGTGCGCAGACGCCACACCAGTCTGTTTGTACACCGCAAGGAAAATCGCCCATCCTCTACTTCCACAAATAAAATCTGACATTGAGTCGATGGTGCGACATGAGATCATATCGGCGGTGACCGTGCCGACAAGATGGTGCTCCGGCATGGTTCCTGTCCAGAAAGCAAACGGCTCCGTGCGGATCTGCGCAGATCTGACGCAACTGAACAAGTCAGTACAGCGAGAGATACACCCGATGTCATCAGCGGACGAAAGCCTTGCAAAGTTGGGCAGCAGCAAAGTCTTCTCGAAGCTTGACGCCAACAGCGGCTTTTGGCAGCTTCCGCTTGACGACGAGTCGCGGCTGCTGACGACTTTCATCACACCACATGGTCGCTACTGCTTCAACCGGCTACCATTCGGGATCAGCTCCGCTCCGGAGATTTTCCAACGAACAATGTCGATCATTCTGGAAGGACTCGAGGGGGTCATATGTCACATGGACGACATTCTCATTCACGCCACAGATCAAACAGAGCATAACAAACGTGTGAGAGCCGTTCTTGGTCGCCTTCAGGAGGCTGGACTCACACTGAACGCAAACAAGGGCGAATTCTTCAGGAGCTCTATATCGTTCCTTGGTCACATTGTCGATGGCTCCGGCATTCAGGCCGACCCGCGGAAAACGACAGCAGTCACACATTTTCCGACTCCAACGACGATCAAAGAACTGCAACGTTTCATGGGCATGGTAAATCAGATGGGAAGTTCATCCCAGGGCTGGCTGAGTACAATGAGCCGCTACGCCAACTACTGCGCAGCGACAATGTCTGGTTGTGGGGGTGACGAACAGGAGAAGTCATTCCAGCGAGTGAAAGACGCCCTGGTCGCCCCGAGACACTCGCCCACTACGACCCAAAACGTCCCACAATCATTGCAGCAGACCAGGCATTGGGGCGGTCCTGCTACACGTGCAAGATGACACCAAGCGTCGTCCAGTTTGCTATGCGTCGCGATCGCTGAGTGACACTGAGAAACGCTACGCGGTAATCGAGAAGGAGGCCTTGGCAGCGACTTGGGCATGTGAAAAGTTCAGCGAGTACGTGCTTGGGTTACGGCTCACACTCGAGACAGATCATCGTCCGTTAGTGCCATTGTTGAACACCACCGAACTATGCAAAATGCCGCCAAGGATACAAAGGTTTCGCCTACGGCTGATGCGATTCGCACCGTACGTCCGGTACGTGCCGGGAAAGCATCAAACAACAGCCGATGCACTCTCGCGTGCGCCGGTAGAAGCGCCCGCATCAGAGGACAAACTGTTTGTCGCAGAAGTCGAAGCGTTCGCACAACAGACGGTGAACATTCTCCCGGCAACGAACAAACGCCTACGGGAAATAGTCGACGAGCAGAAAGTAGACGAGGAATGCAGTAAAATCCGAGAATACTGCCTTTATGGATGGCCTGCATATATGCCAAACCAGCCGCTACTACGCCAATGCTGGGAGAGCAGGAGCCATCTGGCGATCGTTGATGACATTCTCCTATATGACGAACGCATCGTCATTCCTCGAGCATTGAGACTGGACGTCCTTGACTGTCTCCACCAAGGGCATCAGGGCATAACGAAATGTCGGGCCAGAGCGCGTGCATCTGTTTGGTGGCCGGGTCTGTCGACGATGATCGAGGCAATGGTCTCAAAGTGCGTAACGTATGCGAAAGATCGACCGGTGCCAACTGAACCATTGATGACTTCGTCATTCCCATCTCGTCCTTGGGAGAGGCTTACGATGGACTTGTTCGAACTCCGTGGGAAAGTGAGTCTCATCGTGATCGACTACTACTCGCGGTGGATCGAGAGCAAATGTCTCGACGACATGTCGTCGGAGAGCGTAGTGCACGTGCTGAAGGAGATCTTCGCAACACATGGTATTCCCGACATCATCATTTCGGACAATGGCCCTCAATTCAGTGCAGCGACCTTTCGTCAGTTCGCAATGCATTACGGGTTTGTGCATGTGACGAGCTCTCCGCGATACCCTCAATCGAATGGAGAGGCAGAACGGGCAGTGCGCACGATGAAGGGGCTTCTGAAGAGGAACGAAGACGTACACGTCGCTCTCATGGCGTACAGATCGACGCCGCTTCAGAATGGCCTGTCTCCGGCAGAAATGCTCATGGGACGACGACTTCGCACTCTGCTACCCGTCCTTCCCAGCACACTGAAACAGAGGGGTCCAGGCGACGAATCCCTGCAAAAGAAGGAGAGCTTGCGTCGTTCCGACCAGCAGCATACCTTCAACTTGCGTCACAAAGCGCGTGACTTGCCGACGCTACAGCCAGGCGATCCAGTTTGGATCCGAGACCAAAATCGCCAAGGTCTAGTTGTGAGTCGAACACCTGAGTCGCGATCGTACTTGGTGAAGACCGACCTCGGCACTATGCGTCGCAACCGTAGAGCGCTGGTGCAGACTACAGAGTCTCGCGCTGGTGACGACTCCGACGGTCAGCGGACACTGCCTGCACACTTCGCTACAACTGCTGTCCTCGCGACACCCGCTGCTGAGATGCAGCTGTCAGCTACACCAGCGAAGAGTGCTTCACGTCCTGCTAGAGAGACATCTTCACTCTCTGAACCAGCGGCACCTGAAAGGGTGACTCGGTCGGGGAGAACGGTGAAACCACCGAAGCGTTTAGACTTGTAAAGTGCATTACTTCTACTAGTCAGAATCACGAACACTAATAGCTGTTCAGACATTTAATTAAAGTTCACTTTTAATGTTAACTACTAATCAGACAACGGTTATGTCATACACACGTAATTCATTCTGACTTTCAGTGTTATTGTTTCTACGTACATGATGTTCAATATACTCGGTGGGAGGTGTAGCAACAGCCAATATCGGCCACCATACATCATGTTTGCATTTATCCCAAAGCATGATGGGATACGACATGTGATGTCAATGTCAAGTTTGTGTTGAATAAAGATGGTTCAGCGTCTGTCAAAAACGACTCACTTACGAATTCTATAAGGCCCATACCGGTTTTTAATAACTCTACGTATTGGTCAAGATCCCTTCGTGTATCTTAAGGAGCACGCAAAGGGTCGACAGAATCGAGGGAGGGAGGGATGGACGGATGGAGGGGGAGGGAGGGAGGGAGAGAAAGAGAGAGTGCGCATGTACGAATAATATTTGTGCAGTAATTTCAGCGTGGCTGAACGGTTCCCAACATCTAGATGATGTTCGATTGAACAGGAGTGTCACGGAGTAAAGTGTAAAGCGTTTTTGCAGTCTTGAGGGCTGGATACCGCGGTATGTAAGAACTTATAAATAAGTTGTAATAACAGTATAATGTTGTACACTCTTTAGTTCTGTTTGGAAATGTGATCCTTAGACAAAAACGGCCATGACAATAACGTTGAACCAAAATCGAAGCTATCGTGAACAGCGAAAATGTACTATCCTACAATCCATAATCTTTCGGCACACCCACGTGACCTTTATGTTCTGTCGAACTGCTATAAAAAAAACACGGAAGAAACAAAGATGATCTTCATACGGTGGCCTGCCGTGTCGGGATAAGTCACAGGACAACGAATTTAAACCTTTATTTGTGAGCACAAAGTCGGGAAGGACTACATTGTCAGTATCTATAGGGTGATCAGATATGATTTTTATAAAGAAAGTAACGTCGTTGCGATTGTACCTTGTCATTCGACATTCGACATAACAAGTTGGGGGTCGTCTTGGTGCCCTTCAATGCTGCTTTTTGGAGATTCTCACAGCCTACTTTGCGTCTTTTGTCGGTGTTTTGGAGGTAACTGATTCTGCTGCTGTTGTGGTATCATCATCCGATGCTGTTGCTGGTTTTGGAGTTGCTTTTGAAGATATTTAAACGGTTCTTTTCAGAGCCAACCACCTTCTCACAAAAGAGTATTAACTATGTCGATGTTAATACAAAGTCTGGTAAGTACAAATGTCGTATGTTAGATAATGTTACAGGTCAAAGGGATTGACCAAAATCCTACATAAATAGCTTACAGTTTGAGTGTTTTAACAGATAAGTAATTGTTTTATAATTCCCTATGGCTTAACACGAGACAAATACCCGGCTGTTCTTCTAACACACAGAGCTTTCATTACGAGTTTATACCAGTTTATACCGGTTAATAGCGTCAGTTTTGTAGCGTGCTGAAAAAATTACCAAAGAAACTTCTAGAATTAGATTTTATAGGGGAATTGACCATAACGTTACATGATGGGGTTATATTCAAGCGCGAAAGCTCAAAACAATGGCTAACCAAAGCACTACCTGCTCGACCAACTCACCTCGCGTACAAAATTACTGCGCGTAGCAGTTTATAGTTTAATGATGTCACTGCATCATGACGTCACATGATGGAATTATATTCAAGCGCGCAAGTTCAAAACGATGGCTAACCAAATCACTACCTGTTTGACCAAATCACCTCGCGTACAAAATTACTGCGCGTAGCAGTTTATAGTTTAATGATGTCACTGCATCATGACGTCACATGATGGAATTATATTCAAGCGCGCAAGTTCAAAACGATGGCTAACCAAATCACTACCTGTTTGACCAAATCACCTCGCGTACAAAATTACTGCGCGTAGCAGTTTATAGTTTAATGATGTCACTGCATCATGACGTCACATGGTGGAGTTATATTCAAGCGCGCAAGTTCAAAACGATGGCTAACCAAATCACTACCTGTTTGACCAAATCACCTCGCGTACAAAATTACTGCGCGTAGCAGTTTGATGACGTCATACAGGGTGCGCACGCTTACGCTCGCAACAAACAAACATGTCCAGACACGTCTCGAGTACGGGTTTTATACGAGACACGAATTTAGGTACTACCTAATAACACTAGTCTATTGTTCTTCCAACATACAGAGCATTCGTTATCAGTTTTGTTTGATTTTTACTGGTTTATACTGGTTTATACTGGTTTGTTTATAGCTGATGTTCAATATAGTTTTTTTACAAATGATAGCTAATACACCTGTACTGTTCTATTATAACGCTTTACTTTGTTACGCTCCTGTTTCGAAAAAGAGGTTTGCCGACTTTAGTGTCAAAGCCACCGAGTCGTTATCACTTGGACACGGAGTATCACTTCAAAACAGTCTGGAACCAGTTTGCGATCAGTTTTCAAGTGGACGCTCAAGTGAGATACGGCTGGTAAGTATAAATGTTATATGTCAATACCCGGCTGTTCTTCCAACACATAGAGGATTCATTACGAGTTTATACCAGTTTATACCTGTTAATAGCGTCAATTTTGTAGTGTGCTGAAAAAATTACCAAAGAAACTTCTAGAATTAGATTTTACAGGGGAATTTTCCACTCGCTATACGGTATATTTGGTCACCAACGAACCTATCTCTTAACATGGGGAACATTCCCTATCCTTTAACATGGGGAAAATTTCGTCGTATACGTTTACGATAATAGCTCCTATGCTTTAAACATAGGGACAGTTCCCTATCTTTTAACATGGAGAAAATTGGTAGGACAGGTTTCTGAGGATAATTTGGGGTAAATTGGAAGCTCCTATCCTTTAACATGGGTTTAGCACCTATCTTTTAACATGAGGAAAATTCCCTATCGTTTAACATGAGGAAAATTCCCTATCGTTTAACATGGGGAAAATTCCCTATCGTTTAACATGAGGAAAATTCCCTATCGTTTAACATGAGGAAAATTCCCTATCGTTTAACATGAGGAAAATTCCCTATCGTTTAACATGGGGAAAATTCCCTATCGTTTAACATGGGGAAAATTCCCTATCGTTTAACATGGGGAAAATTGGTAGGACAGTTTTTTTTAAAGACATTTGGGGCAAATCGAACCCTCGAAAAATTAAAATATAGGTAAATTTCGCTATGTTTTAACATGGGGTTTGAACGACTAAAAATCTAGGGGTAAATTGGAACTTCGATCTCAAAAAGTCGTCGTATACCTTTATGATACATTGATTTGACGTTTTGCCCTATTTTCAAAGTCCAACTTACCCCTTTTAGACATATACGAAATTGGTCCAAATCGGATTGGAGTGGAGTGGTGCAAGAGCAAAATCTGGCAACATCCAGGTATTTCCCTATCTTTTAACATGGGAACCGGAACTACTTTCTTGCTCTTGCTCCAATCAGAATCCAACCGTAACTCGTAGACTACCTATATAACTAGTTGTACCTAATCGTATTAGGATTCCATGAAGTCGAGGGCTCTGTCTTTGAATCGGAGAGAGGGTGTCTGCACTGTTCTCACAGGCGAAGTCAATTACTAGTTTAATTCAGCTAACTTCCATACATTGCGTAGGATATCTGCCATGGAGAGTGTACGTAGTCACCACCCCTGGCTTGCGAGGATGATTTGGTGTAAAATATAATATTTCCCGCAGCACTGCTGTCGTTTGCGTGACCGTATAGAGTGATCAGTCGTGCACGTGCGTGGCGTCTAAACACGAGGTTGCCGGGCTTGCGGGGTGGGGCGGCATCCATTGGCTAATAATATCGCAGTCATCTTGACCAATACCACATGCACGCCTTTAGCATTTGTAAGGCTGAATTAAAAGCGCGAATTGTAGCTGCCACACTTTAAGGGTCGATAAAAACACGCTAAGTGGGAGTAGTGCATGTTTAAAGCACTTAACGTTGTCAACAACGCCTTAGTATGCTCCCACGCTTAGTATCGACAGAAGTGGCTACACGCTAAGGACTGCCTGTACTCAGCAGCACCTATACAATTAGGGTCGTCAGCTGCAGCTACACGCTAAATGTCGACAGAAGTGGCTACATGCTAAATGTCGACAGAAGTGGCTACATGCTAAATGTCGACAGAAGTGGCTACACGCTAAATGTCGACAGAAGTGGCTACATGCTAAATGTCGACAGAAACTCAACTACACACTAAGAATCAACAGTATTTGCTTCATTAGTACACGCTAAGCCAAGAAAGGTCGACAGTAGTGGCTAGACAGAATGCTAGACTGCAGCGTTGACTGCATGTTAGATCTGCCCATCGCTAACACATTTCCGTTTCAGATGTTTTGAAATTATGTAGCGTTTGCGACAGTAAGTTTTCACAGTTTATTACATGCAGAAAACCCTACCAATACAATATCTAATACACAATATATGTGTATGTCTGCTAAATACTATACCCAGTTACAAATGTCAGAACGATAGGTTCAGACGGCGGCGGCTATTACAGCAACCGAATTGTAACCGATATATTTTAATGTCAGAACAGTAGGTTCAGACGGCGACGGCTTATACACAGTAACGGAATTATAGATGTCAGAACGATAAGTTCAGACGGCTGCGGCATATACACAGCAACGGAATTATAGATGTCAGAACGATAAGTTCAGACGGCGGCAGCTTATATACAGCAACCGAGTTACTCACCGAGTCTGGTTTTCACGGGTGAACTGCGATAGTCTTTTAGTACTTTTCGCAGGGCGCTCGGTGACAGTGCTTCATGAGAAACGTTCCTCCGGCAGTGTGCCCCAGTAGTCGTCATGATCCATCACTGGCCTGTGTTATGTACACACAGCTCCAGCATGCACCTTCTGGCCTGTTCTAACAAACAGCTCACTCGAAGTGTTTGGCTGCATCCCCCAACAGTCAGCCCTGCTCCTCGTTAAAGTCCTCCTTATATAGAGCTAAATATGTAGCCTTGGGACAGACTCTGTCCCTTGATTATGTCATTTCCAAAGTCTAGGGATCTAGTGAACTTACAGTAACCTTCTGAACAAAGGTCCTCTGTATAGGGCTCTTGCCTCCTCAAAACCAGATGGCCTCAGATGTAAACAAACAAACGAATCCCATTGAGGACAGTATTTTGTAGACTTTAATTTACCCCACAATTTCTTTATCAAACATAATTACATTACAAATAAATTCCGTTATTCATAAATTACAGAATCGTTGCACTGCAAATCAGATAAATGCATTTTTTTCAATTGGATTACAAAGAAGCAGCTAGGCTTATGTATGCCCAAATTCCAACATTGTGTCAAAAATTGAGTTGACTGATAACAGATTACTTGCTTTCACTCCCCGCCTGCGCACGAAAGTTTGTCACCATGAACCAACAACAAAATGCTTCGCCACCGATGCTCTCGAAAGCGCCGCCGTAGTTGACAAATTCCGCATTGAGAATTTGAGATCTCAAATCGCTATTCCGTGTTATCGCAACGACAACCAGATCTTCCAGAAGACGCCAACATTGGAGAAACCTGGGTTGCATTCAAATTGGCCGTGCACTCTGCTGCCACCAAAGTATTGGGACGACCACATGTTGCAAAACAACCTTGGATAACTGACACAACACTTGCTATCATCGAGGCGCGCATATCTGCCAGACTGAGAGGAGACAGAGATGAACAGAAACGACTTACTCGTGAAAGAAATCGTGCTCTTGGCCAAGATCAAGCTTGCTATTGGGACAAAAAAATTGAGAGAGCCGCTGCTAATCAAAACCAGCACACGATATATCGTGAGTTGAGGACATGCCGATTAGGATTCACAAACCAATCCACCACTGTGCAAGCGCTTGATGGAACCAAACTCACAAACATCAATGACTGCTTAGGCCGACGGAAAGAACATTTCGATGACCTGCTGAACAAACCATGCCACCCACCAAATCCCATCCTCACAGTTGACGCCGGGTGTGCCCCTTGCGATCACAGCTGCAACATCGGCCCAGTTACCAGACAAGAGGTTGCTACCGTCCTCAATCGTTTAAAGAACAGACGGGCCGCAGAAATCTGCTCAATCACAAACGAACTTCTAAAAAGTGGTGGAGACAATGATAACCTAGCTAACCCACATCATCAACATCGTGCGTCTCACTTTTTGTCTGTTTGACGCGTGCGCGAAAGCAATCGCCAGTGCTTCCGGTCGCGAGCTCCCCAACTTCACAAAGCTAGTGGCTGGTTGGAGAGTAGCGCCAATGTTGCGTTCCGTAGAAGCACTGGTCGCCGATTTATATTAAAAAAAGGTCGGGTGTTTAATCATCAACGATCAGCCAATGTTGTTGATGTTGATAAAGGATTTTCACATGTTGCTAACGAATTGACAATATTGTTTCTGGAGTTAGTTGCTTTGGATGGGTCTTGCTTAATCTCATGAATTTTATTATTGTTTGCCTAGCTATAGACTATACGGCAAGGGTACAAGGCAACTATTGGTTAGTCCTAATAGATGATTTTTTTAACTATTTTCAACAAGTATTCATCCATGTGTGCCACTATGGGTGTTATTTGTATTTTCACACTAACAGTAGATAATGTTCCTTCATTTCTTGTCCTATGTGACTAGTGGTGTTTTCTCACATCCAAAGACCATTGCCCTTTTACTCGGGCAACTTTTACTGCCTTCATTAAGAACCCATAACCACCCAAAGCTTCAACACTATTTGGTTTCCTCTTACCCTCTTGTGTCGAAGTGTTGTTAACCCACCCTAATATAATTCCTTCAATTCAAATTACTATGTTAACAAATCAGTTACGTTGTCAGCATAAACACTGGGGCGTGAACAATTCTTTTAAAAATAGCATTGTTTTTAATCGATATGTAAAATGTGTAAACGTTATTAGTACGAGAGGACATAACAACAATTATAACAGTTACATATCAATACAATTATAACTTACATTGTAATAAATTACAACACATCACAATTATGATCATAACCGAATTCTGACGGCAATATTGTGTCTACGCAACTGGGCTTGTCTCTGGTGCCCCGGTCTCCGACTCGTGGTTTGAGAATACGACAGGATGTTTGAAATTGTTTTCTCTCTCAATGAAGTACTGAAGCACATTCAGGAGACGCGACCTGTCCCGTGTCCACTCCTCATACGGCTGCAGTTCGTCCCGGTGTGCCAACGCCACCCAATGCTTACGCAACAACGCGTGATCGTGCCCGAGAATGACCGGTAGTCTCCTCACGTGATCCCGTTCGAAGCCGCACTCGTCGCACAGGAAGCGGAAGTTGGCCGACATGACAGAAGTCGCCTGCAGAAACATGACGCGCATCTCCTTCGGGAGCGGGCCGATCGTCTCCGGGGCGCATCCGATCACCTTCGCGAGGATGTGCGTCGGTAGGCGGTATTTCGAGATGGCCCGTCGCTGCGAGAAGGTGCAAATAAGTCTGAGCGTGATCGTCTCGATACCGTGCTCCTCTAACTCGTCATAGATAGCACGCATGCTCTCAAGCCCAAGCTTAAAGATGTACGGCGCCATGATAATGTCATCGTGCGTGAAACCCTTCGACCGCAAGAACTCTAACTTTGGGTGCAGTACACGAAACTGCTGCCGACTGACGTACGGTATTTTTCGCCACAGATCTATGTTGTCCGACGAATCAGCTCCGCCGAATTGCTTCTCTATGTAGCTCAGTTTATTGGCTTGCTCGTCTTCTGCCGTCGCGTAATTGTGGAGGATCTCCTGGTAGATGTATTCCGACTGAGCGATCCAGGCCACGGAGAGCGGCGGCGCGCATAGGCGACTGAGCTCGCGCGCGCGCGTTTCGATGGTCGCCACCGTACGGTTCTTGAGCACATGACTGTGCGCGCGCACGTCGTCAAGCGTGGCGCCGTAGCGCAGCAGGATGTCGATCTTCTCACACATTGCCTTGATGTTGCTGCGGAAGAGGCGTGGGTTGCGGCCCACCGCGTCAACGATGTCCTCTTCGCGACACTGGAACTTCTCCAGCCAGAAGTCTGCGACACTCACGTGGCCGTCTGTCTTCTGTTCTTTGTACTCGGCTACCTATAGGTCAAACAATTGTGTCGGTCAAACTCAGTTAATTATGTTTTATTTATCACAGGTACAGGAGAGGGTAGCGTTGGTCTTAAAAATCGGAGGGACGGTGGCTTTAAAAACCCACGGGAGATGGGGAACTGAGACTCCTGTCACATACACGCACGCATGAATGCAAGCACGTATGCACACACTTAATCAAGTACACACGTGCACACGCACACATCACATACGCACAGGCACACGCACACACAAGAAGGTAGCTGGGTGTAATGTAATGGGGTGGACACATCCTGAGAATGAGCAAGAAGAGACTGACACGAAGAGCATGGAACACTTAAGTGGGTGGCAGAAGAAGAGGGAGACTAAAATCATTCAGGAAGAAAAGTGTGAGGCAGATCCGGTATGAGGAGAAACCTGGAGAAGGCTGGTGTGAGGAGAAACCTGGAGAAGGCTGGTGTGAGGAGAAATCTGGACAAGGCTGGTGTGAGGAGAAACCTGGAGAAGGCTGGTGTGAGGAGAAACATGGAGAAGGCTAGTGTGAGGAGAAACCTGGAAAAGGCTGGTGTGAGAAGAAACCTGGAGAAGGCTGGTGTGAGGAGAAACCTGGAGAAGGCTTGTTTGCACAGCAAATGGTGGGTGGAAAGATTGGAGTACAACAAAATTGCGAATGCAGTATGTGTTCGTTTTGAGTAATTTGATTTGCGCTAGGTGGCGCTATCATATTATAACTGATTATGCTGACGTTCGCTAGGTGGCGATATTGTTTAACAGCTTGCGCTGAGCAATAGGGGTAAGACCACATTGAGGATTCGTCCGCCATTACCCACCGAAAGAGTACCCTTGAAAATACCGTTTTGGCGTGATGTGTGAATTTTTTTCAAGCACTTTGACATGGCACATGTTAGTCCAGTGAATACTGAATGTATTACTGCATTAGATCTTTCACGAGGTAGCAATAAATATTCGCTAGTCGCTCGCGTATTCGCACAGTGGCTATTTTGCAGAACGCACCAATATTTAAAAATCCGTCAACAGATTGAGGCGAAATTGAGGGGTGTCAGGTTTGGGTGAATTTTTCTGAAAAATGAGGTACGAGAATTTCACGAGTTTTCCACAGCACTTGTGTTAATGGAGGTTAACTATGCTGTGACATTTTCAAGAAAATCGTAAGACAAATTTTGCAGGAAATGAAGGAAACGTTATAATGGCCGCCTATGTAAAATCTAAATGTGGTCTCACCCCAATACTCGCTAACGTAGCAGATTGGTCAAAAGTCCATTTGTTAATTTATAAATGGTCACAAGGTTTGGAAGCAATGTCAGTGGCATTTATTTTTATGAAGCTTTGCCTTATGACAATTGAGATCTTACAGCTAATGGTATGGATGCATATTGCCATAAAAAACTTAAAAAGACAACAATATGGGAATGCTCACAAAGGAAGTTATATTTTAATCGCATCATTATTAGCTACAAGAAACAGAGGACAAGGAGGTAAAGTATGCTATTTTGATTACTTGATTTAATAATAAATGTAATAGTTTTGTGTCAGTGGCTTTCGACCTAGTTTTTTATTTTGACAGTTCTTGTATAATATGACAGCATTAGCAGTGTAACTTTAATCATAATTATTTATCCTAGCACTGTGCAAGACGTCACCTTGGTGACAAGTCTACGGTACCTTGCTCGCCAGCTTGCTTGGACTTCTCTGTCTGGCAAGGTCTATCAGTGACGCTGAGACATGCGTGATGCCGCACTGATGTAGTCTCTCAATGCGGGCGTCGACCTCATCAATCTCCAGTTGGAGCACCTGGGGGCATTCGACGAGCTGGTAGCTCTTACACCCTCGTTCCTCCAGTAACTCCGCCTTGCTCTTCAGGAGCGACATCATCTCGGGGGTGAGAGAGGTCGCACTGGGGTCAACCTCCTTGTACACCTGCATGTCACATCCCGGGTTAACTGACTGATTGATTTAACTCCATGATTATGAATTAGTTAGTGGATTATTATTATTATTAATTCACCATGCTGAATTTATTATTTGTTAGGTTTGTAATAACTCTTCATTTAATAATAATGATTGGCAAACTTAGTTCACCAGGACTGTTGTAAAAATTAAAATATTACTTGTTTATTAATTGCTTTAAAACACAAATCTCATTATTTTAAAAGTAATATTATAATATTTATTATAATATTTCTCAGTTCATTATGTGCTTAGTGTTTTATTCTTTCTCTAAAAAAAAATGAATAACCCAAAATGGGGTCTTTCGCAATTTTGTGCAGCAAAAATTTTACATGATGATCAATAATAACAATACACTATACTACATGACCTTTGGGGGCTACAAAGTATATATTTCAAATGTTTATCAAGAGTACATTTCTAGAATGTTTCATTATTGTTACTAATACTTACATGCAGCATCCAGCGTTGTCCCCCCTCCAACAGAGCAGGGGTTTTCACCCTGTATGCTCTACATGGCCATATCCGTACGTTACACGTGACGGGCCCTCTCAATAGTGACTGCTTCCACAAGGGAGGTGTCAAATTGGTTGCCATCAAGATACTGCGGTGCCATAGTGTCTTTTTTTGGACTACTGTCAGAAGCAACTTGGTGACTTTGTGATGCTTGAAAGCCAGGAGTGACATCGTGAATGACAGATGACATCTGAAATTAGGAGTGACATCATGACTGACATGTAGTTGTAGTACATATATAAAATAAGAATCAAGTGATATCGCAGTTGACAACTTGACAGATCTACGACACCTGAAATATGGAGTGACATTTATAATTGACAGATTAAGGTTGAAAATAAGAAGTTGTTTGACTTATAAAGTTATATTAGGGACTTGCGAATCCACAAGAGGCACGTCGGTAGCCGTTTGTACACACTAGGGTTTTTCTGCTCATGAGGGGAGGCCAAGGGAATCTCCTTGTATGAGCTTCGTGTTCATCGTATTACGGGGATGCCACATTTTTTACGGAGCCAAGATCATGGAGAATGCCATCGTAGAAATTTCAACATTTTAGGCGAGTTATTTATTTTTGTTTATGATGAGTGCATATATGCGATATGTTAGGATAATTATATATTTGTTGTAGGTAGTTTAATGAAGTTTTCTGAAGTTTAATTATAAAAATACCCTGAAAGTTTCACACAAATTGGATGGCTCACTTTGCGCCAAAGTCGCTTTGAAATTACCGCCAAATTCTTCAAGATTGTGCTGACGCAATGGCAGCCATCTTGGAGTAATCTAATATATAATCAAACTGCATCTTTGAACATAATAATATTTAAAGACACTATTTTTGTGTGAAGGGATATCTAAATATATAATCTTTCTAATAAGGTTAATATTTTGAATTTGTAAGTTTATTTAAGGTTAAATTGAGCATCCCATCAATAAGTATTGGACATTTGGGAGCCTCCATGCACAATTTTACTTGTAGACAGATTACCCATGCTAATAATTATTCAGCTTGTAACGACTTGTGGCTTTTAATTTTATTTACAAAGAATCGTCAGCAGACATGTTAAGGTTGACAAACAGAGGTGCAATAGAAATATTCACTAAATATAATACAGCTAATGAACTTATGAAGTATGTGAAAAGGTTCTTGAAGCCTGTGGCAAAACGGTATGTGTATTGATTCAGTTGATTAGTATAAATATTTATAGTATATATAACAATGTTGATCAGTAATTATTTAACATACCTTTAACTTTTGTAATGATATGAAAGAAGTATATGCATACCCATATTGTAATTTGCTGTTTTTTGTCTGTGAAAAAAAAATTGTTATACAGTTAATTATTATAAACATACGTATGACATAATCATCTCTAATTATACTATCCTTCTACCTTTTTAATTGTTATTTTTAACTTTTTCATATATACATCACCAGACTTATTGTTTGTATAAATATAATTTGTAAATACAACGAGAGATAATTAAGTTATATAATCAGAACATGCTTTATTGTACAGCAGAACGATGTGATAGTCGTGTTAAAGAAATGTTCTCACTGTGTTACATGCTTCAGCATCTGCAACAAATATACAAACATCTTCACAATGATAGAAGTTATGGTCATTCATTGAAATGTGTTTGTTTGTGTTAATTAGCTAATATTAACTTATTTATTTAGATACTTTTAATAATATATGACTTGTTTTTATTACTCATGACCATAATTAATCTTATTAAAAAAATTATTGAAGGTATTACAAAAGTTATGGCATTTTACCAAAACAGCCATTAAACAATTACTATAGGGACACTGATTTTCGACGATCGCAGGAAACAGGAAGAATTCGCGGAATCGGCATTTTGAAACAGAATTTTGCTTTTCAAGCGGAAATTGTTGCGAAGTGTCATGGCGCCTGTGCTACCTCGTGTCAACCAACGTAAACAGGGACACGCGCAGAAGTTTCGCGATCGTTGCCTGGCTGTACGCTAAGCGCATGGAAGACCTGTTGCTAATTAAATGTAGTTGTCACATCATTAGAACACGCATAAGTGTACATATTCCAGTTTCGAACACAAAACGTGAACAACAGCCTAGGTTAAACTGGCTCAAAGTGAGATAGTCTCACGTTTCGTAGTTCTAATAAATTTGTTGGATAGCGTCATATATAGCACTAGCTAAAAATGTAATGGTTGAACAAAATCATTAGTGAAACTACAAACAGTGATTTGATCATTCATAATTGTTAATATGATTGCTTGTATAATTTACATTTGCTAACTTATATAATCAGCACTGCTGCATTAGAAAAAACCAGTCATTTATGTAATTGTGTGACAGGAATTATTTAATTATCTAAATTTATTATGTACGGTTGTTACTGTGTTGCAAATATTGCACAAATTGATGTTGTTAGAAAAGTTAACCACACCATAAAACAGTATTATTTAGATGCAGTGATCATAACATTTTGATATTTAGGTATTTCACAGAATGTATTATTTTACAAAGTTAACTTTGAAATACTTTTTTTTTCTTTTCAGAAATGGGCTTTTTTTAGCCAGTATGCCATTTTTTAAAGGAAAATGTATCATTTAACACAAAAAAATGCATCATTTGAAACAGAATTTTTTTTTTCTGAAACGGAAAATACATCGTCTGAAACTAAATTTGCCTTTTTGTGAAATGGAAAATATGTTGTTTGATACAGAATTTGCCTTTTTCTGAAAAAAAATTTGAAACGGAACTGAAATTAACTTTACCTTTTTTTGGAAACGAAAAATCAGTGTCCCTATTACTGTATATAATTTAGTTTATAATTATACTGTAATACTAATATAGATATATATAATGTGTTACACCCACCCAAATAGGGACTCGCACTGGTCCAGAATGTATTTCCATTTCCTGCTAGTGCTATGACATATGTATTTAATCAACATTCAATAAAATAAGAAAAAAGTTATAAAACCAACCAGTAAATATAGTCAAACAATTAGGTCACTGAAAAGTTTCACGTGAAAATGGTAAATGTTAAGGGCACACCTGCCTCATGGGTGCAGACAAATATTTACTGGGCTCTCGAAGACGGTTGAATAGAAAAATACCCAAATTCGGACAAATAATCCTGTAAATAGACCAAATGTAGGTAATATCGGACATAAAATGTCATTTCAATGTCATACCCATCTCAAGGTCACACCATATTGAGGTCAACTTTGGGGAGAAATATTTTGTACAAATATATTTTGACAAGTTATAATGTTATAGCAGTTTTTAACTGCATTTCAATGAAGTGATCCAGCCCCCAGTATGAACGTATGCTACACAGCAGGCTGTGCAGGTCAACAATTTTGTATCATTTTCAAAAAATTCAAATTGTCATAATTTTTGACTGAATGAAGATATTTAAATTATGTAAATGTTTGTGGTTGACATCTGAAATAAGCCCTTCAATATGTCAATAAGCCTTCTATTTTTTATTTAAGCAAATTACGGTAATAACTTTAATGTCCAATAATGAGGACCAATTGACAGTTTATTACCGTCAGTTTGACGTGATTGAAACCACCTGAAATAAGGAAAGACATTGATAAATGTCTGAAATGACATATGGAATCATTGGTTACAAAATAGTGTTTTAGAACATTTGCGGTCCGAATAGCGGTCAGTATCCCCGTTTATCGCTCGTTTTTGACGTTGGATCTCATGATATGCCATCTGCATTGACACCCCGAGAAGTTTTACACAGACGCGAAATATGTAACCTATTGTAGACTCACCTAGCTGACGATGTCTAAACTCGCTACATCCCAGTTTGATTGCGTCAAGAACCAAGCCAAGGCCGAAGTTACTACAAGCATGGCGACCGAAGCACCGGAGGAAATCGCAGATCTACATTCAGTAGATGGCGACACAATCATTGGAAAAGCAATGGAAAAGTTGGTAAATTTGACAAGTACGTAAGATTAGTTGAAAAAGTCACTGTTTCGCCATCTGTTGCGTGCAATTTCGATGCAGTTGAACAGTATTGAAACTAATCCAAACTTCGGACACTTGGCATGCCCTTATAGCCTGGAAATACGCCGGCCTATAAATATCAACTTGTCTTAGACTTAGTCTTAGACTTAAAGTTAGACTCCATACTCCACAGAGACCACGGCACAGACACAGTCCACAGTCAGACTCGGAGTCAGTGACAGTGTCACACACACACACACACACACACACACACACACACACAACAGCAGCACAGGATTAAACTCTAGCCACACGCACACACACACACTGACACGGTGGTCTGTCTGAGTGGACAGTGTAAAGGCAAAGGCTCAACTCGAGAGCAAAGCAATGAAGGTAGAATCTCGATGTCGGGTGTTTTGAACTGGTTATTCACAGACAGCCTGGCTCTGTGGAAAGGAAGACTTGCAATGATTGCAGCAAAGGCTGAATACACACACACACACACACACACACTTTCCACTCCAGTCTTATTCACATCTGTAATACAGTTGACGAATATACCACAACCGCAGTAAAGATTCTTATTCGCAAAAAACTTGGGGAAATACCCTCTCTTTATTGTACTAGGTCACAGCTGCATATATACCGTCTCCATATTCTCAGAACTGGGGAATATATACCCTCTTCTTATTTGCAGCAAAGGTACATGTACCCTGTCCTAGCTTATTTACAGGGCTGGGGAAATTCCCTCTCTCCTTATTTGCATGGCAGCTGGGCTCTTGCTTAATTACTTCCTCATGCACAACTCCTCCAACAAACATTCTGCCTGATAAAAACAACTGAATTGTTCTGGATAACATTCAGCCATGCGTTGCAATGCAAAAGCATTTATTGTTTGTCAGATTGAGTGAACTGGTGAAAACCGTCTGTACAGTCGGATAAATCCAATGCTAGAATAAACAGCTGTTGACCCAATACACTGACATCTCTGTTTATTTAGTTGTTAGCTTTACCAAACATTTGCTAAATTAATTTTTGCTAGGAATTCTTCCATCGTTTTTTCTTGCCCATTTTCTTTTGAAAAAACGAAGAATTTAGCCTGTCGGAAACAAACTGGGAATATTTAATTTTAATTTTTTGCGGACATGTACAAACAAACAGTGACTTGGGGATCTATTTTATTATATTAATTCCAAGTTTATGCTAGTTACAGCACACAAGTTCCAATTCCACCTGAAAAATACCAATTGGGCAAGGCCAGCAAAAATGAGACACTTTCAATTGATCAACTGGTAAAAAAATTGTTTACATAATCTAATTTGTAGACATTTTATTTGAAAGACCACCTATTCTATGATGTATATTACAAAAAAAATTGTTTCAAAGTTGAATATTTGTATTTTTTCTGTTAACTGTAATATGAGTACTTTAAATGCTCACCGATTAAAGTTATACAATGACACAGTGAATTACCTGCCCTTATTATTTAAAGAATTTACTTCCCCGATTTGATACACATGTATATTGAGCAAGAGGACCTGATAGTATTGGTAGAATGTCATTTACATATTCATCATAATTTACTGTTTGTTTATCTGACCAACTTTCATTCAATAATTTTTATGCATTCCATCATTTTTGAGGAAATGCCACATATTAGGTTCCGAAGTCCATCACACGAAGAATACAGCTGTGTTTGCACAAACCATTGATTTGTAGAGGTTCCCAATATATGTGACAGCATTGTATTAACACATTGGAATGTACTGAAATGTGTTGCTCCTTCAAACGTGTGACATGTTTTTGTAACGTAAATCGGGAGAAATATAATAAAAATGCCAAAAACACAACATTTGTTTATAAAATAATCAAAGTTCCTGTATATTATATATTCACTGTGAGATACAATTAAAAGGTGAAAAGATTGCACTGCATGTGCCATCACGTTAACAAGTTATTTACTTGTAATAATGTAACCATGAACATTGGTAATAAAAACTTTTCTTTCCTTGCACCATTTCATGTGAATCACGGACAATTGCTTTCTTCCGCGAACATCATGCCCTCGTTAAGAAGGGCATGATGTCGCACAAGAATATCATTGATTTTCAGTACTTTTGTCGGAGTGAAGCCAACATTCCTTATGTCCCCATTTGCCTGATTTTTCGGACTTGATTTCCCTACTATCTTCACCAGCATGTTTGGTGTTTTTTAGTCTCTGGACGGTTTTCTGTGAAGTTTTCAGCTTCTTTTCCACCAGCTTGTATCTTTGCTCGAGTTCATAAAGTTTCACCTCTTGTTGGTGTATTGTCTTGTTTTGTATAGACACAATAGTGCTAGTGCGATTCCTCTTCCATGAATTTTGAAATGGCAATTTCACAGTAAGCGTTGTATCGGGCAAGATTGTTGTTGTGCTGTCGCATGGCCCGCCATTTTCTTCAGCCAACTCTCGAACTTCTGGTTGTGTAGCAGCACTTGCAAATGCCACGGTTCCTACAAACACAAACTAAAAAATGTTTCAGAAACTCCACACGCATGTAGCCCTATGTCATCAAAGTTTGTCAAAAATTGACATAATATTAATAATAATGTTGTTAATTATGTCATGCAATATTACATGGTCCTGTCAATCTAAAAACAATACATGATGTAAAGCATTTAACATTTATTGAAGTTGCACGTCGTGTATATGAATTTCGATTTACGTTACAATTTACGTTACGTATTCTTGACAGATCTACGAGTTTACATTTCATTAAATTTTATTTCGACCATCAAATAATAAGTACTCCCACACCAGAATACTAATACATTTGCTATTGTTTTGTTTCCTCTGTTAACCTGAGTGAGTTATGAACCATGAACTTTATTTCGGTTACAAGTACAAATTAGTGAACACATGTACAGTAGATTATAAAAACAGAAAAAAGTTTAATCACCCGCTTGTTTTCCTAGTTCTACAATGGACAAATTTTAAAAAGCAATTGACAAAGAGGGCTTTGGCCCAGAGGCTCCCCTAAATATTCTACTGATTCAGTTGTGTTATAAACATTCACACAAAATAACAACTCCTTGAATGGATTGATGATCCGGTTTCTTGGTTATTATTATTTGACATATTTACCTCTCGACGTTCTTCTGATGATGAAGACGGTGTGATGTGGCTGAAATATACAAATAGAAAAAACAAGTTTCTTGAGAGGTAAATATGTCAAAATAGAATAACAACTGTTGCTTGCTCCATATTGACAGAAATATTTTACTTTAACTACAGTTAACAGGAAAACATTCTGACAGCCAGACAACTGGTGCCAAAAATGGAACTTAAATGCCAAGCAAGTCGGACTGCCAAAATTACTTGCAGTCAGTTAGATAATTGCTGTCATTATTCGCCAGGCAATAGGGCAGGATCTACCAGCAGTACTCACTACATGTACTGGCTTGTGCAGTGAAGCAATCCTGTGTGCTACCCAAGGCTTGTTACAGGAGCATGACCTTTATTTGAAGTCAGTTTACTGTATGTTTAAGGGCCACTTACTGACCAGGGTTGGAATGCGGTGAAGCGTGACGGTGTCTTCAGCAGGATGTGCGGCCACGCATGACGTCACATGATGTGCAGGGGGGTGAAGCTATTTCTGGTATATGCATTGGCTCATGACCTGACTGGCATTAGTGCAGTGGTGTACGTCACTGCGACTTCCCCATTCGGTGGTTCTATACCACGCGCCACGCCACCCGCATTGACGTGATCCACTGCCGGCTTGCTCAGGTAGGAGGACTTTGTACGATACCAGCTGTTTGTTTTGCTTGAGTTCTTCTATGCTGAATATTCATGTCTTGACCATGTGTTGTGTCTACTGTTCTTGTGAAAATTCTGCCTGCAACTTTATGGTATCTGTACTACGCTTATTCGTCGATTTCGGTACTTGTTGTTGTTGTTGTCCTGGGGTTTGCACTGGACCGTATTCATTAATAACATTAGTTGGACTGTCAGTGGAACACATTCCTGGATAACTTAGTCTTTTGGTTGCACCTCTTTTGTGGAAGTTCTGGTTCAGTGTAAAGTATGTGAACATTGCTGTCAGATGTACTCATCCCCTACTGCAGGAGTGATGCTTTTAAGCACTCCTTATGCCCAGCTGGTAACCGCCTATGGAACCTGCTGCCTGAGTACTTAGTCACATCCCCAACCATAAACACCTTCAAATTGGCCACTCTGGTCATTTAGTCACCTCACACTTTTATATATTTTTAGACAGCACTACTGTGTAGCACTTTTTTTTATCCACAACTTAACGGTTTTTTATTTTTTAACCAGCCACACCTCCATGTTGTATATACCGGTAATCACCAACTTCATCCGCATTGTGGCCAATCATAAGTCACAACAGTGCGACAATGTTCCAAACTGGGTTTATGCGAAATGTGCACTTATATGGAGGAAGAAGAAGTACGCTACAGTCTGTATTATGCTTGACTTGATTGGTGTGGGGGATTATACATATTGTATTGGAGTAACTTATACATATTGTACTGGAGTAACTTATACATATTGTACTGGAGTAACTTATACATATTGTACTGGAGTAACTTATACATATTGTACTGGAGTAACTTATACATATTGTACTGGAGTAACTTATACATATTGTACTGGAGTAACTTATACATATTGTACTGGAGTAACTTATACATATTGTACTGGAGTAACTTATACATATTGTACTGGAGTAACTTATACATATTGTACTGGAGTAACTTATATATATTGTACTGGAGTAACTTATACATATTGTACTGGAGTAACTTATACATATTGTACTGGAGTAACTTATACATATTGTACTGGAGTAACTTATACATATTGTACTGGAGTAACTTATACATATTGTACTGGAGTAACTTATACATATTGTACTGGATTAACTTATACATATTGTACTGGAGTAACTTATACATATTGTACTGGAGTAACTTATACATATTGTACTGGAGTAACTTATGTGCCCTTGCTTTATACTTGATTTTATTGTTGTCATAAGTTAGACGACAAGATTTCTACCAAATCTTTCCAGCTTTTAATTATTTGAAAACATGAATTTTGAATCTGCATTGGGGTTTGAATCGCATTACCGATCGCTGTTTTGAAACTTGGGTAATATTATTCATCCTTTGTTGTCTCACTTGTCTGTGTCTTTTAGAACATACCCCAATTAAAACCTTGGTCCCTTCTTCCTGGAGTGTATGTCACGCAAAGTAAAATTCCCACATGGGATAAATGTGTAATCTGTGGTCACTCACTTAAAAGAAGGACGACTTCTAAAATAAACCAGTCGTATATTAACTGTAGATTAACTGGAGTTCAGTGTCATAAGTAGTAAGTTATTGGCATTTGCATCATGATTTTTGGTATATTTAAGTTAGTACAGTGTATAGTGAACTTTGACAGTGTGATGCAACAGCATTGATAATTAAACTTACATAACTTTGTTAACAACACCTGTGATATAACAATGGCTAATCTTTATGGTAGTTCATTTTCATCTTTGGTGTGAATCAGGAGGTTTGCAATTCTCTCAGCTGTTATTCTTTAAGAAACTACCCACCCCACCACTGGCTATGTCAGAGTGTTAGTCATTCAGATATAATTATGTATGAATACACATACTTCATATTACATGTGCAATGACTAATATTGTTTGTTATAGCATATCCCTTGAATGCACAAAGTACACACTGTTGCTTTGTTAAGAACTGACGCCAATTCTTGAATGCTCCAAAAACTTAATGGTGTCTTGTCCATGCACTGCAAGACCGATCACTATCTTCAAAACGTTGTGCAACCAGTCCGTTTTAATATTCGTCCTGAATAGATTTGCTATGGCCATGATCCCCCAGGCATAATGTCTGCATCCAAGTGGCACATTATTAATAATTCATTATCTTCTCCCAGTTTAGACTGCCTAATAGGATACTAGCATTGTTCACCGGGTTTCATATAGTGTTAATTAAAAGAATGACTGCATTCAATTATGTAAAAAAGAATGAATTGCTGACCATAATTTGATTACCCTCTCATTCCCATTTGTCAGTATGTAGTTCACTTCAGAAGTATGTAGCAAATCACATGGAAATATTTGTGTTTATACAAACAAATGTAATAAATAAAATATCGACAAATGCCAGTTACTGTTACACGACCCGTATCAATACTCGCATGCATCATTTACATGGATTTACATACTACATGCTACAGTAATACACTTAGTGTATGTGGCAAACAGACCAGTACAATTAGTTAATTGTTCCTGTCATCAACATTACAGTTGGACTAATTATACTATTACCTACCTTAAGCTTGTCCACTGCCAAACAGAACTTACTGAGTGGAAGCCAGCCAAATAATTCACTCATTGATTACATACTACATCCTACAGTAATACACTTGGTGTATGTGGCAAACAGACCAGTGCAATTAGTTATTTGTTCCTGTCATCAACATTGCAGTTGGACTAATTATACTATTGTCTACCTTAAGCTTGCCCACTGCCAAACAGAACTTACTGAGTGGAAGCCAGCCAAATAATTCACTCATTGATTACACTGTGTCTGGATAAAGTTCAGAGTTAACGCCTGCATGAACTGGCAATGTAGTTATGCACATTTCTGTACTCTGCTAGGGCAGTGAACATCCAGTGCTAATGTTTATCCTGTGTCGACACAATTTGTCACTTTGCTATGTAATCCTTTCCACTAAGTCTGGACAGTGTATGATATATGGAGTTTTAAAGGGCCCCTAAATTAAATTGTTTGCTTGTCTCACTTCAGCCATTTTGCAAAACAAATTCTACCTGGTATCCATTAATGACACATAAACTTGTGTGTGCAACTTTTTTAGTTTAGCTAAAAATCATGAAAAGTGGGTTTGCCTCTATGTATTATAAAAAAAGTGATTTGTCACTTTCACAAATAACCCAGTCTAATGATCAGAGTAAATTTTTGTATTAAAAAAAAGTATCTTCACTCTTAATCTTATTATTGCAGTTGCCTCCTGAATTCATTTTTAGTCCTTCGGGCCGAAGGTCCAATGGACTAATGCCATCACTCTGCGTCCGCTGTGCGCTGTTAGCTGCCACATCTCAGAAACCGTTCATGCAGCAACTTTTTTCTAATGCAGATGTATCGTAGGGTACTGCCACTATGCACAAGAAATCTGTATTTGATTGAATCATTCTGAGGGCCCCGTAGGCCCCCCAGGGCCCCAGAAACTGGTAAGTTTTAACATTTTGCCAATTTGTTCAAAAAATCTTCAGTAACTTTTTCTCTAATTTTGCATAGACATATCTTAGGGTAGTGCCACTATACACAATCAATCTGTATTTGATTGAATCATTCTAAGGGTACCTCAGGGCCCCCAAAAATGTAATATTTTCCACAAAATGTGTCTGCTTCCATACTACTGTGACAGAACCTAGCCAGCTGCCAAGTTCTGTGTATTGGCCACTGCCAGAGAACCTGGCCAGCTTGTGTATTGCACTAGCTCTGACTGCCATTGTCCCAGTGTTGAACAGAATGAATGCCTCAGTGTGGACCATGACTGATGTGTACAGCTTTAACCCATTAGACCCTGGCCAATTAACCCATGCTTCTGAAACAGATTTCACCATTTCTGGGTGCCTGCATGTTTTAAACTGTAAGGTTAAACCATATTTAGCCAAAATTATAAGGAATATTATTCAGATGTTTTACTATACATGTTCCAGCCATTACTTCACTCCAATTCAGTCAATATTATGTCATTAATTGTTACTGTTTTTAAGTCAAAATGCATGCTATGTATATGTACCTTGTGAACAAATAGTTTTATTATAGTTCATCTCTTTCTTCTTTCCATTCTGGAGGAGGGTGGTAGGGGCAAAATGAGAACAGAAAATGTGTGCACATTTTCTTAAACAACCTTTAACTGTGCTGCATGCGAGATTGCAGCTCACCAACTCTCCTGCAAGGTTTCTACAACCAATGGAAATCTGCCTAAATAGCAGAGTATCGGGATCAAATTCAACAGTATTTTTAATAACACTAACTAATATATACAACAAAACGGTCTTCTCGAATGTTTTATTTCCAGGTGTATCTTCACTGGCATGCATATAGTCACTACTAAACATGTAAACATTTTACTTCCATCACAACCCTTAATGATCTATGTAATTATGATTCACCAAAAACCATTTCGTTAGTAATTACAAAATCACAATACAGTCCAAAGGACTTCAGGGCCTCTTGGTCCATTTTTTTTTATTTCAAATTAATTTTGTGAAAAAGCAAACCTACATACACTGTAGTATCCACGATGACATACAAGTATGTTTGTGCAACTTCTTGTGCGTAGATTTGGTAAAATCATCCAACAAACTATTAGCTAATTTCAATCTTGCCCAAGAATAAATTCAAGTGATTTTCAAAATTGGAACCTTCATATGAATGCCTGACATGATTATACACGTGTGCATAGTTTCTTGCTCTTACAAAAACCTTGTTACAGGCAAATTCAGTGTGTTGAAGGCTAAATGTCGCAATTGGCTTTATTAGGTTACCAGACGTAAGAAACATAATCAATTCTATCAATCATTTTAGCAAATATTTAGATTTGTTGATTAAACTGATTGCAGATATCTGTAACCACAGTACATATTTGGACATCAAAGAACCAGATTCATTATGAGCTAAATCAGTTTATAAACTGACTGCACGTAATACTTAGATTTACACAGTACTAGTTGATTTGAATGACTATAAACTGGATCCGTAATAGGATAAATCAATTGAGGAAGTACGTTTACATTGTAACACAGGAACTGAGTTGAGATTTCTATTCAGTCGACAGGTGCAGCTATTGGTAACATGTTATGAAACCAAGCTATTAATACTCCAATGTAATCATCTTCATATTTCAGGAAGGTACGTTTTGTCATGCTTGAACTGATCAGACTTCCTTGTATACCTGTGACCTTTGGTATATATTACATTTACACGACAAACATTTTGTAATTGTGTAATCATCTTTGACTCTGAATAAAGTCTTCACCTGTAGTAAAACTGAACATACTTCCTTGTACATACACTGCCCCTAAACACTCACATTTTGTGGTTTGGTGTTTACGTGCACATTTATTAGCCAAAGTAATCGGCTGGGAAACTAATCCAATTAGTTTTTTGGTAAGGCCAATTCATGTGTAGCGAGTAGATGAAAATTTCCATTCTCCTGAATACAGTAGCCATGTGGTGATTTAATAAGTTTCTACAAAAAACTGATATAATCAAGATGTTGTCATTGTGTATTGAACTGTTGTCCAGGAAGAACTCTGTTAATGTAATCAATGTTGATATTGTATATTCATCTGCCATTCAGGAAGAAGTGTATATATCTTATGATCTATACAGGTTATGGACTGATTAGACTTCCGTGTGCATACCTGTCTTCTCTAGAATTACTGATTATTTTTTAATAAAGTTTTTATTTCCAGCATTCATTTTCTTAGCAATATTAGAACGTTATTTGTACATTTTGCAGGAACGTTTCTTTAATATAATATGGATCTTTCAATATTTTTTCATCGCTGAGGTTTGATTCCAGCGTGACATTGGTAAAAATTAAATTCCAATGATGGATTGTACAGTCAAAATTGGCATTGGAGATCACTGTCACGGCGTCAGATGCTGCTAGAAAGGGGGTACATAAATTGGAGAATGTACGCTTAATAAAATGAATATGGTAATAGATATCGAAGGGAGATGACACCGTTTGCTACATACCAGGAATGATGTGTCATAATGCAGCTGCTATCCTTAGAAATATTCTGAGGTGAAATGTCTTTCAAGTGACTCCGGTCATGCTTCTACACCTCACTAATCAACCTTGATATCAGACGGGATTTCTTGAAAGATGACACTGAGAAAGTTTACATTGGTACAGTGTATAGTACACAAAGATTAGTCTGCCGATCCCGCACTGTTTGATTTAACAAACGGCCCTGGGTGGGTGGGCAGTGAACTATAAACATAGTTTCTATTTGGTGTGAGAACTGCAAGTGATTATTATCATGAAGCATTGACACTAGGGGAAGGGGGAGGCAGAAGGCTTGATAATGGGACTATTCCCTTTAAATGTAGTCATGGAAGAATGCCTGCTGTATCAGATCCATTGATGCAAAACAATTATCTTGGTAAGTTGATACGTTGGAGGAAAAGGATATAATTATTTCTGGTCACATTTTGTGAGGTTTGTCTAATTGCAGCCGCACACTAGGTGGCAGCACTTGCAGCCCATTTTTACTACCTGGGTAATACGTAATGGTAATCCCTACTGCACTAGCAGAACCTGAGAAACTTTAAAACAGCAATAGACATCATTGTCAATGCAATATCAAGCTATGATCTAGGATTAAAATAAAATAACTTAGGTATAAAATAATATATAAAATAACTTAGGTATACTCGAAAGGTTAAAGCATATTTAGCCAAAATTATAAGGTATATTATTCAGATGTTTTAGTATACATGTTGCAGCTATTACTTCACTCCAATTCAGTCAGTATTATGTCATTAATTGCTACTGTTTTTAAGTCAAAATGCATGCAATGTACCTTGTGAACAAATAGTTTTATCATAGTATATATACAATCTGAAACGGTCTACTCGGATATTTTATTTCCAAGTGTATCTTCACTGGCATGCATATAGTCTCCACTAAACATGTCAACATTTTACTTCCATCACAACCCTTAATGATCTGTAACTATGATTCACCAAAAAACATTTCATTAACAATTACAAACTCACAATATATATTCCAAAGGACTTCAGGGCCTCTTGGCCCATTTTTATTTTGTTGTGGCAGTCCAATATAAATGACCCAATTGACCAATTCACCAGATGTTATCCATAGTCCATTGTAATGCTGTATGAATACTTCCATATTACGCAATGATGGTGCTCTGTTTTCGATAACTCTATATAATGTGTTGATAATATTAATGTATGTAATGTGCCAAGTTTGTCATTAGTTCAGCACACATCTATATATTGTGATATGTTTGTACACAATCAATTTGCACAGTATTGTCCAACAACAAATTTATATTCTATAAGTCTTATATGTTTGTACATTTTTTATCAGCAGTAATTATATATATATATACAGTGTATATATAATATATATATATATAAAACAGCCCCATTATTTTGTCTGTGTGCCATGGGTGCATAAACGTGAAAGAAATAATAATAATTAAAAAAAACTGCAATTAAGTAATATGTGTGGTTAAACTATTTATCTACAGTGGGATTATGTGGATTTTAAGGTCAGGGTCAGCATAGTCAGGAAATATTTGGTGGCAGCCAAGCTAAAAAAAATTGCCCAGTTAGTAAGCAGCACATATATCCAGAAACATAAGTAGCAATTTGTTTACCAAAGTAAATATGCAATTTGTTTAATATTCAAATATAATTTGATGAAACAGTTAAATTAGTCCCTGAATGAGGAGTCAGTTGTCACAGCAACAAGTATAATAATCGTGCAGATTGCATGTAAATATTCCGACGACATTTAATTTTGGCAGTACGTTACAACCTCCATCCTCCCCCGTAGGTTTCCACAGCCAACAGCTGCAGAGGTAATAATCATATCTCGTCACTCAAGCCGTTGTGTCAGACGCCAGAACAACACAACATTCGGTGTCTGTGATATTTATAAAGTCACACAAATAACAGCGCTGTCGGCGTGTGTGATGATGGAGCATGTCGGCGCTGACGGTAGTTCGTTATCGGTAACTCGAGATTTACCTGTTTGATGAATTTGGTTCTCAATGGATTACGTGGCATGCAAAATATGAATATTGCTACAAAAGGCTTATATAAGCTACCATTGACCATTCCTTGTTTAGTAATATTATAGTGTTTTTAATATTATAATAAGTATGTTGAAGGTTTAGTGCCAAAGTCCGTTTAATAAGAGATAATCTCAGAATGTCGAAGTCCGATGCCTGATGAAATTACTTTCATCTGGTCTCAGACCCACCCCACCCCATCCCCCATCTGCCTGAAATCATAAGCCTAGGACATAAAATATTAAAATTGCCGAAGATGAGTGATTGCTGCTATCTGGTAGCTAGCATCACTGAGACTAGCATGCTGTCTTTATTGACATGGATACAGTCTTTATTCACATGGATACTGTCTTTATTGACATGGATACTGTCTTTATTGACATGGATACTGTCTTTATTAACATGGATACTGTCTTTATTCACATGGATACTGTCTGTATTTGCCTGGATACTGTCTTTATTCGCCTGGATACTGTCTTTATTCGCCTGGATACTGTCTATATTCACATGGATACTGTCTATATTCACATGAATACTGTCTTTATTTACATGGATACTGTCTTGTGCGTATGTTTGCGTGGATAGTACAACAGTGGTAGTAAATTAAAAGTCGAGGGAATGACAGCAGCATTGGAGACATCAGAAAGTGACTAATTAACAGTTTAGTGTTGGTGTGTCATGCTGAGTAATGATTGAATCTTCTTCTCTTGTGTCACTGTATGTTTCAGCACCATAGCAAGATAAACTCTGACCTAGATTGTCTAATCTGCAAGGCTCATGGAGGAGAGGGTATTTTAGCTAGGAGGTGGACCATTGTTTCAGGATCCTCTCTATGGTCCAATTTGATAAGACCAGTGCGATTGTATCCCTAGTTTGGTTTAAGGTATCAGCAGAAATTCAACACCAGTCCAACGTAGGGTGGACTAGTCGTAATGGTAGTAGTTATAATGCAGTACCCTTATGAAACTTATTGTGATATATATTTTAGAAGATGAAAATGGTGTTGGTTGTTTTGGCTGTTATAGTGTTCCCCTGGGTAAGTTGATATTCGAGGTGGTGGGGTGTTATAGTGTTCCCCTGGGTAAGTTGATATTCGAGGTGGTGGGGTGGACGAGGCAAGTGCTGAAAACACATCTGGGGGTCTGGGACACAGCACGGTTGATGTGACTTTTTTTAATACTATAACTTCAAAATGCTACATAGTGATACATTTTTAAGGGTTTCAGCTTTTCCCACAATGATAGGAGAAATAAATAAAACGAAGCATTTTTGCATCTAATACAGTGGATCTCACTATTATGGTCACCCACGGGACTGGACAAAAGTGACCTGAGTGGTGAGGTGACCATATTAGCAGGATTAGTTTTTATACTTTACTGGGACTATTTTAGCGTGACTTTAATTGCGAGGTGACTATTACTGAGGTGACCATAACTCAAAATTTGACAGTAGTTTGCATTGTAAAATTGAAATAACCAAAGCTTTTACAAACAAATTTCACCCAAAGTAAAACGGAATGTCAGTTTTACAATGCTGTGTTCACACATAAAATCTTAAGAGACGTAACTTTAAACCGTTTTATGACGTCCAATTGTTCACAACTCCACACGTCCTTTCTACAATTGTTCCAAGCTACATAATTGTTGTACACGTCAAGTTAAGTCACTAAGTTAAACCACTTACGCTCTGTGTGAACGGAGCATTAAATATTTTGGTGATATATAATTATATTGATATGCTCAGTATTGTAATATAGATGTATCATATCGTAGGCTGCGTATTGCGATATATCGATACTTTGGTTTATCGTTACAACACCAGTCCTGCCACTTCTTTTGTTAGGAGGAATTCTCAGTGTCTAGTGACTGTTCATGAGGTTTGGCATGTAGATGTGTTGATCAAGTATCTCATCAATAGCAGGGTGGCTTACAATCCAGGATCAGCATGAAGGCAGCTATTCCTGGACAGCTGGACTTCAACCTTTATAGTGCTGGCTGATGGTTTAATGAAAGTCTTCAGAGCACCGTGCATGTTTTGTTATAATTTCTGCCATGTTGTATGTGATATCTACCATAATATATGCATAGCTCAAATGATTTAGTATGTACTTTACAAAAGACTATTAATTAAATTTTTGATATTAGAGGTTGCTTGTGTTTTCGTACCCGTAGTTGTACATAAGATATCAATAGATCTTTTCAGGAGCATCAGCTGTTGTCAACCTTGACTTTGGATGATAGGGGGTTCTGTGTTGGATACTTTTTGTGGTGCCATTCCACATTTTTGCCGGAGTTTTGTTCAGCACGTGGGTCGAACATGTCATCAGAAAATTTAATGGGATGCTGATGGAATGTTTTTAAATGTCTCAATTTGAAATCATGAACTATTTTCCTCCAAGTGGATCTCTTGCCTCAGCAGGGGGGTGTACTCACTCATTGTACCCCCAGCCTACGGGCCAGCATTGTTACCCCCTGAGGAAGGCGGTAATCTAATGAGTTGGTATGTGTACAGAGAGAGGGTGATTTTAAGTATGTATTTTGTAGTTTATCCTTTTGAAGGATAACTTGTATAATAATAATAATAATAAGATAACTTCTATTGCGCCTAAATCCCTAGAAACCAAGCTCAGAGGCGCATCAAAACAAAAGGATTGGTCAATCTCAAAATCCATAAACAGTATACCTGTTGTCAACAGATAAGCAAGGTTGTATAGATAAGTTTTTAAATAAGGATGGAATTTTGTAATATTTTCAACTGATCTAACACTAAGATGCAGTTTCATTAAGTGGAATCAAGTCCCAGCATCTGAGTGCTGTTTTATTCCCTTGCCAGTTGCGTGGGACTAACCTGTGTAGAATCGTTGATGCTTCTGTTGACAGTTTTAGTGCAGAGAACATGTCGCATGCTGTTAGCACTCTTTCAACCAAGCAACAAAGGCAATTGAGTAATTTTACCTATTTTAACTGGCACAGCAAATGTATTTCCGTGCATGCCTTTCGGGTATCAGGTTTTAAATCTACGCCTACCGTTTAAATTAACTGAGGCACGGACATGTTATAGATATTTGACAATGTAGTTGCCAGTTTATTTATCACCATTAAGAGGAATGAAAACAATTTCTTTGGCAAAAATGCAAAAATTTCAGTGTGTCTGGGGATTTTGCCAAGAAGAGCTAGGTTAAACATTCACTGAATCGTTTGCAGATTTTGTATTGCACGCACATATATGCTAAATTGACTGAGATTGCAAAATATACACATAGGCCACAGAGAAATCAAAACGGAGTGATCTGTTTAACTTCCTTGACCTTTTTCCTATTGGAAAACACTCAAAGTTAATTAATCTTGCCTTTTTGACAGCCGGAGGAGAAGTATTCCTTGCATTGGGTGAATCCATAACCCTCTGTAGACCCAGTGTAGCACATAGGCAGAAATGAGAAGGATTGCAAAACATGCACACACACACACACCTCGAAGAAATCAAAGTGATTCGTTTAACTTTCTTGACCTTCCCCCCACAGTGTGTGCCTGGAATCAGGTCAACCCACGGCCACGCTCCATCTGCAGAATCTAGTCCCACAGTGTCTGAAAGCCGAGCTGCATTATTAATACAATGATTACCACTAGGAGGAGGTTGAAGCTCTTCTGTGTCCATCTCACTGCGGCCACACCTGAGTGTATTTTGTAAACAGCTGGTGCCAGAACGCATTCGATTTGATCAAAACACAAATTTTGCTGACCCTCCGTATTGATTGCGCGGCGTGCACACAGCACGCTCAACGGACTGGCTGGGCAGGTGTGGAGGAGGTTGTTTCTCTTCTTCAAATAATGGCACTTTAAGTGTAATGTATGAGCTTTTAAGGTGTACACGCTGCTGACATATCAGGTCTGACTTCACTCGGCAAGTGTGTGGTGATGACGTGGATTTTGTAGCCATCGGAAAGCTCCGGTTTGAATTCCGATGGTTAGTTGCAGGGTAGCTCGGCAACGGTGAGTGTTTGGATGGATTTGTATTAAAGCAAATGTTTATTCACACATTAAGTTTTTAAACATCTCAACTAGATGGGTAATCTATAGAGCATTGATTAATATATCCAGCAGCTGTGAGACAAAAAATAAGAAAATTAACGAGATTTTCAAGACTTTAATACTAGTATGATAATCTGAATGATCTTGTTGGGATTATTATGCTAAAAGGAACACCCCCCGAGGTGAATAACTTGTCTGTGTAATTACCTGTTTCACACCTGGCTTGTGCCATAAGAGAACTTTACCTGGTGTGTTAAAGTTAGGTAAGAAACATGTAATCACATGGAGGAATTTAAGGCTAATGACATGGCAATACCCGTTTCTGTGTGATCAAAATTAAAACTTTGCAAATGTAGTTTTACGGGACTGACAAAAGACTGATATTACACATTTGTCACCACCTAGGATATTTTCTTCCCTTGAAAGATGAGGCGAATATGGGGGAAACATTTCCAACCTCCTTATGTGTCTGGTGCAGAAGAGTAGACTGTTAAACTGTACCAAACATTTATAAACAACTGGGTTTGAATCCTGAATATCCAATTAGCAAATACTACCGCATAATGCACTGATGGTTCAGCAATTTTGTTCCTTCCACATTGCTTCAGTTCACTCAGCAGTATAAATGAGTACCTCGATATAGAGAGTTGTGGATATATTGTGTGTATGAATAATCTTTGTACAAAAATTACAGCATTGTTGAATACTTCCCAGATAAGTCGAGATGGTGATCAGATGAACAGGTCTGCCAGTGGTTGAAGAGTAAAGCATTTTGAACAGTCCTAAGGACTAGATATCATGCTGTAAAAGAACTTGGCTTACATTTATATACAATTGGTATATTCAAAGTTTAGGATCAAGTGCTATAAGTGATTTCCCAGTGTGACTGTCAGTGGTTGACCCAACAGTAATCTAGTACAGCCAGGTAATTTGCCTTGCAAAACATTTATACGGTAATCACTCTAGTGCTTTGTTCTGGACCCAGGTAATTATATATGTATCGTTGAGGTCATTTTACCACTAGCCCTGGGAACCATTTCATCAATATTGTTATGAGTTCATAAGCCTGAGTTTGCTCTTTATAACCAATTTCGCTCTAACAGTGGTTGTGTGTACTGAAAATTGGTGCACCACCAGGACATTTTCGCTGATAGTGTGTCATGAAAATAATGTCCTCTGTGATATTGCAGCAGTTTTTTGCATTTAGAGAAAGCACCTTAAATTGAATATGGGATTCTGTTTAATGATGGATTATCCTTCAAGCTCATAATCTTAGAAACTGTCCCCTGAGCTTCTTCTATGATGGATTATCCTTATAAGCTCATAATGTTAGAAATTGTCCTCTGAGCTTCTTCCGTGATGGATTATCCTTATGAGTTCATAATCTTAGAAATGGTCCCTGAGCTTCTTCCATGATGGATTATCCTGATGAGCTCATAATCTTAGAAACTGTCCCTGAGCTTCTTCCATGATGGATTATCCTGATGAGCTCATAATCTTAGAAACTGTCCCTGAGCTTTTTTCATGATGGATTGATTGTCCCTATGAGCTCATACTCTTAGAAACTGTCCCTGAGCTTCTTCTATGATGGATTATCCTTATAAGCTCATAATGTTAGAAATTGTCCTCTGAGCTTCTTCCGTGATGGATTATCCTTATGAGTTCATAATCTTAGAAACGGTCCCTGAGCTTCTTCTATGATGGATTATCCTGATGAGCTCATAATCTTAGAAACTGTCCCTGAGCTTTTTTCATGATGGATTGATTGTCCCTATGAGCTCATACTCGTAGAAACTGTCCCTGAGCTTCTTCTATGATGGATTATCCTGATGAGCTCATAATCTTAGAAACTGTCCCTGAGCTTTTTTCATGATGGATTGATTGTCCCTATGAGCTCATACTCTTAGAAACTGTCCCTGAGCTTCTTCTATGATGGATTATTCTGATGAGCTCATAATCTTAGAAACTGTCCCCTGAGCTTCTTCCATGATGCAGAAATATGACTGGAAGAAGAAATGTATTTAGTAGAAAAGTCTAGGTACTAAAATCTGTTTTATTCTGTGTTGGAAAAAATAAAACATGTTCATTGAGTTTTACGACATAATGCAAGTGGCTTTTCCCACACAAAATAGAAGATAAAAACACATTTCAGTTATTTATTCACCATTGTAGGCAGCTGTTTCTGAGAGGGATTTCATGTTTATTATCTCGTTATGATTATTGCTTGTTTGTTGGTGCGTGGGAGAATTGAGTTAGGGTGGTGGGGGTGGGGGTTTTTGCCTCAATGGGAAATGGTGAATCTTAAGAGTAATGTGGACTTGATGCTTAGACATGTCACAGGAGATTTTGAAAGCAAAAAGTACAACAGTTTTACTGGCAACATTCAATGTTTGATTACCATCAAAATGGTCAGGATTGTATGGTTCAGTCATAATTACAGTTCATGCGATTTTGAAAACAAAAGTACGATTGTTTTACCGGCAACATTCAGCAGTTTGCTGACTTTAAAAATAAAATGGCCTGCAAAGTTTGGTTAAGGCACAATTGCTGCATGCATCATTCTGTAGACAGCCCATGGCTGTGTTTTCGTTGGAGGCCTGACATGCTTTATATCTTTACATGTTGTTTGGTTGTTATCAGAGAGTTGGTGTGTGTCTGGTTATTATCAGTCTTGTTATGGGAGTGGCTCGGGGTTTGTTTAAGCAAGGACTTTGACGCTCATGTGATGTGTATCACAGTGGATGCTGCAGAGTTTGATGACATGGTGGCAGAGTCTGTGAGTGGAGGCAACTTATGTCAGGCAACCATACAGGCGTGTACAGATGTACGTAGAAGTTAGTACACAAAAGCATGCATGCTTAGCACTTGCTCACACTGACACATATACACACATGCATGCACACACACACACATGCACGCACACGCACACGCACACACACACACACACAAATGTACACAAACAAACAAACACGCATGCATGTACACAAACAAACATTCTTTTTAAATTTTTCAAAATTCCCTTAAGTGTTCTTACCATTTTTAGGGTTTGCACCATTATATTCTAGACATCAATCGATTCTTCAGTTTACACATATTTTCTGCGATTTTTTCGCCAGTATATTGAGTATATTTCACGCAACTTGCACTAATGAGAAAAAACGTCAAGTATATATCAATTATATATATCATAACAAACACCATTTATGTGTACTTCGGGTAACTGTTTTCTACGTCTGTATGTACCATCCAGAGGACGGTCATTAATAAATGAGGAACGGACGCGATCGGTTTATATGATGAAAATTATTCCATAGTACACACTTTAGCCACAACCCCAGGCCCACTTCGCTCACACATAGTACTGGCGCTGGACTCGGTGACGCAGGTTGTTTGGGGGTCAGATATGTCTGTGGTAGTGGACGGATGGTATGTTGTTGATGGTCAGGTTGTATTAGCAGTGACCACAGCTGTCCACTGCATTCAGGTGTGTTTAATGATGGGTCAGTACGGCAGTAAACATGACCACAGGCTTGCACTGGGCAGCTCTGGATCAACAATCAGAATTGACACAGTCTGAGCCTGGAAGAAGGTTATTGCATTGTCATTACACTGACCCTGTGTTACCACGTGATCCCTTTGTCCTCACAACTTACATCACTTTTAAGTATTAATTTTTTTAAATATTTGTCATTGTTGGTAAATTCATTCGTCTCCAGGTAAATGTGTAAATTTTGTTATACATTCAGGTATAGCAAACAAGGTCTAAGTAATGATTCCATTTACGTGATTGTTGACTCCATGGTCAGGTCTTAGTTACTTTGGGAGCAGGGAGATAAAATAGGACACAAGTGGTTTATGCACATTGACTTATTTCATTTATTTCCATCGTAACTTAGTAGAAACTTAATGATAAAGTTAATAATCAAATCAGCAATTTTTTTAAACCAATTTTCATAATTAATATGTTTTGTTGTGTGGTCTATTTTGGTGACTTGAAAGAATCAGGATAGACAGGTAAACTTTGCAAAGGTGGTCTTTCAGGACTCTCATTTAATTAGGCTTTCGGCACAACATCCAAGGACTAGCATTGCTCCAGGACCAACTGTACAGATGGTCTCAGGACAGATTTTTCTCAGGACAGATGGTCTAAGGTCTCAGGACCGATTATCTCAGGACAGATTGTCTCAACAAATTATCCCAAGAGAGATGATCTCAGGACAGATTTGTCTCCGAATAGATGGTAACAGGACATACGATCTCAGGACAGACATGCAATCTTAGGATATATTGTCCCAGAACAAAATCATTGTCTCAGGACACATTGTTGCATATGAAATTATCTTGGAACATATGATCTCAGGACAGATTTCTTAAAAAGGACAGATGATGTTAGGTGAGATTTGTCTCAGGATAGATGACCACAGTCCACAGGACAGAAGATACCAGGATATATTGTCTCAGGACAGAATGTCTCAAAACAAATTGTCCCAGGATAGGTGATCTTAGGACAAATCGTCTCAGGACAGATGATATCAGGACAGATTATCTTAGGTCAGTTTTTGTCTCAGAACAAATTGTCTCAGGACAGGTGATTGTATATCAAATGGTCCTAGAACAAGATCTCAGGACAGATGATCTCAGGACAGATTGTCTCAGCACAGGTGATCTCGGGAAAGATGGTTTAAGGGAAAATGATGTCTAGCTATACCCTCCAAAACCTTTTAGATGTCATTGTCCTGTCAACCACTGGCCTTATAGATGACCAGAAAGGCTTATCTTGCTGCCCTAGAGAAGGTATTCGTAATCCTTCACACAGTTTTCATGCAGATAATCCCCCGAGGCGAAACACATTGTTGCAGTCAGTGTGATTGAATCTGACACCCAACTCACCAAGACATCATGTTTCCATAGCAACCTGTTCTCATCCCATAACACAGGTAGATAATTATGTTATGAGAAATACGTGAAAATTGTATCAGGTTGTTCTACCGACACTTTTTATAAGATATGGTAGAATTTAGGCAAGAACTGTGAAAACTGCATTTGTACTTAATTAATGGGAAGTTTGTGTGAGGAGGGATGTGAGAAGATCGGGAAAGGATGAAAGATGGAGAAAGTGGACTGCTGATAGGAAACTATGGAAAGAAAGGACAGAATGTGTGGTTTGACAGTAATATATCGGTGGAGTACGATAATGCAATGGGTACCGCATTGTGCTCTCAATCGAGAGAACCCACGTTCGAATCCTGTATTGCTGTGTCGATCCTTGGATAAGTTTGTGTGTGTGTGTGTGTGTGTGTGTGTGTGTGTGTGTGTGTGTGTGTGTTTGTGCATGTGTCTGTGTGAACGTACATGCATGCGTGTGTATGTGTTTGTGTGTGTTTGCGTGTGTTTGCGTGTGCGTGCGTGTGTGTAAGTGAGTGTGTGTTGTGTGTATGTGTGTGAGTGTGCGTATGTGTGAGTGTGCGTGTGTGTGTGTGGCTAGAGCGTCGAACTCTCGATTGAGAGAACCCGGATTTGAATCCTGTGCGGCTGTGTCGAACCTTGGGCAAGTTCGTTCACTGTATGAATGAGTACCTGGTGGTGGTAGATATTTGTGTACGAATAATATTTGCACATTAATGGCAGCAAGGCAGAATACTTCCCAGAGAGAAGTGTTTGATTGAACAGGTCTGCTAGGGAGTAAAGTGTAAAGCACTTTGAGCAGTCTTAAGGACTGGATACTACGCTATATAAGAACTTATCTGACCCTCACCCCTGTACTGCAGGAGGAAGAACAATAATTTGATTAGCGTGATTGATGAGGAGAATGGAAGCCACCATGATGGAGGACGTCATTAACGAGGAAGACCATGAATGAGATGGGAGGATTGTGTGAACAGAAATTTGGCTATATTAGGAGGGAGCTGGGAATGAGAGATATGAGGGAATGGAGATGGCAGTGAATTGAGACCACATGCAGAAGCAGGAAAATAAAATTTGCAGACCATGTCTAGGCCAGCTGCACCCTGGAGTTAGGGAATAGAGAGAAAAGCAACAGGGGTGTATGACAAAGTTGATAGATGTGGGATATTTTGGCCAATAGTTTTTGTTAACTATCTGTAATCTTAGGTTTGATGTAAAATTGAAAGTATCCTTTTATTATTGCATTGAACAACAACAAAATTCCCCGTCATTATCATGGGAAAAACATCTGTAGTCATAGCTGTGGCATGAAATATGAGGTTGACTTGAGCAGAACTTAGTCAACCACACAAACACTCATGGTTCGCTGCCCTCAGTGCTCTGGTTAATGTGTTAAGTGATACACGCGGAGAACAAATAATTGTTTTTTAGAAATTTTGCGAGACCTGCATATGTAATTGGCAGTGAAATGTTAAATGGTGTTACTGTAGTCAATTGCTTACCAATTGCCTGCGGAAAAACTGTCTTGTATCAGTTCTGTTTAGCGGTTAAGTGGTCTGTGCACATACCATGGCAGTTATTTCGATCCAGGCCCTGATGTGCAGGTGTGGTGACAAGTTTTCAGGGCATTGACTGAGGTAATTTTCTAGGGGTGAATTAGGGTTTGATGTTATGTGTAATTTATTTTCCTAACCCATTAGGCAAGTTGTTCTTACAAACTGTTTGAGAGTGTTTGTCATAACGAGGTTCCTGTTTAGTTTTTATGGGGCATATTTTCACAGGTCTTGTTTTGAGAATGTGTGTGTGTGTGTGTGTGATGTGTGTGTGTGTGTGTGTGTGTGTGTGTGTGTGTGTGTGTTGTGTGTGTGTGTGATGTGTGTTGTGTGTGTGTGTGTGTTGTGTGTGTTGTGTGTGTGTGATGTGTGTGTGTGTTGTGTGTTGTGTGTTGTGTGATGTGTGTTGTGTGTTGTGTGTGTGTGATGTGTGTTGTGTGTGTGTGTGTTGTGTGTGTGTGTGTG
>CM034542.1:20353278-20372773 GCA_020002185.1 Paraescarpia echinospica
TTTTAATTACACATGTTCTCCATTCTGCTTAATGTTTCTGTATGAATGTATTTTAATTACACATGTTCTCCATTCTGCTTAATGTTTCTGTATGAATGTATTTTAATTACACATGTTCTCCATTCTGCTTAATGTTTCTGTATGAATGTATTTTAATTACACATGTTCTCCATTCTGCTTAATGTTTCTGTATGAATGTATCTTAATTACACATGTTCTCCATTCTGCTTAATGTTTCTGTATGAATGTATTTTAATTACACATGTTCTCCATTCTGCTTAATGTTTCTGTATGAATGTATTTTAATTACACATGTTCTCCATTCTGCTTAATGTTTCTGTATGAATGTATTTTAATTACCCGGTACACATGTTCTCCATTCTGCTTAATGTTTCTGTATGAATGTATTTTGCATTACAATGTTTACTCATTCTAGCATCTAACAAAATGATGTTGTTTCTTTAACAGATTTGAATAGAGGAAGTTCTCCAGTGTAGGCCTCTGTTATGCTCAACTACCAAAGCCGCATGACCAGCAAAATCAGATGCATTCTATCATGAGCAAGTCAGACCAATTCAACTGGCGTTAAGATATACTGGAAACGGCTCTAATATATCTTATCTACATTCACTTCATATTTCATGGCACATATCGTACTGGATGATCCTCAGAAACTATAGTGACACCAACAAAGTTGGATGAATGGGAATCACATTCGATCGGTGAGACCACGTCACACCAGCGGCTACTTGATTCAATAACATGAACTGGACAGCGACATAATCATCAGTGTGGTCTTGCGATGATTCATTTTTGCGCAGTATAACACCCTGGGTTAGAATTCACAAATGTGATCAGTTAATAAAACTGACTTTATGGCTCCTTATCGATGTGATATCGGTGTGGACAGAATGCTGCGATGTTTATAATTCCTGGTAACAGATGCCCATGTTCGATGTTGTCCTCATTAGTGTAACTTGGAATTCATCCATTGCTAGAAATTGATAATATGCCAAATAATGGATGTTAAATCGTGAGCAACGAAGGATTAATACAACTATGCAACAGAATTAAGTGCCAAATGACAACAGGAACGACTGTGGATTAACTGCGGAATTATTTGTGATATAGCAAAATGGAAGGTGTAAATCTGAACTGTCTGACGGAAACTGAGCGGGATGCCATTTTGTCCGTCATACGCCGCAATGACCAATTACAACAGGCCGAACAGCAAAGAATAAGGTAAGTTAACACCTTACCACATACCGTATAGAAAATGAGTGTCTTTCGATAAAAGTGCATACCATTTTTTCTACAGTTGAACTGTTGCAATTTTCCATGTGTGCACATTTCAACATGAAATATGTCAACAGTCAAGTATTAGTCTGGTAAGACTTGCATGTTTCTGCCTACGAGTTCATGTGTGGACTCAATATTAAAAATGGCTGCTTTTCGTATGCAACTGATATGGCATTAAGCTGCTCTTGGGAAATAAAAAGTTAATTGAACCTTCAGGTAATATTGCACGCTAAACAGCACAAACTTAAATGTTTCTTACATGCATAATTTATGTCTTTTTCTGTCATGAATTTTTCCGTAAGGCTGACTAGTACATGTAGAGTGTAGACAGTGTAGTACAGTCTGTATTATGGTCAAAGTGAACAACTTAGGCGAAAACAAACTACTAATTAACACTTTGCCTAATGACATTAAAACGTCCGATTGTCTCTCTACTTTCAAGGCACGCTTAAAGACTCATTTTTTTAGACTCGTTCTTGTCCAATGTGGCATAGTTTACTCTCTGCATTGATTTGTTTTATATCTCTTATGTATTAATTAACCTATTTATATATTTATTTTATACTTACGTGTACATTAGTTCAGTTAAATGAATTGACAATGTCTTATTTCTACATAGAACTGTAGCTATGATCATTATTTTAATATTTATTTAATTACTGTATTTATTCGTATTTTACTAATATTTAAATTTTCTTTTAGAAAATGCATGCTTATTTAGCCATCATTAATACCTCTATCTGGGTTCTACATGTTGTAAAGCGCCACGAACAATTTATAATTGGATCTGGCGCTATATTAAATAAAATATATTATTATTATTAAGAACATGATGAAGCGTCATACCACATCTTCAAATATGCATTTGTTACTCGTTATTTAAGCAGATCTTTTATTATTATTATTTCATAGTAGCTTCTGTGTCCTTTCATTTTTAGAACAGAATTCACACCCCGTTATAGTAATACCAAACTAACAGTAAATGTTTGACAATTATTTCTGGCAAATTTCAAGTAAAATTAAATTGACTAAAATTATGTCCCCTGAGCATATTTATTTGCTTATTTTCGAGAATGACACTCATAACATTATAGAACACACTTGACAGTTATTTCTTACAAATTTCAAACAAAATAAAATTGCAATAAAACTATGTGCAATACTGAATATGTTTTATTACATATTGAGTAAAAAAGGTAAGTTCTTATATAGCACAGTGTCTAGTCATTAGGACTGCCGAAAGCATGTATGCTTTACTTCCTGGCAGAACACTCGAACACCATGGCGCCTCTCGGAAGCATTCAGCCATGCTGCAATTAATGTGCAAAGACTAAAGAGGGGTGGGAGGTGAACGACTGGCAAATAAGGCAGATGCCCAGAGAGTGGAGGGGAAATTGAGGCATGGAAGACCTACACAGTGATGGGAGGACTGTGTGGAGAGAGACTTGGAAGGATTGGGAGAAGAGTGGAGAGAGGGAGTGGACATTGGAGGGGAATGGAGATAGTTGGTGTAGAGAGACTTGGAAGGATTGGGTGAGGAGTGGAGAGAGGGAGTGGACGTTGGAGGGGAATGGAGACAGTTGGTAGAGAGAGACTTGGAAGGATTGGGAGAGGATTGGAAAGAGGGAGTGGAGGTTGGAGGGGAATGGAGACAGTTGGTGGAGAGAGACTTGGAAGGATTGGGAGAGGAGTAGAGAGAGGGAGTGGACGTTGGAGGGGAATGGAGACAGTTGGTGGAGAGAGACTTGGAAGGATTGGGAGAGGAGTGGAGAGAGGGAGTGGACGTTGGAGGGGAATGGAGACAGTTGGTGGAGAGAGACTTGGAAGGATTGGGAGAGGAGTGGAGAGAGGGAGTGGACGTTGGAGGGGAATGGAGACAGTTTGGTGGAGAGAGACTTGGAAGGATTGGGAGAGGAGTGGACAGAGGGAGTGGACGTTGGAGGGGAATGGAGACAGTTGGTGGAGAGAGACTTGGAAGGATTGGGAGAGGAGTAGAGAGAGGGAGTGGACGTTGGAGGGGAATGGAGACAGTTGGTGGAGAGAGCAGAGCAAGATAAGTGAAGAAAAAAGAAGAAGTATAAACTGAAATCGAGGAACGGAATTGGGGCCAGCCTTACTCCTGACGACAGGGAATCAAGAGAACAACAACAACAACAACTACTACTCCTATCCATACACAAATATCCACCACTGTATATAGCGAGATGCTCATTCATACGGCTGAATGAACTGGAGCGACATGGAGTGAACGAACTTGTCCAAGGTTCAAAACGACAGCAAGAAGATTGAAACTTGGGTTCTGTCAACTGACAGTCCAATGGTCCGGCCAGACTCTCCACGTATTAGGACATTATTTGCTGGTAATGGAACCGAAGATAGTCAGACTTCTTTAATGCAACTCACGTTGCTGATCACATGACACTGGTCGCAGACACAAATCAATATCACCTTTTACCTACCGATGTATGCAAATACACATTCGCCCAACCACATGATTTACGAATCTCATACAATAACACGGATGACCTGTGCAGCCTCCATCTTCAAAACAAGAAGTAACGATCGATTCGTTGCCACCGCGAGGTTTATTTTGTGAAAAAATACTCTGTTGTATCAATATGGGCTGATTAATATTTTGGGGTTGCTTACCGGTCTGATGAACACAATTGTCAAACTAAGACAAAAGTCGCAAGTTGGTTATACAATTCTTGGGAGGACTTAACCACGTGTCAGTTGTTGTAGTTCATCATATTTCCGTTATGTAATGTTTCACCATTTTACCTGCATAGTCAGGTTAGTGTGTCATTTTGTCATGTCAAAAACACTTATCAATGGTAATAAAGCTTTAGGGGTTTCCACGAAACTTGTAAATATTGCACTAAAGTGCATTTTTTTTGGTCAAAAACACAAATCAATAGAAAAAAGCCTTTGGGGTCATTTAAAAAAAAACTTATTTTGTGCTATGATGTATTGTTTTTCGTGCATCTAATTCCACTAGCCGTTGGAAGTTGTAACTTATACCAGTGTGTTTTAACAGGATGGGAACTGAAATTATTCCATCCAAGCCATTTTGATTCTACTAAAGCGCCTACTACATGTGATATATAATATACTGTTATCCACGATTGGTTGTATTCTGTTTATTTTCAAATCTGGTGTACAGGCGTAAAATATCTACCTACAAATTGCCCTTTCGTGAAAATCCTTAAAGTGAAGATATATTTGTAAAATGTGTAAAATTACATTCGACTGCATCTGTATTTGAATAATAATCATAATAATAATAAAATACGATATTTATATAGCGGCATAATCACTCGGTGCTTTATGGCGCTTTACAATACAATGATTAATACCAAACCTGTATAGTTAGATCACTAAAATATTAAATTAAATAATTTAAAAACAATACAACTAACAATTGTGCATTGAATTAAATACATGATGAATACATGTTGCTGTGTAATAAACAAGATAAAGCACTGTTTATAACCCACACAGTAAAATATGTAGATCAGCGTGATTTTACAACCATGGTAGTTTTATCACAAATCATTGAACACATGGCACACTTTGGATTATTTATAGTGCTTTATACTATTAAACGCGTTTATATAAATATGAATATGTTTATTATTCTGCTGGCTGGACCTAGCGATCAGTAACTTTGCAAAAGCATCATTTATTGAATAACATATCAGATACCAAAGTGACCGTACAAGTACAATCAAATAAATAAAGATTGTTCATTTTGTACATGTGTAATTATTTACTTTCTTAAAAAAACAGTTTGCTTTTCGTATGCAACTGACATGGAAGCTGCTCTTGGGAAATAAAAAGTTAATTGAACCTTCAGGTAATATTGCATCCTAAACAGCATGAACTTAAATGCATGCATAATTTATGTCTTCTTCTGCCATGCATTTTTCCGCTAGGCTGACTAGCACATGTAGAGTGTAGACAGTGTAGTACAGTCTGTATTATTGTTAAAGTGAACAACTTAGGCGAAAACAAACTACTAAGAACATGATGAAGCGTCATACCATTTAAAATGTTAATGTCACTCAGACTGCAACTTTAAATGTCACTGAAATGGATGGATTTCTGCCAAGATTAACAATGTTTACCAACGGAAATGCAGCCATCTGTTGCCCAGTGTTAACTTGTGTGTTTCAGCAAGTTCAGATACAAGTGTGATGTTATAAAATAGTAATTTGTTGTGTGTAATTGAAACAACAGTAAGCAGCCCGTGGGAAATAAAAACGTTAATTGAACATTCAGGTAAATTTGCGTGTTAGACACCGTGGACTTAAATGCTTCTCCCACTGCCTAATTCATCTAGATGTTCGTCTGCTGTTCAGGTTTTTAAGTAGGCCAAAGTGCACCAGTTGATGTAGGGTTATCTGACAGTATCACAGTCCGTGTGCAATTACTCGGGTTCATGCACCCTTTCATGCAAATGTTTGCACACATGCATGTGTTCTCAAACATCAGTTTGTAAACTCTTGAATTCAAGTACTCGTACAGTATGTAAAAAACATGTATGCGTGCGTGCACCATAAATGTTCATGTGTGTGCATCCAGTGTCATTGCATGCATGCACAGATGCACGCACACACACGTAAACTCACTAAAAAAACTTTTTTCAAGTAAAAGATCCCACACAGGGAAATGGAAAAAAATTAATATCAATTAATATCAATTAATATCAAATTAATATCAATTAATATCAAATTAATAATACATCACAACACAAATAATCTATAAATATTGTATTATATAATAAATAAAATAGCAATAAATATATAATATAAATATTATCAATAAATAATAACAATAAATCATAATATAACTCAAAAGGTTGATATACGTTGTGTTTCTGTTGACAGCAAGCTTCAGTCTGAGGTGAAGTTCATCCGTCTGAAGGGTGTCATCAAGCCAGGCCAAGACGCTGCCAAGTCATGCGCTCGATGTCGCACACCGTTCGGCTGGTTCTTCAACAAGGGGACGATCTGTCCCCAGTGTCAGCACCGCGTCTGTGACACGTGTCAAGTGTCACAAGAGCAGGAGGGAAAGTGGTTGTGTGTCCTCTGTAACAAACAGATGTGAGTAGATCGCAGTATAATTGTTTTGGTTCTAGTTGGGAAAGTCAGTGAAAATGGGTGTTTTGTTAGCTGGTTGGTTGGTTGGGTGGATGGATGGGTGGGTTGGTTGGTTGGGTTGGGTTGGGTTGGGTTGGGTTGGGTTGGGTTGGGTGGTTGGTTGGTTGGTTGGGTTGGGTTGGGTTGGGTTGGGTTGGGTTGGCTGGCTGGTGGGCGGGCGGGCAGGCGGCGGGTGGGCGGGCGGCGGGCGGGCGGGCGGGCGGCGGGCGGGCTGGCTGGGTGTAGTCAGTTCTATCCAATTGCTTAGTGATTATTGGAATTTGTTTTTTTATTATTCACCCCCTAGTACCCTATGAGTGTACACATTGTGAGAAGCAATGTATGATAGAAATGTGCAAATGACTCCACATGATCACACGCACTTGAGAAAGCCTTTATTTGGTGCCCTGCCAATGGCATAGTAGATGCAATCTGAATGCAAGGTGTTGTCGACCACATCTGCAGGCATTTGTTTACCATGAGGGTAGACCATTGTGTACCTATGTAGGCTAACAGGGGTGTATAATTGTCTGTGGTTTTAGGGACTGTGATTCTTGACCCCGGTACAGCATGTTTGCGGCATTCATAATTGTTTATAAAATGGCACTGGAAATTATTTTTATTTCCAGTGCCAATTTTGTATAAAAGGAGCAAAATTATACACCACTGATGCAAAATTTAGATATTATGTAACAATTATTACAGCATTTAAATGAACACTGCCATATTTAGGGCAGCCGTAGGTCCATGTCACCTTTAGCAAATTTTTGTTTTAATGTTTCCTGTAACATATTGCTTTATTACAAGTTTTACATTTAAAAGGAAATTAAATTCCTAGATCTCAGATACACCTCTGTAAGGGATGTATACATGTATAGCCATGCCATGCTGCTTCTCTTAGATACTCCTCTGTAAGGGATGTATACATGTGTAGCCATGCCATGCTGCTTCTCTTAGATACTCCTCTGTAAGGGATGTATACATGTGTAGCCATGCCATGCTGCTTCTCTTAGATACTCCTCTGTAAGGGATGTACACATGTATAGTCATGCCGTACTGCTTCTCTTAGATACTCCTCTGTAAGGGATGTGTACATGTATAGCCATGCCATGCTGCTTCTCTTAGATACTCCTCTGTAAGGGATGTGTACATGTATAGCCATGCCATGCTGCTTCTCTTAGATACTCCTCTGTAAGGGATGTGTACATGTATAGCCATGCCATGCTGCTTCTCTTAGATACTCCTCTGTAAGGGATGTATCCATGTATAGCCATGCCATGCTGCTTCTCTTAGATACTCCTCTGTAAGGGATGTGTACATGTATAGCCATGTATAGCTTCTCTTAGATACTCCTCATGTGCCATGCTGCTTCTCTTAGATACTCCTCTGTAAGGGATGTGTACATGTATAGCCATGCCATGCTGCTTCTCTTAGATACTCCTCTGTAAGGGATGTATCCATGTATAGCCATGCCATGCTGCTTCTCTTAGATACTCCTATGTAAGGGATGTACACATGTATAGCCATGCCGTACTGCTTCTCTTAGATACTCCTCTGTAAGGGATGTACACATGTATAGCCATGCCGTACTGCTTCTCTTAGATACTCCTCTGTAAGGGATGTACACATGTATAGTCATGCCGTACTGCTTCTCTTAGATACTCCTCTGTAAGGGATGTGTACATGTATAGCCATGCCATGCTGCTTCTCTTAGATACTCCTCTGTAAGGGATGTGTACATGTATAGCCATGCCATGCTGCTTCTCTTAGATACTCCTCTGTAAGGGATGTGTACATGTATAGCCATGCCATGCTGCTTCTCTTAAATACTCCTCTGTAAGGGATGTATCCATGTATAGCCATGCCATGCTGCTTCTCTTAGATACTCCTATGTAAGGGATGTACACATGTATAGCCATGCCGTACTGCTTCTCTTAGATACTCCTCTGTAAGGGATGTACACATGTATAGCCATGCCGTACTGCTTCTCTTAGATACTCCTCTGTAAGGGATGTACACATGTATAGCCATGCCATGCTGCTTCTCTTAGATACTCCTCTGTAAGGGATGTATCCATGTATAGCCATGCCATGCTGCTTCTCTTAGATACTCCTCTGTAAGGGATGTGTACATGTATAGCCATGCCATGCTGCTTCTCTTAGATACTCCTCTGTAAGGGATGTACACATGTATAGTCATGCCGTACTGCTTCTCTTAGATACTCCTCTGTAAGGGATGTGTACATGTATAGCCATGCCATGCTGCTTCTCTTAGATACTCCTCTGTAAGGGATGTATCCATGTATAGCCATGCCATGCTGCTTCTCTTAGATACTCCTCTGTAAGGGATGTATACATGTATAGCCATGCCATGCTGCTTCTCTTAGATGCTCCTCTGTACGGGATGTGTACATGTATAGCCATGCCATGCTGCTTCTCTTAGATACTCCTCTGTAAGGGATGTGTACATGTATAGCCATGCCATGCTGCTTCTCTTAGATACTCCTCTGTAAGGGATGTGTACATGTATAGCCATGCCATGCTGCTTCTCTTAGATACTCCTCTGTAAGGGATGTGTACATGTATAGCCATGCCATGCTGCTTCTCTTAGATACTCCTCTGTAAGGGATGTGTACATGTATAGCCATGCCATGCTGCTTCTCTTAGATACTCCTCTGTAAGGGATGTACACATGTATAGCCATGCCGTACTGCTTCTCTTAGATACTCCTCTGTAAGGGATGTACACATGTATAGCCATGCCGTACTGCTTCTCTTAGATACTCCTCTGTAAGGGATGTACACATGTATAGCCATGCCATGCTGCTTCTCTTAGATATGCCTTTGTAAGGGATGTACACATGTATAGCCATGCCATACTGCTTCTCTTAGATACTCCTCTGTAAGGGATGTACACATGTATAGCCATGCCATACTGCTTCTCTTAGATACTCCTCTGTAAGGGATGTGTACATGTATAGCCATGCCATACTGCTTCTCTTAGATATGCCTTTGTAAGGGATGTATACATGTATAGCCATGCCATACTGCTTCTCTTAGATACTCCTCTGTAAGGGATGTATACATGTATAGCCATGCCATACTGCTTCTCTTAGATACTCCTCTGTAAGGGATGTATCCATGTATAGCCATGCCATACTGCTTCTCTTAGATATGCCTTTGTAAGGGATGTACACATGTATAGCCATGCCATACTGCTTCTCTTAGATACGCCTCTGTAAGGGATGTACACATGTATAGCCATGCCATACTGCTTCTCTTAGATACGCCTCTGTAAGGGATGTACACATGTATAGCCATGCCATACTGCTTCTCTTAGATACTCCTCCGTAAGGGATGTACACATGTATAGCCATGCCATACTGCTTCTCTTAGATACACCTCTGTAAGGGATGTACACATGTATAGCCATGCCATACTGCTTCTCTTAGATACTCCTCTGTAAGGGATGTACACATGTATAGCCATGCCATACTGCTTCTCTTAGATACTCCTCTGTAAGGGATGTACACATGTATAGCCATGCCATACTGCTTCTCTTAGATACTCCTCTGTAAGGGATGTATCCATGTATAGCCATGCCATACTGCTTCTCTTAGATACGCCTCTGTGAGGGATGTATACATGTATAGCCATGCCATACTGCTTCTCTTAGATACTCCTCTGTAAGGGATGTATATATGTATAGCCATGCCATACTGCTTCTCTTAGATACGCCTCTGTAAGGGATGTACACATGTATAGCCATGCCGTACTGCTTCTTTTAGATACTCCTCTGTAAGGGATGTATCCATGTATAGCCATGCCATACTGCTTCTCTTAGATACTCCTCTGTAAGGGATGTATCCATGTATAGCCATGCCGTACTGCTTCTCTTAAAACATGAATGAGTGTGTGGGTGGGTGGGTGGACACTGGATGGATGGGTGGGTGGACACTGGATGGGTGTGTGGGTGGGTGGGTGGTTCGGACACTGGATGGATGGGTGGGTGGACACTGGATGGGTGGGTGGACACTGGATGGATGTGTGGGTGGGTGGGTGGTTCGGACACTGGATGGATGGGTGGGTAGATGTTATTACTATTTTGATTAACTATCCGACCACTTTCAGGGTGTCCTTCTGTGTATTTCTGCTAGGTGTGAACATTGCTGGTTTTTGGTAGTTTTTGATCCACCGAGTGTGCAGCAGTTTGGTCACATATTAACAAATTCTGACCTTGCTGCTAAGGTTTTATTTATTCAGTGTCAGAGTGATACATGTGTAGGCACTATTGGCAGTATACGCATGACGCTGCGTGCCAAATCTTGTGAATGCAGGTATTACGCAACCGACACACCACGACAAACCAATACAGGGACAAATTAATCAGATATACACCATTAGTAATAGCACTATGGCCCACTTTTTTATGAAAGGGGTATTTTATGCATAGTTCAGATCATGTGATAGCCTTTGAGGATGACATGTTTACCTTTGACCTGAGCTGTTATATAACTTTTTAGTATCGACATCAGTTTGGACTGACAGGCCATTGACACCCAGGCCATTGACACCCAGGCCATTGACACCCAGGCCATGCTGAAAGGAAACATTAATGATACGTAATTAATTCTTCTACAAAATAGAAAAATGTCCCAACAAGAAACTTTCTGAATAGTTGAAATATAGTTTGTAGTGGGATGATCTGGGTTACCAGGAAGCAAAATGTTATTTCAGCAGGACAGGATGCTGTGGTTGTAAGAAAGAAAGTAGTGTCCAGAGAAAACAGAAAGTGATGTAATGAAGAAGTTATTGGACTAAAAGAAACGGGAAGAAGTAATTACAATGATTAATATTTCGCGCATTATCAAACTACTATTTGTTACAATAGTACGTTTTGTTAGTTATACGTACAACTATCCACACGTGTTGACTGATCGAAATGTTAACATTTGGGTTAATAAACGTCAAAGATTAACAATTTATATGTAAAAAATAACTAAATGTTATTTGTAAAAAATCCTAACAACATGTGCCATTTTAATTCTGCGACTTTATTTCTTGATAAAAATGTGTTACGTGTTATCTGTTAAATCACTTTGTATCCTGTAACATTTTCCAGTTATTACCATAATTTTCCGTGTATCCGCCCCCATGTATAATACGCACCCTGACTTTTGCAAAATTTTGATCGAATTTCTATATCACCACATATAATATGCACCCTGACTTTTGAGTAAAAAGTGAAGGAAAAAAATTTGTATTATACACAGAAATTTACGGTATTTATACATTGATCATTCCTGTTACTTTCTTTCTTATTACTGGATGCAGTAAGGCCATACTTTTACTTTTTTCAGTTTTAATCTAAGTTATCCTCACCTTACGCAGACAAAAGCTGCAATGTGTCATGACAGCATTGTGACAAATGATAAACAGATATCCCCAGTTGGTAGTGTAGGACTTTAAGAATGACAAACTACATTTTAGATATACCACTTGAATACATCTACAGTGAGTAGTTCAGAAATCCAGGTTGTTTTCCTGCAACTAACTTTACTATAATACATCAACCTGCGTAAATGCAAACCTGTTTTTCAGCAGTTTTCCTTTCTATCATGTGCTGTGTTGTGTCGAAAGAACGTGCTGCGCATACTCATGGATTTATTGGCTAGGGCCTCGGACTAAAGGCATCCACATCAACATCAATAACCCGATGTGGTTGTTTTTTATCAGGCAGCTGCAAGCGATGACAGGAGACTGGTTCTACTCGAAATTTCGGAAGAGTAAACGCCACAAACGAACAAATAAGGTGATAACAGGCTCGGAGATCGTGCGCACTTCCATCCATCGGCCAAACCGTCCCAACCGCCTTACAAGTTGTAATACAGGTAAGTCGACTTCTCATAGATGTATTCAGGGGTGGTGTTGGTTAGGTGCTGGTTGCAGACAGAATATTGAACATTTGAACACATATTCTGATACTGAATTTATTTTTACTGATACACATTATAATAATAATGACTTCAAGCCTAAGACATACTCTTAAAGGGAATAAAAACAACTATTGCTTGAATTCATATTCATTTACATCCTGCTATCTATTTCCACGTCCAACAAGCCAAAAAAAATAAAACAAATTCAATTAATTAGAAATTCCACATTTTATGGTGTGTATCCGGACATTTTCGAATATGCATATTTTTGGCGCGCTTTTCGGGATGCCGAGATGTGACGTCACTTATGACCCATAGTCGCATCAGGCCAACCCTTTCCATGCATTCAGAGCATATTTACAAGGATAGCTTTTGGGTCGAAACGAGCGTCACAATGAGTTATTGTGCGATATTCCAATGTAATACAAACACTAGTCATCATAGAGGAACAAGCAGTTGTCTTACGGTTCCACATGAATCCAGTTTTATTCAAAACAATGAATGTGAATGGGCCTACAAGTCGACTAGGTTTCGCCGAGCTTGGGCTTGTTTTCAGAATAATGATATCAAATTCAACCAACGGGAGATAATCTACACCAATAAACATACATAGCAAACATATATTGTATCCAGCTACAGAAAGTAACATGTATAATCTCATAATATCACTAGAATATCGATATATGAAGGTGGAGTTGTACAATTTATCATAACAACTTAAATCAGTCAGTGAATTTCCATTGGTGCCGCTAGCTCGGTTGGTAGACGCGTTGGATTCTTGTCGTTAATTTTCAATCGGGCGACGCCAGTTCAATCCTTACACCAAACCATTGATTTTCTTTACATTTTATTTTATGTTTTCACAAAGTAATATAAACCAAATCATTTTGTATACTATGATGCACTGTTTGTAAATATTTTTATATTTTTGTAATAATTATTTATTCGCCACAAAAATGAAAATATGGTAATTATATATAACGATGTTTCTAAATTTTATTTATTCAGACAGATCACAATTTGTTTTCACATATATAATTACTATATATTACCGTACAATATATACAATTCATAAATTATATATTCATTACATTATATTTGTTTGGATAAATAAAATTATAGAAACATCGTTATATAATTCCCATATTTTCATTTTTGTGGAGAATAAATAATTATTACAAAAATTTTAAAATATTTACAACAATGCATCATAGTATACAAAATGATTTGGTTTATGTGAAAACAAAAACAAAAAAAAGTGTAAAGAAAATCAATGGTTTGGTGTAAGGATTGAACCCGGCGTCGCCCGATTATAAAATAAATGACAAGAAACCAACGCGCCTACCAACTGAGCTAGCGGCACCAACGGAAATTCACTAACTAATTTAAAGTTGTTATGATAAATTGTACAACTCCTCCTTCATATATCGATATTCTAGTGATATTATGAGATTATACACGTTACTTTCTGTAGCTGGATACAATATCTGTTTGCTATGTATGTTTATTGGTGTAGATTATCTCCCGTTGGTAGCATTCGATATAATTATTCTGAAAACGAGCCCAAGCTCGGCGAAACCTAGTCAATTTGTAGGCCCATTTGCATTCATTGTTTTGAATAAAATTGGATTTATGTGGAACCGTAAGATAACTGCTTGTTCCTCTATGATGACTAGTGTTTGTATTACATCGGAATATTGCACAATAACTCATTCTGACGCTCGTTTCGACCCAAAAGCTATCCTTGTAAACATGCTCTGAATGCATGGAAAGGGTCGGCTTGATGCAAGTGTGGGAATAGGTGGCGTCACGATACCACGTGATCGCCTAGCTCATTAAATTTTCCGCGGGAATCACTACACAGACGGGTTTAAAATCAAATTTATGCTACAAATGTATTTTTCTGTATTTTTTAAATGTTCTCAAATGTTACATACAATGTTAAACTTTATGTACACATGGAAAACGGATTTTAGCTAATGCCTTGTTTTTATTTCCTTTAACATACACACACATGTAATATTTTTAATAATTACTTTATAGTGATACCTATTTTATGTGGTGCCATATATCCATAATATAGAGTTATAGACACTCTGTTCAGACTTAAGATTCAACCAATATAAAAATGGTGTACATACAATCTACCATTACAAACATAATCAATACTAGAAAGAAATGCCGCCAGCAAACGTTTGCATGTTTCGTAGATTTTAGTAAAGCTTATGACCGTATCAATAGAAACTTCCTCTGGAACAAAATTAGGAACTTCAACATACAAGGGAAAATGCTTGAGGCTTTGAAATCATTATATGTTGATTACAAATGTTGTGTTAGGGTCAACAACTTAAAGTCTGACTGGTTCAATGTTGAATGCGGGCTTAAGCAGGGATGTGTTATATCACTTATCATGTTTAATATGTTTATAAACGATTTATTAACTGAATTTAAAGGCACGGGTAAAGGTGTTAAGATCGGAGACGAAATTGTTACAATGTTAGCATACGCAGATGACATTGTGGTGCTGGCCGAATCAGCAGAAGAACTGCAGACATGGTGCAATGACTGGGGCATGTCTATTAACAAAGACAAAACTCAAATTGTACATTTTCGTAATCCATCGATATCTGAGACTACTTGCGATTTTCTACTAGGTGACCAAAGCATATGCATCGTAAATAAGTATAAATATTTAGGTTTGATTTTAACTGAATATCTTGATTATAAGGTGATGGTAAAAACAGTAGCTACTACGGCGAACAGAGCTCTGGGTTTGTTAATGGCTAAGACAAAATGTAATGGAGGAATGCCTTTTAACTGTTTTACAAAACTATACGATGGTATGGTGCTCTCCATTATTAACTATGGTTCTGCTGTGTGGGGTACAAAGGAATATTCGGTCATAAATAGCATACATAATAGAGCCTGTCGATTTTTCCTAGGTGTGGGTAAATATACCCCATCAGCAGCAGTAAGGGTGAAATGGGGTGGAAAACCCCGACTAACCAACAATGGCTATCTGTTACTAGGCTCTGGTGTCGTTTGATCAATATGGATGTATCTAGAGTGACAAAACGTGTGTTTCTATGGATGATGGAATTGGCCGTAAGTGGGAAACGAAATTGGGGCTACGAAGTATACCATCGTTATAATGACTTAAATATGCATAATCTTACTAATATAAGAGACCATGTTATTGTAAAGGCTATAATAGAACACACAGATGTTTGCCTATCTGTATTACAGGAACAGCAATGGCTTCATATTATAAATAGAGAAGAGGGCAGAAATGGTAGTAGAAATAAACTAAGAACTTATAAACAGTTCAAAACAAAATTTGTAACTGAGCATTATGTTAAGAAAATCATGACTAGAAGTAATCGAACAGCACTTGCAAAATTTCGATGTGGCGTGGCACCAATCAGAATTGAAACTGGACGTTTTGAACGAAATTACCCCCCACCTGAAGCTAGGACGTGTTATAATTGCACGAATGAAATAGAAAATGAGTTTCACGTTTTAATGAAATGCCCTTTATATGTTAATAAACGAAAAGAACTAATAGGCTATGCAACAATTAATGATCCTGCTTTTTCCAGTATGAATGATCAAGATAAATTTGTATATTTATTGAGTAATGACGATATAATAAGTAAAACTGCCAGCATCCTCCAAAAAATACTGCACACAAGATTACACAATACAACAAAATAATAGCACATGTTTATTAAATTATTACTGTTTTTATTTGTACATTTTTGTTTTTACAAGTCTCTCATAACTCTTTTTGAGTGGTCTTTGTATACAGTGCTAACTTTGAATGTAATATATTTATTTGTCTTGTATTTTAAAGCATGTATACGTGGAGTGAGACTCTAATAAAACTACTACTACTACTACTACTACTACTACTACTACTACTACTACTACTACTACTACTACAATATTATACACAGTAAATATAAAGAAATGATGAAATAAATATTTTATATAAATAATTGTTTTCTAAAATGATGTACAACATCTAGGCATCTAATAACTGATGACAATTAAGAAGGCACAAATAATGAGTCATGGTATAAAAAGTATGTAATTGTTGTCAATATTGCAAGGCATGGCATGGTGCTTTCAGCACCAATATACAAGTCTGTGTACTGAGATATATTCCATGGCTTCATTTGTTCAGTATTTTGGTTGCAAAACCAAACCTTGGTTATGGGCACCGTACGGTAGTTCTAAATATGCTATTGTATAATGTTGAATCTATCCACCAGGGGAGGATGTCTGCCTACTTAGTCCCTAGGTGTCAGCACACTGCATGATTGTGCATGACTTGATTTGTATTGGCAAACAGCTGGGTGGCTGTATTCACAAGCTGATTGTTTGTTGCAGTGGCATTCTAAATGTGGTTATGCTGGAAATAACTAAGATTAGGGATGACTACTTCTCTTGAAACTATTTCTATGTTCAAACAAGCAAGTGGTGCTGTATGAAATTTTAATGTTCATTTTAATAAAAAAAAAATTATTCATCATACGATTAATCACTGATAAAGTTATTAACTGGGGTAAAATAATTGAAGTAAATATTAAGTTCCTTTGTGATTTTTCATGTAGGATTATTTATATTGTCATGATCACAACCGTTTTAATAACATATTTGTCCTTAAAATTAACAAAAACAAGCATCTTCCTAAGACCTACTAGAATATGTTTGTGTTTCCTGTTATGTACTCTCAAGTTTTAGGGTAGGGTTGGTAGGAAAGATTCTCTCTTTTTATTAACTTTGTGAGTTGACATACTTCATTATTTATATAGCTAGAGGTTAAGTCCGGGCAGCAAAGATTTCCATTTTTCCTTGTGCTAGGGTATGTATCGGGTCACAAATAAATGATGCATTTTCCTTATGTTGGCAGGACTTCTAGGGTCGGCTGCATTTAACAGTCCTGGTGAGTTGGATAATTGAAAAGGAATATATTATTCTGAAAGGCCTAATCAGGTCACAATACACAATTAGTTACTGTCATTTCACCACACCCCTGTTCTTAAGCTCAAGTTGTCCTATAGACCTTTCCTCTTGTCCAACATATCATATTTTCCAAATACAACTACACTCTACAGCATTGAGCCACCGATGCCTGATGATTAGGTTAGTGGACAGATTTTTTAATGTTTACTTTGCAAGACTTTTACATGAATTATTGGTGTTGGTGTACTTTTTGTGGATGTCAACGCCATTCTAGCGCAGTGATGCTTTGTTACAAGCGGCCATTCAAAAATGCATAGCTGCAAAACGGTGGGGGGTAAATGTGAAATGTTATGGAATATATTACGAGGGGTGTTTACAGTACTATTACTTAACATCACTGGGGTATATACGGCTGTATTTAACTTTCCAAGCTCAAAGGTCTATTTTTTCAGCACATGAATTAGTCAGATGTTTCTCAGTACTGAAGATATAAGCAATTTTTAACTGATGAAAGCAGAATGGATTGATAATTTGTGAGAACTTGTGCACATGCAGTTTATGGCCATGTTAATTGTGGTACATAAATAATGGTATCACAATTCATTTCGAATCACGCAGTGCACATGTTCTGAATTCTCCCCACATGTTCTTACAGGGATATACGTTGAGTTTTCTGTAATTTTGGACATGGGTTCAGCCCAGTGTTATTCTGCGATATACAGGGTAGGGAGCATCCAATTTTTTTTAGGAAACGGTGTTATAAATGTAATTTTTGAATGGCTCCGCTACGTATAGCAGATAAGTGTGTACTTTGTTTGCTCTGTGTATTCCGTCTGCCCTGAGGTTGTGTACAGTTAGTGCATTGATAGCAAAAATAAAATATAAAATATATTTCAGGTTATTTAGTTTTCACACCTGTTCCCTTAATATAGCTGGTTCCACAATTGATTTACACAATCATAAATTATGTTAATTGATGGACAAATAATAATTTGTTAAATTTTGTTATAATTAATAAAAAGTGAGCACTTAATAAGCCCATCGTAAAACTTACTGTAATTGTTTGATCTCATAGTTTGTGAAAATGTGAAAAGCCATCTCATGCTTAGAGGCAGAGCCATATTTTACATCTATGGTCACAGTTTAAGAAAAAAAACTAATACAGTGTACTGAGAACATATTTTCGCAGTTTTTGCACTGAATCTATGCGTGGGTGTTTGGTTCACTCCCTTCTACTCAACAGTCCGTAAAACTTCTCTTGTGGCACACAAGTTATTTTCACTTAGACGTGACATAAACATTTTATGATGCCATAAAACATCTTGCTGCTAGTCTCTCAGGACTCTAGCACTTGGTTTACTGACTAATAAAACACGGACCTTGCTGTGATTGGATAAACAAATGCAGTGCATTTTTTCAAGCTGATGAAATCAAGCAGACAGCATTAAAACATTGCAAAGCATCTTTTGTGGTAAAGACAAGCGTTCGTTTCTCCAGTTGTTGATTGTGAAATCAGGCTACAAATCGTGGTTTGATTATTTTATTAATATGCTTGATTGCATAATAAAGCAGCAAAAATTCTCGCGCTAGAAGTAACCAAATGTTTTGGAAAAGTTCCCAGCAGATATTAAGATCGCAATCAGTTTTTTTGCTCAGAAAATCCTGATTGTAGCCTGTCTTTTGAAAGGTAGGGCTGATTCTAGAAAGGTCATATATAACTAGTTCGAGTGCAAGTTGTGGATCCAAAACTAGCTCTGCCAGGACTAGCAGAAATATCCATCCTCCAGATGGCGCTATACACACACAGATATGCAGAAGACGGTATTCTGAAGAATTTGTAAATGAAATTTGTTATGATGTAAATTTGAAATGTTTTTATGACAGTTAATACAGGTTACATAAAATGTCCCCAAAAGATCGACAGTCCTCGGAAATAGGAACAAAGGGAGGAAGGGAGGGAGGGAAACAGGAATGAAGGGTCGGAGGGAAACAGGAATGAAGGGAGGGAGGGAAACAGGAATGAAGGGAGGGAGGGAAACAGGAATGAAGGGAGGGAGGGAAACAGGAGTGAAGGGAGGGAGGGAAACAGGAATGAAGGGAGGGAGGGAAACAGGAATGAAGGGAGGGAGGGAAACAGGAATGAAGGGAGGGAG
>CM034542.1:20373773-20623239 GCA_020002185.1 Paraescarpia echinospica
TCTGAAATGCTAGGAGCAAAAAAATCGAATTGAAGAAATAGTTTTAATACAAAAGGTGAGAAATGAAGCGGACGAAAGCCGGACATTTCTTCCGAGAAGTCAGCCTTTCTGTCACCTGAGTGCATGCCCAGCCAGAAGAAATATTGTCCCTTGATCTTCAGATATAAACTATGGCAGAAAATGCGAACATCTCCACATGAATGCACATGTACGATCTTAGAAAGCTGGAAATAGGATCATGATTGTATTCTTCAAACACCACTAGTATGTGTTCACGGTGGCTAGATTCCTCATCTCTTGCGGCTACATCAGTAGTCTCTAAGTTTACAACCACATTGGAGGTTTGCTAGCAATCATCATGTGTATTACATTCTTAGGAAAAATAATATTTTATTTATGTAGTGCCATGTCTCGTTCAAAGGCACTTAAAATATAACATCATTAAAACGTAATCGCTATAATACAATAATTATTTTACATATGAAAAATGTATAATATAATAAATAACATATATATATAATAATATGAAATCTTTCTCTAGTTTTGGTGAAATCGTCAAGCAGTTGTATCATTTTTTAATTCCCTGTTAGGAATTAATTATAAAGTGATTTTGCCAGGGCTCTTTTCTCACCCACCAACCGTGCCCTATGTACGAGGTACAGTCTCCCCCCCCCATAAGGGGCAGCACCCTACTCCCACACCCTGTCTTCCCGTCCATTCTTCCTCACCCCGTTTGTTTTTTGCATAGTGCACTGTGTCATTAGTTGATTGCTGTCAGATTCTATAAGCCCCTTTGGAGATCATATCACACTGTGGTGGACACGGAACACAGGTAGAGGTTGGATGGATCAACTGAGAAATGAGTGACGACAGCGGTCAAGAAACAGCGGGCCCGGACATAAATGAGTCATTACTGCCCGAGGTCATTACTGAGAAGTCGGCGGTACTTATCCGCATCCATCTGAGTAATGGAGTCCACTCCCACTAATCCTGCCTTCATTTAATTGCATGCAAGCACCAATAAGCCGGCGGAGCTGAAAGTAATCTTTGACTCGATGCTCTCAGATCTCTGATTTGAGTGGCTTTGGTCAAAAGTCATGGGATTGTGGTTGAGTAATCATGCATGGCATTATGGTTAGGATCATGTGACTGGTTCAGGATTATTGTGTTGTAATTAGGATCATGTGATAATGGTTCGGGATTTATGGTGTTGTGGTTAGAATCTTGTGATTGCGGTTCAAGATTATTGCCTTGTTGTTGAGGATCATGTGATTGTGGTTAGTTTCATGTGTTGTGTTTGAGAATCATGTGATCCTGGTTGAGGATCATGTGATTGTGGTTGAGGATTTATGGTGTTTTGGTTGAAGATCATGCTGTTGTGGTTAGGATCATGTGCTTGTGGACCAAAATCATGTGATCATGGTTTCTGATCATGCGATTGTGGATCAGGATGATGTGGTCATGGTTGAGATATATTTATTTATTTATCAAGGTCATGCCGCGATGACTGGGGTCACATTGGTCATGCATCACTTAATTTTGAACTTTTTATTCTCATTTCTGATGTCCCTGTATTATTTGAATTTTACTGTACATGATTGTGGCATTTTATATCATTATTAGTTTGGATGAATTTCGGAAAAAACTTAACAACAGTGAACGACTCTAGTGGGCCCGCTAGATTGCACACATAAACTTTCAGCCCCATACATGCAAAACTGATAGAGATAAGTGCCATTTTAAAATTGTGACCCCCAAGATCCCACCCCCAAAGAATTTCGAAAAAATCTAAATCAACAAACCACCCCAATGAACCCGCTAGATGACATAAAAAATGTCAGCCCGTACATGCCAAACTAACGGAGATATGGGTCCACAGACAGACAGAGAACCATATTGTAAATAGTGTAGATACTACTATATATTAGTAATTAAAACAAATAAATAATGCTTTCTCCTCTCCCTACAGCTGCCACGGGAGCTGCCAACTCGATTGGGCAGGAGGTGAAGCGAGCGTTGAGCAACAACAATGCCTCCCCCAAGTTACAGCGACCTCCGAACATGTGCGTGGATGGTGAATCGAGCGACACTCAAAGCATGGAGGACAGCTACTCCCCGAGACGCCAACTACAGAAAGACCTGGAGGGGGCGGCGTACCCGAAAGACTCCGACCGACAGAAATTACTCGACCTCATTCGGCCAAAAATGCCAGATTCCGAATTTGCAAATGGCCGCAATGCAACCAGCGCTCGGCTGCAGGTCAGGGTCGAAGTGAAGCAGGTCTCGTCCAATCGGTACTGCGATTCAGATTCGAGCTCCGATTCGGAAACGACCAATCCGAGTACACCGCCGTTTTCGCGAGCGAATGACTCATTTTTGACTAGCGAATCCGTGCGAAGTTCGTTTCGCAGCACGGTCTCGGCTATCTCGAGCGAAGGCCCAAATACGGTTGTCACCGAGGGTATATCTGACCTTGACATTCCCACATGTAGTAGCGCGAGTGTGTCACCAACTGTCTTTCGCAAGGATGTTACGGTGCCGAATTACCACAAGGACATGCAAAATGAAAGACAATACAACTCTGACAAGTCGCGGTCAAATCCATCGTCTTCGTTCACTGATGGAAGTGGATTACTTGGCATTTCGCCAACGCAGGCGAGAAGTGAAATCAACGATGAAAAGCAGCCAAAGCAAGTGGCGAGAAGGTCACTAACGAAGCAGGACTCATTGGTTGACTCGAGTGACTCGGAAGGGGATTTCACGACCGAACAAATCACACGTATGAAGTTCAGGCGGATCTCTGTGTCAAAGACAGAGGCTGTCAAGACGTCGTCCCCAAAGGACCAGAATTCCCGGGAAGTGGCGCCATCTACCAGTAAGTAATTAGATTAATTCGGTGTTTGTTGAACACTTGTCGGTGTTGTTACTATCGTTGTGATAGTTTTGCTGATATAATCCTGGTAGCCCTGACGTATATATATGTAGTTATTACATTTCTTTTTATGTACATAGTTGAACATCGCTTTATCGTTACCTTGATAATACAGCCACCTCGCAATTAAGGTAAACATAGCACAATTGCAAATTATTTCCGTAACAATATACATTATATAAATATATATATATGGTCGATTCCCACGAAATGTTGACAAACAGGTTCCAGGGCTATAAATCATTTAATATACTAGTTGGAAGGCTGGAATGATGCTGTACGCATGCGTATTCGTTGGGGCATTCTGGGGAACCCTACTTTTGTGTATGTACCATGGAATCTCTGAGTACTTCCCCAAAAAATGGGTAATTTCTGCTCTATTTTTTGTGAAATATATGCCATCAGTACTTTAAAACGCATTGTATTATTCAAACAACATCATATGCAAGGTGTACAGTTAATGTTTGGCTATGAAGGTCGATGATGATCAAAAAATTAAAACTGCAGGTCAAACGTTGATTTCTCCTGATTATTTTCATGTTGGGGAAATTTTCTGAAACCGTCCATCTGCAGTCATTTATATAGGAAAATGCAGTACAACAGTTAATGAAATAACACAGATTTCACACTCAACTTAATGCCACAGCTGGATACATAGGTCCTGTGCTGTTTTAAACCAAAAGTGTTGACTTATAAATTGTGTTGAGCGATGAAACCGATTTGGGGAAGTTTTTCATGAAACAATACGTCGCAAGTTTGAATACGCATTGTAAGCAGAGATTTGTAGATTAGTAAGAAATATTAATTGGTCATAAATAACAAATAACAAGGTAACTATATTACAACATTGTCATTTGTAGATACATTTTCTTTCAATTTATTTTGCTTTGACGGGTTTTTGCAACCGTACATCTCCCGAAACCGTACGTCGGCTCTAACTGCCAGTTGGTTCATCAGCCCAATCACCCCATTTATCGTTACTTTCGGGAACCAGATGACGCCAAGCGAAAAAAGAAGTTCGGTACTGAACATGGCAAGCCCAGTATGTTGAACACAAGGGCAGAGTCTTCAAGAAGGTGAAACTGACCCAAGTTGTACAAAGTACAAGAGACTTCACAGACCAACTCATATCCGGCAAGGCCGAGTTCCGTGAGCACTGTCACCGGGTGACTACCCAATATCACCAGATCCGCATCTTGATGCAGTCCCTGTCGGAAAAGACGGAGGCAACAGTCCAGATGGACTATGCTGAAAATTGGGTGTGCAGATACCAGGACAAAATAATGGCAGTGTACTATGACAAGTCCCAGGTGACCATACACCCAATGGTGGTACACTTCAAGCAGGACGGCAAGCTTTGTGCCAAGTGGGGATTACAAGTGTCACTGCTCACACTGTGTCGACAACTTTTGCTTTCATCAAAGCACTGATGAAGGAAGTCAATGAAATCCTTCCGGAACTGTCGACTATGCACTTCATCACAGACTCATCAACTTCGCAGTACCGGAACCGCACAAGTAGCAAAATTTCCATCAATGTTTGGTCTTAGAGCTTCGTGGACCTGGCTGGAGGCTGGCCACGGGAAAGGCCCCTGTGACGGAGTTGGTGGTGGCATGAAAAGGAAAACTGACAACCTTGTGAAGGCTGGAAGAGTAATCACCACGAACTAAGAGTTCTGCCACGCAAATTCGTGCTAGTGACACGACCATGACCCTCCTGGAGATAACCTTCAAAGTCATCCAGGATTGCAACGATGAGATCGAAACATGGAATGTTCCAGAAGTCCGTGGCATAATGTCTACCCATACTGTTGTGGTCCTGGGCCCAGTCGTGTAGATCCGCAGTACTTCCTGCTTCAAGGATTGCTGCTACATGAAGGGCGGAGTGTTCCATCTGACATGTTCTGGTTGGGAGAGCACGCAACTGGCGCTGGAGAGGTGGTGGAGGAGAGGGGAGACACAAGTGGTGGTGGAAAGGGTAGAGAGACAGGTGGTGGAGGAGAGGGGAGACACAAGTGGTGGTGGAAAGGGTAGAGAGACAGGTGGTGGAGGAGAGGGGAGACACAAATGGTGGTGGAAAGGGTAGAGAGACAGGTGGTGGAGGAGAGGGGAGACACAAGTGGTGGTGGAAAGGGTAGAGAGACAGGTGGTGGAGGAGAGGGGAGACACAAGTGGTGGTGGAAAGGGTAGAGAGACAGGTGGTGGAGGAGAGGGGAGACACAAGTGGTGGTGAAAAGAGTCGAGAGACAGGTGGTGAGGGAGAGGGGAGACACAAGTGGTGGTGAAAAGAGTCGAGAGACAGGTGGTGGAGGAGAGGGGAGACACAAGTGGTGGTGAAAAGGGTAGATAGACAGGTGGTGGAGGAGAGGGGAGACACAAGTGGTGGTGGAAAGGGTAAAGAGACAGGTAGTGGAGGAGAGGTAGACACAAGTGGTGGTGGAAAGGGTCGAGAGACAGGTGGTGGAGGAGAGGGGTGACAGACATGTGGTGGTGGAAAGGGTCGAGAGACAGGTGGTGGAGGAGAGGGGAGACACAAGTGGTGGTGGAAAGAGTCGAGAGACAGGTGGTGAGGGAGAGGGGAGACACAAGTTGTGGTGGAAAGGGTCGAGACACAGGTGGTGGAGGAGAGGGGAGACACAAGTGGTGGTGGAAAGGGTTGAGAGACAGGTGGTGGAGGAGAGGGGAGACACAAGTGGTGATGGAAAGGGTAGAGAGACAGGTGGTGGAGGAGAGGGGAGACACAAGTGGTGGTGGAAAGGGTAGAGAGACAGGTGGTGGAGGAGAGGGGTGACAAGACATGTGGTGGTGGAAAGGGTCGAGAGACAGGTGGTGGAGGAGAGGGGAGACACAAGTGGTGGTGGAAAGAGTAGAGAGACAGGTGATGAGGGAGAGGGACGACATAGAGATGGTTCAAGAGAAGGATGAGAGAGCGGTGGTGCTTTTGGAACATTCAGTTCAAGTTTCATTAATTGTTCTTAAAATTACCTTTCGACAAATTACAAAATGGTCGGTTAGACTTTAAATAAATAACGTTATGAAAACATTGTATTCATGTTCTATGTTCAGTATATTAATACAAATGATCAGAATGATTGAGAAACATATATTGAACACTCACAGGAATAGTGGTCAAATAATAAAAAATACTCTATTCTACTGAAACCGTACATATGCATGAAACCGTACGTCTCCGATAGTTTCTTAGCCCACACCTCAATATTTTTGCAAAGTCTATGAAGTAACATCAGCGCTTGGTATCTGTAACTTTTGTACAACCAATTTAAATACTTACATCACGACCTTTTGACAGTTAATACACAATACACATTGTAAGAGGAGGTACATGAAACCGTATGCCTCCGGCGTTTCCTTAATTAGAATAATAAGAATAGGACAGAATCACCTACATATCACTAACATGTTCAATTTAGACTTGGATATATACCAAAACGTTCTTAAAACAAGTTACAGTTGTCCAGTGGTCTCGCCAGTAATTTACTCCATTGTACTGAAAAGTATATTATATGAAATCGTACATCTGCAAATTCTAAACTGTCTACAAATTGATAGTTATAAATCAGTGTCAATAAGGTATACCCTGCTGAAAAGCTCAATGTGTATACCTTGCCATGAATGTATTTTAAAGATAAAACATGAATTGTGTAACAGAAAGTCACCTTTATAAAATATCAAGTCTGAGAGTGAAAAATACTTCAAAACTCTCCCTTAAAATGAAAAAAGAAGTCCGAAACATATTTCTTACTGAATTTCAACCACAAATGTGTTTTACATACATTAAAAATGAAATTTCACAGGTAAATGTGAGATGAAATAGTTGTACCAGTTTCCAAGTAGAGGGACTTGTGTGCAGATGTATGCTTTCAAAACTTAAACACTTGCTATTTCTATTAGCTGTAAAATGCTAAATATGAGGATTTAACTTACCCAATTTTATTCTCTGTTTACCACAATATGTTCTTTTCGTACGACAGAAAACATGACTTTATACGCATATGTTTATTTTTGCCCCCCTAGGAACACCATTTGTTAACGTTTCATGGGAATCGACCATATGTATGTTAACAACATCCTGTGGTGTCATCCTGCTCATTGAACACTCAACAACCTGTGTTATTGACCCTGGGGAAATCTCTCCTTGTTAGCTTGTTTCATGTCTACACCATCATGTGACAACGTGAACTGTGATGTAATTACACGGCTGACTTAGTGGTGCTACTGCGAAGTGCTGCTGACATCTGTTGCAAACAGTTCTTCGGCAGGACACAACCGGTAACACTTGCAGTAATTAATATCTTGTTACATGAGGCGATATCATCGTCATGACTGCGGCAAACGACAGCAGTGTGCCACCAGTTTGTATTCACTGAGCATCAGGGGTTTAGCCAGAGACCTGTCTGCCTGTCTTCAAGACTGGGTGAAATTTAGACGGGGCCAGCTGGCCACTAGATTAACTAATAGTTCCAAGTCAAGGTTACCACATAATGACTATCATTGGCACACCTGGTAGTGAAACAAATCAAATGGATCAGTATTAAATAAATAAATAAATAACTCAAATAACAAAAAACTAAACTAAACTGGCCAATAATGGCTGTGATTGATGTGAAAGGCCTCCATGCAAGCCGTTCACGTGCTAAAAGGCACACTTGATTAATTCAAGACAGCCCAAAAATTATTTCTGGGTCTCCTGAGTATGGTCAACAGAAGAGGGAAATGGACAGTGAAGAGGAAGACCAAAGTTAAGACAGGGTCAACAGAGATCTAGAAAGGCCAGTGATAACTAGCCAAGAGAGGGTGACAATGACAGAGGACCACGATCGGTGGAGACAACTGATTGAGAGGACTGAATAGATCAAGAGATGTAACCGCCACCCTGCAACGGAGCAAAGGGGAAGAAGAATTAAAAAACCATACACCAGCTTACACCCACCCATGGAGCGACAAGCCAAGGGTGGTAATTATTACAGTTACAGTATGTTGATCTTTTAAAACTCTTTCTCAATGTCACCGTCCGGGGCAGAGTGGTTCACCACTCGATTATGCATGTACGATAACGGGAGGAGGAAGGCCCTCTAGACAGGCATAGCATATCAAAAAGACATAAGTAAATAATTTAAATAACTGTTCTGTTTTCTTAAAAATACAACGCCTGTTGCTAGATCAAAGCATCCTCGCACGCCAGGGGTTGCTGCTGCTGATTACGTAAGTGCCAGCCAGCGTTACCCCCTGGCTGATCGCTTTGCGAAACTCTGAATTTAAGCTTAGCCTATGAAATCGCTCACTTGATCAGTGGATGGCAGCAGGTCAGGTGGTCATAATAAAACTAATTTCAACCAACCGTGGCTCGTGTTACATGCAGTGTTTAGGAAGTAGAAGCAATTATTTGAATACACAATACCGCTCAGTTGCTCGTGCTAATGGGCGAACGGGTCATTATATATTAGGATTCCCAGAAGTTGTTTATCCGTCTTCAAATTGGGGCGGGTATTTGCGCTGTTCTCACAGGTGATGCAGTCGCGACTGGTGAAGTCAATTACTAGTTTGACTCTGCTAACTTCCGCATTTCATGTAGGAGATCTGCCAGGGCTATTTTGCATGGCAAATAACCCTGGCTTGCGAGGATGGATCAAAGGGCAATGGTCAGAGTTAGCAAATGAGCCTCGATGCCTTGGAGGAGATGCATTTACTATGCCTCCAAGTTAGCATATTAGTACAGGCCTGTGTAGAGAAATGTATTATGCATGAAACTGTTACATAAGTGTTGGCGATAGCAACTAAAGAAACAGTTGTCATGTAAAGTATCAGAATAAACTAATACTGGGTTGAAAATAAATCTTTGTTGTGATACTAAAAGAAAATGTACAGTTTACCAGCTTGTTTGTTCATCCTTAACAACTTTTCAATGTTTTCCATTATAAATATAAATTATGGGACAACCGTATTAAAGCTCTACCTTTCAGAGTCTCTTCATTTGATGTTTGACAGCTTCCGGGACATATAATTAACGTCCACAAAGAAATTTGTGCAAATCTCAAATAAATTGAATGTTTTTTTTTTTAGATTCATCAGCCATATTTGGTAACAGTTTATCAAACAACCTGCACTCTTCATTAGATACAGAAGGTGATGCTGCTAGTAAAATAGGCACCCAATACATCATGTATCACTATCACTACCAGATACTACAGCCATGGCCAGCAACTTAATTGCTAGCCGTGTGTTGATGAAGCTGAGTGATGTATTCAATGGGCTTGGCGCCCCCCACAATATTAGACTGTGTTGATGTGTTGTCTGTGTGCTAGAATATAACAGCAGACTGAGATGTGATTATTTGTCTGTGCAGCAACTAGGCAGTACGCAATGGTCTGTAATGAACGACCCCCACGCAGCCAGACTGAATCCAGGGAAACAATGATTGATTGACCATGCTGAAATGACTTACCGAGTCGAAAGTAATGACTATGAATGACTGTTGATCAAACATGACCAAATTATCCCTCAACGTGATGTTTAGTGCAGATGTAACGAACACCAATGTCGACTGGACGTTGTGAAATCACCTCAAAAGTGGCGTGATTATTGGCATGCAAGCATGCGTGCGTGTATCTGTTTGCCATAACGGGAGCACGTAAAGGTTACACGTCAAAAGGGAATGCGTGGGTCGGACACTTAAGTAACTATCCATGTGCAGAAAGCAGCAAACTCTGCTTGGAAATGTCTCAAGAGAAACCGCGGTCAAGCTAACTACTTGCTGTCTGTCCTGGACCCATGCATGCAGAATAAATGCTTGATTCGGCTGTTAGACATTGACCAGACCCACTTAAAGTCATAGGCTCACAGCATGTTGGCATTTCTAGCTCCCAGCTATACATGCAGAGAGTTAAAGACACCCACCCACTGCGATATCTAGGGGAAAACATGCATTTTTTCATGTCATCATGTACTGTGTTTAACTCAATTTCTCTACTGATTTGTATAGTTTCTGCGTGTACAGTTTTGTTGTGTTAATAACATAATATTGGTTTCTTACTAAATTATGTATAATTTGCATTTCACACAAGTTAGTTATGACATCAAAATTTAATCAAATGTTATAGTTATAATTCATTTTGCGTCGTCAAAAATGAAGTTGCAGAATTCTAACAGCTATCAAATATTTAAATGAAGAATTTCTTTATTGTAAAGCTTCATTATTCTGTTGTAATGGCATCTGTTGTGCAGTTGTTTCTCTAAATTAACATCTGCCTTTGAAAATATACTATAAAGGTTTAAAGATAATTATTCGCAAGTTTAATGTTCTAATTTATTTCAGTATAAAATGTCTAATTTTAAAAATTCTTTGTCAGTTTTAATTTTTACCTGTCACATGTTGTGGTAGATTTAACCTAACTTATATCCACTATCCATTGTAAAAAAAATTATTTAGGTTTGGTGTAATCATGGGGCAAACTATTAAATAATCTTTGACTGCATCCAGTGAAAATTGGAGGAAAATTGAAAAATTATCAATATAACAATATCAATATAACAATACTTTCAATAATTTTAAGAAACAGGTACACTCTGTTGTTAAGCAGACTGCTCATGTTATCAGTACTTGAACTATTCACATACTACAAATTTGGAACATTAAATACATTTTTCTTACAAATAATAATGCAACTATGAAATTTAAACTCATTTCAATGTTCCAAATGTTGTCAATGAAGCGAGAATCAATTCCATAGAATTATAAAGAAAATCGTATTTAATTGTACATATTATACTTCTATAACAAGTCATTATTAATTGTACATATATACCATTAATCGTAACATATGTTTTTGTGTTGTTCTGTTTAATTTCAATTCTTTCCGTTGTACACTGTGTTGTGTGTTCCCGTAGAGCCCCCCGACTCTCCTCCCCAACCCGAGGTGATTATCACAGACCATGACCCCTCTCCAGCCTTGGAGCTCACCGATCCAGAGCCCGCCCCTACTCCAGAGCTAAGCCACCCTCCGGATACAGTCACCCCATGTGTGGAGGTAGAGCCACAGACTCCAAGTGTGGAACCCCGTGAACTAGAGCCAGAGCCAGAGCTCTCCACCAACAAGACAGAAGAAGGTGCAGAATCCTTATCCGGGCAACAGGGTGGGGAGACTGGTGGGATGCATAAAGGGGGTGATGGAGATATGTCACCCCCTAACCCCAGCTTCCTCCAACACTGTGGTGGTGGCATAGCTAGTGGATCTATCCTGGAGACTTCACTCACCAACTTTACCCCCACAGGTGTCCCTGGGGGCGGTAATGCTACAGGCAGTAAGGCTCCACGTGGTGAAGGGTTAGTGACATGTAAAGAACCCCTAATTGCTTGTCAGGCTGACACTAACCCCGCACTACAAACTAACAACGAGAAAGACAGTGATCGCGTGCTTTCTCCTACCGCCAACTCCCCACTGTCCGCTAATGTTTCTTCGGTTCATGCAAAGCATTCTGGGAGCTGTGAGGTTAGAGGTGAAGGTGAAGCATCGGCACTGATTGTAAGCAGTGAGCACAAAAATGCAGAATCGTGCGAGAGCGCCAGTTGTGTCGATTCGACACGGGAACGGGTGGATGCCTTACTGGCAAGACTGGGCAAGAAAATGGGGTACAATGAGGGGAACGGGGTTGACGGAAAGGCTAATGAGGTATTTGACGATGACACGAGCAGTGACTCGAGTTTTGATGACATAGCCGCATCCAACGCAGATTTTAACGACCTTGAATGGGACTCAGTGATGGCTCCCAGGCAAGGCCAAATCAGCGAACTTGAGGCAACCAACACGAATGTGGTGCTTATGAGGGAACTGCGGACCACCGGACCAATCCAGCTAGGGCTGCATGAGTTTGATCATGACACTGACGTAAACTTGTGTCGTTCTGCTTATAAATTGGCTGACACACACAGTGACATGCTTGATGACGATGACGATGATGGTTATGAAGACGGCCAGCAAGCGGCGTCATATTATGTGTGTGTTAATGACGACGACTTGGCCGCGGGAGGATATGGCAGCAGTCATCTCGATCCAAATTTGCTCAACGTAAACCAGGATTCGTATTCCGATCGTCTGAGCATCATATCAGAGCGTTCAGAGCCACAGGAGTGTAACACTGATGATGGGGATTCGGAGTCAGACGAATGGGTAGATGTCTCTAGTTCGTCACTCAACACAACTGTGATCATGCGGTCAACACAGGAGGATGAACCATCTGAAGAACTTGACAAATCCATTCCTGGTGCAAGTTCTTTGGTTACCAGAGACAGTAAGACTACGCCAGCAAAACCGGAGAAGACTGATACCATTAACTCATTGTTTGATGAGGCTGGTATCGCTGATCTATCAAAGATCGCAGAGAGAAACAAAGATGCGCGAGTTCTCCCTGGGGAAGGCAACTTTCAAGTAAAGAAAGACAAGACACATGATAAGCCAGAACAGTTGTTTGATGAAACAGGAACGACAGATTCAGGAAACAGAAACCAGCATTTAGGTAGCATCAAACCGTCACAAGTTGCGGAAGACAAAGTAAAAAATCAATCGGATGAAGTACGTATAAAAGAGACAGTACAAATGAATGTTTCAAGTGAGGCAACAGCTGTGGTTTCAGAAGCTAATACCAGTAGAGATGCAAGGCAAAATCAACAGGGGAAAGTTTCCCAAGAGAGGGATGAAAGGAAACGGCCATTCCCTCTTGTGAAGCAGGATACATTGAGTAGACTGGCAATGGAGGCTGAGAGTAATGATACTGATGATATGCTAGACCTCTCTCTCATGGTCGAGAACAATGCTGCCTATGTCGGTGATGACGAAATTCCAGTGCCTGAGAAGTCAGCCATACAGAGAGAAGACACGGTCGACTCTACCAAACAGACGGTTGATGCTAGAAAGAAGACACAAATTACAGCAACGAATGACAAGACAGTGAATAAGATAGCACCAGCTGAAGTAGTGGTCAAAAAGGAAGATACTAAAGTAAAGTCACCGCCAGTGTTGGTCACCAAGGAAGATGCTAAGGTAAAGTCACCTGGTGTAGAAACTCTCGCAGAGGTTCAGCCACAGAAGGCAGAACGACCAGAGCCGGTTTCGACACAGATGCCAGATGCGACACGCCCAAAGAGTGGCGAGACATCGGAGTCAAGCAGAAGTCACTCACTGCTTTTGCGAAGAGACACCATCACAACCATGGCACTGGAAGCCATAGTAGACGGCACTGGTGATGGTGATGATGACCTAGCCAGTGTCTTTCTGCAGAACAAACAATATGTTACAGACACTGAGGTTGCCAACATCATGAGTGAAGCGATGGTTGACACAAAGGACCCGGGCGTGGCAAAAACCACTGAAAAACCTCATCCGCCTAAAGAAACCACACGGGTGACAACATCAACACCCAGGAAAGTGCAGAAATCTGACAGAGCGTCAAGAACAAAGCAGATGTCTGACTCGAAGCCGAACACCAGAACGCCATCAAAAGGAGGCAGAGATGAAGCCGTAGATTCGTCCCATGCTCTGACAATGTCCCAGCTCATGAAAGTCTTCAACCAGCCGCAAAAGTTCATGGTGCCCAAGGTGGCTGAAGCTTATTGCCAGAAGGAAGCTGATCATTGCAGAGATGAGGAGACAGATGGACAAACAGTATCTCATCAGGAAGAGTTTCAGGCACAGGCATTGCAAGAAAGTCAGCAGTCATTGGTGGACCACAGCAGTCACATGGAACCAGAACCAGGAACTGTTACTGCTTCTGTGAAGTTAGTGGAAGAATCTGGACATGTGAAGCAAGAGAGAAGAGTTGCTTCTGTGATATCAGCTGAAGCATGTGGACATGTGGAGAAAGAAAATACAGTTGCTTCTGTGGTGTCAGCTCAAGAATCTGGACATGTGAAGCAAGAGAGAACAGTTGCTTCTGCGATGTCATTAGAAGAATCTCGACATGTGATGCAAGAAAGGACAGTTGCTTCTGTGGGAGAATCTGAACATGTGAAGAAAGAGAGGTCAGTTGCTTCTGTGATGTTAGTGGAAGAATCTGAACATATGAAGCAAGAGAGGACATCCTCAGAGTCTCGGGTGAAGGCCAAACATAACAATCAAGATTCAAGACAGCCGCATGTTGAACTTCATGAGAACAGCTTCGTCGATGTAAAGTATGTGGACCCAAAAGCTGATGACAGAGAATTGGATTTACATGTTAGCTTTCATGAACTTGAGGCTGAATCAAGCACTGATGGTACAGTGAAGGACATTGGCAAGTATGCTGATGACTCTGTGTCCAGTGAAGAGGAAGCAAGCTCTAATCTAGAAACAGAACTAAAGAGCAGATTTGGTGTGTTGGATGAGGAATCTGTCACTGATGATGTCACATCAAGTGACAATCATGTGAAGGTCTTGCTCCGTGTGCCAAGTATCATCGTGACATTAGCTGATGGTACAGCAACTGAGGATTTGGTCGAGGAAGTCACTCCTGCGGAAAGTGTCTTGGATGCATCTGATGTTGCCAAAGAGACTGAGCCTAGTGTAGTACAACATTCAGGCTACACAGACGCCAGCTTTGTGAGTGTTTTGCAGGGGATAATGCTCAATGACGACAAAGACTCTGGCAGGGATGTTGAAGAAGCAGCACATGCTGAATACCATGATGTTGCTGTGGTGGAAAAGGTTGAAGAAACGCTGCAAGGAGATGCTGGAAATGATAAAGATAATGATAATGATGCTGCAATGGGAAATGAAGAAGGAGCTCAAGAGGAGGATATCAAGGAAGAAGCATGCAATGTTGCTGTTATGAAAGAAGTTGAAGAAACCGTGAGGGTAAATAGTGATGTTGAAAAGAAGAATGTTACTACGAATGGCTCAGAAACAGAGACAGTGAATGTCACCAAAATTGAAGAATATGATGAAGAAACTACAGTTGACAACACAGATACAGAACAGTGGAATTACACAGCATCGTTTGAAGTTACCGAGAACATTGTTTCTGCAGATGGACAGCTCAAACACTCTCCACTGATACTCGCTGATGAGAAAGAATCCACGAGAGATTCTGAAGAAGCAGGGACAACTGAGAATGAGAAAGATGACATTGCTGAGAGAATAACGAAGATTGCTGAGGATAAAAACCAGAATGTTGCTGAGGTGGAAAAGGTTAACGAATCGGTGGAAGAAACTAGCGTCATACAATTGTCGGTTACCACAGATGCCAGCTTCATGAGTGTGTTGCAGGAAATAGTGCACACCGGTGATATATCTGGTGGTGAAACTGAAGCAACTGATGAAAGACATATTCAGACTGAAAATCTTAATGTTGTGAAAGAAGTCGAAGAGACTATGGAGAAAACAGAAAACAAGAACGACACCTTGAGTGATGCAAAAATAGAGGCAGTGAATGTTACTGTTATAGGAAATGATAACAAACCTCTGGTTGATAACCGTGACAAGGAAGAACAGAACGACTCAACAGACAAAGTAGCAGAGGACATCGATTCAGCAGACACACAGGTCAAACAAACCTCATTAACCTCGCCTGACATCGCCGTTGTCGACGCCTCTAAACGCCAGAGTAATCTGGAAATTTTCCTAAACAGGGGGCACCCACCTGACCCCAGCGACCCGCCCCCAGTGGAGGGGGTTAACCCGACCGTCGGTGGTCAGCCCACTCTGCTTTCTCTGGCCAATCAGCTTACTGCGATCTTGGTGAAGGGCATCGATCCCGAGTCGGACTTGACTCCTGCTTCCCTGCATGTAACACCCCCTCCCACAGATTCACCCCCTGCCCAGTCTTCCCCATTGGCCATCGAAATCCCAACAGGTAATCACCGTTTTTTCATTGCATCCAACACCCTGTTTTTGTTTTTCGTTTTTGTTTGCTTGCTACAGGGAGTAGTAGCTTTACGGGGCGTAGAGTGCTGGGTTGTTGAGTTTGCTCTGTAAATTAACGGCCGTGTCTGTAAATTTAGTTTTTAATTTGCTGTGTTTTAGCTGAATGAATTGTAAAATGTTTGTAAATTTTTTATTTCAGAAGTTGGTAGTTTAATACTACATTAATTTCCCTTTAAAATATATGACATAGAAATATCTTTAACCCAAAGAGAATGTTAAATGACTGCTAATTTGGTCAAGACAGAACTAATGCAGTAGTGAATCTGATGTTTTTTTTCAATGGCTAGTAATCATTGATCAGTAATTCTGTCATTTAATCAGTTGCCTTTTATGCAGATCAAAACTCAACCAAGAATGGATTCCTTGATAGCTGTATATTGTACATTTCATTTTATTAACAAGTCTAATTAACATGATAATCATTCAGTTTGTTTATATTTAGTGTTTTCAGTATAATCAGTAGTGGAATGACTCATCTTTCAGAGGAGACAAGACATAATGGGCGCCTTTCCTCATCGTTAAAAAGCACCACCCAAGAATCTGAAAACCACAATCGCACGGGATGCGATGCTGAAGTGGATATAGTAGTGATACCTGGTGGCAATGACACACGACCAAGATCGCCCTCGTCCATTCCATCACCAGCGATGATGCATTCAAAGAGGGCGGTGGGTAGTTTACGGTCATCTTCTAAAAGGGATGCAGTGTGTTCCTATACCTTGAATTAGCCGGCGTAGTAATTTATAATAGGAAGTCTGCTATATTGAACATTGGGAAAATGGGACATCGTTGAACATCAAAAAGTGTTGCAGTTAACTCAGCCCACATTGGCAATATTGCTAGTAAGGTGTGTTTTGAAAATGGATGTTTTGTTTACCATTTGAACCTGCTCTGAGGCATATCTTCCAAATTGCAAATGATTTGTTATGGACTTACTAAATACAACTTGGTGGGTTGTTTGCCTTCAACATAGTTATTATAGTCTTAAGAGCATTATATGAATTAATAAACGACAACATTTGGAACAGCCTCCTTAAAAAGTGCCTCCTCAGTTCAATTTATTCGCTCGTCTCGTTTCAAATTAATTTTGCAAAAAAGCAAACCTACCTTATATTCACTACGGTGTGCTAACTCAGTTATGCAAATTTTTTATAAGTATTGTTGGTAAAATCATCATAAAAACAATTAGCTTATTTAATTGCTTCCCTGGAACTAATTCATGTGATTCTCAGAATTGTAAGCATCGCATGAATGTGCAATATGATTATGCAAGTGTTTCGATATTGATGTTGTTGTCTTTTCTTGTTCTCTCAAAAACCATGCTACCGACAAATTCAATAGGTTAAAGACTGAATGTTGGCCCAACAACTGGCTTTGACCAGTTACAAGATGTAACGGCCAAAGTCAGTTCTTTCGACAATCTAAACAAATATATGGGCTTTTTATTAGACTGATATTACGTGAACTATTCACACTTTACGTATTTGGACCGATTAGGTAAGAGCTTTTAATGTCAATAAGCTGTTATCATAGCTTCGGACCTGACACATTGAAAGTGCTGCACAGCTGTGTAAACAAAATGCGTAAACAAACAGTGTAAACAAACAGTCTAAATTAACAGTGTAAACAAACAGTGTAAACAAACTGTGTAAACAAACTTTTTCCTCGCAAAACACTGACATTTCCAGAAAAAACTACTTCATTAAAACACCTTTGGGTGGTCAGTATGTTATAATAGTTACAGCTTATTCTGTATAATATGAATTTTAAAAAATGAATGGAAAAAGTCCCTTTAACTGATACTTTGGTTCATGGTCTTGCAGCTAGAGGGCGTCTGTGAGCTGGATGAGGATCGCCAGAGTTCGGACAGTTACCCGGTGACCCCGCGCACAGACAGTCCATCCAGCATGTCCAGTCTCTGCAGCCGCGGTCAGCAGAGCACCAGAAGCACCAATCTACTCACACCTTTCTCTGTAAGTAGGTCACACAACCGGGTCATCTAAATAGGTCACAGAAAGCTGTGCACGGGGGGCAAGGAAATTGGCTGCATTTAAAATTAATATCCACTTTAATAGGTCAACAGAAGTACCGATTTAATTACACCTTTCTCTTTAAGTAGGTCACACAACCGGATCATCTAAGTAGGTCACAGGAAGCTATGCCGGGGTCAAAGAAACTGGCAATGTTTTTCATTAACATCCACATTAATGGGTGAACAAAGTAACAGAAATACCAATCTACTCACACCTTTGTTTTTAAATAGGTGACACAATCGGGTCATCTAAGTACCTAGGGTAGGTCACAGGAAGCTAAGCAGGGGGTCACAGAAACTTTCAAAATGAACAGAAATCCTTTCTTTCAGTCCTTTCCCATTTTTTCTCTCCATAATTACAGAACATTTTATACCATGTACGCTGGTTCATTAGCAACATTTCTATGACTGTCTAAACTTTCCTAACAGACCAGTCAATTGGCGGTAAGCAGAATTGTTCTTTATACATACACTCAGCATTCAGTTATCCCTCTTTAGACGTTTGAAACCTTTCTATGTGGAGATATATTTTTTACCTTTCTGTTATGTCGAACAATTTTATTTGTGTTTGACACCGTAGCATATGTAGACAGTTTTTCTTGATGCACGTTTTTGTACAAGTAGACATCTAGGAATGTTGAATGTACAAGTAGACATCTAGGAATGTTGAATGTACAAGTAGACATCTAGGAATGTTGAATGTACAAGTAGACATCTAGGAATGTTGAATGTACAAGTAGACATCTAGGAATGTTGAATGTCGGTCACAGTTGACCTTTTATGATTCTCTCAGAATCCGGAGCATATATGACAGGTACAGTTGTATACAGATCAATTCAATTTCGTCACCTGTCTCATTTCAGACTCATTTCATTAAAAATTAAACCTGTCTGGTATCTGCTATGAGCTATAGATAGTTTGTTTGTTGTTCTCGTCTTGTTTCCCAGTCTGCCAGGGGCAAGGCTTTGTACAGATCAGTTAGTTTGTTTTGGTGAAAAATCATCAGACAAACTGTGTAATTATAATTAACCGAGTCCAGTTAAAATGAAGTGAAAAAAGCAAAAGTGGCCTGACTGTTATTGTTACTATCATCTTTATTCGGAATCAAACATCTACAAATATATGCAGGACACAAGTACAGTGTTCCATACATGTATATTATGACGTGTTGTCTGATTATATACATGTGTATTATTATAGCTGAGTAGCGTAGAGTCGATTTACATATGATGTCATTGTGTAGATGCAGAAAGTCTGTAGGCATGTGTATTGTTCTATTAACAGTGTAGTTTGTTTCTGTCTGTCACACTCCCATTTGCTAATCTATGTGTGTTTCATAATCTGCTTCTGCATCCTCTAGTTTTTCCTTACTTTTTTACTTCCCTACGTCTTCGTACAATCCGATGATGCTGTGTACATTTCTATAACATTACTATAACATCATGTTTACAAAATGTAATAATGACTGTATGACACAGTTCACAAATGACTACACATTCGAACAATATGTTGCCAATATGTTTACATCATTTGATTCAAGCGTGATACATTTCATGCATCTTTCTATATTCTGACCACACTGAAACAGTTATATATATCTTTACATAATTTAATAATTATAAATATATTTCTATGTTATTCTATAATGCATGACACATTTTTACACACCTATGTATATTTTTACAGTGTTTTGCATAAGTTAGTAATCTTTAGTCCAATGTTCAATGCATTTAACTTTTCTCATTCCTCTAATGAATCATATATTTCACATATCTTTAAATACAATGTTTAATACATTTTACATCACTTCCCACATTTCTACAATAGATTTGACCTTTACAGTTGTTGACTATATAATTGTATGCCAATTTTCAGATTCCAGAATTTTTTGAAATGGTATTAAAGACTTTATAAAAAGGATTAGTTGATTTTCCTTTGAAGTGTGAGTTTATATAAAATTACAGTACACTTTGTAGTTGGCATTGATCTAGGACAGTATTTATTTAATTTTTCCATTTAAAATCATTCATTGTCAAAGTTGAACTTTCAAAATTGTTCCATGACCTTTACAATGAATATATATATATATATATATACTTGTTTATCTTCTACGACCTTTAGGTATGTATTATAAATTATATGACCTTAAGGTGTTTTTCTTTCAAAGTCCTTTAGGGGTGTTTTTTTTAATTAGGATGTAGGTGTATGTCTTTCAAAGACCTATAGGGGTATATTTCTTAATGTCAGGGTGTGATACACAGATGTTACTGACTCGACTAACTAATGACGCGATCACAGTCTCCCTCCCACACAGTGATGGAAGACATGTTGTGTAGGTCAAACAGGCTTAACCAGTCCATCAACTTGGTACAAAAGATTGATGAGTAATGTGGCCTTTTTCTAATTAATTATTGCCTTTAATTTGCTGACGATGTTGCAGTCAATAGTAGGCTATTGTGGTAATGCAACTTAGACATATGTGAGTTCAAATATCCAGATTTTTACAAGGCTTACTAAGGAGTTAATTAAAGAAATAATTAAAAATAATTTCCATCTTAAGCAACAACAACAATACAGCGCTATAATCTGAACTTTTCTTTGATTATCTTACATAATATATTATCTGTCATTCTATATACACAAAATTATTAACTTCTGCTTCCAAATGATTTATCTAGATCATTTAGTAAATTTTGGATTTCTGTGAATTTTTTATACATCTATAACATACTCTTGTTATAACTATAACATAGCATCTCAGTTAATTGACCTCCATCAAGCTTTGCTTCACATTGCTAGGGTTATTAAAGTAGTGGAATTGGTTCAAAATGGAGACTATTAGAATAAGAAGCCACAGGAAGTATGCCAAAATTGGCAATAACCAAAAAGCTGGAGTTTGGCATCTCAGGTTTATTAAGATAGGTTTAATTGGTTTAGTTTACCAAAGATAGCTGTTTCATAGTGTCTGTATAACATGATTTTAACAGCTTCAAACTGCTGATGCTGCATTTAAAAAAAAAATTATTTGTTGAGTTTCTGTTAATAATGTTATTATAAATAATGATGTGATCTTTGCTTCTTTCCTTCCCAATGACTCTTGTCCCTTTTTTTATTGACATATGACATTTAATTAGTTGAACTGTTGTTGAGCCATCAAAGTTTATGACCTTTAAAGGGTCCAGTTCAGTTCAGTGTTTTCGCATGCCTCATTTGAGGGTAATTTCACTTGAACTTACCACTATCTTCATGTTATCTACTGATAACTCATTTGTTCAGATTTGTTATTTAATTATTAGTGAAATCATTGATAATATATTTGACTGGTTTGAGTAAAAATTCAGCCAAAAACTGCAAAGGTTGTCCAGCTCTATACACTGGTACAATGACATAATGTATTCACACTATCTAATCTAATGATCAAAATAAATAATTTTGATGATTTAAAAAAATTATTTTATTGAACTAGTCATGAATTGAACATTGATGAACCTGATTCGTGATGTGCTAAATCAGTTGTGTCCTTGATTGTGGATAAAGTTTTAGATGTATCAGATATGCATCTGTTTTGTCTGGCTATATGTCACTGTCATTGTCTCCACCAACTTGTGGTTCATCAGGGAGGTCATTGGGTACGTTGTGCAGGTCATACAGGCTTAGCTAATCCATCAACTCGGTACAAACGGCTGATCTGTTCATTGTTGTGTAGTCGTGGTAAATGTTTACGTTAATTTAACTGAGACATATTTTGTGGCAATAATGCATCAAGCATAATTTATAATCTGAAGTTGCAGTCTGATTTACGTAATATTTGAAATATATTTTAGGAATGGTCTTATACAGAACAATTAACGTTTTTCTATGAATGAGAGCATCAGCAATTGGTTTTGCATTTTATATTTAATGAAAATTGTTTAATTAAAGTTAATAATTATACTTGTGCCAACAAATTACATGTAACAATTTCACCAAGCTTTCGAACTTCACTTAATTTTGTTTGTTTTAGCAAATGACTTACATCACATGATGAAGTTGAATTTTAAAACGCAAAAATTAAGTTGTTGTGTACATTCAGTTGTAAGAAATAATATTGATTTGCAACTGTATCGCAGCCGAACAAATATAGTTCATTCTTGTTCCACCAGGTGAGTACGGAGAGCATGATGAGTTACTATAGTGACGCTGGTGAAGGGAATTATGGGAAGATTCCAGTTACGGGAGAGATACAGTTTGGCCTGGATTACAACTACAAGAATAGTGTCTTTGAAGTAGCGATTCGTCAATGCAAAGACGTAGCAGCCGTCGACACAAAGAAAAAGAGATCTGATCCGTGAGTTGTCACAGCTATTCATGTCTCTGTTCCTTGTCACAAATAATCACAAGAAATTCATCAGTCTGAATGAAGCACAGCCTTAGCCAAAGACCCATTGTCCTGTTATTGGAACAAGTTTATGGAAAATCACAATGGTTTTTCTTTTTCAAATAACGGGTCATTTGGTCTTAAGATTATTTTTTCAGAGACTACGATCTTGTGTTGGACTGTAACTTGTTTTATATTCCCAATAACAAGGTCAAAAACAGTGTTTGGCTGTTTGTGGTGTCACAAAATGGGACCTAATACTAAGGTTAACAGCAAGTGCATGTATGTAGTTTGACAGGGAGTGCATTTCAAGGTTTTTGGAGAACCCTCAAGGGGGATGCTGTTTCATGAGCATAAGGGGTAAAATTTAATAACAAATGAAAACGTGTAAATTGGAAAAGGCTAACGGCCTGGTCGTGAGGATTGTCTATAAAATGTGACAGTCCTGTTTTATTTATTCATATGTGGAAATTCAATTTTTAAATGTTGTTATTATTCAAAAAAAATTGCCATGAACAATATAAAAGAAATACTTCAGGGTCTGTCACAGTGTGCTTGTGCTAGATAAATCATTATTTGACTGTGTATTTTGTTGTAAGTTATTAGTGTGTGGAGGTGGCAGTGTGGGTGGTGGGGATTCCGCCTTCTGTCTCATTCTTTTCTGTGCCCTAACATTTGGACGGCCAGCAAAATGTCGCAGTTGACGTAATTGTAACATCTCGTGACATTGACAACTGGAGGTTAATCAGTTTAGCTGTGGAAATGTCGTAAACCTCGTCTGACATAAACAAGGGTATCTCAGTAAGTCGCAATGTGTCACTTTTAATGTCACTCTGAATGTAACTAATGAAGCTCAATGCTGACAAGGCAGCATTAAAGGTTATTTTCTTAGCCATCGTGCAAAACAAGGGTCTGTAACAGCATGTAACGTCAGAACTTTACTAAATAGACAGAATCGTTACCCAACTAATGAGGCTGTTTAGGATATTAGTGCCATGATCACTGTGTGAAGTATTGCCATCCCGTCAATCAGAGAGTCACAAGGATGGCTATAATAGCAGGCGGAGGAGTCTTGAGACATGCAAACATGTCAGAAATAAAGGTTAAGTCTTAATCGGTTTTATTTTGTCTCCCTCGTCTTCCTTCCTTCTCTCCACCCACAGCCTCCTATGTCTTTCTCTTCTTTCCCCTCCTACATGTTTCATCTCTCTCACGTCTTCCCTTTCTCCCTTTGCCATCCCTCTCTCCACCCCTATTTATTTTCCTCCCCCTCCTTCCTTTTCTCCCCTTTTCCCTCCCCCGTTCCCCCTCAGCCTCTTTCTTGCCTGCCCCTTTCTCTTCCCCATTCCCCCCGTAGCTCCCTCCCTCCTTATCTGTCTTCTTCCTTCCCTCTTGTCTCAGGTCATCCCCTCTCTCCCTCCTTCCTTTTCTCCCCTTTTCCCTTCCTTAATCCCCTGTCTCCTCCCTCTCTCCCAAGTTATCAAGTTACGATAATCAACAAGAGGATATATTTTATTATCAATCAGTTAATAACATCAAAGTCATGGTGAAATGTGGTGAAACGTACTAGATTACTGTCCACAATTCAAGGAATGGACTGCTAGTAACACAATGCTAGTTAAGTTCCATGGTTTTGTTTTACCTGCCTCATTCACAGGTAACTGTATTATTAATACAGGTACGTGAAGACTTACCTGTTGCCGGACCGCACAAAGAACGGAAAGAGGAAGACGAGAGTGAAGAAACACACCCTGAATCCTGTCTTCGATGAAATCCTAAAAGTAATCATTTGTGCCTTCTGTTTGTGCAATTCCGCAGTATTTAAATGGAAGATTAAGAACATGGAATGTGTCTCGTTCCCACATAGGATGATAAGTGGATGGAACACGTGGGTTAATGCTAATGATGTAAAAGTTTTTTTAATAAAATTAATAGACATTTGATAACGAAGGACAGATGAAACATTGTTGGACTCAATAATACAAAGGCATCCTTGTCCACAAGCTATCTGAAACTTATAGATAGCAATCTGCTTTGGCCCATTATAAGTCTCCTTTCAATGACCAAAGTCCACTCGCTTTCTCTATGGTCATTTACATCCTTAGATCGAGCAATTGCCGATGTATTTAAAAAAAACATATAGGTAGTTATTTAATTACTTACTTTTTTCAGTGAACGATATGTATGGTCAGATATTCCCCAGAGTGTGCAACAGTTTGTTGCCCCGTGAGTGGCTACAAGATGTTATTAGTAATATTTTTTACTTTTCACAGTCAGTTTAAGCTGGTCTTGTTAAATCTTGTAAACATGCATTGAACGCAAAAAAACTTCCTTGAAATACAGTTGCCAGTGTACAGTAGTATAATTTTTCTTAATTATACTACTGTACACTGGCAATATATTGAGCATCATTAGATGACACTGTTACCTGACGTCACGCCATGTCTTTGTCAGTATCACGTGACAAAGAGTGAGTTGGAGACACGGACACTGTGGGTGACAGTGTGGCACAATGACACCTTTGGACGCAACGACTTCCTCGGGGAAGTGACTTTCCCACTCGACTACTACGAATTCGGGGATAGTTCACCACAGTGGTACAAACTACAGGAGCGGGTAGGTGGCCTTTATCCCTCTCCCTCTTCCCGGGTTCCTGGCAGTTTAAGTTGCACTGATTCTGGGATCTTTGGTGTCCTCTCTTGCACAATCAGTATTCTCTACATGTCCTCAAGAAGTTTAAGATTGAGAGAAGATCAAGTAAATGTTTTGTTAAAATACGTCTATTAATGTTTCTTTATAAATGGCATGTCCTTAAGGAGTTTAAGATAAGAAATACATATAAAAAAGTACATTTTTTTGTGAAGATATGATATCCGTTCCTCACTTATTAACTTTTCTTATTAAATACTTCTTAGTGCTAGAATAAATATGTTCTAGGTAGACTGCCCGCCAAAGATTGTCTAATAAGGTTGAACCAATGTTTGCAATTTGATAATTGCACGGGTGAAATGTTAAAAATATAAACACAACATTCAAATACTAAATAGCTTATATTGCCTGTAATAGGCATTTATTGTAAACGCATGTGTCTCTACCCACATATACCTTTGAAGTATATGTTCCCACATACCAAATCACAAGTCGGGCAAACAGAAACAGTGTAGATGGGATATCGGAAATTTATTCTCACACATGATTACAAATGAATGGAACAAATTATCTACTGAATGTGTAAATATGAGCAGAATGAATATGTTAAAAAATAGGCAAATTTCTCGGAAGGATGAATAGATTAAACATTTGTTTACTCTTGATAAGCGCAAAGCATCCTTGACCACTCGCCATCTGGGGTTTATGCTTTGGTGGTGTTCTTGTTAAATCTTGTAAACCCATGTTATATTGATTGATAAAAACGCAACTGCATATAAAAAAATTAATTTATTACATAATTGTAAAATGACCAATGTTTTTTGGCTTGAACTCTTAGCTTTGTTCATCAGACACATATTATAAATCTGGGATTGAAGCGTAGTCCTCTAATGATGTCACTAGTTTCTGTCCTCCAACAGCCAAAACCAGCTGAGGACGAATATGGGGTAATTATGCGGAGTGTGCACATCTATTGCTTTTAACAGCTGATTCTGGTATAGATCGTATTATTTTGTGTGTGTGATTTCTGCAAACTTGTGCCATAGCACACATTGCGTTTGCTTGGTTTGTGAATGAAAAGCATGCAAAAAACATGTCAGAATTGTTTCCCTAAAGTTTATTTGGTGTGATATTATTTCCAGCAAGAGTGTTGTATTTGGTTACTGATCTGTCTGATTCATTTTGATTAATTCTTTTTCTTTGGTTTTTACAGGTTTGCATGTTTTGTATGTTGGTCTTGAATATTAGATTTGCAAATTTGTAACTTTTGTTGTTGTTGAGACGATTGTGCCATATCTAGGCACTTGTTTCATTTGTATCTGACGAAGGTTCAACTAATTGCATTCTCACATGCAGTAGTTTTGCCTGAGCTTATGCTAAATAGCTTTATAAACTAATACGGATTTTAGTTTTAAAACTACAAAATAAAATGGTTAAATAATGTACGTATTACCAATTTGTTGAAATAATTATTGTTGTTCGTAACTTGTTATCATGTTGCATTTCCCATATGGCTGTCACAATATTGTATTTTCACTTTTGTTTTTGCTATTGTTTCATTTTAATTTTCTGTGCTACTTCCACATTTGTTTTTCCAATTATTTTCAATGTAACAGTTGGTTTCACCTTATACAGAACCCTGTGTCAGTGTTCACATATAAAGTAGACCTAAACATCCCACTTTCATTTTATTTTCTCAACTACTTTTACTTTTGTTTTATTATAATACTGGCATTATAACTGTGATTGGTTACTCCTAATACAGAACCCTCGACCACTGCACACCTAAAGGAGACCCGAAATTACTTTCATTTTCTCAACAACTTTCATTTTATACAATTACTTTCATTATAATCATAATTAATTTCTCATGATATAGAACTATCTGCCACTCTCCCGGCTCATTTAAAGGATACCCAAATCTCACATTAATTTTTCAACTACTTTCACTTTCATTTTATTCAATTACTTTCAGTATAACTGTGACTGGTTTCTCCCGATACAGAACCCTCTGCCGCTGTCGCTGCTCACCTACAAGGGAGACCTGAATCTGTCACTGAGGTTTGTAAGCCCTGAGAACCTCCCTGGTCGTAAGAAGGATGGTCGATGCGGCTCCAAGGGTTCTCTCCACGTTCTCATCAAACAAGCGAGAAACCTCACCGCTGTCCGAGCTAATGGCTCATCTGATCCCTTCTGCAAAGGGTATGTTGCACATTGCACTGATAATTATACATAGTATAATTTTGTAATAATTTACATATTTATGCTGAATGCTCATATATGGAAAGATTATACCACAAGCATAACACAGTTTCCGATTTGTTTGGGACCATCCCCAAATTAGTGGTACTTGAGCAATTAGTAGCAGCATTTTTGGCCGTGCTTTATGGAAGGCAAGCAGCTTCTTGAAAATGACACTAAAATGCATAAAACAATTAAATAGAGAGTATCAATAGTGGAAATTGGGACAGTTTGGTACAGTTAATGTTGAATGTACTACTGTGGAAAACAAGTTGCCGTTTTCACAAATTTCTCACATGAGGTCAGTTAATTAATGCTGCAAAAGTTTAAAGAAAGTGTGTGGATACATTTTATATGCAGCCCTGGAAAATTCAGTGTGGCCACCCATGTAAAATTTGATGTGGTCTGTCCCCATCTAGACATCTATCTTTTGTAATATTGCTTATTCTAATTAGAATTTGAAATGAGAGTGGCCTGGCAAAAATCTAATTGAGAAGGTGCCTTTAATAACTGTCACGAACCGTTCCAGTTACCTGCTGCCAGACAAGATACGTCGCATCAAGCAGAAGACACCTGTACTAAAGAAGAACTGTAATCCAACCTGGAATCACACGATGGTGTTTGACAACGTCTCGTGGGACGAACTGAGGGACTATTGTCTCGAACTCACCATCTGGGATTTTGACCGATTCACAAGTAATGATTTCCTTGGTGGCGTAAGATTCAACCTTGGCTCCGGTAAGTGGAATCACCCATATTAGTATGATATTTAATTTTAAAGCACCTTATAAAAAGGTGGCACTTCACAACATTAAAATGTCTACAGTTGATACGTAAAGTAATTATGTATTAAAATATTAATAATTATCATTTAAAAATATAGCAATGTAGTAATCAAATAAAGAATGAATAATTTAAATATATAAATAGATACTAATTTAAATAATATGTAAAATAATATTTTAATTGGCAGTTTATGTGTTAAGATATTGCTAATTAATGTGAATTAATTTTAATTATTTAATTTAATAAATTTGTATAGCTTTATTAGGTTTTTACCTCAGACTTATAGTTACATGATATGTTTTCCCATTAAATAGATTTAGCTATTTTTAACAGTTCATATGTATAATTTTTTATTTTGTAAAAATATATTCAGTTTTTTAATTCATGTTATTGGTTTCTAAGTACACATTCTGTAGTAGTGGTTGGATAGTTCAAATAGTGTGTGTTTGTGTGTGTGTGGGGGGGGGGGGGGGGGTGGATGTGGTGTGTGTGTGTGTGTGTGTGTGTGTGTGTGTGTGGGTGGGTGGGGGGGTGGATGTGGTGTGTGTGATGGGTGGGTGGGTGGATGTGTGTGTGTGTGTGTGTGGTGGGTGTGTGGGTGGGTGGTGTGTGTGTGTGTGGGTGGGTGTGTGGGTGTGATGGTGTGTGTGTGTGTGTGTGTGTGTGTGTGTGTGGTGCTGTGGTGGGTGGAGTGGAGTGTGTGTGTGTGTGTGTGTGTGTGTGTGGTGTGTGTGTGCGTGTGGTGTGATGTATGTGTGTGTGTGTGTGTGGGTGGGTGGGTGGGTGGGTGGGTGGATGTGTGTGGTGTGTGTGTGGGTGGGTGGGTGGAGTGGATGTGGTGTGTGTGTGGGTGGGTAGGTGGATGGTGTGTGTGTGTGTGTGTGGGTGGGTGGATGTGGTGTGTGTGTGTGTGTGTGTGGTGGGTGGGTGGGTGGATGTGGTGTGTGTGTGTGTGTGGGTGGGTGGGTGGGTGGATGTGGTGTGTGTGTGTGGTTGACAGTGACCTATATGGCAGTGTTATGTAACAAAACAGTATATGGTAGTACAATATCCTGGCCTGGAAGTTATTATTCTCCCAAGGCCACCTGCCTGTCCTAGGAAAGGCAATAGAGATTAGTATTATGTATGCTGGTGTTTTGAATGTAAATAGTCAACTGCCTAAAGGCATATTAATATGGGCTGCAGTGCAAGGAATTGATTAATGCCATTTTTGCATTATCCCAGTGAGACCCTGTTGACATAGGTCAAATAAATAATTAGACACATTTGCATGTCACACTGTGTCGTTAGAAAGTAGGCCAGATCACAAAAGAAATACAGTGCTACCTCACTATTAAGGTCACCCGTGGGCAAAAGTGACCTGAATAGAGAGGTGACCTTATTAGCAAGACTAATTTTGTATATTTTACTGTATGTGAAAATAATTTGGGACAGTCCGAGAGCGACCGTAATTGTGAGTTGGCTGTATTACTTGCCACAAAGCTAGATTCAACTGTACATCAGTGATTCTGAGAGAAAAAAAAATGCTTTCGCATGAAACAGTTAGATTATGATAGTAGGACATTTTGTTTGGATATTATTACCCAATCAAATGAATGGGATGAAACACAAGAAAGTGAATTTGTATTTTAGTATGTTTTTTGATACGAGTGGGTTTACATCTTATGATCTGGTGGGTTTTATATTTCATCACAAGGTCCACTATGAAAATAGCCGATTACACTTTTTGTAATAGACTTATCCATCACATGACCTGTTGCCTAGCAACAGGGTCCATCAAGCCATCAATAATTGATGCTGAACACGTGGAGCGCCCAGGCATTTCATTGTGTATATTTTGTTGAAATTTTTACCCTGAATGTTTTTCTTTATGACAACAACAGCGGGCAAAGTTGTTCACATGAGAACTCCACGCGGAGAAAGATTTATTGAGCAGATGTCCTGCTGCATTAGTAATATAATGCACATATATTATTTATGTAAACATTGTTGGTAATACAAAGCTTGACATGGAAGTCATGCACATAATATTTATTGTGACAGTAATATTGTCCCATCAATTTCTTTCTAGTGCCTCCTTTTTATGATATTTTTACAAACCATAGGACCGTGGCGCTAAGTTAACAAGCTCTAGGAAAATCCATCATTAAACCGAATCCGTTATTAAATTTATAGAGCATTTTCAAAATTAAAATAACCATCGCTGTATAGCAACGGACACTATTTCTGTGAACACCGATGAAAGTGACACATCCTGGTGCAGACAGTTTCTGGGGGAAAAAGGTCACATTTAAGGAGCAAAATCTATTTTAGAGAGCAAAAATTGGGAGCTGATAAGAATGTTAGTGAGCCGGTCACCTCTTTCTGTGATGTCTTGTAACAGGGTGCAATCAAAACTATTATATATGCAATATACATAAAAGTAATTTACTAACTCTGGACCTGCTAGGTTATAAATTACTTAATATAAAAACTGACTATATTTAGTGTGTGTAATGTATGGACATATATTATATACAATTCTCTTGTTGTAATGATGCACTGATTTTTCAAGCGATTTTCTTTTATATAAGGTAAATAATTGTTTAAATTAATTCAAAGGTGACTCCCATGACAACGACTGTGTTTAGTCTTAGTACGAGTCTCCTGTTCTCTAATATAACATAATCTTTAATTTTTCTACCATGCATCATACACGTTTGTTTTCATGTCGACTCGATTACAATATATTACATTTTTTGCTTTTGTGATAATTCTCCTTTGTGTTGTGTATTCTGGGACAAATAAGCATTTCCTGTTCCCGTTGTAAATAAAGTGGTGTATGTCTCATGGTGTTGCAGGGAAGAGTGGGGGGAAGGAGGTGGACTGGATGGATGCAAAGGGAGACGAAATCTCCATCTGGCAGTCCATGCTTGACAGACCCAACTACTGGATAGACGGGACCCTCATGGTCCGCCCAAACATGGACCGTCGCAAGTAGACCACAGACCAACTACCAGATAGATGGGACCCTCATGGTCTGGCCCAACATGGACCGTTGCAGTAAAATTACCACAAATATGGACCACTGCAAGATCAACCCACCAACATGGACCATTGCAAGTAGATTGATCCAACACATGGACCATTGCAAGTAGATCGACCCAACAACGGAGGAGCAAGTAAAGTAGTAGATTAACCCTACACAAGGTTCCTCAGGTAGAATTGATTGCAGCAAGTAACTTGGGCCATCACAAGTATACTGGCTGACTGAAATGGCTGCAAATAGGCTGGATGATCCAAACATGTAGACAGGATGGTCCGAAAATGGACCATTATAAGTAGACTGGATGGTCCTAAACAAGACCATTATTAGTAGGATGAATGATCAAAACATAGGCCACTGCACGTAGATTGATACAATAAGGTCTATCGTTCAACTAGGATCATGGACCCAAGACTACGTGAAAATGGATAATGATGAAGGTAAATAACCCCATAGATAACAGATGTTCAACAGGATAACTTGGGTTTATGGCCCCAATGAGTTCCAACTTCTGCAATGACACTGTGTGCTTTGATGATGAAACGTTGCCGCTTGAAAAGACACGGTTTGAATTGTGTCAAGAATAATAGTGTTGTTTGTAGTCTTCCGAGCGAACCAATCCATGCCAAATGTTGCAAAATATTCAGGAGATAATTTATTGTTTGCTTTTTAACATGATGAGTGACAGTTTTGGTTGTGTTTGTAGGTTGTGTTTTGATGGCGATCGCAAGGGTTTTCTTGTGAAAAGTAATCTCAACTTCACAGCAGCGTGTAAAAATGGAACAGTAGTTATAGTGAAAACGTACATTGATTTGTGGCAGAAATGAAGCATTAGTGACCAAAATTGGATGAAGTGATGAAAATCAAGCGAAGTAGATGAATCGCGTAATTCACATTTTCATACAAATGTGTCGCAAATTGTATAAGTTGTTCGGCGAATGTCTTCAAGGTATATTTTATGCAGGTCTGTGTAATTTATCAAACTAGTCTTGGGACTAATCCTACTGTAAATTTTCATTTTAGAAACTTTAACAACTAACCTGCAGTGTTCAACTATTTGTATTGTATTGCACTGTATTTTATACATATACTATCCAGATATTGCTATTGTTTTGCTGCTGTGGCAACTATAACAACGGCTACCACAATAACAAATATTATATTATATATTCTTTATGTCGGACATTATTTCATACATCGTTACAGCTACTTAGTTTTATGTGTACAGTGGATGGCTGCTTTTGCTGATTTACTAATGTTGCCGTTTACTTAACAGTCAGCTATAATTTTCTATGTATATATAATATGAGAAAATTAGCTACGTGGAAATGGTGCAGTCTTAAATATTTAATAAATAGTCTTAAATATGGCATGGTATACAGAAATGACGTAAACTTATATGTATCTATAAATCTGTTTGGCCAATGGAAAAATATGACAATTATTCTAGCAAGAACTACATTTTGTTATCTTATCGTTTGTCTCTCTGAAATCTAATTTTAAAGTGCCTTAAATTTAGAAGGTCACTGCGAAATCTAAAGGCACTCCAAAAAACCTTCTGGGTTTTTATCATGTACTAGTGTCAAAATTTTAAGTGTAAGTACAAGTTTGCATGCATGTTTGTATTACGGATGTATGCTATTAAAATAATTGACATGTACATTTACAATATACTCGCTGTCATTGTCTATCAAAAACAAACAGATAAGTACACCCTCACGCGCCAGGGGGCGCTGGTGATTACATCAGTCTCAGTACCCCCGGCAGATCGCCTTACAAAACTCTGGCGATAAGCTCGGCCAATCATGTTGCTTGCCAGGAAGTTCTAATGGTCTTTCACTTCAATTCAGCCACATGCCTCTCATGGAATGTTTGGGAAGTAGACATCTACAGCTACTTGAATACACAATACCGCTCAGGGCTCATGAAAATGAGAGGCCTGGAACTAGAGCGTGGGTCAGACGGGCATCTGCCCTGTTCTCACAGGTGGTCCAGTTGTGACCGGAAAGTCCTTATGAGTTTAATTCAACTTCAGACCAGCCACCCCTGGCTTGTGAGGATGGATAAGTATGACAAATCACCTAATCACAGTTCCACTGAATGCATCATTTATTGACAAAAGATGACAAAAACATTTTCATGTTCTGAAATGCACCCATTGATGGAATCAACCACGCAGTAGCCATTTTCACCAGAATTGTTGCCAGTTGTTTGATTTCATTCCTTTAGCTACTGAAGTAGTTTGTCATATATCTCAAATGTTTGGGGTCGTTAGACTCCAACCCTTTGTTCACTGCATGTGGTACTTTGCAGTTCTTCCGTTCACCCGTATCGTGATATCCAGTGAGCGAGGATCTTTACGGTTCTTCTTACAAGTTAAGCGGCCTTCCAGTTTTTCTCCTGCAAACAACACACTTCCACATTGAAGGAAACTAAATCATCGAAGGAGACATGGGTGTTAGGGCTCATTTTACCCCCACGCTCCCCCTGAATTTGTACTTTAAATTAAGCATTTAAAGATGTTGGAATGTAAAAGTTTTATGACATGGTACATCACAATAATAGTTACAAACACGTATTTATGCAATTCACATGCTATACATTTTTAAAAATAATTAGTGCATCATCTCGCTTCCCCCCTTCCGTAAGAAACGTAAAACTATATGTCAACAATTATGAATGACTCCTAAGCCAGCATATTTCGACAAAACTCATCACATATACCACGAGGTGCAAAAGTTAATAAAAGCTGTACCTATTTACTTGTCATTGGTGAAGCAGTCAACAAGGAATATTTACTAGAAACGTCTAGTTTCATTGGTAAAAATGAATAACAAGAAAAATTACATTGAGTACTCTGCTAATACTAGCCAATCCAGGATATTCATCCATTTTTTTAGATTATAACACTTGGTGAAATGCACTGTGTCCTGCCCAATAGTGAAATGCACTGTGATCAGTGGCCAATAGTGAAATGCACTGTGATGAGTAGCCAATAGTGAAATGCACTGTGATCAGTGGCCAATAGTGAAATGCACTGTGGTCAGTGCCCAACAAGTTTAAACGTTCACCTTTGACAACAGTCAGTGGCTCCTCCAGTAGAAACAGTGTTTGTTTCCAGTGAGTTGACTTGTGGAAAGGACTCGTCGAAAACGAAATCTGAAAAATAAGCAAGCCAATAAGAGAGATATATTACATTTAATTTATCCACAATTTTTATTACAGTTTCCCTACAGCATTGCATTGTTCTGCAAATAAAATCCTGGGTTTCAATCACAATATAAGGGGTTTTGTGCTTGGAAATTTCCCATCAGTAAAACACATTTACACTTGTAATTATGCCTTTAATATGCCAAGTGAGATTTGAGGTTTTTGCGGGGGCGTGACAGGAAGTGGGAGTTTGGTCCACCAAATTGGTGGGAGGTGTGAGCGGACCCCCGCCAAAAAAAGGTGGGAGTTGGAGGAGCGAGATGGTGGGAGGCCCCATAAAAAGGGAGGAAGGAGATTGAGATACCTGACACACACAACAAAGGAATTTGTAAACATATTATAGAAATAAATGCAATATTTAGATAATAGGAGTGCAATATTTACAGCCCTGCTATTGTTTAAATAAACCTGAAATTGTGCCTTTAAAATGCCACATGAAGTAAAAATCCAAGTTTATGACGGGGAATTATAGAAAGTGGGGGGGTCCTACAAATTGGTGGGTGGTTGGATCAGGTACTCTCCAAAAATGGTGGGAGATTGGCCCAAAAAAATAGTGGAAGATTGGCTGCAAAAACAAGTGGAAATTTGGCTGCAAAAACAAGTGGAGGGTTGGCCCAAAAAACAAGTGGAAGTTTGGATGCAAAAAAGTGGAAGGTTGGCCCAAAAAACATGTGGAAGGTTGGCCCCAAAACAGATGAGAGGTTGAGACCATGCCGAACACCCGTCATTTGTGACTCGACACAGTGAAGTGGGTATTAAGTCGTCACAAAATTGTGAAACGAGAATTTTGTATATTTTTGGATGCCACAGATCATGTGCGTTAAAATGATACCTCATTTGGTGAACTATTTTCAGTAGTGTTTTTATTTACTGCTCAAATTGAAGCAAATTTTTAAAAAGCAATGCTTTGAGAAATGAGGTAATTCTGACTCATATTGTTTCTTAACAAGTTGGTTTATAAATTAATTAATTTTATTAGTTTGGAATCTATAAGGAATGCATTTCTTCCAAAATCCAAAAATTATTGGACACGACCGAGACAGCTATTTTTGGCTCTTGTGCAGAATAGGCCTGTGTCACTTAATACCTGGTTCGCTGTGACAGGTCACATTTATTGTCAACTCAACATGTACCGTACCTGTTCTGTGAGATGACCAAAATCAATGTCAAAGTAACCGACAAACGCAGTGACGTCTCCGTCGCGAGTCACGTCTAATACGAAGGGAGACGTAAAGTCAAGCGAACTCACTTCACACGAGCAGATGTCAATGTCCTGAAGGCAGACAGACACAATTACATACAGTTTCTGTATTTCTAATCCTCATTTCACAAAAAATACACACAAATGTGTTGTAATTTTTAGCAAAATTTGACCACTTTATCAATATAGGTCAGACTGGACACCTAACATACACACTAGCAGTTTTAATCCGGTGCGAAGCCAGTTTCGCTCCCGTGGAGTATTCACACTACAAAATCTAAACCGGCTCAGTGAGTTAAACCGGTTTAAACTATTCCACTTCCTTGAGGTGGTTTCGCGCCACATTAGTTTTACTCCTGTTCAAATTGCTAGTGTGAAAGTAAAGGGGACTAATGTCCAGTCGCACTAAATTTGACCTGATTAATGTTGCGGCTGGCCATCGCTGCCCTAGGCCATAGCTGTTAGCATCATTTGACATAATTAATGCCCCGCCCACTTGCTAGTCTGTGGCTGGTTGTGGTCATTTATCAAAAGAACCCCATTAGTTGACGAGAACTACTCCCAGTTCAGGCTGTTGCAGTGTGAAAGCAACAGGGTACCTGAACCGGCTTAGTTAATGCACATTAAGTAATCCGACTAGAAGCCTGTTTGTAATATGAACGGGCTAATGGATGAAGGAAATTTGTTAGGCTTTCAGATGAACTTGTCAGACAAAACAACTGAAATGTAGCATAAATATCTGTCTCCTTTACCTGCAATCTCTAGATACTGTCAATATCTCCGATTGAATAGAATACGTGCGATTAAATATGATTTAAGTTTTTATATATTTTGTTAAGCCTATTAAGTCGATCATACAGCCAAACCCAACCCAGTAGTAGTGTGTGGTGGCGCCATCTTGCAGGTAGTTTTAAACACAATAGAAACAATGTCTGAACGTACCAACCATATTTTCATGATTTTGATTAAATAGCTGGGGAAATGGAAACTTTCTTTATTTTATACGGATCACTAGATACGCAATGACACCAAATATATCTAAACAAAATAGAGATTCAAAAACATCAAATATCTCCTAAAAAAACAGACAACTACAACATACTTCTATAAAAATACTAACCAAAAAACAAGATTTGTAAACAAACGTTGTAGTGAATAATTATTAATTTTAACTGCCATACCTTGATCTCCCACGCGTCAGAAATGAATTTCTCTTTATTGACGACCAAGACAGATGGAAACATATCTAGATAACATAGGGATTTGACAACACCAAAATATCTATAAAAAAAACAGAAAACTAAAATATACTTCCATAAAAATACTTACCAAAAAAACAAGATTTGTAAAAAAAAACACTGTAGGGTGAGTGTAATGAATGCTAACCACCATACCTTGATCTTATACGCATCGGAAATGACTTTCTCTTTATTGACGACCAAGACAGATGGAAACATATCTAGATAACATAGGGATTTGACAACACCAAAATATCTATAAAAAAACCAGAAAACTAAAATATACTTCCATAAAAATACTTACCAAAAAAACAAGATTTGTAAAAAAAACCGCTGTAGGGTGAGTGTAATGAATGCTAACCACCATACCTTGATCTTATACGCATCGGAAATGACTTTCTCTTTATTGACGACCAATACGGACGGATCGACTGTGACGGCTGCTCTCATACACGTCATGCGAAATCCGTAGACGTCGTCCCAGAATCGCAGTTCGTTCTTGTGCAGCTCAGTGTCGGCCAGTGCCACCAGGTGGAGTCTGCATTGATCGGGAAGCAGAAGTCCGCCTTTGACGAGATAGTGGTCTCGTGCATAGAGGACCGTATCCAACATCGATTCGTACAGCAGGAAGTAACCCATCCACTCCGAGATGATGATATCTACCTGGAACACGAATGAGCTAATACGTGACCAGCCACAGCAAGGTGGTATTAAATCGCAAAATTATGAAAAAGAGTTTTGTACCTTTTTGGATTCCACAGACCGCAAGCTTTAAAACGATACATCATATGTTGAAATATCGTTTGTAGTTTTTGATTTAATGCTAAAATTCAAGCAAACTTTAACAGCGACATTTTGAGAAACGAGGCCATTTTTTTGTCATATTATCTATTATACTGGTTCATAAATTTTTGTATTTTATTGACCTTGTCAAGGAATATGAACTCGACACTGCCAGGTGAAATGATAAGGTATGCACTTCTGACAAAATCACAAAACTGATGTCACATGACCCAGACAGCTATTTTTGGCTTATGTGCAGAATAGGCCCTTGCGACTTCACACCTGGTTCGCTGCGGCAGGTCACATGATTTTCTACTGGTCTCATTTCAGATCCATTCTGTAAAAAACCTCCGCTATTCAGTATCAGCTGTGACGTGATAGTTTGTTGGTGCAAATGTCGAAAAAGGCAACCAACCTTTTTAACGGGAAGTTCCACTTCTTCCATTCTTCCCTTTATCAGCTTTATTTTATACTCCAAACCATTCTCCCTGCGAGAAATCAACAAAATTAACTTAGTACAGTCGAATCTTGCTTTACAGTCACCTCAGTAATATAATCACCTTGCAATTATTAAGGCCACCCTAGGAGAGTCCCAAATTATTTTCCTAACAGAAAAGTATAGGAAATTAGTGCCGTTAATAAAGTAACCTCATTGTTCATGTCACTTTTGCCCAGTTTCGAGAGTATCCTTAATAGTGAGATTCCCCTGTACTAAATACCTGATTATATTATTATGACACAACTGAACTAGACAACACAATAGTGTATTCAGTTCAGCTGCATGTTGAAATAAAAAGGACTGACAGTCTAATAATCTATTTGCAATTGTACGTGTAAACTATTGTTATAATAACAAATATAACTGTAATGATCGCAGAGACACATTTAGAAGTTAGACAAAGTGAATTCCACCAATTGTGTCCTGTAGTGAAATGGATGCAAAATTATAATAGCTGCTTCACGATTGCATCTCGCATACTCAAGATATTATGTGTGTTAAGACAGGGTCTGTTACTCAATCAACACAACGGGTGTTGGTTGCCAGTCTACTCACACACAAATATTCACCACTGTCAGGTACCCATTTATACAGTTAAATGAACTAAGGCAATGTGAAGTGAACAAAATTGCACAAGCTTTGAAACTACAGCAAGGGGATTGGAACCCAGATTCTCTCCATCACGTCTGATGATCTAAACACTACGTTACTTTGCCCCACACAAATACAAACCTGACGATATCCATTGCTTGGTAGATGACGTCTGATTGGTCGACACCAATCACCATTCTAGCGCCCGCCTTAGCTGCAAACATACTCAGGATGCCCGTACCGCAGCCAATATCCAAGACGACTTTGTCTTTGAAGATATCGTTATTCCTGCAGATGGCGTCTCTGTAGCTCTCTGTTCGTACTCGGTCCTGTTGAACGGGTCAAGAAGTATTGTTATGTTATGTCACAAATGTAGATGACGTTCTCCAAGTCGATGCAAGTATCTTCCTGAATTTGTTTTCAAAATCAAATGTGTATGTTTTCTGCAACATATATAAACCTTGAACAAATACAATTATTATGTGTGCTCTAATGACTGAATGTATTTGGTATGGTTTGTTTTATGCAAGATTCAGTGGTGGTGGTATACCCAGTGGTTGTGGTATACCCAGTGGTGGCGGTATACCCAGTGGTTGTGGTATACCCAGTGGTGGTGGTATACCCAGTGGTTGTGGTATACCCAGTGGTTGTGGTATACCAAAAAGTCCAGACATTCAAATTGTTTTTGTACAGGATATTTTCGGACAGTTGATAATTATGTTTAGGTGTCCGAATACAGACAGTTATTAATATGGTATTAATAAAATGGTAATTTCATGTCACCTTTTGAATAATAAATCTGCAATAACCATTTAAACCTTTGCTACTGTTCTCCATCTTTGACTTTGGATCAAACGTACAGGTTCTAGTTGTTACCATGCACTATAATGGACTGTCTACCTGTAGCATCTCCTGGTGGATGCTGAAGTGACCGTACGTCTCAAAGTAACATTCGTCCTCATCGACGGTTAGGTTGCTGACGACGCATTCACTCTTGCTTGGTTCCTTCACTTCCTGTGACATCATCAGTTCCTTCGCAATCAACCTGAACCAACACAAATTCAATTAGACAAGTCTACAATGTGGCTTAATAGGTCTGTGTTTTGAAACATTCGCAGGCATGGCACATCACACAGACTTCTCATATTAAAAAAAGTTTTTACATAGCACAGTATCCAGTCTTTCGGATTGTTCAAAGCACTTTACACTTCACTTCCTGGCAGACCTGCTTAATCAAACACCATCTCATCTTAGCTGAAAAGCATTCAGTGATGCTGCAATTAATGTGTAAAGAGTATTTGTACATAAATATCTACCACTCAGGTACTCATTTAATAAGCTGTGTGAACTGAAGCAAAGTAGAGTGAATGAACTTGCCCAATGTTTAAAATGACTGCAAAGGACTGAATGAGGGACATGGTGAGGAGAGACATGGAGGTGACAGAGATTGTGGAGGAGGACGCAATGGACAGGGTATCGTGGTGAGGTGAGACATGGAGGTGACAGAGGTTGTGGAGGAGGACGCAATGGATAGGGTGTCGTGGTCAGGAGAGACATGGAGGTGACAGAGGTTGTGGTGGAGAACGCAGTGGACAGAGCGTCACAGCCGACAAGGATCCAAGTAGCACTTCCTAGTAGAGAACGCAGAAGAAAAGTAGACAATGACTCATAATATCTACCTACTTCGAACACCCACCTCATTTTGTCAAGTTCGCTGACTGCGTCCTTCAAAGCCTCCTCCAACTTTGTGGCGTTCGTCTGGGCCTGCTGAAGCTGATGCAGCAATGACGTGTACTCCTGGTGGGATAACATCACAGAGTCGAGATCTTCGCCCATTGCAGTGATCTGCCGAGACGTTTCGCCAACCCCAGCACACTCTACACTTTCAATGTCTGTAAATAAACAACGTGCCTCACTCACATGCAACCTGCTACAGCCAAGTGGGTATTCAGTTGCAAAATGGTGACATGGAGGTTTGCACCTTTTTGGGTTCCACAGACAACGATCTTTAAAATGATACCTCATTTGTTGAAGTATATTGAGTCATTATTTATTTATTGATAAAATAGAAGCTAACTTTTAAAACGCAATGTTTTCAGAAATTAGATCGTTTTGACTCATATTATCTAATGTTTCTTTAATCTATGGGTTTGTAAATGCAGGTATTTTGTTAATAATATGTGACTGTTTATCAAGGAAATTAAACTGGCCATTGAAAGTTGAGATTATAAGGTATGCATTTCTGCCAAAATTACAAAATTGCCGGTATATCACGTAAACAGCCATTTTTTGCTTATCTGCAGAATAAGCCTGTGTGACTTCACTCGCTGTAACAGGTCACGTTTTTCCTTACGTAGGGTAACATATCATCAAAAATTCACAATTGTTCATTCAACATCACTCAAATAAGTTAAGTTCATTATTCAATTCCAATTCTTTTTATTCCAATTCCAACTAACTTTCAAAAATTGATTCCAAATCCGGAATGGAACTGACCCCATGCCTGATGACACTGGACAAACATGACCAGGCAGTGACTGGTCAAGATGGAACTGACCCCATGTCTGATGACACTGGACAAACATGACCAGGCAGTGACTGGTCAATATGGAACTGACCCCATGCCTGATGACACTGGACAAACATGACCAGGCAGTGACTGGTCAAGATGGAACTGACCCCATGAATGATGACACTGGACAAACATGACCAGGCAGTGACTGGTCAAGATGGAACTGACCCCATGCCTGATGACACTGGACAAACATAACATGGGTAATTACAACTGATAAGACAGGTGAAATTTAGAGGGGGTCAGCTGGCCATTTGCATAACTAATAATACCAAGTCTAGGGGCCTACATTAATGATTATTAGTGAAACAAATCGAATAGATCAGTATTAATTAAATAAATGGCTCAAATGATACTGGTTTGTCACTAAAAAACTAAACTGGCCAACAATGGCCGTGATTGACGAGCGCACACTAAAAAACACCATTTTGGTTAATTCAATACTACCAAAAATTATTTCTGGCTAAGGGACTGAACTTGATAACAGAGGATTGCAGCAAAGTGACCATGACACAAACGCATACCAAACTGTAGCAGTGTGTCATCCTCTAGAACAGGTTTCATAAAAGCGTCACTCTCCCATGGCGAAGGTTGGCAAGAACTGTTTAGGATGGCACCTGGTTTGGGTTGCTGAAATAGCAAAATAATAAATTACTATACATCAACTATATAGATGTAATTGTTCATGTACCAACAGAACACTGCAAGATAATCATCATGCCTAAAATAGCCTCCTTAAAAATACGTGTCAACAAGAAGTACCATCTGAATGCTCTGTTTAGACATTTGTATTTAATATATAACATGACTAGTCCAGGTTTGGGGGTTAGTTACCCAAGTACATTTTCAGTAATCAAACTGTACTTGGCCAACTGTCTTTGCCAAATTAATCAAACTTGGATTTTTTAAATGATAGGTATTTTGTTAATAATATGTGACTGTTTATTAAGGAAACTGATCCCCCAAACTTGGATTTTTTAAATAAGTACCTGTACTTGGCCAATTGTACTTGCCAAAACTTGGAAGTACATTTCATGTACATAACTCAAGTAGTTTAGAATACAAAATCATACTTCTCTATTGTTTTGCCTGCATGATGCACACTGTATACCCATCCCCGTTACATGTACTTGTAACGAATATTAAATATTTTTTAATGCATAATTGGCACTTGAATAATATTAATATTGTTGGATGTTACTCAACTTATGCAGGTGAAAGAACAAAATATTTATTTATTTGCATTGGCTCATTCTTTTTTTGCAGTTAATCATGCTCCTAAGATTGACACGAGGAATGCGAAGGAGTGCTGATGCGATTGCGCACCTTAACAATAAAACAGGTCTGAATTATACCTCATGTTGCCTGATGTAGTTAACCATTTTTATGTATCCGATCGAGTCGAGGTGCAGTCGTTGTTTTGCATCTATGATGTCAAACCCATGAGCTTCCTTGCTGTGCCGCCAGGTCTTCTCCGTACTAAGGAATGTCTGGAGACAGAAGAGACAGCGGGAAGACGGCTGAGGGACTCCCCCCTCATCTTCCCAATCCCAGCTTGCATCGTCATCGTCTGACTCACTGTCCGACAGAGTCGCGCATCTCGGTGCTGCAAACATTGAAATAAAAATGTCATTAATTAATATTACAATCTAAAAAATATGGCACTTGTGTACAAAATAAACACCTAGATTTTGCCATTATAAGTTATGTTTTGTATAAATGTTATACCTCAGAGCATTAACTCAATCAATCCATGTCAACACAGGCATATTTATCTTGCATAAGCATTACATCATACTGCACTTTTAAGGCCAAAAGAGATCGCTCACTATGGTAATGCACAGCCGCAGTGGCGCAGACCAAGTCACCATTTCGGCCTCAAACATGTGCAAAAACGCAATATTTTCGTAACATAAATATGCCAGTGGTTATGTGGAAGGATGGAACTAAGGCACTGAGCTCTGAGGTATCAAATTTAGGCAAACAATTTTGTTATAACGATGAAATCAAGGTGGGCCTGGATGTTAGACAATTGCCCTGATTCCAAATCCTTAAATTAGAAATGGGCGATCTTTTACTTTCTGACCTAACCGTGAAAACAACCACCTACAGCCACCAAATTTTTCCTCACTTATCTTACATATATATATATATATACACACACTACATAAAAAAAAAATTATATTAAGGATAAGGATACTTTTAGTCCCAACAGACAAAACATTTTTCAGATATACACACAAATATTGAAATGTAAAACATACAATACAATAAAATAATAAACAGAATATATATATTGTACCAAAAAGACAGAAAACAAAAACATATAGCAAAAAACAATTGCTGTGGGACGGGAGACTCCTACTAAGATCACAATTAGTCACTATCATAGGAGCCACATTCCCATAACGATAAAAAATCATAAAACAAACTCAAGCAAAACTGTACATCACAGGCAGTGACTACCCGTATAGTCCAGGCCCTGCCCACACAAATTTGTATGTAGACAGGGTTTTACTTTTGATTTGTATTCTACACACCCTGTGTTTCAACACTTCAGAAGGTGCTTTTTGAAAATCAGTGGCATAAGGTCACTGGAGCGTGAAATCCAAGATGGCCACCACTGAGCGGGTGTTCATTTATAACTTTGGATCTAGAAGGGCTAGATAGGGTGACCTGTGATCTGGACAAACTTTTTTGGCTGACTTTCGCTGACATTTTTAGCGAATTCAGCTGACTTTTGCAACCATTTAGGCTGACTTTTCCTATTTTGGAATGACAATTTTTGAATATCTAGTGACATTTACGACAGTCATATAGCCATTTCAGATTTTCTAGGTGCGGCCTCCTCCCCTACAGCCGCCCCAGCCACCCTTTACATGCTTGTTATTTCATTCCTTTCTTTAAAGTTTGAAACTCTTTTCTACAAAATATGACCTTTATTACTAATGCTGCAGTACAACAATTGAAAATAACAAGAACTAAAAAGATCATCAGTGACTGAGAGCCGACTTCCCAAATCCTCAATCTTTTTGAGTTCAGCTTCAGCTGCACGGGACTTCGATTTTCCCTTCTCACGAAGGGCGTTTGCCTTTGAGATGTAAGACGCCTTCAGTGGTCAACTGGGCTGACAGCTACTACTTCAACTACTTCTATCTCTTCTTTGCCTGGCCGATCTCATCCAGCACTTTCTGTCTTTTCTTTGAAGCTTCTGACTGAGTGGACTTTTCCTGTTGTTTCTTCTTATTCATGTTGGCCTTGTACTAACAATAAGCAAGGTTACAGGAGAAGGTGCAGTCATCATCAACCTTGAAGTCATGCAGAGGGATGTCGAGGCTGGCGAATGAGTCGTACAAGACCCTGTGCGTAGTGAGGGCGTTTCCGTCCACCCCCCCCCCGAGTCATTGTTTCTCGGTTGACACTAAATCCCCTCGTGTCCGTGTGACAGGGTCAGAAGCATCTTCAGAACAGTGACGACTTGGTCATGTGGTACTCGCATCCGCTCGAGATTTGAGCTCAGGAAAACGTTCAGGCAGTTCTTCTGGCAGTTGAAGCTGACGCACTCATCAAGGTGGTTCAGAATGGCAGTGACTTCTGCCTTCGCATTGTCACATTCCTGGCCAGTGAACCACTTCTGTGCCACCAGGAAGGTCTGTATTGATGACATCTTAGTGAGGCATGTTTGCTGGCGGTGCTAAATCTATCGTGTCTGGATCCACGAGAGATGGTTAGTGATGACTTGTCCATGATTGAGGACACCACTGCCTGCAGGAAGCTCTTGCATCCTTGGCAGAATGAGTACTCTTCCCCCTCCGACGTCCCCGCACTCTGAAGCTTAGATTAAGTTATAACTAATAGGGAAGCGGTAGAACCACCTGTCGGACAGATTTAAATGCCCTCAATACACACACCCAAATGTTATATCATTTGAAAGCTCTACATCTCCCCGTCACAAAGAGGCCTGGCGTAGAGCTGCCGAGTGGTGCAGTAAACGTGAATCCAAGGTCAAACAAGGTCACCGTCAAATGATGAATTTTCGAAATTGTGTGCTTCCGCAATTATCTTAACATTACAATGAACGCATATCTACTTTGTTTAATTACAAGATAGCCAAATCATATATTTCGGAAAGCTTATTGTCTCCCCGTCAAACTGAGGTATGATATGGAGGTGTTACCTGATATGGTATGAGTGGAGCCAAGGTCAAACAAGGTCATGATGTGAAAGTCAAAGGACTTGCCCAAAATGTAGTTAGGATGTTGAAGAAGAGAAGTGGCAATCACTGATTAGAACTCTACTCGCAACGCAGTTGACCAACTATCAGATGTTTTGAGGTACAAGATAATTCAACATCTCATGAAGGAATCCAAATTTCAGGATCTGATTGATATGCGTGGAAACAATGGAGATCATGCTGGACATCATCAGGGCTGAAAATATTGGCAACTATATAGAACCTTTCACTGCAATTATACATTGGCTAACTATCTATGATCATACAACTATTACAAGCTATGCCCTCCCGATGGAGAACAGTCTCTCTGGCAGATGTGAAACACTGCGAGAGGACAGCACAAGAGGTACGTACAATATTCATTAAAGGATACTTTGTTGTGAAGAAAACCAAAAGGCGCTTCAACCAAGTGCCTGCTGATCAGGCAACTGAGCTTATTACTTGCACATGCAGGATTCATAACGGTACTGGCAGTACAAAAAACGATCGAGCCAGTTCGCCGAGCCACCCTGTATTTTGAGTGGCATCCACAGACATCTACAATAGGGGATTGCCGCGTTCACACAGGCATTCTGATACCTTCTTCCTCGTATATGTGTCGATATAAGATGATGTAGCTATATATTCACAATCTGCTTGTAAACAAACCTTTGCGCAACATGAAGTTGTAGGATGAAGGAGGGGGCTGGCATCGTCAGACCCAAAGAGTTGGATCCTGACAGGATCGACAGTTTGCTACTCACGAGCGAGTGCCATAATGTAGGTGACACACAACATATCCAGCCCGTGCAATTTCCCTATCGTGACCAACTCCCTTGACAAGGAGGTGGTTGGTTCTGGAAATTTTGCAAGCTCGATGTCTTCACATGACCACAAAAAGCTGATGTTGAATTCCTGTTAGTGCGTGGAAACTGAGCAGGTTATCATTCGCAGGTTGGGTAAGTCTTTAGGATTGTTTCTGGAAGTTCCAAGGGTGTATGAAGTCCAACTGTACCAAGACACTGGGCAGCTATATCTTTGGTGTTGAGTTCATGTCACCTCCAAATGTGGCTATAGACTGCGGGACTGGGGTAGCTAAAGCTTCATGGTATTCACCATTTCCACTATTCGTCCAGTAGTGACACCGTTGACCTATAAGCTTTAACAGCTTCCTGCAACTTTGGTAGTGTCTTGTACATTGTGTAGTTGCAAAGGTTTATGAACGTTGTTTCCTTGGTGCATCATGAAACCCTGTAGTTTGTCAACCAGTCGTTGCTTCACGGTGATGATAGCCTGCTATGTTTCTTTGTTCTTATCTGTTAGATGAGTTGACCATTGACCACATCACTTGGGACAGAGTATTTCGTTGCCATAGATACGACAGGCATGTCATTACCCTGTGGGTCAATCCGGCTTCTGCTGTATGGCGTCAGCGACGATATTGCTGACATACATATACTTAAACATACAAAAACACTGGTTAAAAGGCCACCACTCTTGCTCCCACCTGAACTTGGTCCCTTCCTCGTCGTCTTCCATATTGAAGAGGGGAGATCTTGAGTATTGTGACATTCGTAATCGTTCAAACCATGTGACACAACAAGTATCCCTGGCTTGATCGTCCCTTGTAAGGCCGATGGTGCCAGTATGCATCTTGTATAATCTGTACATCAATTCAATTGGCTGATCAGCTGGAATTTGGTTGAAGGACCTTTTGGTTTCTGCCAGAGAGACTGTTCTCCATCAGGACGGCAGTTTGTATGATCGTAGATGGTTAGGCAATGTACAATTCCAGGGAAAGATTCTATACAGCTGCCAGTCGTCTCAGCCCTGATGATGTACAGTATAATCTCCAGTTTCCACATATCCTGAAATTTGGATTCCTCCTCGAGATATTGAATTGTCTTGTTCCTCAAAACATGATAAGCATGAAGGTGACAGGGGAGAAAGTGACCGTAAAGAAGCAGCCTCCATATTAGTGGAAAGGGGGCAGCAGTTTTCTCAGAGAACCTGCTGCGATCTGTTGACAATGGGACAGGTTGCATCTATTTAAACTAGATTCGCAGGGTGGACTCACAGAGAAGCCTGAAACTGGAGGCAGAGATAAAGACAGGACAAATAAATCAGCAAAGAACAGTCTGGAAAACTCTTCTGAAGCTGGATATAAATGTGTTTGTTTAAATGCGAGGAGTATAGTAAACAAAAGAAATGAACCAAACATTATGGTAGAAGATATTGACCCTCACATAATAGGTATAACCGAATCCTGGACCACCATCGATATATCAGATGCCGAATTGGGACTGACAGGATACGTAATGTTTAGGAAAGATAGAATAGGAAGAAAGGGAGGTGGAGTTATTTTATATATTAAAGAATCTATCCAGTCTTTTGAAATAAACTTAGAAAGAGAAGCAGATTGCAAAGAAGCTGTTTGGTGTAACATAGTTACAGGAAACTCAACGTTAACAGTTGGGTTAGTTTATTGAAGTCCAAACATAAGCATAGAAGAGAATGAAAAAATACAATATGCTATAAGGGAAGTAAGCAAACAGGACTGTATTATTATGGGGGATTCTAACCACGGGTACATACAATGGAAATCTCTACAGAGTATGGGAAGTAAGGACCACAAGTTTTTAGTTTTAGTTCAAGACACTTTCCTTTCTCAACATGTGCTACAACCAACCAGGGGTGAGAATGTGTTAGACATAGTTTTGTCCTCACAGAATGAATTAGTTGACAATGTCAAGATACGTGAGCCAATGGGAGTAGTGATCACAACCAGATACATTTTACCATCAAAATAAAATCAGAAAGGAATAGTAAAAAGCAGTGTAGAAGAAATTTCCACAAAGGAAGGTATAAGGACATGAGGAAATATTTAGCAAAGATAGACTGGAATAACACACTGAAAAATAAGACAGCAACAGAATGCTGGAATATATTAAAGAGTGAAATTAAGTGCATAGTCGATAAATGTGTACCCTTCAAAAACAAGGGAAACGGTCCAAAAAGAAACACTTATCGAAAGAAGCCATTAGAAAAATTAAGTATAAACAAATGACGTGGAAGTCATATAGATGTACTGGAAATGATGAAGACTACAACAGTTATAAAGAAGCACTTAACCAAGCTACAGCTGAAATTAGAAATTCAAAGAGAAGCTATGAACAACAATTAGCTAGTAATATAAAACATGACAGCAAGAGGTTTTATACGTATGTTCGAAGCAAACAGAAAGTTCAGGATAAGGTCAGTCCTCTAGAAGATAGTGCTGGAAATATAATGTCATAGGGATTCTTAATGGCAGAAGACCTGAAAGAGTATTTTAGTTCAGTGTTTACCAGGGAAGATATTAGTTCACTGCCAGTACCAGAGGCTAAGTTCAAAGGGGGAGATTCAAACTATTTAGGACAGTTAATTGTAACCCCGGAAATGGTAGCTAAGAAAATAAGGGCTATGAAGGATAATAAATCACCTGGAGTGGATGGGATTCCGCCCAAACTACTATTGGAAATTGTAGAACAAATTAGCGTACCGCTTGCAACAGTTTTCAATTTGTCATTAGAAGAGGGAGTGGGTCCTTTAGAATGGAAACAGGCAAACATTATACCGTTATTTAAAAAAGGTTCGAGAAACAAGTCAGAGAACTATAGACCAGTGAGTTTAACATCAGTGATTTGCAAATTATTAGAAAGACTAATTAAAGATCACATGGTGGATTTTTTTGATAAACCCATCTCAACAAGGGTTTTTAAAAGCGAGGTCATGCTTAACAAATATGTTATATTTTTTGGAAGACATCACTAAGTAGGTAGATGAGGGATCACCAGTAGATATTGTCTACTTAGATTTTCAAATAGCTTTCGACAAAGTACCACATCAAAGATTACTGCTTAAACTAAAGGCCCATGGCATAGGAAATGGTATAATAAACTGGATAGAACAATGGTTGATTGACAGAAGACAACGTGTAGTAGTTGATGGGGAGGCTTCAAACTGGAAATCAGTATTGAGTGGGGTACCACAGGGATCAGTACTAGGACCTATATTATTCTTAATATATATCAACGATTTGGATGATGAAATAACAAGCAAGGTGTTGAAATTTGCGGATGATACAAAAGTGTTTAGAAGTATTAAAAGTGATGGAGATAGACAGCATTTACAAGATGATCTTGACAGGTTGATCAAATGGTCTGAAAAGTGGCAAATGCTGTTCAGTTTTGGGAAATGTAAATGCCTGCACACAGGACATGGGAACGAAAAGGTAGAATATACAATGGGGGTACTGTACTAAGTACTACTGTAAAAGAAAAGGACTTAGGGTTAACTATTAGTGCTGACATGAAGGTTTCAGAGCAGTGCGGAATTGCAGCTTCAAAGGGAAATCAAATCCTTGGATTAATTAGGCAAAATGTAGCGTACAAAAAAAAGAACTAATAATACTGCCGTACAAAACAATAGTGAAGCCTCATTTAGAATATTGTATACAAGCGTGGAGGCCATATCGCAAGAAGGACATAGATATGCTAGAAAGAGTACAGGAGAGCGACTAAAATTATACCAAAACTGAGGGATCTTAGTTATGAAATTTGCCTAACAGAATGTGGTTTAACAACACTAGAGACCAGGAGATTGAGAGTAGATCAGATAGAAGTGTTTAAAATAATAAATGGTTATGAAAATATTGATAGAAATATTTGTTTTTTTAGTTAGCAAAGGAGCAGTGTAGATTAGATATAAGTTCTCATTTTCATAATGGACTGTAAATGAATGGAACAGATTATCTGCTGATTGTGTGGGTGTTAGTAGCGTGAATGTTTAAAAATAAAATCGACACATACCTCAGAAGGGCGGGATACACATATATAAAAGGGTTGGACTCTCGATAAGCCAAATGGCTTCCTTGTCCACCTGCCACATAGAGTTAATTCTCTGGATGGCAATCTTGTTAAATCTTACAGTTGGTCGACTGTAAATTTTAACCCATTAACTTGACCTAGATGTTCAACTTGATAGGTCATAAAATCATGTTTATTTGATTGGGGATCCTCATAACCATCTAGAGGGAAAACAAAATCCAGTTTCCAGCTCATCTCAATTGGAAGTTATGGCTGATCATGTTTCTACAGTCGATGATCATCCCGGATGGGCGGACATATTGTATTTCTCATCCAATGTAAAATAGATGACTCAGGTGTCTGGAATGTCAATTTTCAGGCAAAATTGATATCACATTTGGCTATCTAGCCCTTCTAGATCCAAACGAATACCCGCTCAGTGGTGGCCATCTTGGATTTCATGCTCCAGTGACCTTATGCCACTGATTTTCAAAAAGCACCTTCTGAAGTGTTGAAACACAGGGTGTGTAGAATACAAATCAAAAGTAAAACATACAAATTTTTGCGGGTCTGTAGAGCAGGGCCTGGACTAGTAGCTACACGGTTACCGTAAAATCAATATTGTGTTGAAGCATCGCGAACACATGCACACAGAGTCCCTATGTAAAGCTTTATATGTATACGAGGACTCAACACACACAGTAAAGATAGCACCACTGTACAGAATTTCTGTGATGCTTATTTATGTAGTGTCGCATCAACACAATATCAATTTTATGGTACCACCGAGCTACGGGTAGTCGCTGCCAGTGTCAATGACATCGAGTTTTCTTGGATTTGTTTTGTGAATTTTGATCGTTATATTATAGGAATGTAAGAGAACTTTTTTATAACGTTGTGTGGGTATTAATGCGTATGTAAGATATTTGAGAAGTTTGGCGGCTGTAGCCGTAGCCTAGCCCAAGGTGGTCATTTTCATGGTTAGGTCAGAAAGTAAAAATTCGCCTAGATATGCTCTAGTCTAGCCTGATAGGGCGCCAAACAAATTGTACTGCAATGCCAATGCCAGTGCAATGGCTAGGCTAATCATCATAAATCATTCATAATGCGCACGTTTCATTTGAGCGATAATAGATGCATGTACAATTGCTGTCAACTAAACTGGTACACGATGCTGATTACAACTGATGATGAGTGGAAATATCACGTGAGTGTATCGTGTTCAAAATGTTCTCACGCTGTTTAATTCAAAGTATTGCAAGCCCATTAACTAACCATCTCCAAATGCCATGGCTTCTGTAGTTCTGTGCAGGGTGACGTAGGCGGAGGATTTAGTTATGAACTGCTCTGGTAGGGAGAGGTATCGTTGAGGTGGTGTCCAGCAGGTGGAGCCACGCAAACACGTGACGTGTGTCCACTTCCTTGTTTATTTATGGGGAAAATTGTGTGGGAAATTTTTGTTGACTTTTTAAAAGGATTGACATGTTACGTCAGTCACTGCACACCAACACGCGTCACTTTTCCTCAACGCCAGATAGTAGTCGAGACGGCCACGATAGCGAGTGATGGCTCAACTTACCGACGAAGAGTTAAACACGCTAATTCGGAAAACTAGACGCCGATCAAGAAGCGGTCATACTAGAAATAAGGCCGTGCTAGCAGCACGCGCGGGCCTCAGCCTCAAGGTAAGCGAAGCGGACAGCTACTTCCGAGGCGTGAAACCGAAATGTACGGAAGGCAGACATTACAGTGTCAAAGTGGTGGACGGCGACCACATCCTTGTCATAGAAGAAACAACCACGGATGAAAAATGCCCATCATACAAGATCAATCTACCGTGTTCCAATACAGCGGAATGCATTCGCCCGCCTGGACTCTATGGTAGACTGTTCAAAAGGAGAATATCAAAGCCGGGCACACATCCCCCGTGCGCTGCGCATACAAGATTCACGGGAAGACCTATTGTCATTGGCTGTCGCAAAAATATAATGGTTCTTCAGTACCTCTCGAACAATTGGCCGATTGTTCGATTTCTCCTGGTGGACACAGAATCAGGCACAGCACTGTGTGTGGAGGACTCGGAACGCTACTTCCTGCAGCAGTACGTCACGATATGTCCCATCGAATGTCTGATCAGCCCGAATTTCAGGAAGATACTCCTCCGACTGCCTCAGCCCATCATGAACATACGGTCATGGTCGAAGTTGCTGTCCACCGACATGTCTGTTGACAGTGACGGCATTTACCACATCAGTGACATCAAAGCAGACGGTCTATTGGATAGGCAGAACCAGGCGGTTGCCTTTGATCCCCGACACCCTTGCTGCATCATGTTTCTAGTTGTTGATGAATATTGCACCATGTGTCAGCTGCGTACATACGATGTCAACACAAAGACGACGTTATTACAAAACTCCTGCAGGTTGAGCCGGTTTAAACAAGCTCCAACCAACCGTGCAGATGCAAATGACGATTCCGGGAGCGATGAAGAGGTGCAGGACAGATACCGTTTCCTTCTGAAGTGTTACGTTGATTACAGCAAGAGTGGTGACGTCATCGTGTTAAGTTGTGTTGTGAAGGATGGTGGGTTGACCACTCGTAAACTCTTCTCTTATCTGTATTTCTTCAACTCGGACACGTTGCAGATGATGAACCGTGTCACCACTGAAATACCAGTGGAAATCTTCAGTCATCGCGGTCTATTTGATGCCAGGGAACACTGGTTTGGGCTCATGTTCAATGCGACTGACACAGAGGTTTCCGTGTGCTTCTTGGAGTATGGCACATGTGAGAAGAATCCTCCTATACTGACGGCTAGTCTACCAAAGAGACATCAGCTCAAGACAATGTGTCGACAAGTGATACTACAGGCCTGCACTGAAGGCTCACTCGAAAAACTGCCCCTACCAAACCCCCTCATCAACTTTCTACATTTCCAGCAAACATTTTATGTCATCTAGTTCAAATGGCATTTACTGGCTTATTGCTCAAGACAGTATAATAGACACACCTGCAGTTGTTTTCAAGACTTCACATTCTAAAACATGCATCTTGGTGAGCTGAACTTTTGTATGTCAACATTTCCACAAAACAGACAAGACACTTTTGTCTTTTATGCGATGCTGTATATAACTGTAACTTATGTAACCATGAATGCAATGGCGAAGCCAAAGTTAGTAACTAACAAAATGTTATTTGTTTCACTATATATGTCTGTGTGATGACCCCTGTGATACTGCCATACATAATGATATTACCTTAATGTATCTGGACACTATGTTTTTGGACACAACATACCGTATTCATTTTATTATGCGTACAATACAATCAACAAATATTTGAGATAGGAGTGTATACTGTAGACCCATTTTCTGGGGCTCCTGGGTATAGCCATCTGGGCAGACGGTACTGGCAAATGGTTTGTGCATCCACATATGAGCAACAGGATACCAGAACATTGTTGTCTGATAATTTAGGTGGACCTTTTGATGTTTTTACCACTGATCTTTGAATCTAGTGTGATATTGGTAGAAATTAAATTACAGTGATACACTCAACAGTCAAGGTTGACATTGGAGAACGCTGTCACAATGTCAGACACTGCAAAAAGTGGGGATGTACATTAATTAGGGCTTGTACGCTTAATAGAATGAATATGATGTGTATGTTTTCGGGTACCTGAGAATTTAATTAATTTTAGGTGTTCGAATAAAGTCATTATGGTTTATATAGATTGCTTAATAGCGTGACTATTTAATATATATCATGTCACCTTATCTGCCTTAATTTATGTATATATATATATATATATTTGTATATATATATATATGTGTATATATATTTGGTGTTGCCATGTTCTAAAGTTATAAAAATAATACAAAAAAAGAAAACCGATAATTTCACCACTGAGAACTTATTTTGGGTTTTCCAGTTTTGTGAACTGTTTTGACCTGTCACAATATGTCTACACGCAGATATACATTGGTACTCAGGATTCATTATAGTTGGTTAAGTATGACATAATCATAAAATGTATGTCAGTGTGCACATTATAAATGCCACTAGTTTTCTTTTCATTAAATGTGTGTTCATTTAATTCAGTTCAATGATTGTGTACACGTGACGTGCAAGAACATGTCTTTCATCCGTTAAACTATGTGTAAGACATGTGATCTCAGATTTGTCAACATTTCTAAGCTTCTTTTATGGGGATCAAATACATTTGAAACTATTTAAATGTAATTATCTCATGGTTCTTCAAATGCAGGTACCTACAGCCGAGTACAGGACTCTCCGTCAGATGACATTAAAACAGAACTCTAAATAATACCCGTAAATATCTCTGATCAAACTAGCACACCCGTGTACTATATACCTACTCCTCCTAGAGTGCCGAACTTTCAGTTTCAAATTCTGTGTGGATTAGGAGTTCATAGCTGTTAATGGTTCATACCAGACGGTTATCGAAACGCTGTATATATATATATATTAACAAGATTTAGCAAGATTGCCACCCAGAGAATTAACTTTAGATGGCAGGTGTACAAGGAAGCCTTTTGGCTTATCGAGAGTCCAACCTTTTTATCTACATGTATCCCATCCTTCTAAGGTGTGTCGAATGTCGATTTTATTTTTAAACATTCACGCTACTAGCACCCACACAATCAACAGATAATCTGTTCCATTCATTAACAGTCCTTTGTGAAATTGAGAACTTTCTTATATCTAATCTGCACTGCTCATTTACATATGTAACTTCATGTCCTCTAGTCCTTCTATCTTTCTTAACAGAGAAAAACATATTTCTATCAATATTTTCTTAACCATTCAATATTTTAAACACTTCTATCTGATCTCTCAATCTCCTGGTCTCTAGTGTTGTTAAATCACATTCTGTTAGGCAAATTTTATAACTAAGATCCCTCAGTTTTGGTATCATTTTAGTTGCTCTCCTCTGTACTCTTTCTAGCATATCTATGTCCTTCTTGCAATATGGTCTCTACGCTTGTATACAATATTCTAAATGAGGCCTCACTATTGTTTTGTACAGCGTTATTATTAGTTCTTTTTTCTTATATGCTATATTTCGCCTAATTAATCCAAGGATTTGATTTCCCTTTGAAGCTGTAATTCTGCACTGCTCTGAAACCTTCATATCAGCACTAATGGTTAACCCTAAGTCCTTTTCTTTTACAGTAGTACTTAGTACAGTACCCCCCATTGTATATTGTACATCTTCGTTCCCATGACCTGTGTGAAGGCATTTATATTTCCCAAAATTGAACAACTTTTGCCACTTTTCAGACCATTTGATTAACAAGATCATCTTGTAAAATCTCCATCACTTTTAATCCTCCTAAACACTTTTGTATTATCTACAAATTTCAACACATTGCTTGTTATATCATTGTCCGTCCAAATCATTATATATATAAGAATAATATAGGTCCCACTACTGATCCCTTTGGTACCCCACTCAAAACTTATTTCCAGTTTGAAGCCTCCCCATCAACAACTACCCGTTGTCTTCTGTCAATCAGCCATTTTCTTTATCCAGTAATCTTTGATGCGGCAATTTGTCGAAAGCTTTTTGAAAATCTGTGGAAATATTATCTACTGGTGATCCCTCGTCTACCCACTTAGTGATATCTTCCAAAAGACAACGTATTTGTTAAGCATGACCTCGCTTTTAGAAACCCATGTTGAGATGGGTTTATGAAGTTGTTTAACAAGAAAATATAGATTATATATAATGTTTTCTACGATTGTTTAAAATTACGTAAAACATCTACTGATCAGTTTGGGACGGTTTATGTAGCTTGGAATGATCATAGATTGCATGCAAGTCCATCAAAAGTACATTACAAGTACTTTGTGTTACCTACTCTCAGTCTATCTCTGCGTGTAGTTCCCTTTGCCATATGTCACCTGTCACAGCAAACCAGATATAATGTTGCACAAGCTTGTTCTGCACAGAAGCCAATGATACCTGTCTAGGTAATGTCCCATCAATTTTTGGCAGAAATATATATTGAATAATCTCATCTTTCTATGTCCACTTTATTTTCCTTGACAAATAATTCCAAACTAAGAAAATTCCTGCATGAACCCATATATTAAAACTATAATTAGACAATACAAGTCAAAATTACCTCCCTTTTTCAAAATGTCAGGTGCTTTTTAAAATGTTGCTTCAATCTTAGTAATAAATCAGAAACTATTGAAGATATTTCAACAGATAAGGTATAATTTTAAAGCTGATGATATGTGGAATTCTACACGGCACAAAACTTTGTTTTACACTTTCGCGACTCAATACCCACTTTGCTATTGCAGGTGACATTTGTGCAAATTATTATCGAACTAAGGACTTGTCTGGTTTCTAGTATTATGAACTACCAAGTCGCCCCTTCTGGAGCATGGGTATTTATGCTAGTATGACTTGTTATAATCAATCAATCACTGTGACAAAACAACACAAAGCATCAGGGCATCTGATTGGTTTATTCGGTAGAAGTTTGAATCCTTCAGCTACAGTGAAATGTTGCCTTCTTCACTTAGCAGCAGTTGAGTAGGATGCATGGAAGTGTTCTTTGGTTTAACAACCGAATATAACCGCGGGGTATGCGACTGTTTGTACAGATATATCTCATTCACCTGAGAAACAAACAAATTGCTGTGGAAATCTGATGGGGAATCTTAATGCAGTGTCAAAGTGTTGCCAAATCTAGGAAACCGAAGACAGCACAATACCAGCAAACAAGACAACACTGCAGGAATTCGCCACTAAACCACAACAGCGCAGTTTCCAGGGATCAATGGGTCGGCATTTTCATAACGATAATGCCGTATTTTATAAACAGTTAACAGTTCGACCCAGCTGTTATTCCTGGTTGGCAAGTTGTTTCTTTTTTTCATTACAATTGCATTTAAATCACTGAATCTATGACCCACAGTACCACAGAGGTTTGTGAGTAGCCAATGAATTCGGCGTTATTGATGATTCAAACAAAACAGAAAAGATATAATCGAACACAAAGTACATAGTATTGTCCATCATTTGGGATCCTGTTTCTAGGTCCGTATTCTGTCCGTACTGAATGCTTCGGGAAATTATCACCAGTAAAAACAACCGCCCAGTTCCAACATCACAATTCGCTCACAGTTTTCCCACAGAAAGCCACGTACACGATGCAAAATTAAAATGCACATGTACGGTTACCATAGCAACAACTGCCAGCCGTCATAGAAAAAAATCTAGCAATTGAACATTCAACAAACTGCACAAGTGAACTGAAATATTTTTGGTACCATCACATAAGGTGACTCTGTTGTATAAAAAGAGCTCTTAAATCCAGCTTGGATCCCATTTGTCGAGTTCTGTTTTCGTAAGATATACAAAGTTTTTGTTGATTTTTTGGCACATTTTTCACCCGGCGTTTCACCAAATTTGGTCGCCGCCGGGTACATACATGAACAATATGAATGAACATTTGTTTTAGCGATATACTATTGATTATAAACGCAACCCTCTTTTCACGTCTTTTCCCCCTTCGCTTAAAATGAAACTTTTAAAAATTGAATTAGTGACCAATTTTCATTGCATCTACGTCGAGACTGATTACGACTCGCTGGTTTCGTCAATACGGTCACGACCTTTGGCCCCCGCTAGCCCTTGACAACCGCAGTCGCTGGTTGCTATGGTAATGCTATGTGTGGCTAATTGGCCTGCTGAACCCACAGAGTGCGCTCCTGTTTGAACCCCTTTGTGCCATCTGGCCCGCGAGGTTGTCGGAGTGTGATGATCTTTGGGCCTGTCTCGTCCCCCACACTCTTCAGACGGGAAATCAACCGATCTGGACGTTTCCTCTCCCTGCAACAATCACGCCAAATACTTGTTACATGATTACGCAGTTTCTTGTCAAACTCCAGTACTCCTTATTTCTTGGGAGCACACTTTGTACAATCCCTACACGTACAAATGCATGTAAACATCCAATTTAACTTTTAAGTTATTGACATCATCAGCGATTAAAATGCCAAAAACAGACAGAAAGTTTGACACTGACTAGCTGTCAGATTGGCTGATGTTTCAGAATGATAAAATATTGTGCACTGAATTAGAACATGTGATGCGATAGCTGTCAAATATAAGACCAAAGTAGTTGTAAAACTATACAAGTCCTTAGTAAGACCTCACCTAGACTACTGCATTCAGGCATGGCGCCCATTCAAACAAAAAGATAGACTTATTAAAAAAGGTGCAACGTAGGGCGACCAGGATGATTTAAGACACTTAGATTACCAAAGACGTTTAAGAGTGCTAAATATCACGACTCTGGGGACTAGACGACTGCGTGCTGATTTATTGGAAGTTTATAAAATATTCAACGGGTTAAAGAGTATTCTTCCTGCAGATTTCTTTGTTATGGAAAATAAACAGACCAAAACAAGAGGGCACCATTTCAAAATAACCAAAGTGCACTCAAGATTAGATATACGCATGTACTCCTTTACTCAAAGGATAGTTAATGACTGGAATAGACATCCAGAAACAGCAGTGATGTCCAAAAACATCAACCAATTCAAGGGTCACATTGACAAATATTTACGCAATAGGGCGGAGGATTACACGAGTCAACGTTTGACTCCCTTCCTTGTCAACTCCTTGACTACTACGTAGAAGAGGAGGATTACACATGCCTTCCTCATCAACTCCTTGACTACTACGTAGAAGAGGAGGATTCATGGTAAATTCAAGTTCAAGGTAAACATTATAATATACTTTGATTTTGAAATCATGTTATACATCGTTCAACTTCCATACAAAATATATGTGTGCATGTGTATGCGCGTGCATGTGTGCTTGTGCATAACTATAAGCATACAAAACCACAAGGAGCACCACATTTTCAGGTTTGGGTTTAGTCATCTTTGGACCCAATATTTGTTGTAGGGATCTAATTTTTTTCAGACCCATGGGGCCCCAAGACCCGTTTTTTTTAAACCCAAAACGAACACTGCAGAACAAAGAACTGCTTTAAAGATACAAACTCTGATCACTTTTATATCATAAAATCATGTTTGTGGTATAAATTATACCTACGAGTGCTTGCATACCAACTATTTTAATTTACCTGATTTTCTATAGATTTTCTTAAATCTTATTATATTACAGAGTATGTATGAAACATTCCCTAAACTTCTGTGCTTTTAAAGTTTTTTATATTATACAACAGAAGTGTTTGTGAAAAGGCATGCAAATATAAGAAAACATCAGTTTAACGCACGTCTGAATTGCCACTTTCGCAGATGTTTTAGCTGTGCCCAAGTCTCGTGGAATCCAAGTTAAAAAGGTGAGCTTGTTTTGAGTACGCATGGCTACCCGGTGCTGAGGTGTATATAATCCGATGGGATTAATTTACAAGTATTAAAAATTCTGATCTCGGTCTTGCAGGTGTGCGCTACTCAGGTTGATATACGTCTTTGCACTGAGCAGGAGATTATCAAAATGCTTCGGTCTTGTCACTCCTACTCACATGATTTTGCGTACGCTGCAGGCCGAGTATTTTCCGTTACGTTGATTCTGGACAACGACAAACTCGACTTCGTCTCCGGTGTGGATGTCTGCGCTGTCGTGCACCTCGGTCATATGGAAGAACAACTTCTTCCCTTCCTCTGCCTCATAGTTGAGGAAGCCAAACTGAAAGTGAAACAAAAAGTTAAAAACTATTTCTTCCTTTTGACTGCCTCTAGTTGCATAAATGAAAGTGTAAATAAAAGAACAACTTCTTCCCTTACCCAGCTTCTATCCGAGGAAGCCAAACTGAAATAAACAGTGAAAGAACAATTTCTTCCCTACCTCTGCCTCGTAGTTGAGGAAGTCAAACTGAAAGTGTAATAAACAGTGAAAGAATAATAGTAAATAATAAAAATAACAATAAGATAACTTCTATTGCACCTAAATCCTTGGAAACCAAGCTCAGAGGTGCATCAAAACAAAAGGATTGGTCAAACTCAAAATCCATAAGCAGTATTCCAGTTGTCAACAGATGGGTCAAGGCGCTAGGGAGCTACGGTGGATAAAAAAGGATAAGCAAGGTGGTAAAGATAAGTTTTTAAATGACGACAAAATTTTGTAATATTTTCAATTGATCTAACACTAACAGGGAGCATATTCCAGACTGTTGGTGCAGCAACAGAAAAAGCCTTAGTTCCAATGTTAGTGTTGACACTAGGAACAAAAAGTAGGTCAGAACTAGATGATCGAAGCTGGTTAGGCTTTCTTACAGAAGCAGTGAATGCAAATAAGATGGTTGCTTACAGGACACTGCCTGGTACGTAATGGTACAGATCTTAAATATTATACGATATCGTACAGGAAGCCAATGCAGACTTCAAAAATGGAACAGAGCAAGAAAAACCAGGAGATCTTGTAGCTACTCTTGCTAGACAATTTTGTACACGCTGAAGTTTTGTGATATCCTTGCTAGCGATATTATAAGGGAGGGAATTGCAATAGTCAAGTCTGCTGTTGCAATAGTTTTAGGACCAGAAAATGACATGTACCGGTGAATACAGCAAAGATCACGAATATGATCAAAACAGCGGCAACACGTTTGAGATATGTGTTGTCGGAAATTGAACTTACTATCAAAGATCACTCCTAGATTCCGCACTGAGGTTGCTGGCGTGATATGCCGATTCAAAATACGCGTAGAGAAAAAACCATCAGGTTTACTGTGCTGCATTGGAGCACCAATAATGATCAATTCAGTTTCATTTCAACCTGCTGTCAGTGGAAGATATCTTGAAGGCAATCACTAAGTTGGCTAATGGAGGGATTTGCATCTGGGGTAGCCAACGAAATATAGATCTGAGTATCATCAGCATAAAGATGATGATCCAAGTTATGTTTTTGTATGACAGAGCTTAGTGGCATGGTGCAAAGAATAAAAAGCAAAGGCCCAAGAACAGAACCCTACGGAACACCAAATAAAGTTGGCAGTGCAGCTGAAAAGCAATTCCCAATCTTTATAGTTTGGTATCTATCAGTTAGATATGAAGAAAACCAGCTTAGAGCTGTGCCAGATATGCCGTACCACTTTAATAGGCGTTCAATGAGAATGTTGTGATCAATCGTGTCAAAAGCAGCAGAGAGATCTAGTAAGGTAAGTGCAGTCACTTTACCATTACTAATGTTCAAGTTAATGTCATTATGAACCTTTAAGAGGCCAGTTTCTGTTGAATGAAACTGTCTATATGCTGATTGTGACACATTAATTAAGATATGTGTGCTAATGTGAGACCTTAGACAACTTGCTACATCCTATTTTAGTATTTTGGAAATAAAGCTGAGGTTAGAAATAGGTCTATAACTGTATTGGTCTTGTTTACGCAGAGATGACTTCTTACTATGGCAGAGATGACTTTTTAAGAACAATTTCTTCCTTTCCCAACTTCGAAGTTGAAGAAGCTAAACTGAAAGTGTAATAATAATAAACTTCTATAGCACCTAAGTTTTGACGAACTGAAATTCAGGGGTGTAACAAACCGGAATCGTTAAGTATGAATTCATCGCTAGACATACTGTATTCATTCTTTTTAGCATACAGAATGCTTACGAATTATTCTTAAGGTTATAAAAATTATGTTTCTCAAATCAGTGTATAAATGACAAAATGGTGGTGCCACATTGTGGAAATTATGTGTATTTTTACTGTACTCCGCTATGTGGCACCACTAGATCGGTCATTTCCTTTTTTTAAATAAACATGGCACCACTGACATGAATTAGAAAACACACTGTTGTAAATTATTTATGGTTATCACATACTTAAAACTACTTCTCATTGGAGATAAATTAGCAGTGGACAGCAGAAGACAAATGATCTGCATGACAGTGGTGCTAAGACACGGATAAAGTTATAGAACAGGCCATGTCATCCACTGCATACAATACATTCAAGTTAAGTTCAGCCGGGATGACACATGTCAGCGTAACTGAAGCTAACTGGAAGTGATTTATACATCCACGAGAAGGTGATTTTGTGGCCAAAGGGCCACTGGAACTTTGCAAAGGCTATGGAGTGTGGAACTTTCTTTCTCATATTGTCAATGGTTGACAGGAAATTACAATAAATTATGGATCCAGTGGTCAGTTTTAGTCAGTCTGACACCAGACCTTGCTGGAAAAGGAGGTGTACGCTAAAAAGAACGAATACGGTATGTTTTACTCATATTATTATTCTGTATAATAATGCACCAATGCATCAGCGATTGGAAAACACAAGAAGACTGTCCTGACTTGTCGCTCTGCCTCACATACCTGTCCTTTCACGGAGTCGACGGTCGCACGCACGTATTTGCGCACGGCCGCAATGCACGTGGCACGCTTCTTGCCAGTGGCCTTGACCTTGGCCACCTGAAACTTGACAATGTCTCCCTTCTGCAGGAAGTCTCGCTTGTCTGCGAGACTTGTGATGCCATACTGGTAGGTCTCTGCCTTTGGGTCATCTGCACGGTGCAAGTCATAGCATTACCACACAAATATTTCTCACTCCATTAAAGCCAGATATGACAGGTAGATAGGATAATTTTTGTTATTTATGCAAACAGTCATAATTTTTTCTGCCCAAAGCACAGATTGGGTCTTACTGAGCAAGACATATTTTGAACTTTTCATGCATGATCCATTAATAGAAGTCAGTTCGATGTATGTCATTGTTATAAAAGTGAACTTTTTCGAGAACAAACATACAAAGTTATCATGATCTGGCAGAAACCATTTTGAGAATCTTCTGTCAAAAAACACCAAAGCCTTGAAGAGTACACGATTGTGTAGTTACATGTTTGGAAGGGTTCATACCTTCCGGTACCTATCAGAATTCATAATATAAATTATTATTTAAAAAAATGTAATAATCAAATAATCAAATTTTATACTGATGGGGGTTTGGCCACCCACCCCCTACCAGTGACTCACCGTCAACGCCGACCTGCACCAGTCCGGGGTATTCATCCTGCTCTGGGTTGACAATGCGAAGGCATCGGATGATCTTGCCATCAAGGACACCTGGCTGAACATCCTGGTGGCAAAACATCACATCACAGCCATTAGGGATCATCTCAGAATGTCGATGTCCTATATTAGACAGAATTACTTTCATCTGGCTTCAGCCCCCCCCCCTCTACAGACAAACGTGTGTAAACAGTTATATGATGATATCAATACATTAACAGTATTGACAGATTTCACAGATCACGGGCGCAAAAAGGATCTATGGCTAGGGATCAAGAGAAAGGAAGGAAGCAGTGAATCCATACATACCTCCCCAGCCACTGTGCCTTTCGGTAGTTTTCTTATGTTTTCGGCACTCACTTTGGATGTTTTGCGTGAAAGTGTGAACTCGACCTCATCACCAAGGTCAAGTTCGCCCGGGTCGCCCGCAAAGGCACTGAATCACGAATGACGCAGAAATGTTATTGCAACAAGCATCGAGTGACTTGGGCTTCACGAAAAACAGAGCTTACTTGAAAACCGAGTGGAGATATTTTATGGCCCTGAATCTCGCAAAATTGTTTTACTCCCCACCACTTGACCATAATTCATTGTTATACAATCTACAAATGGTTAATAGAATCTAGCGTACAGCACAAGATAAATGTGTGATATTTTATTTCACCATATACAAAACTGTTGCTTTGTTCGAGCGTGTTTTTTATTTTCATACAATAAAATTTCTCTAACGTGGACAACTACGACAGAAATAATATTATCAGACCTCAACATTAACACTGGCCCACTGGCCTGGAACCTGTTTTGAGCCATCAGACAAGTTCAGGCCAAACCTTTGATTAGCTCAACAGGCCCCCAACATTTCAGGTCATTTTTATTCAATGTCGTTGACCATCATCATTTTTATCGCATGTCCTTAAAACCTGTGCCACAATTAACAAGAACCTACGTCTGACTTCATTATCTTGCTTGCAATAATTTCAGAATCCCAAACTCAGTGGCGCAACATTACAAAAGGCTCAAGATTGGCGTAAATTGCAAAAGCTGTCAAGTGCTAGATATATGGTCTTCTCCTCTTCTTTCACCTAATGTCTGGTGTGAGACTGGACTCGATACTGATCCTCGATCTAATTTTTTTCCCCTAAGAAGCTAAGGAGGATAAGTAATATTAAAAAGATACGTTTTATCTAATTTCACACCTGAAGTGGAAGAAGATTTCTCTGTCGTGTTCTGCCGTTTCAATGAAGCCAAAGTTTTCCTTGAGCGTGGCGACGAACCCATGTTGTCGGTTGCCTAGTACTTGTCGGCTGCCAGCCACACTCACACTCACGGCCGTCTTTGTGTTGTTTTTGCGGCTCTCGCAGATCTGAAACTCCACCTGTTGGCAAAAATGCAAACTATGTGTATAAATTTACGACATGTTTAACACAACTTGTGAATCCAACCGAAAACAGTGAGCACAATAGATATCCATTTTAAAGAGTGTAGCTCGGAACAAGTGCACGAAACATGTCACATTTAGAGGAATCACTTAATAGGGCATGAATGTTTAATAAAATGATTACAGTGCATGATTGAAAGCAAATACTATGAGCTTTTTTCTCTTTCCGCTGCCCACACTCATTTGGTTGATTATTCTGTCATTAACGCTGATGGGAGTTTAGATAATGAGATCCCAGCTCAGTCAGTGGAATCGTTTACTTCCCCCAGCGTAGACACCTAGCAGCTTACCGTGTCTCCATATTTCGGAGGTGAGCCAATGATGACATTTGAGCCATATGGTATTGTTTGTTTGGTCCCATTCACATCGTACATAATGATGCCGGGATCCAGGTCCATTTTCTTTGCTGCAACATAGTAATTTATTTCAATTCCAGTGGTGGTTTTGACCTGCCCCAGCGAACTGGATATTAAGTGATACAGGCCTATTCGGCCCATGAGCCAAAAATAGCTGTCAAGGTCATGACCCATCAATTTAGCAATTTTGGCAGAAATGCGTGCCATATAATCCCACAGTTCAACCTTACATTAATATGAAAAGCTACAAGTATAATATTTAGTGGTCCAAAACTTAAAAAAATCAGAGCATGTCACTGAAAAATAAACTACCAAAAATTTGAAAATTTAGACAATCTGCATGTCGCAATGTAACGCACCTGAATTCTTTGCGGAGGCAGCTTCTTTTTCAATGTTTCCAAGATATTTGGTTGGCAGAACGCTTTCGAAAGTGACAGTGCCCTTCGGAAGGTATTTAATCCTGATGGCAATCTGTCGGTTCGGCGCGGCTGGATCCTGATGACATGAGACATCAGGGTTGTCAGGTGATGGCAGTAATGACAGGGAAAGATCATCATTATACTTATTTAACCAGGTACAGCCTGGGGCAGTCAGTTTAATAAAAATATGTGTGGTTTTGTTAAGATCATCGAAAGATCGTTAGATCAGGTAACTTGTGAAAGTGTGAATAGCCTTGTGTTATATGACACAGAAATGAACATCTTTTTCACTTTTTTACAATGAATTTGGACTGGATGTTGTCACAAATATTTTTAATAGCTTGCCTGATGATTTCACCAAAGCAAAAATAACAATTTCTACATATACACCAACACGTCATAGTCAATTCTAGATAGGTTACATTTTTAGTGAAACTGGTCGGAAACAACTAACAATTAACAATAACATCATGAACTGAGGCCAAATTTGCGAAAATAACTGGGTGTGAAGATTAGCAGAGGTTGAGGAGTAGACAATTGAAGATGCTGAGGGAGGAGGATGGTTGGAAGTATACACCAGCCTGATTCAACCGAATCAGGCCAACAAGTCTGAGACTGAACCACAAATGGTTGGCTTGCTCGACAAGTTGCCAACTCCTAACTTGATATCTAAAAAACATGTTAAACGTGGGGCAGTTGGGCAAAGTTAGGTGAAAAGGGTGGCGAGTTATCGGCTGTATATGCAGAACAAAAACATTTAATGAAGAGTGGCAGCATTTAGAGTGGAGAAGAAGATCAGGACAGAGATGGGAGGACTGCGAGAAGCCAGATTTCGCATGATTTGGTGAGGAATGTAGAATGAGCGAGACGAGAGAGACAGCACTGCAGAAGGAGGGACGGGAACAGAAAACTAGAGGACCAGTAACGAGGCGATCGTCATCTCAGACTACAGTGAGAAGGAGATCTACAACTATAACTATAACAAACGTGCAGTGTTCCTTTGAGTTACAAAGACATGAATGACATAACACACAGATCAAGGATGAATATCAACTGAGGTCAGCCTCAACCCAGATTACAGATAGTGTAAAACAACGACTCCATGGAGAAATTCGGTGAGCACGCTACCTGTATAACAGTGAATTCCACTTCCTCGCCCTTTTTAATCTCGCGTTCTGGCTCCATCATCTCACTGAAGTGGAAGAACATGCGTGTGTCTTGCTCAGCACAGCGGATGAATCCGAAGGCATCCTTCACCGTCGCAATGATCCCCTGAAACACACGGCTCTACACGTAGAGAGAAACAAACCATATGAACACATTTCAAGCTGATATTAAAGGTGCAAAACCTGATCAATTGCATCGCAAATCATGTTACATAGTACAAACGATACCTACAATCGAACACCGCTTTACGGTCACCTCGGTAATACAGCCACCTTGCAATTATGGTCACCCTAGGACAGTTACAAATTCCTTCCATAACAGTGAAGTATAGGAAATCAGTCCCGCTAGTAAGGTCACCTCGCTACTCAGGAGACTTTTGCCCAGTGTCAAGGGTGCCCTTAACAGTGAGGTTCCACTGAACCCTAACATCTCCACAACCGTTAAGATAAACAATAAGACACAGTGAGGTATAAAACTGCTGGCAATATTAGCAATGCAACTAAAACAACTTCCAATATATATAGTTCTATAAATTTCTTACATGTTTTATAGTGAGATTTTTAAGTTTGTAAGAGCCTATGAGGCAGAGGGGCAATAACTGAAATTCAAATGACATGGCTATTCTGGCCTGTCCTGGCCTATATTTTATGTTGTCCCGAGTCAACACTGACAAGGAGAACATGTGAAAATTGTAGTTCATTTGGACAATAAACTGTTATCACAGATGTAGTTTAATTACACAAGATTAAACAATATAATCGTTCCGACTTTGTATCGTTAATAACAAAAACATTTTTATTACATTCTAAAATTTATCTAGTCGCAGTTCATGCATTGAATAAATGATGGTGTGCACATCTGGCACAGCCGATTTGCATACTGGACTTTGTGCAAGACAACAGCACACGGAGGCCTCCCATTAGAGGAGGCTAATTTATGCAAGGACATGTTAATTACTCCCGTGGGGAGAATCAAATCAACCAATCAGCGCGCACTGGCGCGCGTCCCTCAGGAGAATCCTAAGCTGATCCCGCACTCCGTTTGCGAAAGCATAAAGGGGCAGACGTTTGTCTAATTTGACCCACCCGCCTCCCTACTTTTCGTCCAGGAATGTTTGATGTATAGTCATGATTTGTGCATCGTTATTGGAAGGGGTTGCTGGTCTCGATGCTTTCCCCACATTTATAGTTGATTGTGAGCATAGGGTTTGCACCGGATGTGTTCACAGGGTTTTATTGCAAGAGATGTCGCATGCCTTTTTCCACTTTCGATTTAGGAATAGTATGGAATTGTATATATCGGGGCGAAATACCCCCACATTTGGTATTAGTATAATTTTAGATTTAGTGTTTTTGGCAGCAGATAGCGTGGTATTCAGAAAGGCACTTTTTAGTTAATCATGTTGGCTTAGTTAATCATGTTGGCTTTAAAATTAACTCTACACATAACAAGCTCTGCTGTGATTACATGTCATTCCTTTCAATTGTTCTAGGAATACCGCTGCTGCTTTATATGTTGAAATGTGGGCTCTAACAGCCTGATGTTCAGGAGACTAGTATGGGCTCAGTCACAGGCCTGGCATTGGGTTGTAGTCCACATTTCTTTTATTTAAATATTACAGTGTGCCAAAAAGGCTTATACACTGGTTACCCATAATAAACAAACGTCATCCATTTGGCCTTTTTCATATCTATATTTGTCTCAGTGTTGTTGCTTGCATAAATAATTTTTTTATGAACTACACTGAGTTTGTTTTTTCAAAAAACATAACTTACACGTTCGCGTATTTCGCCGTTGACCTTGAATGTGTCTTCGACAAGCATGATGTTAGTAGCGCGTTGGAGACCATCGCGTCGGTCTGTTGCAATGTTGAACTCGACAAAGTCGTCCACTTGTAGGGTGTAATCTCCCTTCTGATCCTTGTCTCCAAACGGTATCTCAATCGGCCTGGAACAATTAAAAATCATTTCACCGGTTCCACTTCATTATTATTTTTCAGATGGAGAGAAGGGATTGCTGACAGGAAGTTATGGAGAGAAAGGACAGAGTGAGTGGTTCAACAGTTTTATACCTGACCCTCACCCCTGTAAAGGGAACAGGGAGGAAGAACCATCATACCATAAATATTATTTTTTTTTTTAAATCACACTTACCTCATATCCACTATAATATTCTAGCTTGTTTGTAAAAACACTGTCACAGATCGTTCTTGTTTACCATTTAATTTCTGCATTCACCAATTACGGCAACAGTAACAGCGAACATAACATGACAGTGGGCCAGTGGCGCCCTCTGGAGAAAGGCCCTCAAGAAAAGCATATCACAAACCTAGAAGTAAATAACTCTAAATCACTAGCATCATTTTTTTAAATACATCGCCAGTTTATAGATCAGAGGCCACTGGACCACAGAAGCAAATGAACATAGAAAGAGGTCAGTGTACTTCGGTTCCTGGGAGAAGATGCTGTCAGACTGCCCCAAAGTTAGCATATTAATATATGATATTCACACATCACATCAAAGAATATGGCTAGAATTTTTGCAACATTTCAATGGCAAATCTTTCCTCTTGGATGATGACTTCATAACAGGTGACTATCTTCAGCTGTACACTGATGCTGCGGGAGGAGTAGGTTATGGGGCTTTGTGTGGAGTAGAATGGTTTTGGGGCCTGTGGCCAGAGGCGTGGCGTTCACTCAATGCCGCTGTTTTAGAATTATATCCAATCGCAGTTGGGTGACGTGTTAATGTTAGGAGATCTAATATCAATTTCCTTCCGTCGTTTCAAACATAGCACGCGGCAGGGTCCGCAGTCCCTCCAGGTGAGAGGTGAGTGCATCCCTGGTTCACCCATATACCTTGCTTCCTTTATGAGAGAGTTTCAGTCAGGTAGAGGTCAGATACAATCATCTTTAATTGCCTATGCGGATGGCTCTCCAATGCTACGCAGTGAATTTGATGTGTCTTTAAAGCGATTGCTGGGTTTCTGTGGATATCAGACTAGTGGCTTTAAGGGCCACAGCTTCCGCATTGGGGCAGTTACCGCGGCAGCATTGCGGGGTGAATCTGACGCGCAGATAAGAGCGGCAGGAAGTACATCAGAATAGCTTAAAAGGATAAAATGGTTTCGGTTAGGCCTGGTTTGTTTATGTGGGGGGGTCACATGTTCGGTGACCTGTGGCGAAATACCCCCACATTTGGTATTAGTATAATTTTAGATTTAGTGCTTTTGGCAGCAGATAGCGTGGTATTCAGAAAGGCACTTTTTAGTTAATCATGTTGGCTTAGTTAATCATGTTGGCTTTAAAATTAACTCTACACATAACAAGCTCTGCTGTGATTACATGTCATTCCTTTCAATTGTTCTAGGAATACCGCTGCTGCTTTATATGTTGAAATGTGGGCTCTAACAGCCTGATGTTCAGGAGACTAGTATGGGCTCAGTCACAGGCCTGGCATTGGGTTGTAGAGTCCACATTTCTTTTATTTAAATATTACAGTGTGCCAAAAAGGCTTATACACTGGTTACCCATAATAAACAAACGTCATCCATTTGGCCTTTTTCATATCTATATTTGTCTCCGTGTTGTTGCTTGCATAAATGATGGTGTGCACATCTGGCACAGCCGATTTGCATACTGGACTTTGTGCAAGACAACAGCACACGGAGGCCTCCCATTAGAGGAGGATAATTTATGCAAGGATGTGTTAATTACTCCCGTGGGGAGAATCAAATCAACCAATCAGCGCGCACTGGCGCGCGTCCCTCGGGAGAATCCTAAGCTGATCCCGCACTCCGTTTGCGAAAGCATCAAGGGGCAGACGTTTGTCTAATTTGACCCACCCGCCTCCCTACTTTTCGTCCAGGAATGTTTGATGTATAGTCATGATTTGTGCATCGTTATTGGAAAGGGGTTGCTGGTCTCGATGCTTTCCCCACATTTATAATTGATTGTGAGCATAGGGTTTGCACCGGATGTGTTCACGGGGTTTTATTGCAAGAGATGTTGCATGCCTTTTTCCACTTTCGATTTAGGAATAGTATGGAATTGTATATATCGGGGCGAAATACCCCCACATTTGGTATTAGTATAATTTTAGATTTAGTGCTTTTGGCAGCAGATAGCGTGGTATTCAGAAAGGCACTTTTTAGTTAACCATGTTGGCTTAGTTAATCATGTTGGCTTTAAAATTAACTCTACACATAACAAGCTCTGCTGTGATTACATGTCATTCCTTTCAATTGTTCTAGGAATACCGCTGCTTCTTTATATGTTGAAATGTGGGCTCTAACAGCCTGATGTTCAGGAGACTAGTATGGGCTCAGTCACAGGCCTGGCATTGGGTTGTAGAGTCCACATTTCTTTTATTTAAATATTACAGTGTGCCAAAAAGGCTTATACACTGGTTACCCATAATAAACAAACGTCATCCATTTGGCCTTTTTCATATCTATATTTGTCTCCGTGTTGTTGCTTGCATAAATAACTCTAAATCACTAGCATCATTTTTTTAAATACATCGCCAGTTTATAGATCAGAGGCCACTGGACCACAGAAGCAAATGAACATAGAAAGAGGTCAGTGTACTTCGGTTCCTGGGAGAAGATGCTGTCAGACTGCCCCAAAGTTAGCATATTAATATATGATATTCACACATCACATCAAAGAATATGACTTGCGATGGACGAATTGAGTTGCGGAGGGAGTAATCAATGAAATAAACCACCCACCCTTTGAGGGTCTCATATGTGATCTTGCCAGCAAGGGGGTCACTCTGTCTTCGGCTGTGGGGTGCTTTCAGGGTCTTTGTGATGCGACCTCGTCTGCGTTCAACTGCGACGTCCTCAAATATGACCGTTCCTTCGGGAAGTCGGTGAATGGCGACCGCAACCTCCTTGCCCTGGGGGCAAAATGTGGAATTATAATACTATAAAGCGTCTTATCCATAAACGTTTGTGGCACTGTATATAAACCAATACAAATTAGCATACGTAAAATATATTTAAACATAAGAATAAATTAATATAGTAGAGCTTTGTAAACATTGGTAGATTATTTAAGCAAGTTAATTAGATTTTAAAGTAAATACATTAGTTAGTCAAGATACATTGATATGACACAATGAAGATAATAATATTAATTTGACAGCATTTATATTATTTATCTGCACCATAAATCTAATAATTATGGTCATACAGAGGCGCATTGCAATACTAAAACATGGAATATACCTATTAAGATTTTTACAATCATTGAAATATACATACATATACCAATAATAAATACATAAGAACATTCATAAAAATAATAATAGATAATAACTACAATTTAAGAAAGAATAAATAATTATAAATCGTAGTTATTTTTTAATGAAACAAGTGCTACACGTACGTTTCTGAACTGAATGGAGAACTCGACGTCATCACCTAGGATCAGCTCGTTGATGTCGCCCTGATACTCGCTGTAGTGGAAGAAGATCTCCCGAACGACGTCCGACCGCTCAATGAAACCAAAGTTGTCCTTCATCGAACAGACGACGCCGTGATATTTCTCAGCGATTGGCTCACTCAGCAGGCACACCTTATAGGCACGAATACTGCCACTCCTGCCAGACACAGCAGGACACCTCCTTATAATTTATCTCATCTTATTAATATAGTTTTAATGTAACTAAATTAATTTGTTGAACATTTTATTTGTAGTTTCTTTTTTGCCGTTTCTATGATATATTGAACGTTTGATGAAATTGAGATTGCACAGCGCTTTAAGCATGTTATGTAAATTGCACTCTATAAGTAATAAATATCATTATTATTGAACACTCATTGTAAAAGTAGACCTGGGGACTATTTCACTAAGGTAATGAAATCATACAGAAAATCTATCACGAAAGAGAATCTGCCGTTAAATTAAGGAGGGTTTTCAAAATACAAAAAGCTGTTGTATCATCAAGGACATTATTTCCTTGCCATACCAACGCAAGCATCCTGGTGTTGACAGCTTTCACTACACAAGGGCACTGTTAAGCAGCAAATTTGGGCTTATGAGCTCATAATAATGTTAGTAAAACAGCACCCAGTGATGCAAGAGTTAGAGCTACATGTAGTAGCAAAAATGCCTGTCGTCTGGATGATGTAACGTACATGCACACAGACGACGGTTTCCTGAAGTAGCCATAGTGCATTTTGTAATGACATCAATTTAAGCAGTTTTTCACATTACAACACAAGTTACATAAAACATCCTCAACTGATCAACAGACTGTTTATGTAAATTGCAGAAAACATGCAAATGTTGAGAACAATCGAATAATGGCCGTCTAATAAATATGAACCCTAAAATCAGTAAGAGCCCTTAGCCAATATGGAATTTTGAAAAAACTTGCATACATACATACATAAGCTAGCTTGACAGTAGTTAGTTGACTGTTTAAGTGAGGGACTGGCAGGTTTGACACATGTTTACAAGTGTACCCACTTACAAAACATCATGGGTGTGGAGGTCAAAATCAAGACTGTATCAGTAAAACAGTTACTACAGTATTACTATTACATTTCATGAACTCGCCAACAGACATTAACCAGGAACCACTGACCCAGAGTGGAGATTTGGACATACCTCAGATAAAACATTCTTTATTTTTATTATCAAACCGTATGTTCGTAATTCTCTTGTACTGGCTTATCTAACAAGGACATGATGGGAGATGTTTTCTGATGATTGGTACTATGATACTTTCTCTCACAAGGGGATAACCTACAATAAAGATGTTGTCTAGGAAAGAGTGGTATTGCCATAGGTCAAAGGTGAAGCAAGAATCACTGGTGGTGCTACCTTTTGTCAGTGATGATATGGAAGTTCACTTGGTCGCCACTGGTGAGTTTACACCCGTTTTCCACATCGTCGATCGAGAACGGCAGGAAAAAGACTTCCCCACTCTGTTCGTAACTCACACGGCCAAAACCATCGCCATTGTCAGTCCCCTGCAGTGGTCAATGGTCAAGTAAAGGTCAGTTCTTGTAAAATGCAGTATCCAGTCCTTGGAACTGCTGAAAATGATTTACACTTCACTCCCTGGCAGACCTATTCAATCGAACACCGTCACGACTTCTCTGGAAGCTTTCAGCCACGCAGCAATTACTGCATAAATACTATCCGTACATAATAATCCACCATAGCCTGGTACTTATCTATACAGTTGAGTGACCTTGAGCAATATAGAGTGAACAAGATTTTAAAATGTTATTCTGCACTACAGGTTTCCATAAAACATAAACCCTTGTAGAAAATAATAAAACTATTGTTTGTTTTGTTCAGCCTTAACATGTCTACAATATTTTTGCGGAAATTGCACAAGAGCTTCCAGCCAAGCACCAAAATTAAATACAGTCGAACCTTGCTTTACAGTCACCTCACTAATACAGCCACCTTGCAGTTAAGGTCACCCTGGAACAGTCCCAAATTATTTTTGTAACAGTAAAGTATAGGAAATCAGTCCCGCTAATGCGGTCACCTCGCTCTAATCAGGTCGCTTACATCCACTCCCGAGGGTGGCCATACTAGTGAGGGATTACTGTACTGTACTGAGGGGCAGCGAGGGCCAACGTCATCCCTGTGCAACACTCACGCCTCGGCACTTGATGGGTTTCGCCTCGGCCACGACGGTGCCGACAACTTTGTTCTCGTTGAGACACTCAAACGGCACTGGCGCCTCGTCCAGACGCACGACAGAGATTGCAATCGGCTTCCCTGTCCGTCGGTCAAACGACATCTGGAACTCCACTGAATCTGAAAAGCAACATTAGAAACACAAGTTATGTAAAACGTCCCCAACTGATCAGTGCTCTTAGAATTACATTTTCAGTAATAAATTTATGTTATAACCATTAAAAATCCCTTAACAAGCAGGGAATTTCAAAACACATACACACCCATACATATGCTAGATCAATTTAGTTAGATTTAAATAATATATCATTTAAACCAAGTGTAGTTGTAGTATAGGTGAAAACTTAACAAAAGACAATGTCATTTAGCTTCAAATGTTCAACGCACTATTTTCTTATATTATTTAACTGTAAAAAATTGTTCTATAAGCATAATGTTGTAAACTTACATTGTTAGTGTAACTGAATATGACATAACATTTGCAATATTGTAGGTATGCAACATATATCAGACTGCATTGCTGTTTTCAAAAATCTGATAACAGCCATTCTGACCCCAAACAAGAATCCACTGCTAATTTTCTAATATGTCTGTAAGTGTGACCCCGCCGTGACCTCTCACCTCCGACCTTCATCTCTTCCAGACTGCCACTGTACTCGCTGAAGTGGAAGAAGAGTCTAGCCTCGCGATCACAGCACTGAATGAATCCATAGGAATGCTGCAAGGGAGACACATCATCCTATCATCATATACAGCAATAGACCCTAACAACGGTAGGATCCTACCATCAAACATCTGATCCATCAACTAGAAGTTGTCCAGAGAAGAGCTGCCAGATATGTAACAAATTGCTACATCTGGCAAGAAAATGTAACAAAAATTATTGAAAATCTTCAAAGGCCATCACTCCAACACAGACGGAAACAAGCCCAACTCCAACTTCTAGCCAGCGGAATCAATGGGAAAACTGATTTGGACATCGACATCAACCTACCAACAAAGCAGCACTCATACAGCACCAAATGAAACAAACACAAGCCATTCTCCCAAACAAACTTACAGACTCTTTTTAGCCCCACACATGCAGAGAGTGGAATGAAAGTCCCTTAATGACATTTTCTACCAAAGTCATGAAAGGGACATGCCAAAAGCCAGACAAACATCACTGGCTGAAGCCAGTCTTTAGGATGTTGTTCCACAAGACCTGGCAAGTAGACAGGAATTGGTTTGATAATGATTATAAAATGACACAAGCAAATTAGTGGATCTTGGAAGCAGGTTTCAAAATGCACAATTGTTACACCGGCATGTCACAGCTAAGTCTACTAAAGTCACCTGGAGCAAATGGGTGAAGAACGGCTGGTAAAGAAAGCCGATGCCCAAAATGAGGAATGCAAAAGGGAGATGAGGACGACCTAGACTGCTTTGGGAGGATTGTGTAGAGATTTTGAGAGACTGGGAGTGGAGGAGAAAGCAAAGATAGAGGGGAGTGGAGATGGTTGATGGAGACAACAGTGCAAGAACTGTAAGGGGAAACAAAACAAAAACAGAAATCGAGGACCTGTATCGAAGCCAGACTCGGCCTGGACATTCAGGGAAAAGATATGCAACAAAGTGAGAAATACTGACCAGTATTTTTTCAATGTAGCCTGTTTCTCTGATACTGTTGTTGACACTCTGCAGTGAGACGGCGGAGACTGGTTGTGAAGTGGTGGTGCTGGTGGGGGTTCCCTGGGACAGTACGGGGCTCGATAGACTGCTGGTGATACTGACTGATCGCTGAAAGGCAAGGATTGCAGGATCTTGGACAGGCGGCTGGTAGCTCTGCAACACACAAACACACACCAATTTAAGAAAAGATAAGATGTTGTGTACTGTCCCCATGGGGAAATCTCTCTGTGTGGTCAACATTCATAAACAACAGTGCTATATGTAAAGGGTTAATACAATAAAATATTTACATACAGAGGAAACTCAATTCAACAGTAATAGGAATTGACCTATCCATCATGTGACCTGTTGCCTAGCAACTGATCTGTCAAGCTGGCAAAAAAATTGATGCCGACACTTTGAATGTTTCTGTTGTATATCTTGTTGAAATTCTCACCTCAAAAGTTTTTAGTTATACGTGGAATGCTTGACTTTACAAATGTCATGCCGCAATAATGTATTGCACATTTATTACAGTTATTAACATTGCTGGCAAAGGCAAAGCTTAACAGAGGAAACGTGCAAAATTTTGATTGTGATGTAGGCAAACTACAGTATATAGTGGATTCATAAGTTCGTTTGTTTACTGTTTGGTTAATATTTACATATGTGAGTAGTTTGTAAGCCGGTCAGACTTACAAACTACTTATGTGCCTTAATAACAAAATAATAAATATATGACAGACTATCTTACAAATTCACACGTGCATCAGCCATTTTGAAAAGTTTACTGACCTTGTTGCTAGGTAATAGTGAGATATGTCAATTGAAATGGCAATTCTAATTACAAAATTTCTAAAATTGGAATTGGCAAAATGTCACTTGTTGTCATTTACTTGGCAATTACTTTTTCAGTAACATCATGTAACTATTAATATTGGCCAGTTACCTGTGGTAGTTGCCACCAAAGATTTTTGAGCCTGCAGTTAGATTATACGGACAGGGTCCAGAATAAAAATAAATTCCACACAGTTAACCTGGCATTACGTAAACACATATTAACTCTTAAGAGCTGTACATACAAAACAATGTTTGGAAATGAAAAGGTTAACACGCACTTAATAAACCCTTGTTATCAGATCAGTTTATCTATCAGATCACGTTTCAACCTTTGGCAAACCGACATGTATTGCACTTGTCAAAAACAAAAGAACTCGAGAAGAATGGTTAGCGGGATAAAATATAATGACAACATTCCACATATGGTGAAAATGCAATGAATAATAACATGTATATTATGCTACATAAAATATATACTTTACCTGTCCGGTCTTACCCTTGGAGCTGTCATTCCAAAAACAAGCTTATGCTTTAAAATAATGGTGCCTTTGGTATCTTAACAACTCAAATACACGTGTAAAAGAGATTACATCTTTTTACCTCAATGGCATAAAATTATTGAATGAACTTCAAGTAAAAGTGAAAAATGGTTAAGAAAGCAAGATCATTTTAACAAACAGAATGAAATAGATGGAAGAAAATGAATTAGAATTTGTGTATGTTTGTTGTTTTGTGCTGGTTCCGTGGATTTTATTTCTTACGAATGCATTGGTCTATCTTTTTATAGAAAAATCACACGGTCCACCATGGATTATGGAAGTATGATGATTAAACAAGTTTGTGTCATTTCCTTTTAATGCTCTTTTTATGGCACTTCAGCAGACCAGTTTCTGTAATGTCATGTGTTATAGATCAAATAATTTACCGTATTCATTCTATTAAGGGTACACGCCTTAGTTAAACTACATCCCCTATTTACCAGCATGAGACAGCGATCTCCAATGCCAACCTTCAATGTTGAATCCATCCTTGTAAATTAATTTACCACTGTCACACTAGATTCAAAGATCATTGATAAAAAATTAAATAGGTCCACTTTAGTGTTCTGGTATCCTTTTGCTTGGATGTGGATGTATAAATCGCTTGCAGGTCACGTCTGTTGTGATGGCTGTACCTTGGCACCCCAAAAAATAGGTGTACACCACAGTACACTTATAGGAACAAAAAATTTGACATATTTTTGCATGTCAAATATTTATTAAGCATACTGTACACATAATAGAACGAATATGGTGTATCTCCATCTGATGCCATCTATCAACGAGCAAATAAAGAAGAGATCAATGATACACACCTTCCACTGAGGACTTGCCATACTCATGGTCCCTATATTGTACACTGTCTGCTTGCTTTGGTTACTTGTTGGTCTTACTGAATATGTAGCATACGATCGACAGTGTGCGTCACGTCGCTACCACTGTGCCCTCTACGTTTCCCTCTCCCCGGATCGTTCGTCCCTGTCGTCGTCGTTCTACCGTGACCAGATCAATGAACACTCGAAAGCTGTTTGCTGCAGATCCCCAGTGTCACTGCAGTGCATACATCATGGTTGGCAACGCCACTGTTGCTGGGCTCGTGCTGTTGCTGCTCTTGGCTGCACACACAACGATAACGTAGTCAGACATGTCACATTTTGGGAGGTTTTACATGTTATTGATTTATTTGCAATAACCATTGTAAAGCGATCCAGAACAATTATTTGGATGGAGCACTGTATAAGAAATATATTATTATAATTATTAGTGAAATCCATATTTTCAGAAGAAATTATGTATAAATATTTTTGTTTCTGTTTTCCCCGAGAGTTTGGGTGAGGCGGGCTTAAATACAGGTCCTTGTTTTCTTTTCCCCCCCAACTGTAAAAAATAAAGTTGTATAAACCTATTATACATTTTTCATGTACCATTCCTGACCTGGCTGAGTGTCCCCAAAGGCTACATTCAGACCTGGGGCGGAAGTACTCGGTACTCTAGTACATTTCTGAAGTACTCGTACTTGTACTTGTAAAACTTATGGGTCATGTACTCAAACTCATACTCATTGTACTCAGATTTTACGAGTTACAAGTACATCTGAGTACTTTCCCGATATGTACTGGGGAAAATTAATTTATTTGTAGGGTTATAAAATGAAACTTTCCTGAAATAATTAAATGTTCAACTATTTTTAAACATCCTGTTAAGGGCACAATAATACTAAGCTGGCAGTTCAGGCCATAAACCTGTTTGTTCAATTAAGCCACCAGGATGTCCATAAAGAGTCAATTAGCAGTTAACCCACCTTTAGACAGAAAATGCCTTTGATGTAGTCTGGAGACTATGCCACTTGACTGTGGCTGACAGTGCTAACTGCTAAGAACAAGAACTGCCAGTCTTCCTCTGTAGAAGTAAGGTGGCCCAAGTCAGACTGCCTCCTACACTAGTATAATCCAGTGCCAGCAGCCTGGCTAAAAAGTCCAAAGGGGATTTTGAGCCTGTTATATGGACATGTGCTAACCCTCTCTAAAACCAGTAGTCTATGATCAGAAAATATAATTAAGACTCAACCTTGAACAACTCATGTTCATTCAGTGCAATGGCAAATAGATGATAAGATCATAGGATGCCACTGAAATTAATGCCAACGAAATAAAGAGGTTTTTCAGTTTTCCTCATAACAAATATTAATCAACTGCCATTGCATGTTCACTTGTGCCGAGTTATATAAATTAGATCAATTAATAAAATACGTTATTATTTAATATTTACATTTTTTTAATGTACTCGTACTTTTACTCGTACTCGTGAGAATGTACTCGTACTTGTACTCAGCTTTTAGCAATGTACTCGTACTCATCCATTGTCAAAGTACTTGTACTCATGAAAATGTACTCGGCCCCAGGTCTGGCTACAATACACATAATTACAAGCTTACTTCAAAACAAAATTAATTAGCTTTTGTCAGAAATCTGCACCTATATATAGCATGAAAGGTATTTTAAGGACACAAGCTCCTTGAGAATTCCTGTGTATGTGTGTATGCATACGCACGCATATTTACATGTGCATGGATATGTGCTTTGGTACCATAAAAAATGCATTTGTCAATCTATTTTTCACAACTATTGTATTTTTAATGCTGCACTTTTTGGCATAACAACAATTCAACAAGCGAGTCAAAATTTTCCTTCTCCAATTAATTTATATAATAGTAATAAATGCACAGGAACTTACTTTATTTACAAAGTTGTCAACAAAGATATAGTTTTTTGAAAATAAAATACAACTAGCAATTTAATAATATAAAACATGATGCACACCATGCAGGGTAAAGAAAGCAGAAAGAGAGAAGATTGTGTTGCAGAAATGGAGAGTAGGATCCATTAAAAAATTACATAACTTTTTCTCAGAAATGTCCCTTCTTTTGACATTTATTGCATATGGCTTCGCGTGCAGGCAGACCTGGGGCCGAGTACATTTTTATGAGTACAAGTACGAGTACTTTGATGATGGATGAGTACGAGTACATTGCTAAAAGCTGAGTACGAGTACAAGTACGAGTACATTCTCATGAGTACGAGTAAAAGTACGAGTACATTAAAAATATATAAATATTAAATTGTTTTTAAAATTATTAATTAATCTAATTTATATAACTCAGCACAAGTGAATATGTAATGGCAGTTGATAAATTTGTTATGAGGAAAACTAAAAAACCTCTATTTCATCAACAATGAAATTCACTTCATTAGCATTCATTTCAGTGGCATCCTATGATCTTATCTATTTGCCATTGCACCGAATAAACATGAGTTGTTCACAGGTTGAGTCTTTCAGGCTGCACTGTTCAGGGCAGAATACGTTCTCCGCTATGCTAAATACCCTTTCAACTGGGGCTGATGAGGCTGGCATGCTGAGATGGTGAGGGACCAACTGAGCCAGAGTTGGAAAACTCAGAACTGCAGTGGGTCACTGTGAGGTCACTCGACTTCTCTGGATGCTTCCCAGAGAAGTCGAGATGGTGTTTGATTGAACAGGTCTGCCAGGGAGTAAAGTGTTAAGCGCTTTGAGCCGTCCTGAGGACTGGATACTGCGCTATATAAGAACTTACCTTCTTCTTCTTCAATCTGTACATGGCTGACTGAGGTATTCGTTCACCTCACGTTCATCTGCTGACGTTATAAGTTTGCAATTTATATTTTCTGATCGTAGACTACTAGTTGTTGAGAGGGTAAGCACATGTCCACATAACAGGCTCAGCATCCCCTTTGGACTTTTTAGCCAGGCTGCTGGCATGGGATTATACTAGTGTAGGAGACAGTCTGACTTGAGCCACCTTACTTCTACAGAGGAAGACTGGCAGTTCTTGTTCTTAGCAGTTAGCACTGTCAGCCAGTGCCAAGTGGCATGGTCTCCATACTACATCAAAGGCATTTCCTGTCTAACTGGTGGGTTAACTGCTAATTGACTCTTTATGGCTTAATTAAACAAACAGGTTTATGGCCTGAACTGCTAGCCTACAATTATTGTTTGCTTAACAGAGGGTGTTTCTGACTGGGAAAAGGTGCTGCCTGTTGCCATGTTTGGGTATCATAGTCATTGTTATCAGAGAATGAGGATGCTCTGGGATGTGTAGGGATGGTAAGGTTGTATACTATCAGAAATAACAAAGTATTTAAAAAATAGTTGAACATTTAAATATTTAAGGAAAATCTCATTTTATAATCAAATATATTTATTTTCCCCTGTACATATTGAGAAAGTACTCAGATGTACTCGTAATGTACTCGTTAAATCTTAGTACAATGAGTATGAGTACGAGTACGAGTCCATGACCCATAAGTATCATGAGTACAAGTACGAGTACTTCAAAAATGTACTCGAGTACACGAGTACCGAGTACTTCGGCCCCAGGTCTGCGTGCAGGACATTTTGCGCGTGGATATCTAGCATTACCACAGAAGAAACATTTATTGTTAGCAGCGGCAGACGCAAAAGAACGATCAGTTGAATCCTCCTCAACAGCAGATTTTTGTTCACCGGCAGCGGCACTGAATGAGGGTACAGGTGGAGCACAGTACAGCTCCGAATTCTTCTGCGCCAAGTCTAATGACCTAGCCTGATCAAACATGGCCGCTAAGTCTAACGTCTTATTTTCCAAGAAGCGTTGACGGATCAATGATGATTGTAGACCGCTGATGAATGCGTCTCTGATGGATTCCTCTCGGTGTAGAGCAGCAGTAACACTTTTGAAGTTACAGTCTTTGCTTAACGTTTTTAGAGCCTGTAGATATTCGTCTAAAGTTTCACCTGCTTGTTGGCGACGTGTAGCCAGGAGGTGTCGAGCGAAAATCTCATTCGTAGGTTTTATGTACAAAGCTTCCAAAGTATCAATAGCGTTTTCGTAGGTGGCACATTCCGCGATGCTCTCATAGATCTTCGGCGTAACGTAGTTAGTTAACACGCAAAGTTTATCCAGTCCTTCAGCAGGAAGAACAGACAACAAGTTTTGGAATGTTTTTAACCAGTGCGTCCACTCTTTAGATGCTGATGATGAGTTTGGATCAGTATCAAGACGTTCTGGTCTGAGTAGCCTATCCATAGTAGCAGTGAACCACAAATAGCAATGGGCTGAAATTGTCGGTTTGTTTCACCCAATTATCACTCAGTAGAATGATTGCCGGAGGCCAGCAAGTCCACGATTGGAGTTGCCCAAGTACATATTATTTGAGCAACTTTTATGTTGATTAAATTTATGTAATAACAAAGTCGTTAGGCCTAGTTGTAGGCTTTAATCAACATAAAAGTTCAACGCATTCTCAAAGTGCAACTGCACTGAGCTGTTACAATAATATCATGGTAGAGCAGCTAAACTGCAGAACAGTCAAATTCACTAATACAGCTGCAGAACTGCCAAACGCATAAACAAATTAAATAACATTACTATGTCATGCAGTTAACTCTGCCCAACTTGGCCGTATTGCCAATAAAGCTTACAAGTTTTGAAACTGGATATTTTGTTTACTATTTGAACATGTTCTGGTGGTGATTGTACCTTCAAATTGTGAATGTTGTTACCGGCTTACTAAGCACAATTTGGCAGGCAGTATATACCTTAAAGTAGTTAGTATCATCTTTAACAACATTATAATAATTAATATTGAAAAATCCAGGAACAGACTACCTCCCTTTAGGTGTGCAACTACAGGAGAAGCATAGCAGAGATGGCAATAGCTATACCGTAGCAGTACTGCCGGTAGCAGTAGTAGTGGTAGTGGTACTGGAAGCAGCAACAGTAGCAATAGTAGTAATAGTAGCAGTAGTACGTAGATCTAGTGGCAGATCTAATGGTAGCTATAGTGGTTGTAGTACTTAAGTCGTTTTTCTCTTGCGCGTCACTGTTTCATTCGAAACAGCCTCTTCGTCGCTTGTTTCTTTTTGCACTTGGTTGTTATTTTTCCACCGAACACTTTTATGCTGCAACAAACATCCATTTCACATATTTAAATATGAAGAACAATAAACATGTACAAAATAAATGTATAATTTGTAAGGTTTTTAGCTAGTATTATTAATACTGAACATACCTGTATTCATGTTTAATCAAATAAATTTGAGTTAAATAACAAATTTGGTTAAACGAGATAATATGTCATAGTTGATACAAGATATGCTACATTTTTACTAAAGGTGTCTAAAAAGAACACCAAATTTAGCTGAGAAAGGACCTTTAAAAATGATAAAATGTATGCCACAATTTGGCATTGATGGTGTATGTATAATGGCAATCGCCCGACTACTGGTTCAACTGTAATCTTTTACTTGAATGGTATAAATTAGTTGTTCTTGTATTGATTCTAACCCTATCCAGTTATCCTTAGTTATACCTCACCCAAGGCCCAGCGGAGTACCCAGTAGGTAGACGAGGTTAAACATTTAGGCCAGTTTTAATAAGTTTGCCGGTTCTACTACACAGTCACAAGATTATCAAGATATTTTCAATAACATTAATAAAAGAATGACTAAAGAATTCCCACTACTACAGCCGTTAGTCATGGGCAACGGCGTTCTGGTACGCCTACAGTGCTTGGCTAGATAGGCAATGCTCTACTTTTTAGTTTTGACAATTTTGTAACTTTTTTACACTCTTGTAAAAATTCATATGGTTTTATCCTTGTATTCCACGCCAATTTCATAAGTACTACACAATGTACACATAAACAATGTAATTCGACCTTTAAACCATACAGCAGCCAACAAACCATACAACGTTTTATTTTTACATCTCGATTTGGTTAGGAGGTTGTTGACTTGCTCGCTGGAAAAATTGATTCGTCACAAAAACAACTCTAAATATGTCATTTAATACTAAATTACAGACACTATTACCAGAACAGTTCGATGCGTGGTATTGTTAAAATTAGTTTCGTGTATAAATCATGTTGAAATCTGGTAAGCTGACAGGTGTTTGTAAAAATATTTCCTCACCCCAGCAAATGCACTGCAGCTAAGCCGCCATGTCAATCCTGTTTTGAGGTTTCTTAGCCTCGAATTGTAAAAGACAAAGCCTAATGTTAAAAGAAAAAATTATGTTGCAATTTCAAGTTTTTATAAAGTATTCTATTCCATATTATTTATTTAGTGTATCAAGGTATTAACTTATAAATATTTATTATGTGATGTTCTACATTATAAGTAGTAAAATCAAGCATATGTTTGAGAGTTTAAACACAGTGCTTGATGACGTAGAGCACACAAATACGCAACTAATTTACCTGGAGGACTGTCGAGAGAAGGGAAATAAACAACGAAGAGCCAATAAACAACACCGTGTGGTAACTTCTCGTTTGGTTCTAGTCATTAACAACTAGCAGTGTTACGTTATTAAAGAACGGGGCGTTCACTCAGAGTGGACACTTTCTGCATCGTAAACCGGCTGCTAAATAAACTTATAAACTATTGTGTCGTTCGTTATTGACATATCATCCGGCTCAGTCACCGCTTGTTTTTGTTGTTGCTTGTGCTTGGCCGACTGAGTTGTAGCATGAGACACCACAGCATGACGCTGATGACTCATGAGCATCATCGGTACGTCTCATAGACCCACACAGAAACACATATTAAATGGCTACCTGCCGCATCAGTCAAACGAGTGAGTTACCATTATCAAGGAAGTGTCTAAAATAAATGCCTTCCTAATCAAAATCTTGTGTATTTTTTACTACAGTCTGCACCGTTATTTATATTTCTGAATCTAATCTAGCTGTACCGGGACATGCCAATGGATTGGCTATTCGGTAAGAAGAAGACCCCACAGCAGTTGCTGCGGCAGAACCAGAGGGCTCTGACTAAGGCAATGCGGGAACTTGACCGAGAACGTCAGCGGATGGAACAGCAAGAGAAGAAGGTCATTGCTGACATCAAGAAGATGGCAAAGGCTGGTCAGATGGTCAGTTAATCACAGTTCTGTGATAACTTCTTTAAAGAACCATGTAATGTAGTGTAATAACTGTAGTACAATAATGGTTATATTTTTTGAATGCGTCCCAAAGATGCTTCCTAGAGAAACAAAGTTGGTTGTTGAATGAACAAGTCTGTCACAAAGAGAGAGAGAGAGGGTGAAATGTAAGGGGCTTTGAACATTCTTATATGGAGTGGGTACTGTGCATGCATAAGAAGTATTATCATGAACTTACCTATTTGTAATATAAGTACATGGCTATTTGTTGTTCCGTAGGATGCAGTCAGAATCATGGCGAAAGACCTTGTACGAACGAGACATTACATTAAGAAGTTCATTGTGATGCGTGCAAACATACAGGCTGTTTCGCTGAAGATCCAAACACTCAAGTCGAATGATTCAATGGCCCAGGCCATGAAGGGCGTCACACGTGCCATGGCACAAATGAACAAACAGGTGCGTAAAGTAAGGTATTTAATTTATTGTTAAAATCAATGTTATTTATATTAATGTCTGTCCAGTAGTTAAGTAACTGTAGGTGTAATCCATTAAATATTTTGTTGTGTGTGCAATAATTTCTTCACAAATGATACAATGTGTAAATGTAACGGTATTCATAAAACTATGAAAACAATCATAAATGTATTTGTGATATCATAAATGTATTTATGATATCATAAATGTATTTATGATATCATAAATGTATTTATGATATCAGATAAATATTCAAGTTTCTTGCTGTATCTTGGATGTCAGATTTGGAGCATCCACTATTCAGCATATCCCGAATGTATAAATCTGTTCAATGGTTATCTGACAATTGATATGATTGCACTATCTGCCATAACAAAAGTTAACCTTTAGAGGCAAGTTTGCCTGTTCCATTACCGCAAGCCAGGGATGGTAGAACTTTATTATCAGGAAGTGCACAGATTCATATGTATCTTGATTGTGTAGGAACCAAGTGAACAAGCTGAACATGTAAGTGCAATGTGATTAACCATTAGTCCTACCAGCCGCTGTAATACTGCCCATACATGGCTATTTGATTGCAAGGCAGTAATCAAATGGTTGCATATGACTGACGTCAAAAAAATTGGAACACTTTCATTTTCTAAACTTCTGTGCTTTGCCAGTCAGTTGTTAAACAAATTATTTTTTTGTTAGTGATAAAACATGGTCTTATCTGTCAGAAAAGACAACTTTAGCAAGTTTCATCAAGATTTGCCTCTTCTGTTGCCATTTGAAGATCTAAAAATGGGGGCATTTTGGCATAAAACGTTTGATGACAGCATTTCAAAGGTAAAAACAAAAGTTATAGGAATATCTGAAAGCTTCCTTTCATTTTTATATTGAATATATATATACCCCAAGGTATATTTGGGTGAAAAAATTAACTGTCTACTCCCACCCATTGCTGAATTATTGAGGTGAGCATCTGGCATTGTTTTTCAAAAGACAATAGTTTGGGGCAGTAGGTGTGCTAGTATCTCTAAAAAAAGGAAACTAGCTAAATGAACATTAACAAACAAATTATCCCACAGAACCCATCCTTAGTTGATTTCTAGAAAAAGACATTTAACAAACATTACAAGTCAGAGAGTATTTATTTTGGGAAACTAAACAAAATTCCACCCCCTTATGTTGTGTCTGTCACACCTATTTAAAAAAAGCAATTCACATATATACAAAATCATTAATCAGTGATTTGCAGTTGACAAGTAGCAAAGTATTAATTAATTCCGTCCCTCAAAATGTTGCGTCTGTTACACTGTGAATGGCGGACATTTTCTTTGTTACCATGGAAACAGGGGTCTGGGTGAAAACAGTTCAATACATTTTTTACTCGGTAAGACCCAATCTATACTTTGGGCAGAAAAAAGCACTATTTGCATGAATTAAAAAATAATCCTATCCACCTGCCATGTTTGGCATTAACGCCTACTTCTGGAAAGGTTCCGCCATTGTAAGCTGTATTGTCACAAAAATGTTGCCAACATTTGGCTGGCAATCTACTAACAATAGGGTGCACTGCATGGTTGTTTTGTTAATGTAATTTTGCAATGCAGATGGCTCCACAGACAATTCCAGTTGCCCCTATAAAACAAAACATAATTTACATCTATATAATCTTTATCTTGGCTGTTCACATTTCCTTTGCCCATGTTGACTCATGCCATACATGCTTTTTGTACATGTACTCAAATCATCTAAGGGTGTAACACACACGCACACACACACACACGCACACACACACTCACCACACACTCACCACACACACACTCACCACACACACACTCACCACACACACACTCACCACACACACACACACACATACATACACACTCACCACACACACACACACGCACACACACATACATACACACTCACCACACACACACACACACACTCACCACACACACACACACCACGCATGCTCGCACACACACACACACTGTATCTGAATATCATGTAAATTCATACAAATTAAAGAAATCTGGTATTCTACCTGCCTTTACACAGAACACACAGAGCAGAAACACTCAGAACTGTCAATAATCATCTGTGCTACACCTATGCAGAAAACCGTACAAGAAATATGAGATTATAGTTCAAATAAGTCCACAAACCAAATTAAAGCAGTTTGATATCAGTATTTAAAGGGATGGTTATTGGCAGGGAAATAGCAAAAAATATTAGCAAATCAAGCACTCATGATCAAAGGAAAATACAAAAATATTTCAAAAATGGCTAACACACTGGAAATTTCTAGTTCTAAGCAAAGTGTTCAAGTAATATATTATCATGCTCTCTGGGACTGCCAAGTTTAGAAAAAAGGAAAGATTTCCCTCCAAAATATTTCAGAATGAAAATCTGGCCTTCCCTGTAGAACTTTCTGAGATTCAAGCCATTACATCTATCGTATGTGGGGATTCCAAGGTCTAGTGAGTGTATTCAATGTGTCTGTTCTAAGCACAAGACACTCACTGTTCAACCAAGTAGAGTAAAAATAAAGGTTTGTTTTATTTACTTTGTCGTTTATGTCGCATCTGGCACAATTGCTGGCTAGCCAGTCAAACAGGGTTTTTTCCTCCAGAGTGGGATCTATGGAACTCAGTGCCTCTTGAGAGGTATGCTGAATTGGGTGTGAGGTGTAAGACAGGCACAGACAATTAATGAATTTTTCTGTGAGGAAAAACAAATCTGGGTGGAACTTTTCCAACCAGATTTTGAAAAAGGGAACAAATGTTTTAATGTCAGCACTATCATTTGACCATTTCAATGGAAAACCTAATATTTCTATTTTTAACTGGTCAGTATCATTACACCTCTATAAATAAAAAATAATTATCATTGTAGAATTGTTTTGCTGGACACAGATTTATACGTCTGACAGGCGCGACACAAAAATGTGAATGATCTTTTTCATCATCCTATAAAATAAACACCTGGCAGTAAGTTATCTTCTGCGTATCATTTTGGTAAACTTTCAACCCTATACTACAACATTATATATGAAACACATTTTTTGGGGAAAGAACAATTTTCACTCCCAGTTTTTACACAAGTGTTCCATTTTTCATGACCGCTCAAATATTGCAGAATTAAGCATTTGGGTTGTTCTAACAGCAATAACTCAAAAATAAAAAAAAATTCCTGTGTACATCCAGCAACACATTTGTAGATAGCATTATTGTCTTTACAATGTCATCAGGAAATGTTAAATTCCATTAGTGCAATGCACACAATACGGCCTGCACCTGCTTAGTGGCATTGCCTTGGCTGACGTCACCAACATCTAACATGCTGGTTGTTTTGTGACATGCAAATGACCATGTTTGAGCAGGCTTAATGGCATTAAATTTTTTCAATTTTCAATTTGATATCTTTATTTCAGACTTAACCGTGCAGCATGTACAAAATTGTCCACGTAGTTATAAAAAGAACACATACAGAAAAAGTAAACAAAAATTTTAAGAATATTGCACAATGGAGTCTACCATATGTAGACTCAATCAAAACTATTATGTATATAGAACATCTTTATCCAATGTCGTATCCTCGAAAGCCACTTTAAATCACTGTTGACAGCTGCAATCACCAGCTTATTATAAGAGGTACAAGTCTCAGCATGAATTTATGTACAATATTTCTAATCACAGCTTTACTGTTAGGTACACAGTATTCTACAAACATGGTAGAAGCCCTGCAGCATTTAGGCTCATGCAGTAATAATCGAAAAACATTATTGTATGCAACATGAAGCTTATGGATACTTGCTGCTGTGTAATTCCACCACAGTTGAGCAGTACACATTGGAGAACAGAATGTTTTAAGCAATGTCAGCTTCCTTCTGTAGAACACGTGTAACATTTTCTCAAAAGCATATTACCCCTAGCATGTAGTTGTCGGCACTGCCGCAAGATGTCTTTGCCATCTCGCAGTGTATTAGATATAAAGCGCCCCCGATATTTTACGTGATCTACTTCTTTGATTGTTTCGCCATTGATCTCAAGCGATGACACATCAACATTTTTCATGTATTTTCTTTTGCAAAATTAACACAACACTTTTCTTTGAGTTATGTTTAATATCATGACTCATCCCATAAGATCCACAGACCTCTATCAGATCAGATAACCCTGATAGAGACGGGGAGATACATAAAATGACTAATGTTTGCATTACCTATAAGGCTATAACACACCCTGTATCACATTTGTTTAATGCTGTGGTTAGATCATCCATATATACATTAAAAAGGTATGGTGAGAGTATACCTCCTTGCCTCACACCATTTGTAACACCAGTGTTTACACAAATTGCCTGACCATCTTATACACAAAGTTTGAATTTAATACCTGTGTATAAGCAATCTAACAATACATCCAGGCACACCCCTGTCAATCAACTTCTGAAATAAGATAGTATTTCACACTATCAAAAGCCTTAGAAGCATCTAGAAAACAAACACATGAACATTGACCCATTTAGACTTCTGCGCCTGTCAATAACTTCCTTTAAGACATAAATACACTTGTCTGTCCCACGCTTTTTCTTAAAGCCAAACTGATTAGACACAGTAGATAGTATAACCGACATTTTGTCCAACAATATGATTTCAACAATTTTTGACACAATACTTGCTAATGCTAATATGTCAATAATTATCTTTACTGTTCATCTTGCCACATTTATGTTTGATAATTGGCACAAGCACAACAGATAATAAAGAATTAGATAAAAAATCCCTGTACAAAAAAGCCAGTTATACACATAACAAGTAAAGGCACAATGCACTTATCACAATGTTTAAGGTGTTCGGCATATATGCCATCCATACCACGTATCCAGATGTTTAATAGCATTTTCAACTTCACCTACTTCCAGTACTATATCATTTGTATAACTAACATCATATTTCATTTGTTGTTCAAAGTGTGATCTCCACAACTCAGTAATTTCCTCCTTGCCTATAATACCCTCAACACTGTTAGTGTTGTATGTTGCAACTGTTAATCTGTCGAATCTCTTTCCAAAGCTCTTCTGGCTTACTCTGTGATAGCTTCTTAACTAGTGAATCTTTCTTGAGTTGACTCTCATGATTTTTAAGAAGACGTATTGCATATTTAAACTTAACCCTAGATGATTTCATTAGATAAAAAACAGGACCATTTTAGTCCTTTGACCGAAGGTCCAAGGGACTGTTGCCATCACTCTGCGTCCTCCGTCCGCCGTTAGCTGCCGTATCTCGGAAACCGTTCACCAACTTTTACTCAAATTTTGCATAGACATATCTTAGGGCACTGCCACTATGCATGAGAAATCTGTATTTGATTGAATCATTTTAAAGGCTCCATAGGGCCTCCAAGGACCCAAAAACTGGTAAAAATGTAACATTTTGCCTATTTTTTCAAAAACTGTTCAGCAACTTTTTTCTAATTTTGCATAGATGTATCTTAGGGTGCTGCCACTATATACAAGAAATCTTTATTTGATTGAATCATTCTAAGGGGCCCCCAAAGTGCAAAAGTTTTACATTATCTAGTGATGTGGTTTTGAGAAGGGCCCTTAAGACCACCCCCAACAGTAGATTTTGTTTAATGTGCCACAAATTCAATCGCATGACTAAAGTCTGCAGCCTAGTGCTACTGTTTCATTGAGACCATGACTAATATTTAATTGGTCACAGCGCCCAGGCAGAGTAGACACACTTGACCCCTGTTAGACTGAACAGTTGCCTAACACTTTTTATCTTCAAAACTATTGATTTTCTATAATTGCAATTTGTGTTTTCTTTGATGTTCATTTAATTGTTATAAAATGGTGTGACTGTGGTGTCTATTGGTTTAAGATGTATTGTCTGTAGAAACCTGTAGGTGACAAACATAGAAAATTTATATTCTGTCACCTGTAGGTGACAAACATAGAAAATTAATATTCTGGACAACTATAGAGTGAAATATCCTACACTTTATTGATATCAAATGCATTCTACTGTTCTGTTTACGCTTGCCATGCCTTGTGTAGACATGGTACTGTGTAAATCAATTGTATTAATATAGACTAATAATTACAGATTCACAATATAGTTGACACCTGAAACAACCAAATGTCAACCATTAGAAGAGTTGACATAGTTCCGCTATACACAAGCAAGAAATTTGTATTTGATTGAATCATTCTAGTGTCTTCAGCATATAGTAGAACATACATTTTCTACATCATCATCCCTAAGGTTGTTGTAAATTTAACCAGCTGCCATGTCAAGTCCATTATAATTGTGACTAACAGTGTTAAAATGATTCAGGTAAATAGCAAATAACAAAGGACACAAGTTTTCTCCTTGCCATACCTCTACACATGAGAAGAAGGCTGACACAGCCTGGCCCTGATTTATACATGATTTAGCATTTTCGTACATGTTGTATACAACTTTCAATACATTACCATTAATACCGCATGAAATTATCTTAGACCACAGGGAGGACCGGTCTACTAAATCAAATGCTTTCTTATAATCGATGAAGGCACAATAAAGCCTTTTGCATCGAGACAAATACAATTCAACCAATACCCCTATCTGAACCCTGCCTGTTCTTCACCTATTACATTCGCTTTGTTTAGGTATGTGGTCAGTCTGGTGTTCTGAACAAGCACTAAGGATTAATGAACACTTGTGCAGAATGTCACCCACTTGGCAGGTTTAATTGATCTATTCAGCAATGAGGACACTGCTTAGGTCTCACTCTGGACACTGTCACTCACAGTGTTGTGTATTGTCTTAGTTGGTGCATTGAGCTAATCTACTTGACCATGAATCAGTGTTGGCTCTGGTTGTGTATTACACCCAGCTGTGGAGCTAAGATTCTCTGCCTGCTATTGTTTGATGGAAGCTGTGACTAATCTGTAATTGGTCACTGGCAGTAGCTTGTGTCAACAGACAGCATTAAGCCACTAGACCCCTGTTAAACTGGACAGTTGCCTGTAGGTTTTAAACTGTGTCAAACAGTGAGTCTACCTTTTGCTCTCAAATAATCTGCCCTCTTAGTTTTACACAAATAAAGACATAATCTGGCATAACTTAATAAGTCTTTGTAGCAGCACATTTGTACTTCCAGTGTATCATTGCAACATAACATACATATTACATACTGTGTGCCACATTTGAATGTTGTGCATGTAATATTTCCATGCAATCCATTTGCATATATAATGTAAAACTTCAACAGCTGTTTTCTTCATTTTCACTTTTTGACCCATACCATGTTCAATGCTCCATAACTTTGCCAATTTTTGTAGCAGTCATAATTTTTGAAACCGTGTAAAGCACCCTAACAAACCTTTACAAGGATGTAAGAAAACAATGTTACAATTTTTCCGACTTATCACTCATTTGGTCAGCCGGGGTCACATATAGACGTATTAGTCCAAAGGACTTCAGGGCCAGTTGGCCCATTTTTAGGTTTACCAGCATCAACCCACATTACAAAACATTCTCTGGCAGCAATATGAAGGTCTTTGGCATGGTCATTCCAGCCAAGTTTACTCTTATATGGTCTAGCCTTATTACCCTGTCGACTCACCATTTCATCACTAGCATTTGACATAATTTCTATTAAATCATCATAAAAAAACATTTATTACAGATATACGTGCATCATCTGTGCAGTTTACATTATTACAAATAATAGCATCATGAAGTATATTTACATTTTCCAGGTTGTGCTTTGTTGCCTTAGTATAACCATTGATACAGCCGTCACTAAATTGTCCCCAGCTGATTTTTGTACATTTATGGGTTGGTGAACTCTCAACCTGGAGCACTAGCTCCAGGGAAACTTCAATGCACATAGGAATGTGGTCTGATGTACAAGAATTATTAAAAAAAAACTATATTTTGAATCACGTTATGATCATCACTGGTCATCACGCCATGATCCATCCACGAGGTTGAATCCCATCTCTTGCTCAAATAGGTAAAGATATTCGCAGGCAATAACAGCTCACTAGATAACAACCAGCTATTCTCATCACAGAACTGTTTAAAGTGTTTACATGAGTTCGCAATCAACATACTTCATATTTGACATATAACTTGAGAAGAGAATTAAGTTTACATGCACAAGGTTTAAAAGAAATTGACAAATTTCTTTAAAAACAATATATTTTATTAAGACAGCCTCAGTTTAAACCAAGTGTTTGACATAATTGACCGAGTGACACTTTTAACATGTATATATTCTCTCAGATGAAGCTGCCAGAGATCCAGAAGATCATGATGGAGTTTGAGAAGCAATCGGAGATCATGGAGATGAAGGAGGAGATGATGAATGATGCTATAGATGATGCCATGGGAGATGAGGATGATGTTGAAGAAAGGTAGGATGGTTTATTCTTTTATAACACGAAGCTGCGCTGAATTTATTTACCGTAATGACTATGTGTGTTCAGACACTGTATCCTTTCGGACACCCTAAAGATCTTCAAAAATAATTATTTTTCTGTACTTTCGTTTTTGACACTTATTGTTGTTAGGTGTCCATGTACACACACAGTCCATAATGACTGTATGTTTTTTACACTTATTGTTGTTAGGTGTCCATGTACACACACAGTCCATAATGACTGTATGTTTTTCGGACCCCACAAATATTTATTTATATTAATCTTACTGGTTAAAAAGGGGAAATAAAAACTCTCTAAGAAGTCTGTTTCCAGCACATAGTAAACCAATACAGTAATAGTGAATATGAGAACCCAAGGTTGTGGGTGAACACGAAGATCGTCATGCATTTTATTATTATGTGACCACGTCACATAATTAGCCATAGCGTATTATATGTAGCCATACATAAATGCGATCTCCCTCTCCTAAACTACTACTATGCTGACTACAATACATATGTGACAAAAACTGCTAAAACAGCAGGGACGGTGGGTGGGAGTTTTAAAAACTGAATTTGTCCTCCTTCCACTTGTCTGGCCCATCATCAGCTTCTGCTGATATAAGGATGACAAGCTTGATAAAGTTACAACTATTTTTCTCAAAAGGATGTGTTGTTAGCCATAGATATCATCCCACCATGTATGCACCTAATTTCACATGCCACACGCACACCACACACACATGCACGCATACACGCATGCACGCACACATACACACAGTGGTGGTACAAAAAAGTAATTAAATTTACTTCACCTGGTGGATTATGAGCATATTTCTGTTAAATAAAACTCACAAAATGTTTATTTTCTTTCAGTGATGCGATCGTGTCGCAAGTGATGGATGAGTTGGGACTTCAACTGACTGACCAGTTGTCAGGTAGGTCCACCAGCACACTAATAGTAATAAATGTAACACTAATATCACTAACAGTTAATCATTTTTGATTGTACAATAGAACCTTTCAAAGCAGCCACTTCTCGGAAACATCCACCCAATGAAAAAACGGCAACTCTATCATGTTTGATTTTTCCACTGAAATCTGTGTTAAATTAATTAATTATACAAAACGGCCACGTCTCTTTGCAATAATGTGGCCAGTTATAGTCTAAAAGAGCTAACCAACTCCCTCAGATCACTTGAAAAGAAATATTGTCTGCCATTACAGACCTTTGTGGCAAATTAATTCCAAAACTAATACAAAAAAATGTGTTAATAATGTTTGTATAATGATAGTAACATTGTACACTTTAGCAGTTATGTTATGCTATGTCTGATCAGCCTGTCTAATCAGGCCACCCCTTTACTCAGGCCACCTTCTGTCAGTCTCCTGCGAGGATTCTATTGTTGTCAATGATAACCAATTTGATTTACGTCTGAATGAAAAATTATCAAACAAAACTCATGAAGATTACTTTCATTTAATTCCAGAATGTTCATTGACTGGTCGGGGCTCAGGAAACATGTTCATGACACATCTCCATATGATTTTTTAATAACTGTTCCATTGAAGGGTTTGTTAATGTCCTGTTTTCAGGTCTGCCGGAAGCCGGAAAGTCAATAGGCACCGCGGGAGCAGTGGGCACCAAACAGCCCGTCGCTGCTGGACAAGTGGACGATGCCGACGCAGATCTGGAGGCGAGACTGGACAACCTGCGGCGACAGTGACCGGGAGACTGGGACGAAGGGAATCGTGTCCCTATCAGGGCAAAGACCTTTGTTGCTGTGACATATGGGATCATCAACTAGTTACATGTGCATAAGATTGTGGGAAAACAATCCCATTTCCTGTGTATGGACATTGTATGCATCAAATGTGGTGTGGTGCCCCTCCTCTTGACCGCTCCACCATGTACACACAGATGTGCAATCACAGTATCAGTAATCTATAAACGGGCCATATTCCTGGGGATATGACCACACACGTTGTTATTGGTGCCACATGATTGTCTAAATATACACCCTATTGTCACATTTTGTTTGAGGTTTAACCACCACCTGCAAGGTTTCTTTTTTATGTTACGTAATACAGAGTGAATGAATCAAGATGTCTGATTAGCGTATTCCATCTGTAGAATTATCTTCAGTTAGGAGGAATCGTGGCCAAATGAGTAACTGCCATTACTGATCAGTTATGTGGCTTAATGTGATGGTACACATACCTAAATGAAACGCCTTTATTGGACATCTAAGACATTTACGTGGGACAACATTTGGTGATACACCCATGGCACATGTAGCACTGTTGTACATATTTGTGTCCGAGACGAAGGTAGAGTGAAATACGAGAACTATTCTACAAGGTGTTCATTATAATGCATGTGTTAACTTAATGTATAATTTTATATATTGCAGTTCAATACTGGTAGGAGTTTGTAATATGTGCTTCCGCCTTCCTAAAATGGTTCAGGCGTTACAAGTTTGGTTCATACTGTAAATAGAGTTTGCAGTTTTTCTGTTCTAAGGCTGTGTCTTTATTTTATGTATACACACATATTCCAGTGTGTATATATATATCTATATATATATGACACAAAAATATAAATATTTGAAAAAGATTTAAATCACAGAAACTTTATGGTATTCTTGTGACCACTACATTTTTTCTTTTTTTAAATATGAATATTTACAATCGTTTTAGTACTGATATAACTGATATAACTTATAATAAATAAATGTTATCTAGAGAATATTTCGTAAAACATTTTATTTCAGAATTTTAACTCTTAAGCATGTACAATGAATAAAAAGAAAAAAAGAAAGAAATTGACTATCAAGTTGTAGGTTTGTTTTCAAAGTGTTGTTGACTTTACTGTCATCAGCACCATTATGGATTACCTGTGCAGTGTTTAGAACCAGCAGTGTATTACCTAACAAAGATCCACTCTATAAAAGAGAAAAACATCTGTTACAGGCCCATATAAGTCGGTGTCGGTATATGTTATTTACAGAAAAACATTACCAACAGATTTCTTCCAATGTTACCCTAGTTCTTGCAATTCAAACACGAGTAGTTTTGTCACAAAGTTATTTTTTCACGAGTAATTCTGTCACAAATGGTACAGTGTTTAACACTGCAACATTATCTGTTTTTGCCAATGAAGGCAATGTGATACATTTCAAATTTTGCTCATAAATTCAAATGTTAATCAATAATTCTAACACTGAATCCACCATCTTCAAATATACATCCATGGAAACTTAATTAATTATTAAATCTTTCAATTCAGGAAGTGTTGTGGTAATCCTAGTATTCTACCAACAGAACTGTACATGGCAAATAAGTCACCGCTGTATAAGAAACACAATACTTGGGCAACGTGCACCTGTGTTTTGTTTATGTTAAAAACTAAGCGAAATGAACCTTTTTATTCCCAATCTGAACGAAATATACTCTAAAAACAGTGTCCTGATATTCAACTAATTTTTTAACACCCTCCGTCACCCTGTTCATGGCCCCTTTTGGTCGTTCTTTTCTGCACAGTTTGTTGCGACGCCTTGCGGTCGATGTGATGTCACCGCAGGTAGCAACGCTAGGATTTAGCAAGGCGCGCATCTATGCGGGTTGGTGTTTCAAGCCGTACCTAAAAATGCAATCGCGGAATTTAATATCATTTTATATCATCGTAGAGATAATAATCTTACCTATAAATGTGTCGCTGGATGGACACAGGAATTTTGTTTACTTTTTGAGTTACTGCCATTTGAAGATTGCAAATGCTCAAACTTGCAATGGGATTTAATATTTTGTATATCACAGTAAAGATAATAATCATATCTACAAATATGCCACTGGGTGCACCCATGATTTTTTTTTAGTTATTGCCGTTTTAACATTGCGAATGCTTAACGGATATAATGAAAGGTTGAGTATTCACGATGTTCAAATGGCAATAACTAAAAAAGTTAATACAATTCATGTGTACACCCAGCAACAAACTTGTAGATAACATTATTATCTTTACGGTGATATAAAAAATATTAAATTCCACAATTGCAGTTTCATGTACAGTCTGAAATGACAAGCCGCACCGCCGCTCGTTGTGCTAAAGGATAGGGTGTGCTCATGTACAGTCTGAAATGACAAGCCGCACCGCCGCTCGTTGTGCTAAAGGATAGGGTGTGCTCATGTACAGTCTGAAATGACAAGCCGCACCGCCGCTCGTTGTGCTAAAGGATAGGGTGTGCTCATGTACAGTCTGAAATGACAAGCTGCACCGCCGCTCGTTGTGCTAAAGGATAGGGTGTGCTCATGTACAGTCTGAAATGACAAGCTGCACCGCCGCTCGTTGTGCTAAAGGATAGGGTGTGCTCATGTACAGTCTGAAATGACAAGTCGCACTGCCGCTCATTGTGCTAAAGGATAGGGTGTGCTCATGTACAGTCTGAAATGACAAGTCGCACTGCCGCTTGTTGTGCTAAAGGATAGGGTGTGCTCATGTACAGTCTGAAATGACAAGCCGCACCGCTGCTCGTTGTGCTAAAGGATAGGGTGTGCTCATGTACAGTCTGAAATGACAAGCTGCACCGCCGCTCGTTGTGCTAAAGGATAGGGTGTGGTCATGTACAGTCTGAAATGACAAGCTGCACCGCCGCTCGTTGTGCTAAAGGATAGGGTGTGCTCATGTACAGTCTGAAATGACAAGTCGCACTGCCGCTCGTTGTGCTAAAGGATAGGGTGTGCTCATGTACAGTCTGAAATGACAAGTCGCACTGCCGCTTGTTGTGCTAAAGGATAGGGTGTGCTCATGTACAGTCTGAAATGACAAGCCGCACCGCTGCTCGTTGTGCTAAAGGATAGGGTGTGCTCATGTACAGTCTGAAATGACAAGCTGCACCGCCGCTCGTTGTGCTAAAGGATAGGGTGTGCTCATGTACAGTCTGAAATGACAAGCCGCACCGCCGCTCGTTGTGCTAAAGGATAGGGTGTGCTCATGTACAGTCTGAAATGACAAGCCGCACCGCCGCTCGTTGTGCTAAAGGATAGGGTGTGCTCATGTACAGTCTGAAATGACAAGTCGCACTGCCGCTTGTTGTGCTAAAGGATAGGGTGTGCTCATGTACAGTCTGAAATGACAAGCCGCACCGCTGCTCGTTGTGCTAAAGGATAGGGTGTGCTCATGTACAGTCTGAAATGACAAGCTGCACCGCCGCTCGTTGTGCTAAAGGATAGGGTGTGCTCATGTACAGTCTGAAATGACAAGCGCACCGCCGCTCGTTGTGCTAAAGGATAGGGTGTGCTCATGTACAGTCTGAAATGACAAGTCGCACTGCCGCTCGTTGTGCTAAAGGATAGGGTGTGCTCATGTACAGTCTGAAATGACAAGTCGCACTGCCGCTTGTTGTGCTAAAGGATAGGGTGTGCTCATGTACAGTCTGAAATGACAAGCCGCACCGCTGCTCGTTGTGCTAAAGGATAGGGTGTGCTCATGTACAGTCTGAAATGACAAGCTGCACCGCCGCTCGTTGTGCTAAAGGATAGGGTGTGGTCATGTACAGTCTGAAATGACAAGCCGCACCGCCGCTCGTTGTGCTAAAGGATAGGGTGTGCTCATGTACAGTCTGAAATGACAAGCTGCACCGCCGCTCGTTGTGCTAAAGGATAGGGTGTGCTCATGTACAGTATGAAATGACAAGTCGCACTGCCGCTTGTTGTGCTAAAGGATAGGGTGTGCTCATGTACAGTCTGAAATGACAAGCCGCACCGCCGCTCGTTGTGCTAAAGGATAGGGTGTGCTCATGTACAGTCTGAAATGACAAGCCGCACCGCCGCTCGTTGTGCTAAAGGATAGGGTGTGCTCATGTACAGTCTGAAATGACAAGCCGCACCACCGTTCATTGTGCTAAAGGATAGGGTGTGCTCATGTACAGTCTGAAATGACAAGCCGCACCACCGCTCGTTGTGCTAAAGGATAGGGTGTGCTCATGTACAGTCTGAAATGACAAGCCGCACTGCCGCTCGTGCTAAAGGATAGGGTGTGCTCATGTACAGTCTGAAATGACAAGCCGCACCGCCGCTCGTTGTGCTAAAGGATAGGGTGTGCTCATGTACAGTCTGAAATGACAAGCCGCACCACCGCTCGTTGTGCTAAAGGATAGGGTGTGCTCATGTACAGACTTAAATGACAAGCAGCACCGCCACTCGTACTAAAGGATAGGGTGCGCTCAGCAGCATTGCCTGTGGTGAAATCAGCAACATCTGATGGGCTGGTTGCTTTGTGACACACAAATGACCATGTTTGAGCGAGCTTAGTGACATGAGTTCGTAATAAACAGGCTTCACATTTGGCACATTACTTGACAAGATTATTAAGTTTACGTATACAAAGTTTCAAAGGCATTTAAAATTTAATTTCACTTAGTCTTTAAGACAATTTTGTCACGACTGAACACTCATGAATGAACACCTAATCTAGTTTCAATAAGCTTTCGAAGTGCAACCCTCTCTGAGTCAGTTATATCGAGGTTGTGAATCCGACATGTTTGCAAGTACCTAGGTTTAAGCCACCAGAAATAATCAATGCCCAAGTCTCCGATGAGATAGCCACATGCTATATTTATCTTGTATCACTGTATCTTCTCCAGAAATGTGTTGATAGACACGGATATCCACAGCAGGGGGAGTTCTCCTTCAGAAATGCAACGTTGCTGTCGATGTAAATCTGCATGTTGCCAAAATTCTAGGCACCTGCTTTGCCTCATACATCTTATTTGGTGTTCACGTTCTAACTGTTTGCTGTAGACGTGAATTAGACGAGGACATAGTTGTAAGACCACAACATTTAATGGCTGCGCTACACAGCATCCACTTTTAGTGGCGATCGGGTGTTCGATTTCCACTGGGGTTAGTTTAGGCCCAAAATCTCAAAAAATGACATCAGAGGTATCTAAATGTTACAAGCTGTCATCCGTGAGGGATTTATCAATGACCTTTACCGGTTATAACCAGCCCCGATGACACTTTCTATTGTGATTTTTTACTGCGTAGTGAGCTACTTTGTGAAAATGGAGGCATGGCTTTTTGAAGGATTTTCAACATGTACATAATTGGCTATATATTTACTAATTATAGGGCTACACGATAACATTTTGTGTCAGCGTGTGTGGAAAAACAAGTCACATATGTGCAGCAAATTTTAAATCAATACAATTTATATAATTGAAATGAAAACGCCACACATACCAAATTATATTTAAATTTTAGTTAGGTTTCGTGACCGAAGGTGTACAATAGTTCAACATAATTACTTACATACGTGGCACATTACAACTATATTTACACACTAGATTCTCTGACAAATGATGTAATACACTGCATATACAACCAAATTAGAAACCCTACCCCCTTATTTTTTATAACCGCTGCCCAAGAACATAATCCACAACATATGTACTAATGACAAGGTTATATAGCTAATTTTTGTATAAAAATGTTTCCAATGCTGAGATACGTATATGTGGTTAAATGCGTACATCAATGTTGTAGACGAAGTTGAAAGAAAAACACAAAATATGCTAAGATATATTAACATTTTAGTTTGGTTTCATGAAGGGTGGGCATTAGTTCAAATCATTATTCACAATCTAGTGCATGACAATCATGTTTTATCTCTCAACAATCCCAGTTCATTTCCAAATAAAATAACATTAGATTTTTCTGACTAATTAAGCAGAAAGCTAAAAGGTTAGCAACTTTATATGGCTAGTGCTAGCAAGGAACTAAAAAAACAGGAGTATCAACACATTACCAACAAAAACTAATGTTCTTCATATAAAACTGCAGAAAAGTGAAAAAAATCCTCATAGTAAAGTGTGGAACCTTCACCACTAAACTTATCATTTTAGTTTACTCACATTCGTGAGCTAGTTTAACTAGTGGGAATTTTGATTTGATATTTCTGTTTGTGGGAACAGGAATGAGGGAATAAAGTGATATGTCTGCCCAAAATGGTAATGATACTGCTGAGAAAATAAATTAAAACTGAAAGTAATTAAGGTGTTCTCATATAGTGCGGTATCCAGTTCTTAAGACTGCTCAAGGTGTTTTACACTTTACTCCCTGGCAGATCTGTTCAATTGAACACCATCTCAACTTTTCTGGGAAGCATTCAGCCATGCTGGAATTAATGCATAAAATATTATTCGTACACAAATATCCACTGCTGTCTGTAGCGAGGTACTCATTCATACAGTTGAGAGAACTGTAGCAACGTATAGTGAACAAATTTGCCCATGGTTCAAAATGGCAGCACAGGATTCAAACACAGGTTCTTTCAACAGAAAGTCTGATGCTCTAGCTACTGCACCACTGAGGTTTTAACAGCCATTTTGGATTGCTTAAAATTGCAAGTCTCACACCACATATATTGGTGGGGGTAGGTGCTGCATGGTTTAATCCCATGTGAAATGATTTATGCATCATGGGAATGATATGTCAGCAATGCTTGTCAGTGACATGCCTCGTGACGTACTGTATACATACCCAGCATGATCCTCTGAGGTAGGAGATGAGGTTGCGACAAACAGGAAGTAGTACAATCATACAGTTGAGGTTCAGGCAGGCAGCACTGCCCCTCGCAAATGGCAGAGAAACCTGACAATCAACAATAACAGAACTGAACAGTGTGTTCATTCTTTTACGTACTGACCATTATCCGACAACATAATTAATGAAATATCATAACTAGTAAGAGAATTTTGCTTAAGAATTAGTAATTTAAAAGGAACATTCTCAATATTTGCTTGCAATCACAACTTACGCCGATGAGTTTCCTGAGGTAGAAGAATTCTTGACCGTTGTTGTACTTCACAAAAGTTGAAATAAATATAGCCACATTCACCAGGAACCACAAAATCTGCATTTAAAACACTATAAAATATAAGCAACAAGCTTCAGAACATGTAGATTAGGACATAAAAAAATGTATAAATTATTTGTATATAAGTACTTTATTATTTGATATATGTTTATTAGCTTACATTCAATGCATCAATTCAATCAACCAAAATAATAATAACAAGTTTGTGTGTGTGTGTGTTGCTTTGTGTGTGTGTGTGTGCGTGCGTGCGTGCGTGTGTATGTATAAGTGTGTATGGTTGTGTGCGTGTGTGTGTATGTATAAGTGTGTATGGCTGTGTGCGTGCGTGTGTGTGTGTGTGTGTGCGTGCGTGCGTGCGTGTGTGCATGTGTATGTATAAGTGTGTATGGCTGTGTGCGTGCGTGCGTATGTATGGGTGTGTGTGTGTGTGTGTGCGTGCGTGCGTGCGTGTGTGTGTGTATGTATAAGTGTGTATGGCTGTGTGAGTGTGTGCGTGTGTATGTATAAGTGTGTATGGCTGTGTGCGTGTGTGTGCGTGGGTTGTGCGTGCGTACGTATAAGTGTGTATGGCTGTGTGTGTGTGCGAGCGGAAGAAAACATAAAATCCCCCAATTAATTCAGTTCCTGACGATGGCTGAAACATAGAAGTCAAACTTAAATTAATAACAAAAAAGAAGATCAAACATTTGATTCAAATCTATTTGTCTTATGACCTGAAGTGTGCCACAGCATGATATCTTAAGTTGACCGATCCTTTTCCATCAACAATGTCAGCCGTCTTGCCGTCAGTGTTGATGTTAATTACAATGTCAACACTGCATATGCTGATGCAATACAAGCCATATGTAGGATGACAGCAACCAAGATAGAATTTAAGTCTTACTAAGCTGTGTTTGTTGTCTATATTTATACAAAGTGAACTGATTTATATTGTCTCATGTCTAAGCAAGGCATCGCAAGTGTAAATACACAGTGGAATGCATTTGATGTCAATAAAATGTATGATATTCACTCTATAGTTGTCCAGAATATTAATTTTCTATGTTTGTCACCTATAAATGACAACATATATATATATATTTATGTGGGACAGTGTTCCCTGTTAATGTAGTGGTGTTACTGACTCAGAATCGTAGCTATATAGTTTGCTGTAAATAACAAGGCAGATGTAAGTTTGTACCAGAGCTTTGTTAAGCCAAAAATGACAACATATATATATATATTTAGCCAATCGACACCACAGCCACACCATTTTAAACATAATTCAATGAACATCAAAGTAAACACAACTCGCAACTATACAAAATCAATAGTTTTGAAGATACAGGTTAAAACCTGCAGGCACACAGGAATGTTGAGATCTGTGGCAGCAGCCTGGGGAACAGGGACACAATTAAGCCAATTTAACTGGCCGGGCCTAATGGGATATGTAATTATTATAATATATATATATATATTTATGCAATGCAAAGTTATATTATGTTAGTGTAACTTAGCTATATTACGTTATAGACAAATATAGTGTACATATAGTTAATGTTAAAATGATTACTGTTTAATATTGTGTACTTATATGTAAAATTCAAATGATAGACATTCACGTGTGTGATTAAAGAATGTGGAAAAATGGAAATGTGTCGATGTGGTTTGTAAATTAGTCGGGCCAGCTCACCCCCGTTTTTCAATAGTGGATTGGTGCAGGTCAGCTGTGCGCCTTCCAACTGACAAGATCCCAAATAACAAATTCAGCTGGGTCAGTTCAAAATTGATCTGGGCCAGTTCGTTTTTTTTCTAATTTCAGACACTAGTTGCTTTATAAACAACTCTCTTCTGAAATCAATCAGTTACGCTTGAACCGTTTCTGACCAGTGGACGGTGGTGCCCCGTGTGGCTGTTGTTGCCTGATTAATGGCATAATGCTGCGTTCCAATCAGCATCCAATCACCTCGTATACAGGCGTATGTCGTGAATACGACTTGGTGAACTGGACAGTTCACGGGCTCCTGAGTTTACCACTTGTAAAGTTATGCAACTGGGTCAAGTAGGGGTTACGAAGTCGTATTCACGACATACACGAGGTGATTGGAACGCAGCATTAGATCCGTTTATGCCTCGCTTGTTGTTAGCCGTGGGCGTGGCGTGACATGAATTTCACACTGACAGCTAAACCGAACAGTACTTCGGACATGCAACAGTCCAAGACTCATGATCAGTAACCAAACTGTCGATAAACAGCAATCATAAATTATATTAACGTTCGTCGAACACCTGTATTTTCGCCGGAATACCCCGCTGCTGAATCAAACGGTTGTGTCTGGTGCCAAGTACGTCCTAGCTCTTGCCGGCGTGCTGTTCCGACCGTACGCTTAGTCTGACTAATAGTCACAATGTCTAAATTAGGAGCTAAGACTAAGTGGGCGATCTTTTGTGGCCATAACTTGTAATAAGACAGTAGTATCGGTATGTGCAATCTCAGAATCTCATAGTGAACCGGTGCCCGTGGATGCATGTTCGGTCTCGGGTCTTTCACCAACCGACCAAGAACAAGACATGGGATACCAACTGATGAATGACGGCCCCAAATGGATTGTCCTGGTATGCAACATTAATATTCCGCAATTATTAGGCCTAACAATACAATGTTGACATTGCAAATTTGTGGTGAGTTGATGGAGAAGATTCGGTCAACTGAAGGTATCATGCTGTGGCACACTTAATTCAGGTCATAACACAAATAGATTTGAATCAAATGTTTGATGTTCTTTTCTGTTATTAATTTAAGTTTGACATCTATGTTTCAGCCATCATCAAGAACTGAATTGGGGAATTTTATATTTTCTTCCGCTCGCACACACACACGCACACAGCCATACACACACACACACACACACACACACACACACACACACACACACACACACACACACACACACACACACACACACACACACACACACACACAGACACACACACTCCAAGCAACAAACACACATGCACACACACACACACACACACACACTTGTTATTATTATTTTTGTTGATTGAATTGATGCATTGAATGTAAGCTAATAAACATATCAATTAATAAAGTACTTATATATATAAATAATTTATACCTAATTAAGTATATATATAGCTTAAATTCTTATTTCTTAATCAATGACACATACCGACATGTCACGACATTATAATGAATTAATGTATTGATGTCACAATCTACATATACTGTCAGGAGCTTATTGCGTATATTTTATAGTGTTTTATTTTCAGATTTTATTGTTGCTGGTGAATGTGGCTATATTTATTTCAACTTTTGTGAAGTACAACAACGGTCAAGAATTCTTCTACCTCAGGAAACTCATCGGCGTAAGTTGTGATTGCAAGCAAATATTGAGAATGTTCCTTTTAAATTACTAATTCTTAAGCAAAATTCTCTTTCTTGTTATGATATTTCATTAATTATGTTGTCGGATAATGGTCAGTACGTAAAAGAATGAACACACCATTCAGTTCTGTTATTGTTGATTGTCAGGTTTCTCTGCCATTTGCGAGGGGCAGTGCTGCCTGCCTGAACCTCAACTGTATGATTGTACTACTTCCTGTTTGTCGCAACCTCATCTCCTACCTCAGAGGATCATGCTGGGTATGTATACAGTACATCACGAGGCATGTCACTGACAAGGCACCTTGTCTACAGCATTGCTGACATATCATTCCCATGATGCATAATGTGTCGTCTCACAAAGTTCAGAAAATTGTGTCATTTCACATGGGATTAAACCAGCACCTACCCCCACCAATATAATAATATTATGTGGTGTGAGACTTGCAATTTTGAGCAATCCAAAATGGCTGTTAAAACCTCAGTGGTCCAGTGGCTAGAGCATCAGACTTTCTGTCGAGAGAACCCATGTTTGAATCCTGTTCTGCCATTTTGAACCTTGGGCAAATTTGTTCAATTTACGTTGCTACATTTCACTCAGCTGTATGAATGAGTACCTGGCTACAGACAGCAGTGGATATTTGTGTACGAATAATATTTTGTGCATTAATTCAAGCATGGTTGAAAGCTTCCTAGATGGTGTTCAATTGAACATATCTGCCATGGAGTAAAGTGTAAACTACCTTGAGCAATCTTAAAAACTGGATACCACACTATATGAGAACTTACCTTTGCTTTTACTTTCAGTTTCAATTTATTTTCTCCACAAACCCACCATCCACCCACACACAATGCTTTACATATTTTAGGACGTGCAAACTTATTGGACTTAACTGGTGTGTGTGATATTTTGTTCTTTGTTTACAGTACTGCAAACGAAATGTAAGGCGACAATTGGATAAAAGCATGTCCTTGCACAAGGCATGTGCATATTTGATATGCATCCAAACAGGTAATAAGTCAATAAAATTATTCCTAATAATCTTATCTTTTGTGATCTTGTGTATATTCTGGAATGTCCGTAGATTTGGACGTAGTTCTATAAAATTATCAACAGTGATGTGAATCTTCAATTAACTAAGTTAAATCTAATACCATTATTCTAGAGGTACTGGGTACTTTACATCTCAGTGGTTTCATTATTACCAATTTGGGCAGACATATCACTTTATTCCCTCATTCCTGTTCCCACAAACAGAAACATCAAATCAAAATTCCCACTAGTTAAACTAGCTTATGAATGTGAGTCCACTAAAATGACAACAGTTTAGTGGTGAAGGTTCCACACTTTACTATGAGGATTTGTTCACTTTTCTACAAAGTTTTATATGAAGAACATTAGGTTTTGTTGGTAAATACTCCTCTGTTTTTTAGTTCCTTGCTAGCACTAGCCATGTACAGTTATAATCTTTTAGCTTTCTGCTTAATTAGTCTTCGCTGAAGGGAACGCTGCAGATAGGTTTAAACAGCAAAATGGTCGTTTTATGTATCGTATATGAAAGGTTATTTCCAAGCCCTGTCTTGTCATTACTATACCGGGTTACTGTCATCATGAACTCTTTACAAAATAGAATAGAAATCTATAAAATATATCAAAATATACAGAATTCCGTAAAATTGGTTTGGCCACTTCAGCTTTCTATATAATTCTATAGAATAGTTTATAAAAATTATATAGAAAGCAATCGTTTTGTGGTCACTTCAACTTCTATAGAATTCTGTTGGATGTTCTATAGAATTCTATACTTTATTTTATTCGATTTTATGGAATTCTTCAGAAATTCTATAGTACAAAATATTCAACAGAAAACCATCAACAAAATCTTATGTAATATTCTATATAATTTTTTGTTAATGGACAGTACAAATTATTTATTACTGAGACGTTAATCACTTTATTCCAGCTATCCACTACTTTGCTCACACTTTCAACTTTGAGCGCTTCATACATGCATGGGACACTGAGGGTGATTCTTCGGGCCTGAGATCTGCCCTCTCCAGTCTACCCACCCTCTCTAATGCTACATGGGTCAACCCCATCAGAAAGTCAGGGGCGGTATGTCATTTTTTACATTTGCAGATGAGGTAACATGCATGCACGTTCTCATAAAAATACATATTCTGCCTAAACATGTAATTTTAATGTACTTCTTTCTAAGACTGTAAACTGCTTAATGAAACATTATGTTCTCTAATAGTGGATCACTTTCATTCTAACTGTAAATATTTGCCCAAAGTTGCAAGTGGGATGATGACACTGAGAATTACTGTTTATGTCATCGCTATTGTATTTACTATTTGTTTCAAATATCTTAATTCCAGTACAACTTTAAGTTCAATTGGGATTCTGGTGTCAGTTGTGGTAACTTTGTGTTAGTAAAAATTGGCAATTCGTTGAGATACCAGTCTCGTTTTCTGTTTTCATGTATAGGTTAAGTGCTGCCAAATTTAGGAAATAGTTGCACAGTCCAGTGGAAGGACCCTCACTGTTATGATCATCCTCGGCACTAGGCAAACATGACTGATTAGCAAGGTGACCCTACTAGTGGGACTAGTTTGTTATACTTCGCTCTATATGGAAATGATTTGGACCTATCTTAGGATGACCTTAATTGCGAGTTGGCTGTATTGCCGAGGTGACTGTAACGTGAGGTTCGACTGTTCCTCATTCTGTTCAGTGTATTGACACTCGTGGCTTAATGCATGTGGTTTGTCTGTTTGCACAGAATCCCATTCTTGAGCTGCTCATCTGTGTTCCTGGAATCACAGGAGTTGTCATCATTTTGGCTCTTCTCATTATTGTGTCTTCATCCATGGAAGTCATCAGGTGTGGCCATGCGTACTTAATACATCTACTACCGGTAGACTACTGAATTAAAATTAAATACTTTATCTGTACTGCGGGATGCCCATTTCCTGCCAGTATTTATTGCATAACTGTCATCTTATTCTGCCAAATGTAAATTGTGTATGTTTCTTTATATTCCTACACCATGTTGTTCAATTGGATAAATAAACACGTATGTCCGTCTGTCCGTCTGTCTGTCTGTGTCTGTCTGTCTGTCTGTCTGTCTGTCTGTCTGTCTGTCTGTCTGTCTGTCTGTGTCTGTCTGTCTGTCTGTCTGTGTCTGTCTGTCTCTGTCTGTCTGTGTCTGTCTCTGTCTGTCTGTCTGTGTCTGTCTGTCTGTGTCTGTCTGTACACTACACTAACTGACCCAACTGAGTAAGACTAGACCGGGTGCTACTGCCCTGACCCTAGCAGCCGATATTCACACTATGCTGGCCCCTAGTGGGGATCTCTGCAAACAACACGAAGCCAGGTGAGAAGCCTGATGAGATGGACAGGCCACTTGGCAAGGATGGATGCAGGCAAACTTACAAAGAGAGCAGAGGCGGAACAACACCAAGGACGCATGAGAAAGGGAAGGCCACAACTGAGATGGGAGGAGTGTGGGAGGAGGGACATGTGATGATCAGATGAGAACGAAAGATGGAGAGATGAAACTGCTGACAAGAAGCTATGGAGAACAAACAGGATGAGTGATTCGATAATACTACACCTGAACTCGCCCGTCTACAGGGAGCAAGGAGGAAGACTATACGACAAGCAGATATAAACAGCAGCAGCAGTTATTATCTGGAAGTGTCATCGTCAGCGCAACTGCTGGTGGCGTTGGATCAAGCCCTATTTCTGTATATATAATATTGTTTGTAAAGCATATGATTTGAACCTGCCACAACACTTTATTATTTCTCAGAATGAGTAGGGTATTCAGTCGGAAAGTGTTACAATGCTAGTTCATTGAGGATTTGGACGATGCCTTTAGGGACTAACAATATATTTCCAGTAGCTTTGTTACAAGGTTGTCCACCATTTACAGCATTCCATGTCTGTTCAACCCACTTGGTCCCTTGGGTAATGCCCATCATATTTACCCAACATGACATGTTGTACAGACAGAACATCTCTTCCCACGCTGACACAAGTTAATCTTCTCGTCACATCCATGTCTCCACAATCTTGCCGGTGTGTACGGGCAGTCACAAGACCTTGTGCGCCCCTGATTACCTGCTCCGTCACCAACTGGGAACAGCCACCAGTGAGTAACACTGGCAGCTGTGACCCGACTGGACCAGACTGAGCCCGATTGAACCCGATAATGGGAGCTAGTTTTCAACTGCTTGAAAATGTTGGCCTATCCCAACCAACACCAATTCATCCTGATTTCAGTCGGAAGTTTGAATACACTAGTTGACTGATCCTGGCCCGACCCGATTGTGCCGGGTCTCAGGTTTTGGTCATTTTTGGTTTTGTTATCTGATTACTGAGTTGTTCCATTGTGAGCTGTTGTTGTTGCAGACGCTCCTATTTTGAGGTGTTCTGGTACAGCCATCACCTGTTTATTATCTTCTACATCGCCCTTGTCACTCATGGCCTTGGGTAAGTGTGTTACCTCCATAATAAAGCTCCTCCACTTCTTAGCGTTTTGTAACTAGGCTTCTGTAATTAGTAGCTGAAGGATGGTGCGTGGTGAAATACCATTGCGACACTAGAAAACAAAGATCAAGCAAACGAATAAAGAAACAGTGTGACACAATGTAAAATGTATGATATAAGGACCTGCCTATAGCACAGTACTCGGAATAATGTTCTCTAATTCTAATTGATTACGTCGTAAGGAGCCACGGTTGGCTATGGTTTACGACGGGGTGGGTGTTATTGAGTGTTTGGGCCGCAGGATAAGTGACTGAAATGTTTGAGTTAGATTGTATGTAACAACTGTTTGAAAAATGCTGCTTATGTTGACTGCCAGTACAGAGTTGTAGGTTAGATATGGGTTTTACAATTGCATATTTTGGATATATATTCGTACTTTTTAGTTCATGCAAGACACTTAAAAAAACTAAATTATATTTTTGCATTCACTGTTCAAAGTTATGTTGGAAAGTATTCGTATACATCACAGTGCCTGATGTTACATTTGCAGTGGGTTGGTACGGCACCAGACTAACTTAGAAGAACACAACCCTGAGTACTGTCAGCACCACTATGCAGACTGGGGCAAGATATCGCAATGTCCAGACCCACAGTTTGCAGCAGGAGGGGCCCAGGTACCTGGTAGACACTGCAAGGACTGTATGTTGGTAATAGGACTGTGTGTGTGTGTGTGTGTGTGTGTGTGTGTGTGTGTGTGTGTGTGTGTGTGAGTGTGTGTGTGTGTGTGTGTGTATGTTTGTCGTGGAGGTATTTGTTTATGTGCATCTATGCATGCATGTGTTTGTGGTGGTGGGGTGTAGGTGTGTATGCACGCATGCTTGCGTGCTTGTGGTTAGTGGTGTGTGGGGATGGTTTTGGTGTGCATGATATGTGTGTGCTTGCTTGAGTGTGGTGTGTGTGTGTGTGTGTGCATATGGCGTATGTGTGTATGTACATGCATGCATGTATGCAATGCAAGTAAATATTGGTCATCTGTTGTTATGGATTATTATTGTTTTCCCATGATGATGGTTGTACTCTTGTAAACTCATCCTGTGCCATTGACGAGTTCCCAGTAATAACCATACCAATTTCAAAGACTCAATTTTGTGCATTTTTGTTCATGTGATGTGTAAACATGTTTTTAATAAACGTATGTTTATGTATGTATGCAGGTGTCATAAAGACATGGCCAAGATTTGTCTTGGGGAACTATCTGGCAGTGCCATGTGATAATAAGAAAAGAAATGCTACAAACTGAGTGAATCAAACATTTGTTGTGATATTCAATAAGATTTGTTTCTCGTCAGACGTGGAAGTGGGTGTTTGTGTCCATGGCCCTGTATCTGGTGGAGATTGCCATCCGTCTGTTCCGGGGTCAACAGTATGTCAAGGTCATCAAGGTATATGTCTCTTTTTGTACAATAAGGCATTGGGTACGGTCAGATCACTATTGTATCACTAGGTTCATATCATGCGAATAAAATGCCAGTGATCTTGAGGTCGTAGCCACTTTCAAACATTTTTGCATCCTGAGAAAATAACAGTTTAACAGGAAATGGGGAAATAGGTAAAAAACGTTCTTATATAGCACAATATCCATTTCTTACGACTGCTCAAAGCACTTTGCACTTTACTCCCTGGCAGACCTGTTCAATCGAACACTATCTCGACTTCTCTGGGAAACGTTCAGCCACACTGCAATTAATGCGCAATGACTATTCATACTAAAATATCAGTCACTGCCTACAGCCACGTACTCTTACAGCTGAGTGAACTGGGGCAAAGTGGAGTGAACGAACTTGCCCAAGGTTCGACACAGCAGATAGTATTCGAACCCGTATTCTCTTAAGTGACAGTCCAATGTTCTAGCCACTGCACCACTGCCCTCCACATTTTAAGATTCCAGCAGTTCTACTGTGCATAGGTTTGAAGTTCTAGTTGCTATCTGACTGCACACATGTTTCAGTGATGGGAGGATCCATGTACACGATGATGTAACCCAGTTTGTTTTGTTGACAAATAATGAGGTACATCTTCATAGTTGGTTTTCTTGAACAAAATGGTAGAAAATGCAAAAAAAAATCAAAGTGCAAAGTGCGTTTGAAGTGGAATTTCCCAACTAACTTTTAGCGTTGGTTTCAATGGGCTAAACAGAAATCATCTTTAGCCGGGTGTGTCGTTTTGTTTTCAGGTGGTGCAGCATCCATCGAATGTGATAGAACTGCAGATGCATAAGGCAATGTTCATCACAAAGCCAGGCCAGTATGTCTTCCTTCAATGCCCCAGCATCTCAAGGTTGGAGTGGCATCCCTTCACACTCACATCTGTAAGTTATCTCAAGGTTCGAGTGGCATCCCTTCACACTCACATCTGTAAGTTATCTCAAGGTTCGAGTGGCATCCCTTTACACTCACATCTAAGTTATCTCAAGGTTCGAGTGGCATCCCTTTACACTCACATCCGTAAGTCATCTCAAGGTTGGAGTGGCATCCCTTCACACTCACATCTGTAAGTCATCTCAAGGTTCGAGTGGCATCCCTTTACACTCACATCTGTTAGTTATCTCAAGGTTCGAGTGGCATCCCTTTACACTCACATCCGTAAGTCATCTCAAGGTTGGAGTGGCATCCCTTCACACTCACATCTGTAAGTCATCTCAAGGTTCGAGTGGCATCCCTTCACACTCACACCTGTAAGTCATCTCAAGGTTCGAGTGGCATCCCTTTACACTCACATCCGTAAGTCATCTCAAGGTTCGAGTGGCATCCCTTCACACTCACATCTGTAAGTCATCTCAAGGTTCGAGTGGCATCCCTTTACACTCACATCTGTAAGTTATCTCAAGGTTCGAATGGCATCCCTTCACACTCACATCTGTAAGTCATCTCAAGGTTCGAGTGGCATCCCTTCACACTCACATCTGTAAGTCATCTCATGGTTCGAGTGGCATCCCTTTACACTCACATCCGTAAGTCATATCAAGGTTCGAGTGACATCCCTTTACACTCACATCTGTAAGTTATCTCAAGGTTCGAGTGGCATCCCTTTACACTCACATCTGTAAGTCATCTCTAGGTTGGAGTGGCATCCCTTCACTCACATCTGTAAGTTATCTCAAGGTTGGAGTGGCATCCCTTCACACTCACATCTGTAAGTCATCTCAAGGTTGGAGTGGCATCCCTTCACACTCACATCTGTAAGTTATCTCAAGGTTCGAGTGGCATCCCTTTACACTCACATCTGTAAGTCATCTCAAGGTTGGAGTGGCATCCCTTCACACTCACATCTGTAAGTCATCTCAAGGTTCGAGTGGCATCCCTTTACACTCACATCTGTAAGTTATCTCAAGGTTCGAGTGGCATCCCTTCACACTCACATCTGTAAGTCATCTCAAGGTTCGAGTGGCATCCCTTTACACTCACATCCGTAAGTCATCTCAAGGTTCGAGTGGCATCCCTTTACACTCACATCCGTAAGTCATCTCAAGGTTCGAGTGGCATCCCTTTACACTCACATCCGTAAGTCATCTCAAGGTTCGAGTGGCATCCCTTCACACTCACATCTGTAAGTTATCTCAAGGTTCGAGTGGCATCCCTTCACACTCACATCTGTAAGTTATCTCAAGGTTCGAGTGGCATCCCTTTACACTCACATCTGTAAGTTATCTCAAGGTTCGAGTGGCATCCCTTTACACTCGCATCCGTAAGTCATCTCAAGGTTGGAGTGGCATCCCTTCACACTCACATCTGTAAGTCATCTCAAGGTTCGAGTGGCATCCCTTTACACTCACATCTGTTAGTTATCTCAAGGTTCGAGTGGCATCCCTTTACACTCACATCCGTAAGTCATCTCAAGGTTGGAGTGGCATCCCTTCACACTCACATCTGTAAGTCATCTCAAGGTTCGAGTGGCATCCCTTCACACTCACACCTGTAAGTCATCTCAAGGTTCGAGTGGCATCCCTTTACACTCACATCCGTAAGTCATCTCAAGGTTCGAGTGGCATCCCTTCACACTCACATCTGTAAGTCATCTCAAGGTTCGAGTGGCATCCCTTTACATTCACATCTGTAAGTTATCTCAAGGTTCGAATGGCATCCCTTCACACTCACATCTGTAAGTCATCTCAAGGTTCGAGTGGCATCCCTTCACACTCACATCTGTAAGTCATCTCATGGTTCGAGTGGCATCCCTTTACACTCACATCCGTAAGTCATCTCAAGGTTCGAGTGACATCCCTTTACACTCACATCTGTAAGTTATCTCAAGGTTCGAGTGGCATCCCTTTACACTCACATCTGTAAGTCATCTCTAGGTTGGAGTGGCATCCCTTCACTCACATCTGTAAGTTATCTCAAGGTTGGAGTGGCATCCCTTCACACTCACATCTGTAAGTCATCTCAAGGTTGGAGTGGCATCCCTTCACACTCACATCTGTAAGTTATCTCAAGGTTCGAGTGGCATCCCTTTACACTCACATCTGTAAGTCATCTCAAGGTTGGAGTGGCATCCCTTCACACTCACATCTGTAAGTCATCTCAAGGTTCGAGTGGCATCCCTTTACACTCACATCTGTAAGTTATCTCAAGGTTCGAGTGGCATCCCTTCACACTCACATCTGTAAGTCATCTCAAGGTTCGAGTGGCATCCCTTTACACTCACATCCGTAAGTCATCTCAAGGTTCGAGTGGCATCCCTTTACACTCACATCCGTAAGTCATCTCAAGGTTCGAGTGGCATCCCTTCACACTCACATCTGTAAGTCATCTCAAGGTTCGAGTGGCATCCCTTTACACTCACATCCGTAAGTCATCTCAAGGTTCGAGTGGCATCCCTTAACACTCACATCCGTAAGTCATCTCAAGGTTCGAGTGGCATCCCTTCACACTCACATCTGTAAGTCATCTTATGGCTCGAGTGGCAACCCTTCACACTCACATCTGTAAGTCATCTTATGGCTCGAGTGGCATCCCTTCACACTCACATCTGTAAGTCATCTTATGGCTCGAGTGGCATCCCTTCACACTCACATCTGTAAGTCATCTTATGGCTCGAGTGGCATCCCTTCACACTCACATCTGTAAGTCATCTCACATCTGTAAGTCATCTCACTCTTTATCAACAATGAATAATAATAAATTTCTTAAATCTGACAGGTCGCAATGTTTCGGGCCATAAAGTACATTTCACTAAACTGAGGAAAAGCCAAAATACATCCGCAGGGGAGAAGTATTCATTCTCAGGGTTTTTTGTATTTTTAAAAAAACGTAAACAATTTATTCAGATAACTTCTTTTAGACATATCCAAGATGATGGTAAAAAAATTGTTTGAATAAAATGAACTATCCTGAAGAATGTTCAGTAATGTAAGGTAAACAAATCAATACCGGTTTTAATAATGCAATTTGGAATGATTATCTTGAATAGTGTTTTGAAATGTAAATGCAACTTTCATGTTGTCTGTCCCAAAACTTCCTTGGGTAATTTTTTCAACTAACTGCATATTACTTCAAATATTCATATATTAAAATTTGAACATCAACAAACCTGATTCGCTATTGGCTAAACCAGTTGTTTAATTTAAGTAATTTTTCATAACATGTAGGTTTTGACTTGTAGGCCCCCCATGAAGATTATTTCAGTGTACACATCCGCATAGTTGGAGACTGGACATCTGCACTGTCCACTGCTTGTATTGGTGGACAAGACAGACGTCAGTTCCCAAGGTGACATCTCACAAACATTTTATTAAAAATACAGCAATATACCATATTCATTCTATTAAGTGTACAGTATATCTAACAAATATTTTATATGTGAAAATATGTCAAAACAATTTTTTCAAATAAGTTTACACCCCTATTTTCACTGGCTCCTGGGGATCCTGGGTAAAACCAGCACAGCAGATGTGACTTGGAAACGTTTTTTACATCCACAGACATTGGCAAAATCATACGAGAAAACTGTAAAGTCTGATAATTTAGGTGGACCTTTCAATATTTATTTCATGACTGAGCTTTGAATCTAGTGTGACTGGTAGAAATTTAATTATGGTGATGAATTCAACAGTAATAGTTACATTGCTGTCACGGTGTCAGATGCTGCTAAAAACGGGGGTGTATGCTAATTACAGTACGTATGCTTAATAGAATGAATACGGTAAGTGGAAAGTGGACAACAACTAAAAAGTCAAGTCATTATTTGGATGGCCTTGCACAATTCCTGATTAAAATTTGCAACACAGCATCAAAGTTTAAAATAACTAATGTCCTAACCCTAACTTCTTTACACTAGAGATATATTATCAAAACAAAGAACAAAAACATAGGATATCAGATTTTAAATTGCATTATATATATTATATGTATACCAGTATATATTATACTCGTAATATATTATATGTATACCAGTATATATTATACTCGTAATGGCATCATCTACATACCATTTTATTCAATGTTTGCCGCATTAGGCAAAACACTGTTTTAAGCAGAACAAAGCCAATCTGCTTAAAGTTTTGACCACTTGTTACATGGATAATATTTGTCTGTATTATATAAAATCTATCTGTTAGTGTATGTAGTATAGCCAGAAATATTATGTGTAATTATTTCCATCAACAAAAGTATTTGGTGATTTTAAGACCATTGCTTTTTGGAGGTTGTAAATCCAGTCTCACGCAATGGAGTCGTCTGCCATATGCTGTGCTAGATACATAACTGGTCTGCCATATGCTGTGCTAGATACATAACTGGTCTGCCATATGCTGTGCTAGATACATAACTGGTCTGCCATATGCTGTGCTAGATACATAACTGGTCTGCCATATGCTGTGCTAGATACATAACTGGTCTGCCATATGCTGTGCTAGATACATAACTGGTCTGCATATGCTGTGCTAGATACATAACTGGTCTGCATATGCTGTGCTAGATACATAACTGTGCTAGATACATAACTGGTCTGCATATGCTGTGCTAGATACATAACTGGTCTGCCATATGCTGTGCTAGATACATAACTGGTCTGCCATATGCTGTGCTAGATACATAACTGGTCTGCATATGCTGTGCTAGATACATAACTGGTCTGCCATATGCTGTGCTAGATACATAACTGGTCTGCCATATGCTGTGCTAGATACATAACTGGTCTGCCATATGCTGTGCTAGATACATAACTGGTCTGCCATATGCTGTGCTAGATACATAACTGGTCTGCCATATGCTGTGCTAGATACATAACTGGTCTGCATATGCTGTGCTAGATACATAACTGGTCTGCCATATGCTGTGCTAGATACATAACTGGTCTGCCATATGCTGTGCTAGATACATAACTGTCTGCCTTTAAAAATTTGTGGTGTCTTTAAATAAATGTTGTAAAACCTTCCTCATCATTGCACAAATAGTGTATCTGTTTTGTTAAACAGACTACACTTGACTTGTATTTTAATAGTTTATTAATTTAATAATATGCTTTTTGTTCTTTATATTGTGATAATCACTGCCAGAAACGATAGGGTTTACAGCAAGTCATATCTGACTTTAATACCATTATAAAAATGACAAGTAAAATGTTGTGTAATCTACTCAAAAACAGCTTGTTTGAAAAAAGTTGAATTTTTCAGAATAATCAAGCAGCGTTTATTTGGGCTATTTGTTATGAATTTAAATTGTAAATAAGAGTTACCATATTTGTTATATTAAGCGTACATCCCATAATTAGCGTACACCCCCCTTTTTAGCAGCATTTGACACTGGGACAGCTGGACGATCCCCAGTGTCAACTTTGACTGTAGAATCCATCATTATAATCTATTTTCTACACTACATTCAAAAGCTCAGTAATGAAAAAAATAATGAAAGGTCAACCTAGATTATGAGACAATAATGTTCTGGTGGGCAGTTGCTTATGTGTGAGATGCATAAATCACTTGTCAGTCACATCTGCTGAGATGGCTGTACCCAGGAACCCCAGAAAATTAGTGTACACCCTTGTACGCTTATTGGAACACATGATTTGATATATTTCTGTGGCGTCTCAAATATCTGTTATGTGTACTGTACTCTAGAATGCATACGGTACGTTGATGATTGCAGGATGTGCCCAGGTACCAGGTGGCCATTTTGATTGGAGCTGGCATAGGTGTCACTCCATTTGCATCCATCCTTAAAGACATCTGGTAGGCACCTAGTTATATAAAATTCTTGTTCTTAATTTCTTGGGAGAGTTTGTTATCCAGTTATCATATGGGTAAACTCTTCATTGGAATTACACATGTGTATTCATGCATTGATTATGCGCAAACATTTGCACATACAAAAAGGTATGTTCTTATGTAACACTTTGGTGCATTTGAAATTATTTCAGTTTTAACAACCTGTTCAGTTTAACACCTGCTGAGTGAACTGAGGCAATGTAGAGTGAAAAAAATTGTCCAAACTTTAACAAGGCGGCAAGAGGAGTTGAATTGCTAGTATTCACAGTTGTGAGTCCACTATTCTAACTACAGGTGTACTCTGCTACTATATATCTATAAGAAATAGTCAATTATCATCTGGTTCAAAACCTTGTTAACTAGCAGTACATTATATTGTTCACACACTTGCTAGAACATCCACTCTTCTATAGAAAAATCTGCTTGCCACCCTTGGGAATATTGATAATATTATCATTTTTAAGCGATCTTGAGCAAGTTTTATGCCAGGCATACCCTCGCAACAAATTTACCACCTTTAGGCAATGCAACTCTCTCATGGTTGTTCCTAGAGTTAACCTGGAACGGTACGGCCGACGCGCATTTTCATGTGCAGGTCCCACCCTCTGGAACTCTCTTCCACTAGAGCTAAGAAGTCAACGTGACTCTGGAAGTTTTAGGAGAGACTTAAAAACCTTTCTCTTTAATCAGACTTTTTCGTAATTGATTTTCTTTTTAAATACATGTACATTTCAATGTTATATATGGCCCACATAATAATCAAAATGTGTAGTTGTATTAGCATATGTAACACGTTTTGTAATATTATAACGACTTATGTAATATATATTCTTATTTCATGGTTTAGTTTGTAAACACCCCTGAATCTGCTTTGTTGAGACATGTTGTGTCTAAATAAATTTGATTTGATTTGATTTGGACAACTGAGCAAATATGTTACCAGTATATGATGGTTCCACACCACAGGTATGACTCTAGTGGATAACTCGGTAAACATCTTAAAGTAATGGTAAGTTCTTATATAGCAAGGTATCCAGTCCTTAGGACTGCTCAAAGCACTCTACACTTTACTCCCTGGCAGACCTGTTATATCAAGCATCTTCGCAACTTCTCTATGAAGCATTCAGCCTCACTGCAATTAATGCGCAAAGACTATTCATACACAAATATCTACCATTGTCTATAGCCAGATACTCATTCATACAGCTAAGTGAACTGGAGCAACATAGAGTGAACAAACTTTCCCAAGGCTCAACACAGCAGCACACGATTCTAACCCGGGTTCTCTCGATTGAGGGTCCGATGCACTATCCACTGTGATACTATGCTCTACTTCACTTATTAATAAAAATGTTGCATTTTATCATTATTTCCAGGCATGAGTTCTCCGTGCGGCCAGTTGAGATGAAACTCAAGAAGATCTACTTCTTTTGGTTGTGTCGAGACACTGGAGCCTTCGAGTGGTTCGGTGAGTTACTGAAGCAACTGGAAGACAGGATGACCGAAACAAACCACCCTGACTTCCTCGAATATCACATTCACCTCACCAGCGGCTGGTCTAACTCACAGGTGAGTTAGTATGGGATTTAAAGGTGTGACGTCCTTTCCTCATTTATTAACTGTAGCAAAATGCACATCCTTCAGATGGCGCTACATACCCACAAGCACAAAAGAGAGTTTCCCAAAGTAAAAAAGTAATGGTAAGTACTTATAAAGCGCAGTATCAAGTCCACAGGACTGCTCAAAGTGCATTACACTTTACTGCCTGGCAGACCTGTTCAATCGAACATCATCTCGACTTCTCTGGGAAGCATTCAACCATGCTGCAATTAATGCGCGAAAACTATTCGTACACAAATATCCACCACTGTCTATAGCCAGGTACTCGTTCATCCAGCCGATTGAACTGGAGCAATGTAGAGTGAATGAACTGCACCGCAGCACAGGATTCTAACCCGGGTAGTATTCGTAATGAATGTTTGTTACAACATAAATTTTTGCAGTGGTTTCTATGTTAGTTGTAAATTATGTTTGACAATGAATATAGTTTATTCTGATCAATATGTACAAGAAACAATAGCAAAATAATAAACATTGTGAAGTATATATTGAGACATAATATATGTACATCAACGTGAAGACATTCATGGTGTAATTTGTTAACAAATGAAAACTACTAAATAACATAATAGTCAATATTTACATTTGTAAAAAAGAAACTTACTTGATACGATATTACTGTACTGACCAGGGAGACTCACTAAGACCACAAGGTCGCTACCGTGAGAGCCACCCTTAAATATTATAATGTTGGATTCATCAATAATTAATTGATTAATTAATAAGAGTTCAATAATTAATTGATTAATTAATAAGAGTTCAATTCAGAGCTAATATTCATATTTATCATTCTTATGACAAACTAAGAGAAAGAAACGAAGCGAAGACGTTGCGAATAATCTATTTACGTGTCTAACTTCTGGTACGAACCCTAAAACTGGGAAGAACCTTTAACCCATGGTGAATTTTAAAGAAATAAAGACGTTACTTTACTGTATTGTCAAAACCGGCGAGGGTGATAATTATTAACAGACGGTTCGCTGAATTGGTTGTCTTGAATGTGGAAAATCACATCAGTGCGGAACATTAAAGAGCTTTGCGGTTAAACCAACTGGCATCCATTAAATTGTCAAAAGAGTTGTATACAATCTGAATGTTTTCTTTACTTTTTGCAGGTTGAAAATTCAAATTGCAAACAAAGTTTATTAAATGTAATTTGGTGGGTTGTGTATGTTCAACATAATTATTCTAGTCATAAAACATTATACACTGTGTTAATTAATGTGAAAAACGAGGAACAGACGAGCTCCCTTTAATTTGGTCCAAGGTTAATTCTTAAGACATTACTACAGTGGAACCTCTCTATTAAGGTCACCCTCAGGACTGGGCAAAAGTGTCCTGAATAGCGAGGTGACCTTATTAGCGGGAGTAATTTCCTATACTTCGCTGTTATGGAAATAGTTTGGGACTGTCGTAGCGTGATCTTAATTGTGAGGTAGCTGTATTACTGAGGTGACCATAAAGCGGGATTTGACAGTGTTTTCATGGGAACAAATTTAATCTAGCGGAGCTACTATTATGAATTTTAGTAGCAGTTTTCTTCATTAGTAAATAACATGAAATATGAATGATATAAAATGTTGGATGTGTTTCCAGGCATTGAGCATTGTGACACACGAAGCTGAAAGGGAAGACGTTCTCACTGGACTGAGACAGAAGACACACTATGGCCGGCCCAACTGGGAACACGTCTTCAGAAACACTGCACAGGTGCATGCTGGGTATGACGGCCATCTTCTTTAGACTGCATTTTCACTGTGGAATTATCAATACATGGTTGCCAAACAAGAGAAGAAGGAAACATTTGACACACTGCTATGTTCTATGCATTTCCATGCATTACTGATAAAAAAAACGGCTCTAACTGATAATGATAAACAGAAAAAAATTAATTTGTGTTACATTTCTACACCATCTTCAGCATTGTCAAAAATATTATAATGATGAATATACTTTTATAAATATAATACTTCCCTTGAAAGCTCGATGCACTTTACATAAAATGCATGAAATAAATTTAACAAAATTGTACATAGAAAATGCATATATATGTCAGTGTAAAGGTAAACACAGTCGTTGAACACATTGTGTTGTTGAACCACACCAATAGAAAAGTATGAATTACTGAGTACTCTTATTTAAATATATAGTTTTGTATAAATGGTGAAAGTTGTGGTTTAGTAGAAGATTAACATAGCAGGAAGAGCTTGTATATTCATGACGCTTTTAATTATTTTGAAATGGTACCACCAATAAACTGTCATAAAAAGTTAACTAATTTCCAGAGATGCCTTTGGTTTTATACAGACCACGTGATCCATGTCGGGATAAAACTGGCATTATCTGAATAGTGTTGGTTTCTGGATGGACATCTCACAAAGAGCTTCATGTCTTCTTTCAGGACAAGAATTGGTGTGTTCTTCTGTGGCCCAAAGGCACTCTCGGCTACTTTACACGCATTGAGCAATGAACACTCAAGTACTGATCCAACGTCGACACAGTTTGTGTACAATGAAGAGAACTTCTAACACATTCCAGATACGGCACACACGCTTCTCATTGGATTATATATATTTTATTGTGTACATACGGACGTTTTGGTATAACAATATGGTACAGAGGAATGGGTTTAGATTAAGGACCGTTTTCAATTGATCATTCGCAATGGTCCAGTTTGATGGGGTAATACAAATCGCTACTAAATAGTGTATTTAAAACGAAAAACTATGCACCTATCATCAGTGGCGATATTTATGTGTAACAGGTTTATAAATGGTCATATTGCCTAAAGAGTGTAAGAATATTCAAGGATAAGGTATTTTTGTGATGTTACATTTTTGTAACTGGTTTATATGGTCATATAGCCGAAATACAACAATTATTTTCTGTAGACATGCAGTGCAGCATTCGAATCTGAAAGCTAGGGTGTGCGTTGATCGCCCTTAAGATGCGGCCAAAGCTAATTTTTAGTGCAATATTTTAGACAAGAACAGTAAGTTTTAACTATAATATTGTTTACATGGAAATGTCAAAAAATTTGATTGAGCTTTACACATGGTTTTAATGCCAATAGTGTTGTAACTTCATGCCTTCACTTCTGAAAACTTGTTTCCATATATGGATTCACTTCTGAAAAGAAGGGTGCACTCCTTGTAGGAAATGTGCTTATATTGGTACTTGTTCAGGAATACGGTACCAATTGTTCTATGATATGTAATATCTTTACACGGTCATATTATTAATACACATTTTTAGAACAGTGATGACGGAAGGGTAACTAATGCCATGATAAGTGTTTTTGATAAGTTTATACTTTATTACTCAAGAGTGATGATATACTGAAACCAAAGTTGAATGATATGCTGCAGGGATCAATTTACAGTGTAATTATGCATTTTATGAAAAGTGAAGGTTGCTATGCTGATATTGCAGTTGCATACACTTTACATTGTTATGTTATAATTGAATGATGGATAATATATTTTCCAATAAATAGACAAGAAGAAATTGCATTTAGTTGTTGAAAGTTGATCATAGTCCTTGCTAGAGAAGAAAAACTGGTGTTTTGTTTGTTGTGAAATACTTGAAATTTGTATTATAGATATATGTATATATACGTTTGATTTTCAAAAAAATATTAACAAATGTTAGTTAATATCATTATCTACTTGGTTTGTAAACTTTGATTTATAGGAATTTGTTGAGTTTTTTAGTTTCACATTAAAATGAAAAACTTTTTTAATTGTAAAAATACGTCAGCATTGACTTGCACTGTAACATTGATGCCCCTGCATCTGTTCCAGCCCAAGACCAGGAGGGCAACGGCATGGAAAACTAAATCCTGTCAGGACCATTTAAAGATGCTTTATTAAGCATTTCTTTTCACGGAAACAAACAAACATACAACCCCCTCGGTATGACACAGTAAACCATCTTTTGTGTTTACACAGCTGGATGAACTGGGGAAATTATCGTGTCTTGGGCCATCAGCAAGTGAAGTCGAACTCGGTTTAAAATGTCCAACGCATTTTCTCACATTTCAAAACGTTCTTTTCTTCCAGTCTCCCAAGTGAGTGCAGATGTTGCTTATTTTTTTCTATTCTTCTTTGTGTTACTGTTTCTATCCCGAAATGGATGAATATTTTACATCGTGGAGGCATTGCGTACGGAGTGAGCACCGAGTCTCGATAACATTTTAAAGTTACGTTAACTGTTACAAGCAATCTGTTAGAAACTCATATTTTGTACCGCAGCCAATGGAGACCGGATTTATTTTGAAGGTAAATGTGCAGCTGGTGTTGCATCTACACGTATACAGGTCCAGATTGTAGATGGGAAGACAGGGTGTACACATATGTTTGGAGGGTTGGAGCTTGGGTGTTGTAATGTTGTATTTGGGTTGTTTTGAGTGAGTTTGATAACCACAGAACACGCCGTGTGTGAAAGGGGTAGAAGCGGAAGTTCCCAATGTATTCAAAGTAAAATACAAATCTGCGCGTAGTAAACGGCTACATTACATTCCTACCTGTCTCGGAAGAATACTTGTGACTGTAATAAACCGAAACTAAGTGTCCTCGTGATATACGCATAATAAAGAACAGTAAAACACCTTAAATACAAGGATACGAGTTGCTACTCTAAACGTCCATCACGAAATCTCTAAACCTCGTAGGTGCCTTCACCGTCTCACAGGTCTCTGTGGAACATTCGCGTGCGCAGCTTCGTCGTTTTGTTGATCGTGAACTTCTCGAGTCAGGTAGTCGTCTAGTTGGTCGAGTTGGTCGTCTTCACTGATGTCGTCGAACTTCACGCGCGGCACAGCCTTGAAGTGCGAGACGTTGCGTGTTATGGAGTAGTTTTCACGACTCGCAATGACCATGTTGCCTTTCGTGGCCGACACTTTCAGTGGACGAGGGTCGAACGCAGCTGACAGTTTATTCTTACGTGTCTGTCGGACGAGTGCAATGTCGCCCACGCGCAGATGGCTGTCGCTCGCATGACGTCGCTCGTCTGCGTTTCTCTTCATCTTGACTTTCTCTTGGGCATCTCGATTCTCTATCTCTCTTCTCTGTGGATTCTTCTCGTACATTTGGGGCAGCAAGACTTTCATCTGTCGCCCGTTCAGTAGTTGACTCGGTGACACGCCTATCGAAGAATGTGGCGTTGCACGATACTGACGCAAGAACATGTAGAGATCTTGTTTCCAATTTCGTTTCTCGATGAAAGCTGATCTGATCGCTAATTTACCCAGAGTTTTCATGAAACGTTCCACTTCGCCATTGGCGCCTGGCCACAGCGGAGTGACGCGTCTGTGATTGAAACCAAGATATGATGCAAATTTTTTGAATTCATGTCCACTGAATGGAGGTCCATTATCAGTTCTTATTTGTTGTGGAATCCCTTGGCGAGCAAATATTGCGTCTAGCTTGGGAATTACCGTGTTGCTGCTTGTTGAATTAATGATTTCGACTTCTGGGAAGCGGCTGAAGTCATCGATGACGACGATCAGTGACTCTCCGCACGGAAACGGTCCGATGAAGTCGATCGATAGGTCTTGCCACGGTGCGTCTGGAAGTTGAGACTTTCGCAGCGGTGTGCAGCACTCGGAACCGTGCGTGGTCGTGGCTTAGCAAGGCAGGCATACCTTGACTTTGTCGTCTACCATGATGTCGATTCCAGGGAACCACACCTCTCTCAGTAGGCTTTTCGTCTTTACGACTCCTTGATGCCCACGATGTGCAAGATCGACGGCACGCTCGCGGAGTGAAAAAGGAAGGACGATGCGTGTTTGTCGTAGGACCATGCCTTGGTGTACAGCTAGTTCGTCCTTGAGCTTCAGGTAGGGTGACACTTCTTCATCGGTCCATTGACCGCTCTCTATGGCGTGTAGTAGCTTCTGAATGACGCTGTCTTGTAGATATTGTAGTTTCACCTCCTGCAGCTTCATCGCCTTGGGTATGCTGTTACTACAAATGTAGTTGACCGTATTTTCTACAGCATCAGTCGCCGGTGGTTCAACAGGGTGGCGACTCAGGTAATCCGCCGGGTTCTCGTCATCTCGTCCTGGACGGTAGAGGAGTGAGTAGTTGTACGGCGAGAGTCTCAATCGCCATCGCTCCACTCGTGCAGACGCTTGTCTCTGACTGGCGAATATTCCTAGCAGCGGCTTGTGATCGGTGATGATCTCGAATTCCGATCCATAGACGTAGAGGTGAAAGTGTTCTGCACCCCACACGCTGTTCGACTGAAGATAGCGCTCGGCTGGCGTAACTAACGACCTTGTCGTCTTGACACAATATCGCGCCGATGGTGACAGGACTTGCATCGACCAGCACTTTTGACGGTTTCGTCGCATCAAAGTACTGTACAGTGCACACACTGGCTAGCTTCGCCTTCAAGTTGTCGAGTGCCTGTTGATGTTTGCTTTTCCATTCCCATGGAATGTCTTTGTGTGTCAGTCCTCGGAGTGATGCAGTGACATCCGAGTAGCCAGGAATGAATTGCGACACGTATTGTGCCATTCCCAACAACGAACGTACTTCACTGGCATTCTGCGGTGCAGCTGCATTGACGATTGCTGACGTCTTCTTTGGATCCGCCTCGATGCCTGTCGCGCTGAAGATGTTTCCATAGAAGCACACTTGTTTTTGAGAGAATAAACACTTCTCTCTGTTGAGTTTGACGTTCTTGTTTTTCAGTCTCCCAAGCACAGCTTTCAAGCGTGTGTCGTGTTCGCGCTGTGATTTTCCGTAGACGATGATGTCATCAGACATGTTCTTGCATCCAACTAAACCAGACAACAATTCGCCGAGTATGTTTTGGAATATTTCAGATGCTGCGTTAATTCCAAACATCAGTCGTTTGTACTGCCATAGTCCCACGTTTGTTGTGAATGTGGTTATGTATCTGCTTTCAGGACTCGATTCTAGCTGATGATACGCAGAGTTCTGGTCCAGCGTACTGAAGACAGATGAGCCATTCAGATCGGTGACTAGCTCGTCGATTGTTGGCATGACATGTTTGATGCGTTGTACAGCTTTATTTGCTTCTCTCATGTCTACACGGATTCTGACTTCACCAGATTTCTTAGGCACCACGACTATTGGGCTGACCCATGGTGTTGGTCCGTTTACCCTCTCGATGATGTCTAGCTTTTCTAGTCTATCAAGTTCTTTTTCAACGTCACGTCGGATGTGAAAAGGAATCCGTCTGTGCTGTTGCTGTTTTGGAGTGACACTCTGGTCGATGTGTAATTTCACTTCCACGCCATCCACTTTTCCAACACCATCAAAGAGATCTGCGAACTGATCTACGATTTGTGGTTGGAACGTGCCATTTGTTGTGACGTTGTCCTGTGCAGTTTGGTAGCCTAGCAGATTGCCTGTCGTGCCCTCCACCACATGAATGCTTGTGTCGATGACCGTCGAGCGAAACTTCACTTTCGTGATAAGCACGCCGATCACAGGTAATGGTGTTTGTGAGCCATATGGATACACTTTTGTCGTAGGCTGTTTGAATAACATACTGTTAGATTGTCTGATCATTTTGAATGTGCTGTTGTCAATTATATTAACTGACGCCTCCGAATCTACAGTCATTTTGTGCTCGTTTGTTTGTTTAATTGCAGAAAAAACATAATTATTGTCAGATTCAGCTGCCAGACTTGTTGGACTGACTGCGTTGGTGCTTGTGACAGTGTTAGTTTGCATTCGATTGCCGTATTTAGATCTGCAGACTTTCTCGAAATTCCATTCTTATGGCAAAAATTGCACGTTTTGCCTTTTGCAGTGCATTGTTTAGTCGGCGGATGCGGATATTTGTCCCCACAGTAACGACATATTGTTGATGTCTGTCTACTCGCAGTGTTCATTGATGTTGCGTTATTGAACCTTTTGTTTCGAGTTGCCTTTTTCTTGAAGCGTTTGCTGGCGATGTTAACTTCAGCTTCTCTTGGCGTTTCTCCTGATGTTTCCATCCCTGACGCTTGTTTCTCAGACGACTCCATCGCTCTGCCTTCATCCAACATTTCAGTGAGCGATATAGTGGCATCACGCAACACACGGCGTCGTAGTCTATACGACGTACAATTCTGCACAATCTGTGTCTTAATTTCACGATCAGTGTCTGTGAATTCGCAGGTTGCAGCAAGACGTCTTAAACGCGTATGGTACGTGTCGAGCGATTCACCGATTTCTTGTTTTTCTTTTCTGAATTGGTACACTTCGTACTCAATGTTCTTCTTTGGCGAGAAATATGCACTGAGCTTTTCACAAGCTTTGTCAAAATCGCCAGACGCGCCTGTATCTGTCAACGTTTCAAATATTTCGTACACCTGCTCGCCAGCATAATGTAGCAGCAGTGCTCTCTGACGTGCGCGACTACTGTTCTAACGTCCATCGCCACCATCATGTTTGTGAAACAAGACAACCACTTCTTCCATCGGACGCCCGTATTGGCACTGTCCGTATACACATCAAATTCGGCAAAATGCGGCAAACCGTTTGAAGCCATGATATCTTAACTCACTTACTCATGCTCGTCGCCAATGTAATGTTGTTGTATTTGGGTTGTTTTGAGTGAGTTTGATAACCACAGAACACGCCGTGTGTGAAAGGGGTAGAAGCGGAAGTTCCCAATGTATTCAAAGTAAAATACAAATCTGCGCGTAGTAAACGGCTACATTACAGGTGTGTACCATCTAGAGCTGCGGTTGTTGGTTTAAAGCAAGCGTGCAGTATGTTAACACAAACAAGCCCAAACGAGGTTCTCATGTTAGAGCTGAGCAACGAATGCAGAGCCACCAGAAGTAGGGCTGAAGTCGTGGATGGTGCGGCCAGCTTATCGTTGTTACACCACTTCTGACTGGTGAGGATTTCACGTTGCTTGGTCATAAAAGAACACAAGGTGATTCTATGTTGGTAGTATTGTGAAAAGAAGGAAAGGGTTCATAAATAAAGCCGTTCAACTTGGTAGGCTTAATAATTAAACACAATGAACGCATGAGCCGTTTGCATTTCCAGCAAACACCAATTCAGGGGTACCGTAATCATGATTCAGCTTATTGGAAGTCTTAATGCCCATTTACACTACCGAACAATTATCCGTTCACCTGGCGACACATCATCAACTGACTCAAGTTCATAGAAAAAAGACACATGAAGACACGCTAAGATATACGATGTGAACTGTTAGAAGGAGTGGTTCATAGCAGAAGACATGAAGACGTGGAAATAGTGACTTTAAGACTAACTTATAAAATAAATACGCTCAACAGCAATTGCAACATATAGTCAGGTTGACTGTATTTTCGCTGTTTTTGTGTGTGTGCAGATTAGCAAACCTATACATTTTTGGAAACGCCATGACACGAGGAACCCAAAAACCAATGTTTCCATTTGCATATAAGCACTTAAGGCGGCCATTTTTATTGTCAAAAATGTCCGTCAAAATAAATGTTTCCATATCTTAATAACTGAGTCACCTGGAGCTATAATTTGTGTGTCTAGATATAGGTTCTAGGATCGAAGATTTCAAATTTCTTACATTAATTTGGACTTCTTCGACATTCACATCCGCCATTTTTAAAGATAGCGGTCGTTAATACAAATACGACAGGAATACGTGGCGATCCAGAACCTTTTAAGAGGAGACACAAACTAGTCATTAACAACAAAATACAACATTTTATTTTCTTATGATTCGTGACGTTTACGACAGTTCCACTTCTCCGTGACGCGTTGCACGTCGCTCCTCCTGCTCGTCATCATCGGCTTCGTCGTCCGTGTAGTTGACGTCACTGTCGTCGCTGTCGCTTGCGTTCACGGCGAATCTCGAGAAGATCTCGTCTTTGAAGAACGACATATCGAGGGAATCGGATGTGTACCACAGAGGTCGCTTGCTGGAGAATTGACGCTGCACCTGCACGCACGCGTACGATACATGAACTTCTTCGGTGTGGAATCTAGGAGTGGTCTTTGATAGTAACTTCAATTTCCGACAACACATATATCTCAAACGAGTCGCTGCTGTTTTTATCATATTCGTAATCTTCGCCGTATTCGCCGGTATATGTCATTTTCTGTTACTAAAACTATTACAACAGCGCTTGTTAGCAGCAGACTTGACTATTGCAATTTTCTCCTTTACAATATCGCTAGCAAGGATATTACAAAATGACCACAGTTGTCTGGCAAGGGCAGTTACAAGATATCCTTGTTGTTCTCGCTCTGTACCATTTTTAAAGTCTTTGCATTGGCTTCCTGTACGATATCGTATACTATTTAAGATCTGTACTATTATATATAGCAGGCACTGTCCTGTAAGCAACCATCTTATTTGCATTCACTGCTTACTCCTGTATGAACAATTTTGAGATTGACCAATCCTTTTGTCTCAATGCGCCTCCGAGCTTGGTTTCCAAGGATTTAGGTGCAATAGAAGTTATCTTATTATAACTATACATCAAAGATAAATGTGACCCGTCACAGCGAACCGGGTACTCAGTCGCACTGGCTTATTTAGCACACCAGTCAAACATAGCTGCAAGGCCATATTTAATCAATTCTGTGATTCTGGCAGAATACATACCTTATAGTGGAAATTCATAACAATCAACTCCAAAGCGAAGATTAATTTTGACGGTGGAATTCGTGAGGTAAGAAATGATACCTGGAATCAGTTTATTGGAGTTCATAAAAAAATGGGACAAACAGAACTCGTACAATAACTTAGAGAATACGTTATAACAGACATGATATTTGAGGAAAACTGACGTGGAGATCGCGGAAATCTGAAAAAAGTTCAACAAATATAATGAAAGACAAATATAAAACAAATATGCATAACATACATGCATGCGTAGTGTGCGAGTGTGTGTGTGTTACGTGTTACAGCACTCCTACAAATAGGCAGCTGGCCAACCATGGTTTATGTTACAAACCTTCATAAGAATGAGCGGGAGCCAACCATCGTCTACGTAACAAACCTTCATGACGATGAGCGGGAGCCAACCATCGTTTATGTTACAAACCGTCATAAGAATGCGCGTGAGCCAACCATCGTATGTGTTACAAACCTTCAGAAGGAGGAGCGGGTAGTGCGTCATGTAGAAACCTTCCGGGTCGAGAGGGTTGTCGACACATACGGTCGCGAAGCTGTTCTGGCGCCACTCGTTCAGCCAGCCTACGTTACCTCTGATACCTCTTGCCCGCGCCCTCGCGAGTCGCGGGCGGCGGCACAGCAAGGGTTTCCGAGGCGCCGCGTCCTGCCTGGAATCTGAACACCCGAGAACACAAAGTCAGTATCCCGTGTCAATAAGACTTGTCAACTTTGCAGGTTTAACCGAGTCTACCCTCCATGCTCAATTAAATACAGTGTGTGCGTACGTGCATGTGTGTGCGTGCGGGGATTCCCCATAAATCTATGAATCCCTCCCATCTTCCTCACACATCTGATCAACTAGTGCGTTGATTGCCAACCTCTTGCAGTTTTTATATGTTGGCCCCTTCTTCCCATTACGGGCGAAATTCCTGAGAGAATAATCTGATCGACTTTTGTCTTCTTTAACTTCCTCACTAACTGTTTGTACTTCTGTACTATCCCAGTTGTTCCCTCCCTGTCTGCAATACCATATCTACCCTTTCAGCCACATGTTCTATCTTAGCCTCCGGCAAACAAACAACGACGTCCTCCCCTTCGCTTAGTGTCTTATTTGTATTTCTCAGAACAGACTCGCCCATGAACACCCTCTCTTTTCTCAATGTCCCCTCAATCACTGCCTCAGAGTATCTCCTTCTCTGGTTTGCATCTGTCTGGTTGTAATCTTGTTCCCCTGTCTTCTGCTCTCCTGTCACAATCTCTTCCGTTCCATTCTTTCTTTACGCTGTTTCTCTTGTCACTTTTCCTCCTGTCATCTTTCCTCCCATTGCATTTCGTTGTGTTCTCCCCCGTCTCTGGTTGCTTGGTGACACACAAATGACCACGTTTGGGCGGGCTTAGTGACATGAGTTCGCAAAGAACATGTTTCATATTGGGCACATTACTTGCCAAGAGTACTAAGCTTACGTATACGAAGTGTCAAAGTCATTTCACTTAGTCTTTAAGATTGCTCGGAGTGTTTTACCCTTCACCCCTTTACATACCTGTTCAGTCGGACACAATTTCGACTAAAATAGGAAGCATTCGGCCACGATACAATTACTGCGCGAAGACTTCGTACATAAATATCCACCACTGTCTATAGCCATATACTCAATCATACAGCTGATTGCACTGGAACAACATGGCGTGAACAAACTTGCACAAGATTCGGAACGGCAGCAAGAGGCCGGAATCTCTCGACTGGGAGTCCAATATTCTAACCACTACGCCACCAGTATGCAACTACTCACCAATCCTTGACTGAGCGAGTGACGGGATGGAACAGACATTAGCGGGATAGACATCAAGGGCTGACTGTGTCGGGGAGGGAAGTCTGGGCACGGTGCTAGTTCCTCGGAGTGGCACACCGGGTTTGGCGCTGATTCCTGGGGGTGGCACTCTGGGTAACGCGCTTATTCTTAGGGGTGGCATTCCGGGTAACGCGCTGGTTCTTGGGGGTGGCACTCCGGGTAACGAGCTGGTCCTCTCGGAGGGAAGTATGCATTCAGACGAGGGAAGCGTGGGTACATGGGACGGACGCTCGGACTGGCCTACAGAGGAGAGCGGTCTCGGTACTGCCGCCCGGCGTCCTCCCGTTACGAGGGAGACGCACTCTGATACTTGCGGCAGGGATATCCGGGGAAGTTCAACGAGCGTGTGATGTATTCCCTTCTGTTTGCTTCGGTCTGAAGAAGAAGACAAACGACACCTAGTGGACAAGACAGTCACCAGAAGATTGATGGCAGAAGACAAGTGATTCTTGAATCGATTATAAACAAGGCTGTCACTAGGAGACATATGACAAACACTTTACTGTATACTTTACTACCTGTAACCTGAGGTGCGATGGGTGAGTTTGTACCCCATCGTTGATCCAAAAGAGTTCCGCTAGGGGGAAAAGAGTTCCGCTTGAGAGCTGAAGCGGTGTAGTAGTTGTTCTTTGGGAGCCTCAAGGTGTGGGTGACGCTGGAAGTCTCATGGGATGTGCAGTTGAAAGTCTTTGGAGCCTCAAGGGGTGTAGTTGGAGGTTAGTTGGGAGCGTGTGGGTCTAAAAACGTACCCCTCATAAAGTAATACCTGTCAAAGTCAACCCTGCTACAAGCCTGTAAGCTATGGTTAGTAAGCAAGCAAGTTCTGAATTACGTAAACTATGGTTGGGAATAACATTTTAGATTCGTGATTAAAACACACGTTCTATCCCCAAAACAAATTTCTCAGTTGAGACAATAAAGAATATCTTATCTTAATCATTACCATTGAGCGGCCACTCATATATATATATATATTTATATATATATATATATACTCATATACATATTTATTTATATATATATATTTTTATATATAAATATATATATAAATAAATGTGTATATATGTATACGAGTCTATACATATATATATACACTACATAATATTGCATGAAAGCTCTCAATCTCCCGTATTTACGCATCCATGACAGTCATTGGGCCGGGGTGGATGGGGTATTGGTACCAGAATTGATTGCAACTAATCAGTGTAGACTAGTACTCGTGTTTTCGGATGCCCAAACAAATTACAAAAATGCCTGCCATTCACTAACATTTAGTACTTTTACAAGATCTTTACGTTTGATGTAACATCAATGTTTGTATGATAATAATACTTATATTACCTTTCTGCTACATCTCCTAACAGGCAAAAACGTGCATTTATTTTTACTCTCTGTCTGAACATTTACTGCGGAACGAACATGATATCAATAACGTGCCAGCAAATTGGAAATACCTGTTTTCGCTGTGTTGCGTGATTGCGTTCCCGTTTCGTCTCGCGGAATGTATGGTGCGTGCAATGTTTTAAGAGTGTTCGCTCGCAGTTTCATTCTGTCATTTATGTTGCCGTGCACGCTGCGTAGGTTCATGTCTCTTACCGGAGCCATCGCATCCAACACCTTTTTCATGTAGTCGTCTGGTTCAAGAAACATACACTTCCGGTATGGCCTGTGTTGTAACGTAAATTATTTGATCTGCTGTGATGAAATTAACTGCGTCGCTCCATTTTGAGAAAGCTTTATCATCTGGCACACCACGATCAAATGCCGTAGGGATTCTTTAATTGAATATATTTTGATTGTGGCACCAATCTATTGGAATCGCTACATACGTGGATGGAGAAACTGATTTAGAAATAGGCTTGCATGGTTGATATATATTCCTCAGTGGTTTCATTCCACATACTCCACATTTTCTCCCACTTCGTTTATATGCCTGCCTGCCTGTCTGCCTGCCTCCCGGCCTGTTTGCCGGCCTGCCGGCCTGCCTGCCTGCCGAAGGGCCTGCCTGCCTGCCGAAGGGCCTGCCTGCCTGCCTGCCTGCCTGCCTGCCCGCCTGTCCTCCAGTCTGTCTGTCTGTCTGGCCACCTGCCCCCCACTTGCCCACCCGCCTACCCGCGGGACAAGCCTACCACGTACACTCACTGTACGACACAGTCTTGAGAGAAGAAGCAACAAAACATCGATTACCCGTGATGCAACGGCCGCAGTTAAATAGTCGGTTTTCGTAGAACGCTTTCCATCTCTTTAGTGATGCAATGGAAAGGTAGGTATCTTGGTCCAGCGGAGGAAGCGCCATGGTCGGACACCGTAGGCGCATCGGTACCACGAAGACGGACCCAAACGCTAGAACCTAGAGAAAGGCGAGGCGTCGGGTCCCGTCTGGGACGAAAACGCCGCAGTCACGATGACCAATAACGCGCGCTATGACATCATAATAGAGTATACTTTGTTATGACATCACAATACAACTTCAAAGCTTTGTTGCATAACTCAAGAGTCATATTGTCCAAGTCGTACTGCTACAGAATTTCATCTAGTATGCCATAGTCACCGCATCCATTTCCTTTGGTCAAGCATTATTTGACCTTTTCAAATTATTTTCTCATTTAAACAGACCGTCTTGGGTTTGAGCAAAACCAATGACAGGTTGGATCTCGTCTTCATTGCCTGCTGCGCAACCAAATATAGGTTGTGCAGACGCGCGTAGACTACTTTTTTCATACGATTCCCGTATGTTACGTTTTTTATAACATACCTATTTGACCAAAAAATAAGACGAAGTACATTTAACCGTGCCTGCACGCAAATGCGTTGTTGGTTGCGTGGCCACACGGATCCATGCACGGTCTATAACCGCCATTTGGCGAAAGTCTATCAATTGCAAAACAATTATTAATTAACTTCAATGCATAATTTATGATATAGGCCTATATCTGTTCCAACAGGCGTTCCCACAAAACTAGGTGGTCCATGTTTTATGGGTGTTCTAGTGTAGTTTATGTTATGTATGTGTGTGTACGAATGATATGAAGGGAAACGATCCAGAGGACGACCGGCGAGGCGGTGGATAGACGAACTATACAGGTTCTGGAAGGGCACCATCTGGCAGAGGATAGCGCAAGACAGGCAGATCTGGAAACGACATGCTGAGGCCTTCACCCCACACGAGACAATGATGATGATGACAATGGTGAAGAGCTATCTATCAGTCTGTCTGTCAGTCAGTCAGTCTGTCTGTCTGTCCCCTTAGCAAAAAAAACTATAGATTTTCTATAGAAAACTATAGGAAATTTTCTATAGAAAACTACAGGATTTTTGCGCAGTTTTCTATAGAAAACTATAGGAAATTTTCTATAGAAAACTACAGGATTTTTGCACAGTTTTCTATAGAAAACTATAGGAAATTTTCTATAGAAAACTACAAGATTTTTGTGGTTTTCTATAATAATAATATAATAATGTATTTATTTCAGACAATCATGATGTCCATATATACAAATACATCAATAAAAGTATGTAAATAATATAAAAATACATAGATAAGAACAATGTTTAAAAATTATATAAATCCCGGACCCACTGGTGCCGCAGTTTCGAAGTACAATACACGTCGCTAGTTTTAATGCTATAAATAATGGGATTCAAAGACATGTCAATCCTATTCATTAAGCTAAAAATAGCCTTTCTGATTACACATTTACCCGAGCTGACATTAGCTGTAGCAAACATGTGGCTAGCGCTACATCTCATGGGCAAATTGTTCAATATCCTGAAAGAGTTGTTATATGCAACAATGAATTGATGAAAATTAACTTTTCTAAAGTTCACCCATAACGCACACATATAGATATTACCAAAATACGCTGTAAATAGCTTATTTTTTACAGCAGTTGAACAGAAGTGAAACTTTTGACGTAACATGTTACTCTTGGCATACAAAAGTCTCACTTTGGCTTGCATGTCAGACTCATCAGACAAGTTATTAGAAATGACATGTCCAAGATATTTAGAAGAGGTGGCAAAGTTTAACTTCTTTCCTCCTAATGTCATTTCTTTAGACAGATTTGACTTTCTAGATTCAAAGTACATGACCAGGGATTTACTCGCATTGTATTGCACATCGTGCTCACATCCATATGAGTAACACATGTCTAGTAGTGTTTGTAGTCCTTTAGCAGAAGGTGCAAACAGAAGTAGATCATCGGCGTATATAAGGTGATTAACAACCATGTTACCAAGACTACAACCGATTTGTTTTTTGTGCAGTTGTATACTCAGATTATCCATATAAATGTTAAAAAGCAAAGGGGATAACTTCCCACCTTGCTTAACACCATTGCCTACCGAGAAGAAGTCCGAGTAGGTATTTCCCCATCGTATGCATACACATTGATTATTGAAATCATTGCTGAGTATTCTTAAGATATAGTTCGGTACATTTCGTTGTTCTAGTTTCGTTATAAGTTTATTTCGGTTGACACGATCAAACGCCTTTGATGCATCTAAAAATGCGACGTACATAGCTGAACCATGTTCAGTGTAGAACCTTAATAATTCCTTAAATGCAAACACGCATAACTCCGTTCCATGTTTAGGCTTAAAGCCAAATTGATTAGGAGTGGTTTCCAAGTACATTTTCATTCTGTTAAAAAGAACAGTGTCTATTATCTTCGAAAATATATTCGATAGACATATTGGCCTATAATTCCCTTTGTCGTTTACTCGTCTATTTTTGTCTTTAATAATATAGAAAACTATAGGAAATTTTCTATAGAAAACTACAGGATTTTTGCAGTTTTCCATAGAAAACTATAGGAAATTTGCTGTAGAAAACTACAGGACATTTTCTATAGTTTTTTTTATAGAATATTATATAGGAAATTTTCTATAGAAAACTATAGGAAATATCCTGTAGTATTCTCTATGGAATATTTCCTATAAGAAAAATCCTATAGGCTATATCCTACAGAATATATCCTGTAGAAAATATTCTGTACGACATACTCATTAACAGAGGTGCACGTTAATCTTCAAATATTTGTATTATATTATATATTCAAATACATTAATCATACAGGCAATCTACAGTAATATCCAAGCATATTGAATGACCAAATAAAACAAATACAAAATAAAGTCTATTGAGCATACATGTACATAAATGCAAGCAATGCTAATAATGACACAAATCATTTCTCAAATCCTTATGTATACATTATAATACAATACGAACAATTAAGTATATGATAAATACAACAAATAGACTATTGAGCATACATGTCAAGAAATTAATCCTTAAATTCTCGTGAACAGTAATGAGCCATTATCTGAAATAGCACAGACTACATGTCGCAATGACATTCACAACAGGGATGGCAAGAAAAATATTGTTGGAACCATTAAATATATTACTGTTAAAATACACATCAATTAACATCCATGTAGGAAACAAATTAAACATGGTAATACTTGTTTTACTTACATAGGCATTGGAACCTGCCGGGGAGTCTTAATCCCAAATATTTGTTGATTAGGAGCTTAGCTCCCCAACATTTAGGAAGGGGTGTGCAGTTTGTGGTGTATGGGGGCTGGAGATAGGATTACCCCTAAATATTGCGGAATGGGGGTGCTTATTTAGGTTTTTAGAGTGCCTTAAGGTGGGTTTTTTCAGCGAGCCTCAAGGGAGTGCAGATCGAGATGTCTGGAGAACCTCAAGGTGGGTTTTTTGGAATGCCCCCTTCCCTGTTCCAATGCCAGTGACTTGATATACACTGTACTCGGGTATACTACCATGGTATTTTGAAACAGGTACAACATGGTATTTTCATACATGGTACAAACACCAAAGATTGCCAGTCAGTGACATCTCATGTCATTTTTGTACATAACATCGTCAAATTATGTTGATAAACAACATATCTCAATATAAGATTTGCCATTATTTTTGCTATTGGCAGTTTTGTAAAAAGAAGTCTGAAAAGTACCTTTAATACAAATTTGTATTGAAATATATACTTTTTCATTTTATCATATTTTAACCCTTCAAGATTATTTGTATTTAAATACATGTCAGTGAATTTGACCCATATCTGGTATACTACCATGGTATTTTGAAACAGGTACAACGTGGTATTCCATTTGATATTGACAAAGTGAGCAAGGAAAACGTGTGGTAGAAAGAGAAAACCGAAATCACTTGGCATGATAGTATCAAGAGGGTAGGTGTGAACAGTTGATAGTGACTCTAAGCAAGATGGGTTGTTTCTCAACACTTCTAGAATGTTAGATTGGAAACTGTTGTTGGGTCAGTCATTCTGACTGAACATAATTGGCATGGTTGAATGATTTTCTTCCATTACTTGGACCGCGGCGTTCCACACTGTATTTATACACTCATGCATTATTACCAGTGCATAACAATAGTATATATAGGAAGGGTTTAAGGGTAAAATACAGTAAATGTCATGCGGCTCTGGTGACATATTTGCCTAGGCAAAATTGCAGAATTGAAATGTACAGTAGAACCTGTCTTGAGTGACCGCCACTTCAGCCTAACAAAAGTGGTCTTTCAAGACGGGTGGTCGCCCATGACAGGTCAATAAACATTGAAAATATGGTCAATTTCATGAGGAACCGAGAAAGCAGGTGGTTATCCAAGACAGGTTCTACTGTAACAAAAATAGTTTGGGTCTAGATATCGGTCATTATGATTTTGTAGTATCGAGATATTCAATATCATGTCAATTTTAAGATGATATTTACACTATTGCGCTTTGCCCTGAAACCTTACACATATATTTATTGGTCAAATAAATTGATTCCGAGTTCTGTATTGCAATATACATTATAATTGTACAGGGTATGTTATCATAATATTCAATAATTCAGAATGCATACACACAAACACTATACCACTTATATTGGTATCAGTGCTGTCAGAATGGACAAATCTTGCTTTTGGACATCGGTGATGACACCAACCTGAAATAAATGGAACAGAACACAATAAAAATACAATATGTGTGGCTTATATTATACATCATAAATCTAAAAAATGGAACATTTTGACAAATACTTATTATTCAGCAAAGTCCTATTACAATGTTGCACTGTGGTTTTATCTCATAATATCCTCATCTACATGCCCAACAGGTAGTAAGTCCACTACAGGATGGACTCAAATTAGCTCCTTTATCCCATGTGTGGGATCTTTTACTTCCTCTGGCAGATAACAGTTAGAAGGGACCAATGGCCTAGTGTATTTTCCAAGAGAACAAAATTTCCTAAGTTTTTTTAAAACTGTGGCCGATAGTTGGATTCGAGTCCAGTCCCCTCGACCGGTGCTTTACCACTTGGCCACCGGTTCCCATTATCGGCAGTAGTCGGTACCCATATAATTTTTGAACAAGTAGGTCTAGTACTGTGACAGTAATCTACCTTTATATATATCACTATTATCAGGATTAGTAACATTAACAAACAGACAACTAAATTGTTAATATTGTTATTATGAATCAAAATAAATAGTTGTTTAAATCATTGGCATTGCCATTAGGCATTACACACATTAGTATAGACTTGATGTTTATATCTAAAAATGTTAATTATATACCTACAGGCTACACTAGTCCCTAGCTGGCTATGGCCTATGGCTATGCATCACAAAAAAGGTAAAAAGTTTGAACTTGAAACACACACATATCATCGATCACATATTTGCATTCTATTGTCATTTAATTTAGGGTATTTTTTAACAGTCTGTGTTGCATTTTACTTGTTTTTATTATTCATTCACGTGGCCATCGCAATGCAGTTGGTTACTTGGTACGTACAACGAAATGAGCGACAATTCAGGCAAATCTACTCTAGTGGGTCGAGGCCACTTTACCATCTGACTAAATGTAAAATAATTGATAAGAAAATAATGCTCGGGTGTGTACCTCAAACAATAATTGACATACACAAACAATATGGAGTGACGGAATGATCGATTTGGTATAGAAAACGAGGTAAAATCGTTGCATCGATGCAGGTTGGAATTGGCGGTTACGCAAACGGCTGTCTGTCTATAACTATTTCATAATATTGTTAACAGTATTTTACTCTGTGGATCAAACAACACACAGCAATGTTTGGCAACGTCCTACAGTTTGTCTCGTGGCATGAATGGCCGAAATGTCTTCATTACAATGACTCTGCCCGCAATCTACCGACTTCGCGCTAGGTCGTCTGGGGTGAGACCACATTAGATTTCCCCATAGGCGGCCATTATAACGTTTCCTTCATTTCCTGTAAATTTTACCCAACAGTTTTCTTTAAATTTCTACAGCATATTTACCCTCTATTCATACACATGCTGTGCAAAATTCGTAAAATTCTCATACCTCAATTTTCCATAAACCACTTTCAAACCTGACACCCCTTCGTTTCTGCTAGAACCAGACAGTGATTTGCCTTAATGACATCATACAGCCAAATGACACCTGTGTCTATACGCAGAAAAGCACAATTTGACAACTGTCATAATTTGACAGCTCTGGTACCACGCTGCAGAAAAACATAATTTCTACTCAATCAACACTATACAAGTACTCTCAGAAATTCACACAACCTGCATAATGCCATTTCTATTGGGAACTCTCTCGGAGGGTAATGGCGGACGAATCCTTAATGTGGTCTTACCCCGTCTGGCCTTCTTCTGTTTGAAATTGAACGTTACGCGCCGAAATGACTCACGGGTAATAACATTATGGGATGCGGTAGCGGCACTGCCGGATTCATAACTATCTGCTTAGCTGAATGTTTCGGTATAAAATAATACAATAGCATCGTTTTAGTTTACGACATACTGACATATATATATATATATTTATATGTAACATCCACCACATGTACATAAAAAAATACATACATGTTTCTAAAACAGTGGTTAAAAGTTTCCACAGAAACTAAAATAACATTTCTAGAGAAAACTATAGATTATCTAAAAACTATAGAATTCTATAGAATATTCTATAGTTTTCTGTAGAATCCTACAAAAAACTATAGGTTCTCTAAAATATATAGGATTGTCTAGAATATTTTATAGTTTTCCATAAAATCCTATAAAAAAACTATAGGTTCTCTATAAACTATAGGATTCTATAGAATATTCTATAGTTTTCTGTAGAATCCTACAAAAAACTATAGGTTCTCTAAAAACTATAGGATTCTTTAGAATATTGTATAGTTTTCTATAAAATCCTACAAAAAACTATAGGTTCTCTAAAAACTATAGGATTCTATAGAATATTCTATAGTTTTCTTTAAAATCCTACAAAAAACTATAGGTTCTCTAAAAACTATAGAATTCTATAGAATATTCTATAGTTTTCTACAGATTCCTAAAAAAAAAACTATAGGTTGTCTTAAACTATAGGATTCTATAGAATATCCTATAGTTTTCTATATATTCCTACAAAAAACCTATAGGTTACCTAAAAATTATAGGATTCTATAGAATGTTCTATAGTTTTCTATAGAATCCTACAGAAAACTATAGGTTCTTTAAAAACTATAGCATATTCTATAGAATTTTATAGAATATTCTATAGAATTCTGTAGGAAATTAAGATTTCCATAGCCAATTTATAGTTTTCTATAGAATACTATAGAAAAACTATAGAATACTATAGAATACTGTAGAATACTATAGAATACTATAGGAAATTTATAGATTTCTATAGATTTTTTTGCTAAGGGTCTGTCTGTCTGTCTGTCTGTCTGTCTGTCTGTTTATTATTATTATTTTACATTGACGATTCCGCTTGCTCTCGCCATGTAGGGGAACACTACAGGCATTGTGACAATCAATCCGCATGACAACCAACCTCGGGTTCCCCTATATATTCAATAAAACATTACAATTGTATGGTAATATGTATTATTGTGAAAAAATAATTGTATTTGATCAAATATACTTGACCCTAACTCTGATAAACATGCTGTGAGTTAAAGAAAACTGACCGTCTCGTTGCGGTTCATTTGGAACGGTGACGTCACATATTGACTTCCTGATAACCCGGCAAAATATGCATAACCGAGGAAAGCCAACTGGTTGTAGTATAATATGGAATGATTAATTGAGGGAAGTATAATTAAAGGGATGCTGTTCGTTCGTTTTTATTGTAAAACCATGTTACACGTACAGAATAAACTATATATATTATAGCATATTGATCGTCCAAATGTCTTTTAATTAACCTTTTTTTTTAAATCTAAGTGTTTTTTAAGGAATCGATTTGCTTATATGTGGCTGCGCCGCTTTCAAAGGCGTGACCGTAGGTTTGAATATTAATGGAATGGACGTGTCCGTCACGTAACACGTCATCAAGTCCTCGGAATTATCTGAGCTCGCTATTCGAGGATTTGAGTGACAGCCCGGTGATTTTTCACTTTTTGTAAACATTGAACTGTTGAATTAAAAAGTTCTGACTGACATAATTCTTACTTAACAAGCATTGCTAGTTAGCCACTATGTCTCGTTTGTTTGATTATTGGTAGTTATAGTAGGATGATCACTCGTTAGATTCTTCAAAACTGGCAGAACCCTGGGGTGGGGGGTTGGGCCTCTACTGCTGGAGGCCGGTGGGGGAAATGGCCACCCCACCTTTGCTAATCTGATTGTCATTTAATAATTGTATGTGTAATACCCCGATGAGAATATGATTTGTTGTGCTTTATCTCATCGTGTATGTGATTTAATTCCTGTTGGTACAATTATTAAATGACCTTTACCAACTACGTCCACTCTTGTTTAATTTGTATAACAAACGAGCTCAGGGTTCTGCCATTGAGCATCAGCAGGGTATAAATTGACATTCGGTTATGTACTTAGGTTGCAGTTATTTATTTATTTTTTATTTTTTATTTTTTAATTAGCATATTATATGTATTTTTTTAAATTTAATTTAAACACATTATTTATTTTAGGCATTTAAACGGCTAATTCATTTAATTCATGTATAATATACACTCTTGTAAATATATATATATTTATTTTTATTCAGGTTTATCTAACTGACATTTTATGTAATTTTTATATGCTACTTTTAAATCATATTCGTTTACCTTTCTATTTAATATTTATATTTAATATGTTTAGGTCATTTAATGTATTTTATATATACTCTACGATTGTCAGCGCCTTTGATCAGATTTGTCATCCGGACACACGGCGCTCTATAAATGCTTTATAATAATAAAATAGTATGGATAGTGTGTATGCAGCGTGTGTGTGTGTGTGTGTGTGTGTGTGTGTGTGTGTGTGTGTGTGTGTGTGTGTGTGTGTGTGTGTGTGTGTGTGTGTGTGTGTGTGTGTGTGTGTGTGTGTGTGTGTGTGTGTGTGTGTGTGTGCGTGCGTGCGTGTGTTTGCGGCGTGCGTGCATTTGTATTTTAACAAACAAAATGTTATCGATGATGCAACCGTTCGTTTAGATGCATAATATCATCACATACGATAAACAATCTCACACACGCCTAATTAAAAGTCAAGGTAACACACTGTATAGGTTGTCTCGTCGGTCCGCTCGAACGTTTTACTCTTCACCCCTGGCAGACCTATCACATCGAATATCATCGAGATTTCTCTGAAAACCTTTCAGCCACGCTGCAATTACTGCGTGAAACTATTCCTACAGAAGTATTCACAACCTTGTATAGTTAGGTACAGATTCATACATCTAAGTGAACTGGTGCAGAGAGGAGTGAACGAACGTGCGCACTGTTCTAAACGGACAAAAGAAGATTCGAACCCAGAATCAGTCGACTGATAATCCGATGCTGTAACTATTATAACTACTACGCTACGGCGTGCTTAAAGTATGTATGCATTAGTCAGTTGCTTAGTCACTTCTATAGAGAAAACCCCACAAAGCAGAACCTACTTTGGTACTAATACAACCTATGATAGGTAGATAGTTACGTAATCTGATACATGATATTAGGATAGTGATAGTGTTAATGGCGTTTTGTTTGCGTTCCAGTCACCATTGCTTTCGGTCAAGTGTTACGGCGAAGAAGACAACTACGCATTATGAGAGTTGTGGACATTCATCGACAGCGAGGTAGTTAGAGACGAAATCACTGTCATTATAGTAGAAGAGTTATAATTCAGGCGCTGTCACGCGCTGATATTACACGCACTCGTCGGCTGGCTTTTGCAGTGTGAGGGAGGCACCTAGCTTAACCAACCTGTTCCCCTCCTAGTCTGCACACCCCTTTGAATCGCTTAATAAGCTGGCCAGAAACACCCATTCAGCCCGTGTCAGTTACGCGGCATCCTATTGGCCAGCAGTGTGTGCGGGAAAAATTGTGGGCAGGAGACGATGCAGTGTTTCTCGTCACTTCGATTCGCTTCGCCATCGTGACAAGTTCTGATTTTACTCCGAAATTTTGAATCCCATCCGCCTACCCGTTGTATCTGTTGTATATGTACCGTGTTTTAGTTACTTCCATGTTAGCATATACATAATGCAGGATAACTAAATACGGATGTTACATGAATGTTGTATGATGGGGGGTTCTTGGGGGGGTTCTTACCCCCCACTTTTGTATATATCAATGAATTATTCTAGCTAGTACGATAGAAAGGTGTGCAGTCTGCACACCGGGTATCTTTTCCCTTGTGTTTTATATACTGTAAACATGTGACAGTCGATATGCTGTAATTTAATATAACAGCAATTTTTTTGGTAAATGACTAGCAACATTGAAGAATTATGATTATTATATATGTACAAAAATTTGTCGTACATAACATGTGTGGTCCATCAATCTGTAATCTGGATGTACCTGGCTGTGCACATGTGACTTGTATATACTATATGTGCACAGTGGCAATCCCTGTGTTAATAATTGGATTGCCCAATACCAACCTACCCAATAGTTGATGTAAATTCAGTACAAACAGAGAAAGGGCTGCATGAACATATTCATAACGCAGATACACCGGAAATAGGGGGAGGTACCTAGTGGAGTAGTACACGAAATTGTCGTTACAATATCTTTATGGCCCTCGTTCTGACTAATTAGCTGATCACTATTTGCATGTCATGTCTGTTTGGTCGCAGTGACCAGTGCGGTCAGATCATATACTACTACGCGACGGAGTTGACCTCTAACTGGACGCAGTGCTGCGACGGTTGGCGCGGCGCGGACTGTGACATACGTGAGTCGGTATTTCTGACGTTTAGTAAGATCACTAGTTTTATACCACCATTCCAAATCAGACCGTGCGTGTGTGATGATGTCATATCGTAAGCTGGTTTACCGGTATGGATGTAAATTTTTAATCTGCTGACAATTGTCACGGAAGGAGGAAAACACTCCAAAGATCACACCGCAGTTTTGGAGGAGAGTGAATGTTCTCCAGCAGACCGAATAGTCCGCTCATAACTATACCTCAGCAATATATATAATGCGAGGAATATTTGTCCTGGTCCTATTGCAAGCTTGCCTCACCTAACGCTGGTCTAACGAATCAGTTGTGTTTTCAAAATTTATAAGGTGTCAGTATTATATTGAGAAATGTTGATACATTTAGTTAGTGCCTCCGTGTGTAACAACTTTATTGTAGGCAAGGAAAATTATATATGGAAAATGGTAAGAAATGCTGCTGGTAAACGGCTCATGAGGCCTTTAGTAGTATTAACGAGCATTTGAGGCGCACGTCCAAATGATGCCGGAGTAAGTTTTCCCCGAGCATACGGTGTCTTTAGAAATGTGGCTTTGGATCGATTCTTGACCAAGATTCTGAATGTAGCGACACTGTTCAGCCATCTGCAACAGCCCGAGATGCCAGACGAACGAGATGTGCTCCGGCAAGAACACTTGCTACTGCAGACCTACTTCGGACACGGAAAGTGATTGTGCCATTGGTAAGTCAAGTAAAGATAAAGGTTCTTACAGAGCGCATTATCCAGTCCAAAAGCGCTTTACGCTTTACTCCCTGGCAGATATGATCAATCAAACACCATCTCGGCTTCTCTGAGAAGCATTCAGTCACGCTGGAGCGGCAGCATAGGATTCGAACCCGGGGTCTCGTGACTGAGAGTCTGATGCTCTATCAACTGCGACACCGCGCTTTACATTGAAAGATAAGACTGTCTTTTTTGTCATCAATGCATCGATAAATCGCGACGGAATACGTCAATACGTAATACCGAAAAGATAAGAAAACGATATAATTGCAATTATATTTTGCAAAAAAATTACCGCGTTTAAAGCTGTCAAAAGCTCGCACCTTGCTTAAACTTACTTAGTTCCTCGTGTGCCTTTCGGGACATCGGGCGTCGAGGTTCCTTCGTCTGGTACGGTCATTTGCGACTTCTTTTGCCTCAATCTAGATTATTCCAAGCCTCTCCCTTGGTAGACGTAGTACATGCCCAGCTAGTCTCAGACCTGCCCTCCTCATCACGTCTCCATTGGTGATGTGCTCTCTCCATGATATACCCAATATGAACCGAAGGCATCGCCGGTGGAAGATGTCTAATTTTTTATATCCTCACTGTATTCTTCCACGTCTCGCCTGGCAGGCAGATGTCGCTGTTTGTATTACAATTTACACGTAGAGACGTACATTTATAGCCTTACAGATGGTGGTACTGGACCATAATTATAGGACGTATTCTTTGGAATGCTGCTGAGGCCTTGCCTAACCTCACTCGCTCATCTATTTCCCCGTCACCCTCGCTAGAGGTTTATATTCCGAGGTATGGGAAGTTCTCGAAGCACTGCAGATCATGCTGACCGATCGCAATGTGGGGGTCAGGTCCATCACCAACTGACAACGTTTTTGTCTTCTCGTAGCTTATCCGTAATCCGACCCTCACGCCGTTATCGTTCAAGTTATTGGTCATCTCTTGCATGATCTCGAGCGTGTAACTTCATCGTCTTCCTCATGATGAAGTTAATCAGCAACAAAGAGGAAGGGGGACAGGATGCACCCTTGATGCACACCTGTCTCTAAATTGAACATGTCTGTGTAGCCATCGCAGCAGTTGGTGTTTCGGTATAACAATTTGAAATTTGTTTTATATTTTTTTGGCACGCCATACAGTTTCACGATTTTCCACAATGACTATCGGTGTACATTGTCGAAAGCCTTCTTAAAGTCAATGACTAGAAGAGGCTTCTTGAACTCTGTCGTTTGTTCAATGATGTTTCGCAATTTGGAGATCTGTTCACAGCACGATCTCCCGCTTCAAAAATCCAGCTTGCTCCTCCCGAAGATGTTGGTCAACTGTTGTCTTCAGCCGGTCGAGGATCACACTGCAGAACACCTTTTCAGGCACTGACATCAATGTTATTCCTCGCCAGTTGTTGCAATCGCTCAGGCGCCCCTTCTTCGGTAATGTTATGATCACTCCTCTTCTCCAATCGTACTGGACTTCCTCTTCGCACCAGATCAGGTTGAACAAGTAGGTTAACTCATCTACAACCCCGTCCTTGCCATGTTTCAACAGATTGGGCGTTACTTCATCAAGCCCCGCTGCTTTGTTATTCTTGAGGCTGTCGATGGCTTTGGAGACTTCCGTTTTGGCGATATCATCCACGGTGACATCAAGCTGCTCTGTGTTTTGTTCCTGCTCGAAGTCAAAGAGTGTCGTAGGTGTTGGTTGATTTAACACTTCTCGGAAGTGCTCGATCCACCTCGTTGCTTGTTCCTCGCTGGTTAGAAGCGCTCTGCAATCTTTGCCTTTTATTGGTATGATGAAGTTGTTTTTGCACTTGTTAGCTCTCTCACAATCTTCGAGTCATTCCGTTTTGCTGCTGTTTGCGCTTATTTGCCTTTCTCTTCTGACCATTTCCTCTTATCTGTCCTACAGATCTTTTTTTACTTCCTTGTCCAGTCTCCTGGATTCCTCGTCTGATGATCTCCATTGCTGGAGGTTTCTAGCCGTTTGTTCACTTCTGATCTTTATGTCTTTTCTTTTGTAAATCAGTTTCCACGAATCTTCAGTAATCCACCGTTCTCAGTTGGACCTTCTTCTCCTTCCTAGCACTACATCCGCACTCTCTTTTATGGCTTGAATAAATAGCTGCCATTGCTCTTCGAGTCGATTGTGTGTTATAGCCCTTAGAATCTGTTCTTAGTTTCCTCGTAGAATCAGTTTGACGTGTCTGTATTTTTAAGTTATCTATCGCATGTGGCCTGACCAACCTTCTGGACTCTCTTTAACTTCAAGCGCATTTTACCAGGCACAAGATTGTGGTTAGAACCAACATCTGCCCCTCTATAGGCTCGGACATCCTGTAGAGATATGCGTCACCTACTGCTAATGCATATGTAATCAATCTCATTTGACGTATTACCATCTGATGAGGTCCAGGTCTTCTTGTAAATGCGTTTGTTTGAAAAATGGGTTGCCAATGCTGATACCACTGGCGCTGCTCAGCGACAGCAATCGTTTACCGTTATCGTTCGTGTTTCCAGCACCGGACATTGTTTTAATGTACCCATTTGGCATAATTTGTACCTGTCAAAACCACACATCAAAGGGTATACCTGATTAACAAATAGCGTCTTTGTAGTGCAGTTTGGGATGTTACCGCTGCTGGTGCAGTTAGCACCACAATTATATATGTAATCCCTCCTAAACATTATTATATATGTAATCATCATGTGCCATTGTGAACCCCAAGTGATGCATGAACACTTGGGGATATATAGACAAGGACAGAACGAAATGTAAAGCCGCAATGACAACGAAAGACTAAGTCTAAGTATGACATTTGAGCGACAAACCTCTATTCAACATTAGGATCGCGAACACGCCAATGTGCGTCATGGCTGACAGGTACTACAGTCAACATCGTTAATGAGAAAGACTACTTAACCACAGAACCGAGACATGTTCTATCACTGTCGTCGACTAAGGTCTACCCATAGTGGTGTTTTCCAAAGCGACATAAGCAGCCGTCACGAGATGTGTAACACTACGTTCTACGTGGCGAAAGGACCTAGTAGGACTCACCAGCTGGAAAACTTCGCAGCTTCAAACTGATACAAGTCGCCAACACCATAGACGCACCAGACATATTGCGAGAGTTCAAGGACGTCACCACTGGCGTAGGAGAATATACTGGAGACCCGGTTCGAATTCATGTAGACGAATCTATCAAGCCAGTCGCACAACCTCATCGTCGCATTCCGTTTCATGTCAGACGACAAGTGGAGAAGCTAGAACAACTCATACAGGACGATATAATCGAAAGGGCTGAAGGTGCGACACCCTGGGTATCGCCGATTGTGGTCGTGCCTAAGCCAAACAACCCTAACGAGATACGTATATCTGCGTCGATAAGAGGACACTCAACCGAGCAATCATCCGCGAACGACACATCATTCCAACCACCGACGACATCATAGTGGACCTGAATGGATGCAAAATCTTCAGCAAACTTGACCTCAATTATGGGTATCATCAGTTCCCACTTCATCCTGACTCGATACAAACGACGTTTTCGACCAATGTCGGTTTGTACCGATACAAGAGGCTGAACTTTGGGTTATCATGTGCTGCCGAAATCTTTCAGAGGAAGGTCGGTGACGCAATCCGAGGCATCCCAGGCGTTCGCAATATGAGCGATGACATCTACATTGGCGGCATAGATGAAGCACAACACAACGAGGGACTACGCAGAGTCTTACGGCGGCTGAAAGAAAACCAACTTACCGTGAACGTTTCCAAATGCTTGATCCGTGTGCCGAGTATGTTGTTCTTCGGGTATATTTTCAGTGGAGAAGGCGTGTCACAGGATCCGAAGAAGATCGAGGCTCTGCAAAGTGTAAACGCACCTAAGAACGTGACTGAAGTACGAAGCTTGCTCAGTTCTGCTGCGTTTTGCTCGCGGTTCATCAAGGTCTTCGGTACGATGAACATGAACAACACTCGTTCGAACAACTCAAAACGGCATTGTCAATCAAAACGACTCTAGTGTACTCTGATCCGCAGAAATTTACGACGATCTTCGTAGACACTAGCCCGATCGTTCTGTGAGCCGTTCTGACTCAAAAGGATGCAAAGACGAAAGAGGTAACACCACTCTACTTCGCGAGTCGACCATTGACCTCTACAGAGATTGACAGAGAGGTGTTGGCCATAAGTTGGGAAATCAAACGCTTCCATCTCTATACGTACGGCAAGGAGTTCACGATCGTGACAGACCACCAGCCGTTGGTGACTCTGTTCAACAGTCCTTCGTCAAAGCCGACAGCGAGAATCGAACGATGGCTCATGGATCTGCTGCGATGACTTCAAAGTTATCTACCAACCTGGACAATCCAATCCTGCTGACTACGCATCGCGACATCCTGTTGATGTTGTATCCGCAGACGAGCGTGATGACACTGATGTAACCGAACACTACGTGGCATATGTCGCGCGCAACGCAGTACCGAAGGCGATGACACTCAACGAGGTGGAACTTGCAACAGCTCGAGATCCAGTGCTACAAGCTGTTATGACGTGCATCGTCGATGGCGAAACACTGCTTGTAGTCATCGACGACTTTTCCAAATTCCCATTTGTCGAACCCGTTACATCCGAAGCGACATGTGTGGTGGTACAAAAACTCGACAAACTGTTTGCCACATTCGGAACCCCTGAGGTGTTAAAATCTGACAATGGGCCTCCATTCAATGGCAAAGACTTCACAACGTTTGCCAACGTGTTCGGATTCAAACATCGAAAGGTTACCCCACTTTGGCCGCGAGCGAATGGCGAGGCGGAACGATTTGTGAAGACGATGAAAAAGTGTGTTAAGGCGGCCAGATCAGAAGGAAAAAACTGGAGGAAGGAACTACAGTCGTTCTTGCGCAATTATAGGACAACTCCACATGTAACAACCGGGGGTGTCCCATCAACGCTGTTCCTAAAGAGAGCAATGCGCAACAAACTACCACAATCTACGTGCATCTACCCCGTCGCTGAGATCGTACGCAAACGCGACAGTGACCAGAAACGCAAGATGAAGCATCATGCTGACCGAACGTGCTACATCAAACCCTGTAATCTGGAGATTGGCGAGTCCGTCTTGGTCAAGCGACCATATACCGCATCAAAAGCACACATTCCTTATGAATCCAGTCCGTTGACGATCGTCGCGCGAAAAGGCAACATAATCACTGCCAGGACGGATGGGGGGGGGGGGCGCAGTGTAACGCGCAAATCGTCATTCTACAAGTGATTCCGGGGTCATCAAGTCGACCTCGATGCAGATCCAGCGTTGGAGAACTACATCGTACCATCAGCGTACCAGCAGAGGGATAATCGAGAGTCGAACGACAACCCTGCAACAAAGGACGAACCGATGCCTGCGCTGCAAAACGTTCGAGTCAAGCTAGCCGATTATTCATGCTGAGCAGTCACCGCAGTCGAACGTGAATCAAGATCCGCCAACCCTTCGCAGATCTACACGTGTTCAGAAAGTACCAGACATTCTTGATTTGTAATCAGTTTTGTCTATGAACTGTAACATGTTATGCTACACTGACATGCGAACTTTTTTGTTATTATTACTGCGATTGGTCTATACCAAGTTCCACAATTATTATTGCAATAAGCATTCAACACCAACAGTAATTTACTAATTTTATATCTACAAGGAAGGAGATGTAATGTCCTATTGTGATATTGTAATTGCTATCTTTATTTGTATTTGTTATACCGTTCTAACCCAGGAAGGGTCCCGCGACTGGGAGTCGAGTGATAAGGATAGAGGTGAGAGATCACGAATAAAAATCAGTTTGGTACACCGTAATATTTATCTTCAGAGCAATCTGTTGTAGCCTTATGTTGTATAAGACATTACAATTCATTACAGGAGCCTGGCTAAGGGGTCTGTCATGAGTGATAAGGGCAGTCACTAGAAGAATGTGTCAAAGGACCATTGTATCCAATTAGCCATGCATATCGAAGGACTTCACACTATCCCAGGGTCTCCTGTTATGTATACGCATGGGGTAGCAAATGCACAAGAAGCCAGTTTTTCACCAAACGTAAAATTATGAGTCCTAAATGTCGTCACTCAGAGGTGACAGATGCAGACAAAATACTAGTGAATGAACGGGGTGACGATGATTTAACAATTATGAGCACATAAATTAAGCCATATAAAATAATTCATTATTTCTCATCAGAACTCTGTTAAACGATAAACAAGAGGTGCGGCTTTTTATTTTTAGTATGCTGATTGAAGTAACTACCGACTGTCAAAGAGGCTATTCTCAACAATCAACAACTTAAGATATGTAGCGAGTGTATTTCTTACAAGCTGCAAACCCGGTAGACAAATTCATCTGGCTTAACACAAATCATAATTTCAAATATTTCTCTGGAACGCGATTTTGATGAATAATTGTATTTAATCAACACACAATAACGTTTAGCTTCACCTATTTTAAAATGCGCATGCTGATGAGAAATCGTGTAATTGTGTGGCTGTATGGTTGCCGAAATACTGTGTTTGCTAGTTGTATGTCTGTAGATCTCAGAAAGGGGAGCCTTGTCGCTTGTTGCCCACTTCATTGTTTTTAAGTTAGAAATGTAAACTTCTGCATTATGAGCCCCCACGTGAACATGTGAGGCCCTCTGCGTTGTGGAAAAATATAACCCCACATAAACTTCAGGTGCCCCCTGGAGTCTGAATTGGTAAAATGTGAAGCCCTCATTGTGAAAAGCTGGCTACAGGCCTGTTATAACATAAGCAAAGTTCTTATAACGAGAGGCTTCGAGCATTAGATTGCAAACAAACACAATCTGACCCACTGGCTAAATAGAAATGGTGCCTACTACAGATACAGACCCGTTATTGCCATGATCAACATAAAATATATATCAATTTGGAATGTGTCTATCTGTTGGCGTTGAAACATACAATCACATCAAACATTCCACGACCATACAATAAAATACATAAAAAAGTATAAAAATTATCCATCAAAATTGTTAGGTTAATTAGCTAAAACTAACTGATCAAAGAATAAAACACACTTGACAAAATTACACTCCAATCTCTATCACTAGGGCCTATAGATTCAATCCCCAGTAATGCAGCCATGGCACGAAACTGTCTCTGAACCGAACTGTCTTAGAACGGATATTTCTGAATCGCCTGCCCAAAGGAAGTTGTTTGAAAAGATGGTGGGCGGGGTGTGTTGGGTGAGTGATAATTTGTCAGCTCTCTTCTTGGATCTCTCACTGTATGTAACTGATAGAGGGGTGAGCTCACTGCCGACGATCTTGTATGATGTTTTCAATTCTCTTCTGACACTGATTGATGTTACCGAACCAGCGAGACAACTACACACTTCCGATGATCCAGCAGGTTTGGATCTTGTGCAACAAGTAGAGTTGATCTTTCAGCCCCCAAGTTCCAAAGCACAATACAACTATAGCTGGCAATATAGTCGTTATTTTAGGCCAAAAAGCTGCCTAACCTAGACAAAATTGCAACAGAAAAAGTGTGACGAACATGTCCCAAACATCTATCTAATAAGAATGGCCTCAGTAATCAGCTAGGTGATTGTGAGGATTATGAATCATTTCAAGACCCATTTACATGAACAACCAGTTATCGGATTAGTTCGCCAACTCAGCGTTGCTCAACTAATCCGACAACTAGTTGCTAATACGATCAGCGGATAAGGCATCAAGTTGAGGCTGGTCTAACCATGCAAACATTATTTCCAACTGACAATCGTACTGTTTTTTTATAGACGTAGTTTATTTTTACACATACGTTTCACATGTGTACAACCGTTACCACAGCTACCAAATAAATGCATCATTACTATAATAAATTCCCAGATTATATCATGGGCATATATCTGTAATATAAATTTCCATAGTTTGTTATATTTACTGATGCAATCGTAAACGAAGACATAATGAATAATGTTTACCTGTTTAGAAACAGTTCTCTAAAGTGGATATTTACAACATATCTGAGTAAATGCAAGAAAAATAACAAGTCATTATTTTATTATACACATCACATCACCACTCACAAACATATATTTTATATATGTTTTTTCACAACATTAAACTTGGTTAGTACTGAAATACTGATGTACAATTCTTGATAATAGATGTTTAATATTACATGACATAATGTCGATGTTGTCTGTCCCTTACGTTTTAATATAACGTTAAATTACACCAAAATACAACCGACACGGCAAACTTCCTGCTAATAATTACCACCCCTGGCTTGAGAGGATGACACCAGCTAATGGAACAGACAAAGTTGCTTTAAACGTGTAATTTATTATAGCTGGAACATTACGTTACGTCTAGTTTACTTGTTGTTTCATTATTACTATACGTTCTTTTTATATATTCATACATGTATGTAATGTATAGTCGCATGACTAAATCACCATTCCAGATGTTATCCACCGACATCACCCAGATCATAGGTAGTGGCAAATACATTTCCAGCAGCTGTTTGCTAGGAACCATACTCCATTACCTACGCCTCATTGATCCCCCCTTTCAGACAGCACAACAACCTCACTTCACAAGATATACATACCGGCAGTGGTATAAAATAATACTGCATTACATGTAGCCTGATAATCCACACCGGCAAGAGTAGCACACATCTTAGAGAATCTCACACATGAGATCAACCAAAACACACAAAGTTTGACAAGAAAGACATCCACAAAACACACCATCTTCGTAGTTGTGTAAATAGCAAGATACTATAATTAGTTTTTAAAAATTGCAACCTTCCACAATCATTTTAGTCAAACTTCTGGCAAGCTAACAGGAATGTTTTAATTTCTCACAAATCACAACCTTCCATGTTAATAATTGTATTCAAATTACTGGCAAGTTAACAGCAAGTTTTCATCGAATTACCATTTTTATTTTTCATAAATCACTGCTGGCAAGCTAACAGGCATTTTCTCATCCAGTTATTTTAATTTTCATAAATTGCAACCTTTCATGTCAAACTGCTGGCAAGCTAACAGTAAGGGCATTTTATTATTGTTACCCTTAAAACAATAATAAATTCAATATGAATTGTATTCAAACTATGGTATTGGCAAGCTAACAGGCCTTTTTTCATCCAATTAACTTTTATAATTGTTCACAAAAAATGCAACATTCGATACTAATTTTGTTTAAACAGTTGGCAAGTTAACAGGCATTTTGTTATTGTCATCCTTTAAAATTATAAATTGTTACCTTCCACATAAAATTAGTATTAAAACTGCTGGCAAGTAAGTGACATTTTCTCATCTGATTATCCTGATATCCTAAACTTGTAAAGGGAGCTGACAATTACTGCTAGCAGTTAGTGCACCTGGTCTGTGTGTCTCATGGGATCTCTTCTTCATAGTCGTCTTCATCATCTTCTGTTGTCAGTAGTCGCATGTTGCCTCCGAAATGCACGCTGCCCAGCTTGACAAGGTGTGGATGTAAATGGTGTGTGTGGATTCTCTGTACTCGACAAGCCGCGATGCAGCATATACCAGACATCATGGCTGCAAATAGCACTACCAGGAGGACTGCAACACACAAATGCAGCTGCAGATTATCGCAGATTATCTATTTATTATTTTATATCAGGGTTGGATAAGATCATGATTAAAAGTAATCCGATTTATTTGATGTAAATCTGTTTTTTTATGAAATCAAGTTATTTTTTTAATGGTACATACGTAGCTATATTCATAAACCCCTTTGACTTAGAAGATAACAAAAATTATTCAAATTTCAATATCACACATTTTTTAAAGTTTTTTTACAAAATGGATGGAGGCACCTTAGTGACTCTTTTTTATAGTACCTTTAAGCATTTATTTATATTGTTTTGCTTATTTTCCCTTGGACACTGCTTATTTGGGAAAGGATAATTCTTTAATACAAATACTAGCACATATTTCACCTGACATTCTAAAATAATGTTAAACAAAATTAAGCAAAATGTATCTGATGTGCTACTGGTAGTCTTTAGTACCTTTAATAGAATCACTAGCTTACACCTATCCATGGATCAACAAACAAAGGGTATCACAGGAACTTTTTCACAGTGGCACCATCTTGAGTGTCCAACCAAGAAATTCATGCAATTTCCATATTTTTCCAACAGGTAGAAAAGTGTATATTGGGTACAAGTAAATAACTTAAACTTGTTTAACGTTATCAATTAATAGAGCAGAGGCCAATGGTCCAAGGAAATGAATGAACACAGAAAGAGATGAGTGGACCTTGGCACCTTGGAGGAGATACTGACAGGCTGACTGACCCCCAAGTTTGTGTACTAAACTAAAAATGAGGGCAAGACGTTGTCCAAAGGGCATACAAGCAATACTTACATGTTACAGCTGTGACTGTGAACCCAAACAGTTGTCTGGGCTTGTGTTCGTGCTGAACAGGTTTTAGAATGTACTTAATGGTGTCAAGAGATCCATTGTTTGGCGCCGGCTCGATGTTGAGTATCTTGCATATGAGTGGGTAGATATCAACACTATTGAAGGGCGTCGATACAAATCCACTCTTGAACACTGGGCCATGGGCAATGAAGAAGGGGTGCATGGACGGGAAAGCGTTGCTGTAGCCGTGGTTTCCCCCTGTGAAAACAATCAGTCGTGCACTTTGCACTAAACACTGCCACATAAAAATAAATGGTGCTGGAATATCTTAAGAATCCAAGATCAAAGAGAATCATGTCAAGTCCTGAAATGTTTTTGCTGGTTCGTTATACAAAATATGATACAAAATAAACCATGTTTATTAAAACGCAATATATTCAGATCTTTTTTGTAAAAACATGATAAATCCACACAGTGAGCATCGTCATATTTAGTGGAAAGCGCAGCACGGTGGTGCTGATTGGCTGGAAAATGCAGCAGTATTCGATTAAAAAGACAGATGGCATTTTATATCACATTTCGAAAAGAAAGAAAACAAACAAGTTATTCTTAGACGGGAAACGAGGAAGTGGACAGACTGGCAAAGAAAGGGGGAAACTGGATCAAGAGGAGAGGGAGGTCACATGTAGAGGCATAAACAATCGTGTATCACAAGGAGAGAAAGAGAAAACAACACCCAACCTACAGCATCAACACCAACTATTACCAACTCTCCAGAGAAGACTAAGTAATAATGGTGCACCTGAGGACTGGACACTGCAGACTCGAACACCAAATGCACTCTAAATTACACATTGGAGAAACAGACATGTTCACGTCGCATGGCTCCAGTGACAATGAGACACATTCTTCAAGATTGCCAAATACACCAAAATGAGAGAAAGACAACCTGGCCCACCGAAACATCAGTGAAAGACAAGATCTATGGCCCTCCGGGAAACCTTCAATGCACAGTGACCTACATTCAAGAAACCAGAGTTGAAGTTTGAACGAACGCCGAAGAAGATATTATATATATACTAGTTCAAAAGTGGCTTAACAAAATTGACATCCAAATGAAAGTTCAAAAATGGTGTTTATTTTTAAAATTTAAAAACACCTAGTGGCAACTAAGCAGTGTACCCTGGCTAATAGAAATGTTAACAGAAAGAGACTAAGAGGTAATGAAACTTGAACAAGTAGTCGTCTATAAGCAATTACTAACTACTCAAGATTCTATGAAATTTATTATGTAAGATATTTAACTACATCAACAGAACAAGCTGAGCAAATATAACATTTTATGATTTCCTAATTCATCAAGTGAACATAAGTCAAGTCATGTACAACCGACAGAATGGTTTGTTCCAAATCTTTCAATGAACTGACTACAGACAACATATCGCTTTGTTTCCAAATGTTTCTTCATTGTGTTGGCTACTGTACACTTCAATGTTCAACGTACAGAATGTTTTATTTTAAAATGTTTATAAATTTGTTGAGTCGGCTACTACCTACGTCATGTTTTCTTTCCAATTGTTCCTTTCTTGAGTGACCTGTACGTTCAACCTACTACCTACGTCATGTTTTGTTTCCAAATCTTTCAAAGAACAACTTAACAACAAGTTTATTGAATTCTATTATTGTGTTTAAATTAGAAGTACACAAGTGTCTGTACCTGATTCTTCACATGGCAGATGGTTATCATCACACAAACTGTATCCCTCGTCTGCTGCTATCACAATAGGCTGGACACGCCGGTTATGCTTGTAGTGAAATTCCTCTGGAATATCCTCTTTTTTGTACACTGTTAAATGTTTTATTTTCTTCAGTGCATTGTACACTTCCTCAAGCAAACCTGAAAATAATTTAATGTCGTACAAATAGAACATATTACAAAAATTGAATGTACTTTAAAAACAGATATACTGCATGTTTAATCAGATCCATCTTCACACTGTCACATCAGGAGGCGCTAGTGATTACATCCGCCTGGCCTACCCCTGGCATATCACCTTGCTAAAAAATGCTGAAGTTAAGCTGAGCCAATAACCATGTTACCTTTCAAGATTCTGCTGTTTGGGTTAGGAAAATACAAGTAATTACTTGCATACACATTACCACGAAGCCACTGATGAGAAAAGTTGAACGGGTAATTATATTTGTAATCCCTTGACCTACTTTTTGTCTTTGATATGGGCCGTGGGCATCTGCACTTTTCTCATGGGTGGTACAGTTACAACTGATGGAATCAATTACTAAGAAAAGTGATTCTACTAACTTCCATATATTGCATAGGATATCTGCTATTATATATGTACATTTATAAGTTTATTTCAGACTTATATGCACAGGTCTTTTACTTATCAATTACCTCATTTCTTGTGTATAAAAAATGAGTCAGTACAATGCCCCTCCTTAGACAGACTTTTTTGGAGGCAGTTGGATATATCTATGTGTGTGTGTGCATGCGTGTGTGCATGTGTGTATACATGTATATATATATAGCAGTGGATCTTTCTAAAACACAAAAATGAACTTCCATTATTTAGATACAAAGCAACAGTTTGGAAAAATGTCATGCATGCTGTAGTCATTAGTATTTATATTATACTAATTAATCAAGTAATGATAATGACTTGATAAAAGCAGAGAGTAAAGGCAAATCTTCATTCCAAACAAACCACTGGAAGTTAATATACAAAATTTGAAAAGAACACATCAGACACTACACCACCACACAACTGAAAAACGTGTACAGTGTAATAGTATTAGTAATAATATAAAAATATGTCTGCAGTCTTACCATCTTTTGGCATAATGTCCCATACAGGACTGCTCCCATACACTTTATATGTGCTAGAATTGACGTTGTCATCAATTTTAATTGAGCTTTTTATCTGTGTCATGCCATGATCACTGGTAATAATTATATTGACGCTCTCGAACAAGTCATGTGCTTTAAGTTGTTTGATTAGGTAGCCAACGATGCCATCAAGTGCCACAATCATGTCGATCATTTGGAGACTATCAGGACCTGTAGTATGCCCTATTCCATCAGGTTCGGAAAAATATAGCAATCCCAAATTGATTGGATCTTCTTTTGCAGAAAACCATTTAATGATGTTGTCTATCCTGGTTTTGTTTGACACACTGGGATCGTAATCCATGTAATGAAACGGGCGTACGCCGTGCACTTTTGCCGAAGACCCAGGCCAGAACATCACACCACTCCATCGTCTTTCAAGAGACTGCACGTCTTTCTGGTTGGTAACCCAGATCGGTTCTCCACCACCCCCTTTAGTACCATTGTTCCACCACTTGGGGTCGCGCTCTTGGGTGAAGTTGTTAATCCTAAATGTTTCGTTAAACACAGGATCATACATCACGTTTCCCATGACACCGTGACTCTCTTCATACATTCCTGTTACTATGGTGTAGTGATTCGGAAACGTTTTCGTAATGAAAACATTCTTAACATACTTCGCCTTCACCCCGTTACGTATCAGTGAATCAAAATTGGGAGTTCTCCTTCCCGCACGGTTTGCTAGTTCCACGTAGTCCCATCGAAACCCATCAAAGGAAATTAACAGCACTCGGGGATTGTCGATGTGGGTCTCCATGTGTGCTTCACATAAATAGTGCTCACTGAAAAGAAAGAACAACGACAGGGCGATGTCAAGCCACATTTTCGTTGATAAACAACACTTCCGCTATTCACGCGACTGTTGTTATTTCTTTCGGCCGATCGTACTGCTGATTCGACATTCAACTTCCGGTTATTGTAATTTAGTTTCTGATTTTCGTAAAATTCAGCATCATTTACTTGAAGGAAATGGTTAGTGGTTTCATATATGAAAATAAAATTAACCTATAATATTTGTTGATTTTATTAAATGTTATTTCGTTTTACGAAACTGTAGAAGGAACCTGGCTAAGTTGCTGCGTAAGTTGCTAAGCAACTGCGTTACAAATGCTCGGCGCAAACGCTGAGCTGAATCAATTTTGATATGCGATAGTGGAAAGAATCGAAATAAGTAGTAAGTGTTACGCAACTATCCTATACTATGTTCTGCGGTCACCTACACTACGCGTTGTAGTAATTTAAACAACCACACGTTGTCCTTAGATATAATAATTTGTTGAACAAAATTGGTTTCTTGAGTTTGACTTCTCCGTCTCCGAGTTCTCGGGCACTCCGCACTGTCAGTTTGCTGTAAGTGTGACTGACTATGACACGCGTCGAGTGTCAATGTCAGACCGCACTGGCACTGTGGTAGTTAATTATAAGATTATTTATTACAAGTCAGACATTCAACTACAAAATTGAATGTTGTGAACGTGCCCACTATCCTAACTTAGGGCCTGGTTTAGCTAATAATATAGCTATACAATGACAAGTAAAGATGGGGAAGTGTCAGAAATCGACAGCACATCAGAAACAGAAAAAGATCTCGGTGTAACGTTCGATAGATCCCTAAAATTCCGACAGCATATTGGCACCATTGTGAAGAAGGCAAACCTGATGACAGGCCTCATCAAGCACACGTTTAAACATCTGGACAGTAGTAGCAGCAGCTTCTGATTGTTATATACAGTTCTAGTGAGACCACATCTCGACTATGCTGACTCCATCTGGAACCCGTAGACATCAACACCCTTGAAAGAGCACAACGGAGAGCAACCAAGCTGGTCCCAGATATAAGGTACTTCCGGTTCCGGTACAAGGCGCGTACGTAGCAACACTAGCGGCACTAAATCTCATCATAAACTAACAAATTCAAGGCTCTTTAGTAAATACTTAAACCCACAGCACAATTCAAACCCCATACTTTATTATTAATACCAGAAAATAGAAAACTTCTACCCTTAGGATTGTAACTATAACGCAACTCATATTCAAAATTTTCCCGCCACAGTTAAAAGTAAACAAAAGAAAGCACCCTAAGCAACGCTTAACATACAAACTTAGTTAAAGGCACTACAATTATGTAGACAAACATTATAAATTATGTAGGCATAAACATTATTAATTAGTTAGACATAAACACATTTCTTCAACCATCCTGCACAAATCTTCACTTTATACTAATCTGGCTTGTTCATCAAGGCAATTCATTAAACCCAGAGTTGCCCTGGGCATCATTCTATAACTACTCAACATCTCCCAGCACTGCCTTGATCCCTTGCACAACTATAAAATACTAAATAAATAATATAATAAGGGATATAAAACTAAAGTAGGTCTTGGCAACCTGCAAAAAAACAAAGACAAATAGTAAAACTGATTTTCAGTGGACAACTGTTGATGATGAAGTTTGGACATGCACAGGGTGTAAACAAAACTTCAAAGGACCAAACCATAAACTGCTAGATTGCGAATTCTGCGAGAAACATTTCTGTATCGAATGTGTGGACATAAACGATAAAGAATATAAACTAATGACAGACAAACAGCAAATACATTGGTTTTGTCCGCCCTGTGACTCAAAAGTAGTGAACACTCTCAAGAATGAAAAGAGCTGTGAGGAGAGGTGCGAGCAATTCCTAAAGAAAGTGGAAGACAGAATAAATGAAATAGAAAAAGAACTTGGATCCAAAGTCGACGAGAAAAGAGTGAGAGATATTATCTCAGAATCCAAGGTAGAAGAAAAGAGCCCAACACAAGCCCAAACAAAGCTAACCATTAACCCAAATGAAGTGAAAAAAAGTGGTACAACTACAAGTAAAGGAGCAAAACATTGAAACAAAAGAAAGAGAAAAAAGATTAAACAATGTAATCATCTTCAACCTGCCAGAAACAACATCACAACTAAAAACCACAAGACAACAACATGACAAAGAACAAATCCTAGAAGTCTGCACAGAAATAGACAATAACTTTACAGACACTGACATCACAGAAATCCGGCGGCTCGGGGAAGCCAAAGAAAATGCAAACAGCCTCAGACCAGTACTGATTACAGTAACGCACATTGACAAAAAACGCACCCTTCTTCGAAAGTTCCATCACATCAAGGACAATGATCAGTTCAAAAATATAAAAATTGACCATGACAAAACCAAACAAGAAAGAGAAGAATCTAAAAAGCTCTATGAAGAAGCAAAGGGACAGGAAGCAGCAGATGAGTCGGGGGAATACCTGTACAGAGTGAGGGGTCCACCATGGGAAAGAAGAATAAAAAAGATAAGGAAAAGCCAATAAAGAGTACACATCCACCTAGAACAATAGATGGGAAAACGAACGTAAACAAATATAATCTTAATGATATAGGCAGCATTCAGTGTTTTTACACCAATGCTGACCAATTAAGGAACAAACAAAATGAATTTGAACAAAGAATCAAAGAACTAAAACCCCACATAATAGCAGTTAATGAAGTAAAACCCCAAAACCCTAAATGTTCTGTAACAACACCAGAATTTTCCTTAGAAGGTTACAAGTTATTCTCCAAATATTTAGAAAATACTGAAGGAAGAGGTATTATAATATATGTGCTAAATTCCCTGCATGCAGAGTATATAAACCTAGTCACAACTTTCAAAGAATGCTTATTTATAGAAATCAAATTAAAGAATAAAAACAAACTTCTTTTTGGATGCATATACAGAAGCGATAGGGGATCTGAAGAAAATAATGTAGAACTTCTAAATATGATCAGATCAATATCACAACATAAATACTCTCACATCGTAATTACTGGAAATTTCAACCTCCCTGAGATAAATTGGAATCATTGGACGACCAAATCAAATAACCCCAACAATTTAAACTTTAAATTTGTGGAATGCCTTAGAGACACCTTCATGGTTCAACACATGTCAAACCCCACCAGAGGATGAGGCACAACTAACACAAACCTGTTAGATTTGATTCTATCTAATGATGAAGATAATGTAGGAGAACTAGAGTACCTTAGCCCTCTCGGCAAAAGTGACCATTGTGTACTCCAATTCAGTATAGTGTGCAACTTTATAACAAGTAATTATACTAAAAAAAGGAAGCTGTATAATGTGGCAAACTATGATGCAATGAGAATAGAATGTTCAAATATTAACTGGGAAGAATAATTTAAAGACTGTAAGGATAATGTTATCGATCAATGGGATATCTTCAAAACAGTACTAAACTCATTAGAAAATAAATATGTACCTAAAAAAATTGTTCCAAATAATAGAAAGGGAAACTTCCCCCTGGATGCTAATACAAGAAAACTAATAAGTTGTAAAATTGATTATGGACATGATACATAGAAACAAGGGATGGAACAAAATATCTAGAGTATTGTAAAAGCAGAAATAAAATCCGGGCTCTAACCAGAAAGCTCCGAAAGGAATTTGAACGAAATCTAGCATCCCAGACCAAGATAAGTCTTTTGGAAATATTATAAATCAAAAACTACAATCAAACAAGGAATTGGGGAACTGAACATAGATCCCACCAACATAAAATCTCAAACAACAAATGAAGATGAAGAACAAGCAAATATACTTGCTGACTATTTCTCCAGTGTATTCACCAAAGAACAGTCAGGGCCTATACCAACCATACCTAAAGTAAACAATAAACATGCGATGGACAAATTAAAACTAACTGAAAATATAATACTACTGACGTTAAAACAACTTAATATAAGCAAATCGCCTGGCCCAGATGGAATAGGCGCCAGGCTACTAAATGAGCTGTCTGCAAGTATTTGTCAACCCTTAAAACAAATTTTTGAAACGTCGATTAAAACTTCCTGCATTCCCAATGACTGGAAAGAGGCTAAAATATCAGCAATTTATAAAAATGGAAACAAGAAACTAGCTAGTAACTACCGCCCAATAAGTTTAACAAGCATAGTTTGTAAATGTATGGAAAAAATTATTAGAAATCACATTACAAACTACATGAAAGTAAATAATCTATTTAGTCAAAAACAATATGGATTTAAATCTGGCTGATCAATAGTTCTACAACTAATCAAAATAATAGATGACTGGAGTAAAGAAATGGATAAGGGCAACCACACTGATGTTATATATATGGATTTCAAAAAAGCCACTGTGCCACACAAAAGGTTAATTAACAAATTAAAAAGCTTCAACATTTCAGAAGAACTGATTAACTGGATAGAATCATTCATCACAGATAGAAAACAAAAAGTTTCAATAAATGGATATGAGTTTAGCTGGTAAGAGGTAATATCAGGGATACCCCAGGGTTCCATTTTAGGACCTTTACTTTTTGTTTTATATATTAATGACCTCCCAGATCTAACAAATTCAAAAACATTTCTATTTGCTGATGACATAAAGATATTTAGAACAATAACACATAGATGATCAGGATGTACTTCAACATGATTTAAGCATACTAGAACAATGGAGCGACAAGCGGAATTTTGCCAGTAATGGGAGAAAGGGGGCCGACATATAGAAACTGCAAGAGGATGGCGATCAACGCACTAGTTGAGCAGATGTGTAAAGAAGAGGGGGTGGGATTCGTAGATTTATGGGGATACATTGTTGGGAGGGAAGATATGTACATGAGAGATGGTCTACATCTAAGTGGAAAGGGGGCAGCAGTTTTCTCAGAGAATTTGCTGCAATCTGTTGACAGTGGGACAGGCTGCATCTATTTAAACTAGATTCGCAGGGGGGATTCACAGAGAAGCCTGAAACTGGAGGCATAGATAAAGACAGCAGAAATAAATCGGCAAAGAACAGCCTGGAAAACTGTTCTGAATCAGGATATAAATGCATTTGTTTAAATGCAAGGAGCATAGTAAACAAAAGAAGTGAACTAAACATTATGGTAGAAGATATTGACCCTCACATAATAGGTATAACCGAATCGTGGGCCACCACTGATATATCAGATGCCGAATTGGGACTAACAGGATATGTAATGTTTAGGAAAGATAGAATAGGAAGAAAGGGAGGTGGAGTTATTTTATATATTAAAGAATCTATCCAGGCTTATGAAATAAAATTAGAAAGAGAAGCAGATTGCGAAGAAGCTGTTTGGTGTAACATAGTTACAGGAAACTCAACGTTAACAGTTGGGTTAGTTTATCGAAGTCCAAACATAAGCATAGAAGAGAATGAAAAAATACAAAACGCTATAAAGGAAGTAAGCAAACGGAACTGTATTATTATGGGGGACTTTAACCATGGGCATATACAATGGAAATCTCTACAGAGTATGGGGAGTGAGGACCACAAGTTTTTAGTTTTAGTACAAGATAGTTTCCTTTCTCAACATGTGCTAGAACCAACCAGGGGAGAGAATGTGTTAGACTTAGTTTTGTCCTCACAGAAAGAATTAGTTGACAATGTCAAGATATGTGAGCCACTGGGGAGTAGTGATCACAACCAGATACATTTTACCATCAAAGTAAAATCAGAAAGGAATAGTAAAAAGCAGTATAGGAGAAATTTCCACAAAGGAAGGTATAAGGACATGAGGAAATATTTAGCAAAGATAGACTGGAATAACACACTGAAGAATAAGACAGCAACCGAATGCTGGAATATCTTAAATAGTGAAATTAAGTGCATAGTCGATAAATTTGTACCTTTCAAAAAACAAGGGAAACGGTCTAAAAAGAAACACTTATCGAAAGAAGCCATTAGAAAAATTAAGTATAAACAAATGATGTGGAAGTCATATAGATGTACTGGAAATGATGAAGACTACAACATTTATAAAGAAGCACTTAATCAAGCTACAGCTGAAATTAGAAATTCAAAGAGAAGCTATGAAAAAAAATTAGCTAGTAATATAAAACATGACAGTAAGAGTTTTTATGCGTATATTCGAAGCAAACAGAAAGTTCAGGATAAGGTCGGTCCTCTAGAAGATAGTGCTGGAAATACAATATCAGAGGGATTCTTAATGGCAGAAGACCTGAATGAGTATTTTAGTTCAGTGTTTACCAGGGAAGATATTAGTTCACTGCCAGTACCAGAGGCTAAGTTCAAGGGGGCAGATTCAGACTATTTAGGACAGTTAGTTGTAACCTCGGAAATGGTAGCTAAGAAAATAAGGGCTATGAAGGATAATAAATCACCTGGAGTGGACGGGATTCCGCCCAAACTACTATTGGAAATTGTAGAACAAATTAGCGTACCGCTTGCAACAGTTTTCAATTTGTCATTAGAAGAGGGAGTGGTTCCTTTAGAATGGAAAGAGGCAAACATTATACCGTTATTTAAAAAAGGTTCGAGAAACAAGTCGGAGAACTATAGACCAGTGAGTTTAACATCAGTGATTTGCAAATTATTAGAAAGACTAATTAAAGATCACATGGTGGATTTTCTTGTTAAACATAACTTGATAAACCCATCTCAACATGGGTTTTTAAAAGCGAGGTCATGCTTAACAAATATGTTATGTTTTTTGGAAGACATCACTAGGTGGGTAGATGAGGGATCACCAGTAGATATCATCTATTTAGATTTTCAAAAAGCTTTCGACAAAGTACCACATCAAAGATTACTCCTTAAGCTAAAGGCCCATGGCATAGGAAATGGTATAATAAACTGGATAGAAAAATGGCTGAATGACAGAAGACAACGTGTAGTAGTTGATGGGGAGGCTTCAAACTGGAAATCGGTATTGAGTGGGGTACCACAGGGATCAGTACTAGGACCTATATTATTCTTAATATATATCAACGATTTGGACGATGATATAACAAGCAAGGTGTTAAAATTTGCGGATGATACAAAAGTGTTTAGAAGGATTAAAAGTGATGGAGACAGACAGCATTTACAAGATGATCTTGATAGGTTGATCAAATGGTCTGAAAAGTGGCAAATGCTGTTCAATTTTGGGAAATGTAAATGCCTCCACACAGGTCATGGGAATGAAGAGGTAAAATATAAAATGGGGGGTACTGTTCTAAGTACTACTGTAAAAGAAAAGGACTTAGGGTTAACCATTAGTGCTGATATGAAGGTTTCAGAGCAGTGCGGAATTGCAGCTTCAAAGGGAAATCAAATCCTTGGATTAATTAGGCGAAATATAGCGTATAAGAAAAAAGATTAATAGTACCGCTGTACAAAACAATAGTGAGGCCTCATCTAGAATATTGTATACAAGCATGGAGGCCATATCGCAAGAAGGACATAGATATGCTAGAAAGAGTACAGAGGAGAGCAACTAAAATGATACCAAAACTGAGGGATCTTAGTTACGAAATACGCCTAAAAGAATGTGGTTTAACAACACTAGAGACCAGGAGATTGAGAGGAGATCACATAGAAGTGTTTAAAATATTGAATGGTTATGAAAATATTGATAGAAACATTTTTTTCTCAGTTAAGAAAGATAGAAGGACCAGAGGACATGAAGCTACATTAGTAAAGGAGCAGTGTAGATTAGATATAAGAAAGTTCTCATTCTCACAAAGGACTGTAAATGAATGGAACAGATTATCTCCTGATTGTGTTGGTGCTAGTAGCGTGAATATGTTTAAAAATAAAATCGACACACACCTAAAAAAGGCGGGATACATGTAGATAAAAAGTATTGGACTCTCGATAAGCCAAAAGGCTTCCTTGTCCACCTGTCATCCAGAGTAATTTTCTGGATGGCAATCTTGTTAAATCTTGTTAAATCAAGTGGTTGTTAAAATTCCATCCCGATAAATGTGTACACATGGAAATTGGGGAAAATAATATCGGTGAAAGTAAATATTTTATGGCAACAAATAATGTCAAACATGCTCTTGTCACCACAGACAAACAAAAAGATTTAGGAGTAATTATTGATTCAAAACTTTCTTTTGATGATCACATCAACCAAGTGGTTAATAAAGCAACCAGAATGACAAAAGTAATCAGAAGAACTTTTCAATTCTTAGATATACAATTTCTTGCCACTATACAAGACTATGGTTAGATCCCACCTAGATTATGCAATAGCAGTATGGTATCCATTTAAGACGAAACATAAAATAGCCATAGAAAATGTCCAGAGAAGAGCCACAAAAGAACTACCTGGTATGAGGGACTTATCATATATTGAAAGACTAAAATTATTTAAGTTACACACATTAACATATCATAGGTTAAGAGGAGATATGATTGAAGTGTATAAAATAATGCATAACATATATGACAACAAATCTGCACCAAACCTTCCTAAAAGGGAAGATGTGGCATCACGACCCAGTAACAGAGGACACTCCCTTAAACTGTTCAACCAAAGAGCAAAACTAAACATAAGAAAAAATGCATTCCCGCTTAGAGTGGTTGAACCATGGAACAGTTTACCTGATTCAGTAATACAAGCAAAATCAATAAACTCATTTAAAAACCGCCTTGATAAATTCTGGTCAACCCAGGAGATATTATACGACTATGAAGCCCCACTAACATTAAACACTGGAACCGGAAAACACAAACCCTTAATACTAGACCCCGAAGAAGAAGATCTGATCATTGAGGAACCGAGAGGATCCTGCGATCAGAACAGTCCTAAGGTATAAGAAACTTGAACTATGAAGACAGGCTGAAACATCTTAACTTAACAAGTCTCGCATACTGAAGAAGAAGAGGAGACCTGAACCAAGTCTACAGAATTATCAATGGCATCGACGACATCAATCAAGAGGGCTTCTTCATGGTCACGACACACCGCACACGAGGCCACAAAAAAAAATTGTATAAGACACCAAGCAGACTTGATATTAGGAAACACTCCTTTTCACAACGCATCTTCCTAGACTGGAACAACCTTTCTCAGCAAACAGTGAACGCTGAAAACATTCTCTCCTTCAAAACAAAACTCGACAAAGAATTGAAGATGGACAGGTTTAAATTTTAATAAAGGCAGGTGTATACAAGGCTGTTATGCCTTACTTTAAAACGCGAAGATCCAGGCAAGTTATCCAGGCAAATGTGTTGACTGAGTGTTGTTACACACTGCAATACCACCCACGGGTCACTGAATCATGAATTATATTGCACTGGCAGATGTGGTTGGCTGTTCATTTATTATTCGTCAATGTTGCGTTTATGGTCGTGCGGTCGTTTACCTTTATGGACATACGTTCACTTGCACATTCATACTAATGTCACAATGAGACACATATTTTAACATTCATGTATTAATAGGCACTTCAACGAATTCTGCTCACGCTGGTTTTTCGCTTGTCACATTTCTGTTGCAACAGCTATGTGCCGTTTACTCGACATCTTGGTAGCAATTTGTTTCAACCCATCCTTGCGCGCACTTTTAATGGTGGTATATACGTCATTCATTGTAGGATTCTTGTAGACGGTAAGTTGAAGTTTATTTGTGTCACTTTCTTTTTACGATTTGACAAAAATTAAGCGAACATACCTGTGATTCATTTGCAAGTTTGACAGTTTGGGCATAAAATGGCAGGAATGATTTTGTGTTTATTCACATCTATAGGTTTTATTTGTTCAGTGTTGAAAAAATCATTGTTCCAACTGATTCTGCCATGTGGATTTTACGCCGTTCAAAACGTGACTGTTTTGGCTGATCTGGCTCTGTCAGACCGAGAGTACGTCACCGGAATCAGTATCAGATCATATTCATAATCATATCTTGTTTATCTTAATTTGAATCCCTACAAAAACAACAGTGAACACTACCTGTTTTACCTTTTAGATATTTATTTTATTAATCACTGATTAATATACGCAGGCCTTGCCTTGGTCTGGGCACAGTTGGGCTTGACATGTGCCATTGTAATTTTATGGTTATACTTTTATTTAGACTTAGAAATAATAACAATTTCATGATGCAAAAATTTTAATTAATTGTTGTTAGTTACCTATTAAATCAACAATATGTTAGAAAAGTTGTTTTTGAGGTAACATTTTTTTATTTAAAAAGTTTCATAACAAACAGTCACTGCACAACATTTTACAAATATGTTGATATTGTTGTAATATAAATATTAAACGCCTTGAGACTTGATCAGTTGTAGCATCATTCGTTTCATTGTGTGACAACATGCAATACATTAAACACCACAGTTATACCTCTCAAGTATCACAATTATTATGAATTTATGTGTGACATAATGCATTATTATAAAATTTCACATTGCAGGGATATGAACATTATTTCATGATATATTTCACATTATGTGATACACAATGGCCTTTTTATTTCAGATGCTGTTCGCAATTTCATGCAGTGACACTGATCTTATGCTGATCTGTGTTTGACAGTTAACTCTGAAGGTACCGAGCCACAGAGTGGTCTGAATATGACACCCGTCACCTGCCTGCATATGTGTACATTTAATCTGGCTGATTATATATCTGATATCTACATTGAACAGTGTCCATTCAACATGACACGAACATTACTTATAGACATCATGTTGAAGAACACAACGTTATTTTATAAGATACTGAAATTTGAACCTTGCTGCACAGATCTTGCAGCCTACTGGCATTAAATTATGAGACAATCAACTTCTAATATTACAAAAAGACTGTATTATGAGCAGAGCAGACTTCTTCTTCATTCCTCGACTCCCGTGGGCCATGGGGAGTAATGCAGAAAGCAATCTTGCATTTGGATTCAGTGACGAAATACTGTGTAATTTATAAACATTACTTCATGAAGTTCATGTTAAAATGCAGAACATTGCATTATGAAGCAGTGACAATTGATTACTGGTCTGTACAGAGCCTGCAGCATTCATCCAACCTGTCATGACACAGTCACACATAGACACAGTGAACTAGGAGTATGAATATTGTATTTCATTGTCATGTATTGATCTGTTGAGTTTGTATGTTATTTAGCCAAGATTTACTTATTAATAAAGTTATTGTTAATGCTATATGACTGGTTAATGTATATTTATTATAATGTTTAATGTGGTTGTAAACTTTGCATAAATTATATAACTGTCTTCATAATTATGGAAATTCCAGCCTTTCATTGAAATGTAGTGGTCATTCGTTAGTGTGCTGATATTAGCCAATATTAACTTATTAATTAAGTTACTGTTAATGTGAAATGACTGATTAATGTGTATTTATTACCATAACTAAAGTGGTTTACTGCTTGTAAAAATTATACAAATATCTTCATAATCATGGACATTATGGCCTTTTACTGAAATGTGTCAGTCAGTCGAAGTTGTGCACTAATTAGCTAGTATTGACTAATTAATTAAATTATTTGTTAATGTATAGTTATTACCATTATTAATGTGGTTATACACATTGCATAATATGTATAAATATCTTCATAATCATGGATATTATGGCCTTTACTGAAATATGTCGGTCTGTTTAGGTTGCGAACTAATTACCCAATACTGAGTAATTAAATGAATTATTATTAAATGATTTGTTAATGCATATTTATTACCATTATTAATGTGGTTATACACATTGCATAATATATATAAATATCTTCATAAATTATGACCTTTAATTGGAACGTGTTGGTCTTTTGAGTTTGCATGCTACATTACTAAAAATTAACTAATTAATTGCACTAATTTGGTTATAATTAGTACTAAAAATATTAAATATTGTAAATTTATTACTCTAGTCAATGTGTTTGAAAACCATGAAATTTTTTTTAACTATCTGTATAAATAACAAATTATGACATTTTAAAGCAAATATTTATCCACAGAAAACACAAAAATGAGTCCAATTTTCCATTGTAAGAGATACACAAATTTCGCTGTTTTGTCATCTTAAAATCGCAATATCTTTTGATCTACTAAAGATATCTTAATATAATAAACAGTTATGTGATCCTTAAGCTATTACCTTTAATTTAATTTTAAGCCCATTCCCAATGTTCTAGCATGATCTTAAATTTTTGTTGAAGTGCCTAGTATTAATGTATCATAGCGCCTCTGAATCAACTTTTGTCTAGATTTATGGCACTACAACTTGACTCATAATTATTATTATATATATAGGTCTTAACAATTTATTACATAAAAATACACAATCTAACAAATCCTTATCAATGCGGCATGTGCTACCAACAGTTAACGCCTTCCACCTAGATATAAGGCAACTGACAATTTATATAGGGCTATCTTGTCTCTGAATCAGACTAATAAACTTAAACAGAACCCTCGATCTCGGGAGTCCTAAACATCATATAGAATTCCTGTTTCATTGAACATCAAAGTAACTGCTGTGGTCTGGTCTGCCTGATGAATGAAAGCATAGGTGACTGTTGTAACTATAATAATGGTCTATACAGGTTGAAACCTTTCTGTCAGAAACTGGGTGAGATCATTGCCATACTCGTGTTTCCAATCAAAAATTGTTGCTTAAACTAAAAGTACAAGTACAAGAAATGATGCGATCAGTTGGATAAAACAATGGCTGCATGATCTACAGATGACAGAGAGTAATAGTAGAATGGGAGATTTCAACAAATCTAACAGCTATCTGATGAGGATGCATTAGTGGACAGTTTTTGTGGACTCCTGATAAGCCAAATTTTTTTTGTCTGCATGCTTGTTGCTTTGAATGGCAATCTTGTTAAAACCAGACCATTTAACCAGCCATTTAATAACTCTGAACCTAAGTTAAAGTAAACCAGGATTTATGCTATGCACAGAATATGTAGGTTCACATGCTAAATTAATTACAGATGGATGAAAACGCTGATGAAAGTTCCCATGCGGAAGAAAGCGATCCCGCAGCGAATAACACTGATTCTGCTTCCAAGGGTATAGATGATGCTCCAGCTGATAACTTAGATGCAGATGACAGTGATGCTGTTTCCAAGGCAGCACATGATGCATCAGCTGATGGCCTCCCCCCGGTGGAAGAAAGGGGGCCCCCCGTGCCAGAGGCCCCAGGTGATGTCCCCGACTTAGGTGTTCCAGCAGTGGAAGAATTAGAACTGCTGGTCGACTTTGGCAAGGTGCCACTGTCGAAGGACAGATCGGAGTTTGACGACTCTCTCTATCCTGTCAGCGTGGCAGACCCAAGCCAAATAAGTGACGAAACATCGAAGCTGTTACACCGACTGCACTATGACCCCTATGATGAGGATGAGGTCAGTACTTGTTTTATGTTTGTGACATCCCACACCACAGATTGTAAACTAGCCTTCTGTAGATGAGATTGAAGCATTGGGACAGTCTTCTGTTACTCGCCATATTCATTCTATTAAGTCTACAGTAGGCGCTTAACAAATATTTAAGACACAAAAATATGTCAAATTTTGCATTTTAATAAGCACGCTGAGGCCTTCGCCCAAACGGGGTCAGCACACTGATAGTTTTCCCATTGGCGACCATGTTAACGTTTTGTCTGATTGTAAGAAAACGTGACTTGGAAACTGTATTAAACTTCTCACCTGCCGTTGTCATCATCTCATTGACATGCTGGTCGAGTTTAGTCAAAATCTAATATTTCTAGCTCTTACAAAATGCCTGTATGTATGACAACCGTCAATATTTACAAATGGATGCAGGCAGTAAACCGGCTAAAGTGTCGACTAGCCAAGTTGCTGCCAAATACCCTTCCGCTTAGTAAAATCAGCTAAAAAGACACCATTTTACTGTCAACAACTTCTACAATCACATCTAGAAATCTGACTACTCAAATGCACTTATGTCAGAGCAAGTGAATATCATAAAAAATCATTTCTCAAAAATATACTGCACTTTTTTTCGTCTGTAACCAATCAGGAAGTCTAACAGTGTCCTAACCCCAAACACGAGACACAACGGCTTCACAATGGTGAATAAGCTTACAGGGTGCACATCCATTTTCTGGAGTTCCTGGATACAGCCGTCTCAATATACGAGACTAGCAGGTGATTTATACATCCACACAGGAGCAAATGGATACCAGAATAATGTAAAGTTTAAAAATTTTGGTGGACCTTTTGATATTTTTTTCATCAAGTGCTGTTCTTTAAATCTAGTGGCATTGGAGATCGCTGACATGCTGCTAAAAGGAGGGCATGTACACTTATTAGAATTAATACAGTACTTGGATTACTTAGGTTCTTCCTGGGGATTGTTTCACTATGACTTCCTGACAATTAAGATACAAATACAGAGAACTGACATGTTTGATTATTATGTTTATGCTTTCCAGTATTTCATATCTAACACTGAACAATATATGTCATAGACACATATTAGTGTAATTTAAAATATTTTTCAGAGATTGCTTTGAAAATTATGAATATGAGTTCAGCTGGGTATTTTTGTCATATTGTTTATTCTTGAACTGCCTTTTTGAGTAATTATTGTATTGTATTTTGTATAATTTTAAGCATGTACATATAAAGTGCCTGAGAGTAATCTTGAATGGTCAGGCATTATATAAACATTTGTATTATTATCATACGACAGCGTATTCTCTTACATGGTATGAAAATATTTGGTAATGTTATTAAAACATACACTAATTTTCAAAGAATGTAGGACTGAATTATTGTAAGGCAAATTAATGCCAGAAACTGTTTTTGTAGTGGTACATTGATATACGTTCCAGCAAGCTACGTGTTTTATCTCACAGGCCGAGCTGCGTTTCTTGCATTCAAAGCCAACATGTTTTATCATCTTGGGAAAGCCAGGTTCAGGCAAGACGGACCTGGCCAAGAAGTTGGCCAATGAGTGGAAATGTCAGATGGTCACTGGTAAGTAAATGCTAGTCAGGTGGATGAGAGCAAGAAATTGAGACGGAGAGTTTTAAAAGAACTGAAGGTTTATCTTAATTGAGAGTTGGCACAGACAAGATTGGTTGGTTGGAAGATCTGTTTGTTGGTTTGTTAACACCACTAACGGTGTCCGGACAAACACGTTGGAACTGTTTGCTAGAAAACATTCATCCAATAGACACTCTGACCAGGTTCAAGACTCTCCTTAAAACTCATTTTTTAAGCTGGCTTACTTCAACTGAGGAACTGTCCTGTATATTTGTTATGAACCTGTGTTTTATTAATTAATTAATTGAATTAATTTATTATAATATAGTATAATTAATTTTAATATAACATAACTATTTATGTAATTATCTTAATATTTAGAAACTATGCCATGTACAGTGTATCTTAATTACTTAATATACACATTCTTCTTAATTTTAATCTAATATTATATTTAGCAGGATATATATAATTATCTTTCTTAAACATTTCTTATAATTCCATGTAGGTTTCATAATGTATGTATGTGCCTGTGAGCGGGCTGGTCCAGGAAACATGATGCTATAGAAATATTGGTAATAATAATAATATTATTAGCATCATCTTAATGAGATATCTGTTGACCGTGGTGGTTTGCCTTGTGGTCAGCGGGCGTAGTGATCCAGGAAGCAATGGACATGGAGACAGAGGAGGGACTCAAAGTGCAGGAGCTGCTCCTGAGAGGGGAGTCAGTGCCAGAGGAGATGGCAGCCAAGATGATAGAGGCGAAGATCAACTCTCCTGAAGTCACGCACCATGGTGGGTACTCACTTTCAAATGCCTTCATGGGCTCGCACCTCTGTCTCTATCAGTACTTTGCTCTCCTTATTGTCCGACATGCTGTCAAGTACTACTGATAAGTTACTCCTTAAACAACCCACTAAAATCGGCGAATGAGCATTCTCTTGTGCAACACTAAGAGTATGGAATCAACTGTCACTCACGGTGCGCCAGTGCGCGAGTGTCAATCAGTTTAAAGTAACACTTAAGATGCATCTTTCTATGATATCAATTTCTTTTGACTAATGTATATGATACCAATTTGGTTGCATCACTGTGATGTAATAAAACAAAACTGTTTAAATCTTCAATGTAGTTATAGTACCTTTTGAATGCCACTGCTATAAAGATGACTAAGTTGTAAGATCTTGATCAGAACTGTAGGCAAACATAAGGCATTGTATGTAGCCAGTGATTGTGATTTAATATTCTATGTCCAGTTTAGTTACACCAGTAACTGTCATCTCTTGTTTTCAGGATATGTCATTGATGGATTTCCTTCCATGTGTGAAGACTACCTGAGTATCACCAATCAGCTCGAACTGATAAAGAACTGGAAAATGAAGCCAGATTTCATCATTAATCTAAAGGTAAATACCGCTGTTATCCATTGCAGAGTTATTAGTTGGCCCTAAAGAATACACCTATCAGAAATACAAGTGTTTTCAGAGTAATTTTTTCATTGATAGCAATATTAGATGAATATATTTATTGAACAAATTTACATCCCAGCCAGAAGCATTATGTTTTGCATAAACTTATGTAAACAAATTATGCAGATGTTACTCTAAAAATATGTTTAGCATGATATTGTGGAGGCACAAACAAAGAATTGGTCCACAATACCTACTAAAAAAGCAAACAACAAGATGGTTATATGTGATGTGATGATCTGACTGCAGATGCCAGATAATGACTTGGTGAACAGACGTCTTGGTCAGAAAGTTGACCCAATGACTGGTGAGATCTACACGAGAGATGTGTATGACCCTGAAAAGCCAGAACCTGTGGTAAGCATGTGTGTGCTAATACCTGAAGTCTGGACATCTCGAATTATTGCTGATGAATTGCTACTTATTGTAATGATCGTGTGAAAATAAAAATATATGTGTTTGATACATCTCATAATAATAGTGGAAGTCTCCCCAATCAACAACAATAACGTGTGTACATGAGCCTGTACGTGAACACGTGTGAGTGTGTGTTATCAGTTATGTGTGTGTTATCAGTTATGTGTGTGTTATCAGTTATGTGTGTGTTATCAGTTATGTGTGTGTTCTTGCCACATTCTAATCATATGTACATTTGCATCAGATCGTGATTTATTTGTTTTGCTGACAAGTTTAATAATTTGATATTCCGCATTTATCGTCATATTTTTGTAAGAAATATTTTTTCATGTACCGAGGTAATGATGTTTTTGTGTTACAGCAGAAGGAGTCAGAGGATGAGGGTGATGAGGAGAGGGAGGATGGGGAGGAGGAGGCTGAGCCAGAGACGGAAGAGGTTTGTCTTGCCACTTGTCATCATAATGAAATCCTCATTTCTGCATCATTTGTACTTGTGCCTGCAAGTTTGTGTATAAATGTATCAAGCTTGATGATATGATACTTGATTTCTCCAAAATATTCCTCTTCTTTAGTATATATAATTTTATGATTCACACAAACAAACACTGTATATGTACAATACACCATGATGATGTTGATGATGATGGTGACGATGATGATGATGACAACACACCAGGGCTGATATGGCATGTACCAGATCAGAGTACTTGAATATGTTACACATGTTTTCTCTGAGAAAGTGCTTCTGCAAGGGTACAATTACATCATATTTATTTAAGTACTGTATAATTGTAAGAAATTAGTACTTTATTCCTTCTTGAAATACTTTACTGCCAGTAACACAAAACTAACCAACCTTACTTTCTTTTTTCTACCTTCACTTTTAGGCAAAATTATTTATTGCAAACAATCTGCTTTATTGCAAACAATCTGACACATCCAAACTTTGGAAATCATAAAATATGTCAAATTGCGAAATTTTCTAATTACACAACTACAAAATTTGACTCATCATGTCAATGTTGAATTTTCTAATTGTGTAATAATAATTTTTTTTAATTTAATTATTCTTCCAACTTGATGAAAATGTTCATGTATAAAATATGTCCTCCATTTTGAACATTGCCATAGGAACCAGTGATACCTGTGCTGCCCCCTGAAGTCATCAAGAGACTGGTGAAGAGACCAGAAGACATGGAGGCATTTGTACCAGACAACATCCAAAAGTACAAGAGTAATATGCTGAGACTTCTGGAGGTGATCCGCTCACATATTTATGTTCAATATGTATATTTATTACATACATGTGCAATAAGTATCATGCAGTAAAGCTGTGCTATTTTGTTACATTATAATGCGATTGTCACGTCCAGTATTCAGTTGTTTTTCAGTCCATATGCCAGCATAGAATATAGTACCAACCAGTTAATTAGTTTGAATTGGCTTTGACAATAACCAAAAGTGTGTCTATGGGGGCACGTGCCCCCCTTGACCTTATAAATTGACCAAACGCGTCCTTCTCTCCCGAGTTGCACAGAATGGTCACAATAAGCACGCTCAGATTGCAGGCACACTTCTGCTCTTCTCCGAATCGAAGGTCGAGATCGGATGTGATCGCTTTGACATCAGGATAGTAGATATTTACATGGAAGTAATCTTCCACATTGTCCAAGACAACTGAAGTTCAAACATGGTAGATGGAACTCTGCCATCCTGAGAGCATGAAATACGACGCCAATACTTCTGGAAAGTTCCTCTGCTTGCATGAAGAACTCGTGGATCTTGGATTCGGAGCGGTTGTTCCACAACACGCCGAGAAGATTTGAGATATTTGTGAGCACGCAGACAAGATGGGCACCGACTTTCTGCAGTGATTAATAAATAGGCAGCGTCACTCAGGAAATATACTCCAGTGTGACAAGCGAAATGAGAAATTCGGACTGGTGAATTGCAGCATACAGACTTACACCAGTCGATAATGTCAAACATTGATTCCAGTCCTTCGTCGACGTCAGGGCCTCATCAATGTAGACAAACAATCCTCAGTAGGTCAGAATGGCTGTGTGATGTTTCAGAAAGCGAGTTGTGCAGAGCGTAACAAGTTGTGCCATTTTAGAAACGGGTTTCTCCGGATCTGCATAAATGCGTTGCTTCAGAAGATGGGTCCGTTTTGCACTTGCCCAAAATGCAGATGAAACTTCCTTGATGACATCTTCAGCATTTCGAATGGATGGCACTATCACTGATTTTGATGCACCCCTGTTCAGTCGGTGGTGGGCCAGTTTGCATATTTTCTTATGGCAGCAACAACGCCAATGCGTTCGCTGGCTATGGCTGCCGCACTGTCGTACCCTTTTTTTAAATCCAAGTCGAATTTGTTGATGGAATGGAGGATCGCTATTGTTAGGCGTAGTGTTGTCGGCGTTTTTGAGACTGTATAATTTGCCATGCCACTATTGGGGTGGGGGCAGCTGCCACCATGGGGGGGGTGAAATAAATACGCTGATGGTGTATTGTGTACTAACAGTACTTAGTTAAGATCAGAACCTTTTCCAACTGAATGTATTAATATATTTCAAAATTTTTATGTTTTATTTGTTTTCGTTCTGTTGAGACTAGTTGGAGTATTGGTTATTTACAAGGGTTGTTCATTTTTGTTTCATTGAGCCTTTGTATGTAAACTGCAATGTAGCCGAACAAGGTAAACAGTGAACAGAAACTCACCCAACTACAATGAGAATCATTGCAAAAATACCAAAATATCCAGGAAATTTTATCACAATGATGCTAGCCAGAAATGGTAAAATAGGCGGTAAGCTGTTGAATAGGAAACAGTTATACTGTATGTGGAAGTGTAACACAGATTGTGTTGTATTTAATATGTTTTGGTGTGTTTTTAGGATTACATGGCAGATCACAACCAACAGTATCTTCTAGAGCTTGATGCAAACAAGCCAAGCCACATCTTGCTGAGGGTACTTATTTGTCTCTCATTTTGTCTTACAAATCCTCATTATCATTTGTCTCTCACTCTGTCTTACAAATCCTCATTATAGTTTGTCTCTCACTCTGTCTTATAAATCCTCATTATTGTTTGTCTCTCATTCTGTCTTATAAATCCTCATTATTGTTTGTCTCTCATTCTGTCTTACAAATCCTCATTATTGTTTGTCTCTCATTCTGTCTTACTAATTCTCATTATTGTTTGTCTCTGACTCTGTCTTACAAATCCTCATTATTGTTTGTCTCTCATTCTGTCTTACAAATTCTCATTATTGTTTGTCTCTCATTCTGTCTTACAAATCCTCATTATTGTTTGTCTCTCATTCTGTCTTACAAATCCTCATTATTGTTTGTCTTTCATTCTGTCTTACAAATCCTCATTATTATTTGTCTCTCATTCTGTCTTACAAATCCACATTATAGTTTGTCTCTCACTCTGTCTTACAAATCCTCATTATTGTTTGTCTCTCATTCTGTCTTACAAATCCTCATTATTATTTGTCTCTCATTCTGTCTTACAAATCCTCATTATAGTTTGTCTCTCACTCTGTCTTACAAATCCTCATTATTGTTTGTCTCTCATTCTGTCTTACAAATCCACATTATAGTTTGTCTCTCATTCTGTCTTATAAATCCCCATTATTGTTTGTCTCTCATTTTGTCTTACAAATCCTCATTATTGTTTGTCTCTCATTCTGTCTTACAAATCCTCATTATTATTTGTCTCTCATTCTGTCTTACAAATCCTCATTATTGCTTGTCTCTCAATCTGTCTTACAAATCCTCTCATTATTGTTTGTCTCTCAATTTGCCTTACAAATCCTCATTATTGTTTGTCTCTCAATCTGTCTTACAAATCCTCATTATTGTTTGCCTCTCATTATGTCTTACACATCCTCATTATTGCTTGTCTCTCATTCTGTCTTACAAATCCTCATTATAGTTTGTCTCTCATTCTGTCTTATAAATCCCCATTATTGTTTGTCTCTCATTTTGTCTTACAAATCCTCATTACTGTTTGTCTCTCATTCTGTCTTACAAATCCTCATTATTATTTGTCTCTCATTCTGTCTTACAAATCATTATTATTGCTTGTCTCTCAATCTGTCTTACAAATCCTCTCATTATTGTTTGTCTCTCAATTTGCCTTACAAATCCTCATTATTGTTTGTCTCTCAATCTGTCTTACAAATCCTCATTATTGTCTGCCTCTCATTCTGTCTTACAAATCCTCATTATTGTTTGTCTCTCACTATGTCTTACAAATCCTCATTATTGTTTATCTCTCAATCTGTCTTACAAATCCTCATTATTGTTTGCCTCTCATTCTGTCTTACAAATCCTCATTATTGTTTGTCTCTCACTATGTCTTACAAATCCTCATTATTGTTTATCTCTCAATCTGTCTTACAAATCCTCATTATTGTTTGTCTCTCATTCTGTCTTACATATCCTCATTATTGTTTGTCTCTCACTCTGTCTTACAAATCCTCATTATTGTTTGTCTCTCAATCTGTCTTACAAATCCTCATTATTGTTTGTCTCTCATTCTGTCTTACAAATCCTCATTATTGTTTGTCTCTCACTCTGTCTTACAAATCCTCAATATTGTTTGTCTCTGACTCTGTCTTACAAATCCTCGTTATTGTTTGTCTCTCAATCTGCCTTACAAATCCTCATTATTGTTTGTCTCTCATTCTGTCTTACAAATCCTCATTATTGTTTGTCTCTCATTCTGTCTTACAAATCCTCATTATTGTTTGTCTCTCAATCTGCCTTACAAATCCTCATTATTGTTTGTCTCTCATTCTGTCTTACATATCCCCATTATTGTTTGTCTCTCACTCTGTCTTACAAATCCTCATTATTGTTTGTCTCTCATTCTGTCTTACAAATCCTCATTATTGTTTGTCTCTCACTCTGTCTTACAAATCCTCATTATTGTTTGTCTCTCACTCTGTCTTACAAATCCTCATTATTGTTTGTCTCTCACTCTGTCTTACAAATCCTCATTATTGTCTGTCTCTCATTCTGTCTTACAAATCCTCATTATTGTTTGTCTCTCATTCTGTCTTACAAATCCTCATTATTGTTTGTCTCTCAATCTGCCTTACAAATCCTCATTATTGTTTGTCTCTCATTCTGTCTTACATATCCCCATTATTGTTTGTCTCTCACTCTGTCTTACAAATCCTCATTATTGTTTGTCTCTCATTCTGTCTTACAAATCCTCATTAATGTTTGTCTCTCATTCTATCTTACAAATCCTCATTATTGTTTGTCTCTCATTCTGTCTTACAAATCCTCATTATTATTTGTCTCTCATTCTGTCTTACAAATCCTCAGTATGGTTTGTCTCTCATTCTGTCTTACAAATCCTCAGTACGGTTTGCCTCTCATTCTGTCTTACAAATCCTCAGTCTGTTTCAATGAATGAAAGAATGAATGAAAGTTAATTCAGCAACAACAAAAAACATGTCCATAGTATAAGATGTTCTGGTGCTGCTGAAAGGACATAGCTCAAGTCATTTCACATTTCTGTACTTCACGAACACCCCCCCCCTAGATCAACAAATAAGTAAGATTACAATATCAATTTGGAAAAAGATGTTTACAAAACTGTGTACAATGGTGTAAGTAGCTCAGATGATCTCTTTTGCCAATTGTAAGTTTTATTGATTGGTTAGGGTACTATTAATGATAAGTATGGACAGTTCAGTTTAGTATTGATGGCACATCATCACATCCCTCTGATGCATTGATAGTTTCATGTATTGCAATGACAATACAAAGCATGACATCTACTGGTATAAATATGTATAGAATTTCATTGAAAGATTTGATAATGCAATTATTAGATATATAGTCAATTTGAAAACAACATTTACTTGGAGATATGGAGATACTGGTATAAAATGCTGATAATAAACAACAATATATTTATTTGATTTGGTACATATATATATATACATGTATATATATATATATACATCTATATATACACACACATATATATATATACAGTATATATATATATAATATATATATACATGTATATATATATATATACATCTATATATACACACACATATATATATATATACAGTATATATATATATAATATATATATATATATGTGTATATATATATATATTCATATGATAGATCATACTATTACTTGTACGATTGTTCTTTTTCTCCAAGTAATGTATATGGAATATCATACTCTCTAACAACGAGATACATTCCCACATTCCCACTTCTTTCCTTCTGCTGCCTGCAGGAGCTGATGCTGCAACTCGACACGTTTGTGCTGCGGCCAGCTGCCGTACCACTGCGTCTACAGGATGTTGAAGATGAGGAACTTCCTGAAGACATGGACACAGACGAACTCCTACGAACCTTCGCCCCGAAACAGATGGTGGCGCCACGCTTCCGTTGGCGTCGCAGTCGCTGGCTACGCAATTGTCCCGTCGCACTGGCTGACGGAAACATTGTCGCTGGCAAGCCGGAGTACACTGTCAGGTAGGTCATATGATCGTCACATGTGTCACTCTGGAAACTCTTGTTGTTTTCTTCTGATGGTGTATGTTCATGTTGCAGATACACGTTGTGTTGTCTTGTTATTTTTGCATCGTCAAACTGTTATTAACTTTTATAGTTAATGAACCATTCTTGCTCATGACATCTGTTTCATTGGTGAACTCGGTTTTGTGCATGCACGCACACATGCATTCACACATGTATACATGCACACATGTATACATGCACACATGTATATATATTTCAAATTAATATTCAGTGCAAATAATCAACCAAGTATGAGGGTTTATTTTCCGAACCAGAGAATAAACCCCAGATGGTGGACACACCTTTGTCTTATTGAATATCCATTTTTTTATCTATATGTAACCCACCCTTCAGAGGTGTAAACAAATAAAGTTTTACTTTGCATGTTAGTACATAAATAAAGTTATTATCATAATTATTTATAAACATCCAAAATGTGTCAGTTGTATATATATTCTGTTTTAGTTTTCTTGACAAGATGTATGTGATGTCTAACGACCTGGCCATGGCCAAGTTCCTGAAGAACCCTCGTCCTTTCCTCCTACCCCATCAGCCCCGGCCACCATGTAAACTGGTTGTGCTTGGGCCACAGCTCTCGGGCAAGACAACAGTGGCCCACCTACTGGCTCTAAGATATGGTGCTACGGTGAGAAAACTATCTTGTGTGATATCCTTTAATGTTGCATTCTGAGATTATCCATATCTTAGGGATCATCTCAGAACATTGATGTCCGATATCAGATTGAATTACTTTTGTTTGGGGAGGGGGGTCTGATGCAGTTTTGTCTGGTGTCAGATATATTGTTCAATTTTGGGAAATGTAAATGCCTCCACACAGGACATGGGAACGAAGATGTACAATATACAATGGGAGGTTCTGTACTAAGAACTACTGTAAAAGAAAAGGACTTAGGGCTAACCATTAGTGCTGATATGAATGTTTCAGAGCAGTGCGGTATTGCCTCTTCAAAGGGAAATCAAATCCTTGGATTAATTAGGCGAAACATAACATAAGGAAAAAGAGCTAATAATACTGCTGTACAAAACAATAGTTAGGCCTCATTAAGAATATCGTATACAAGCGTGGAGGCCATATCGCAGGAAGGACATAGATATGCTAGAAAGAGTGCAGAGGAGAGCAACTAAAATTATGCCAAAAGTGAGGGATCTTAGTTACGAAATATGCCTTAAAAAATGTGGTTTAGCAACACTAGAGACCAGGAGATTGAGAGGAGATCAGACAGAAGTGTTTCAAATATTGAATGGTTATGAAAATATTGATAGAAATATTTTTTCCTCAATTAAGAAAGATAAAAGGACCAGAGGACATGAAGTTAAAGTAAAGGAGCAGTGTAGATTAGATATAAGAAAGTTATCATTCTCAAAAAGTACTGTAAATGATTGGAACAGATTATCTCCTGATTGTGTTGGTGCTAGTAGCGTGAATATGTTTAAAAATAAAATCGACACACCTTAAAAGGGCGGGATACACGTGGATAAAAAGTATTGGACTCTTGATAAGCCAAAAGGCTTCCTTGTCCACCTGCCATCTAGAGTTAATTTTCTGGATGGCAATCTTGTTAAATATCAATATACCGATACTGTTAATATATATAGATGTAATCATATAACTGTTTACAGACTTTCGTCTGAGGAGGGTGGAAGGGGGCTAAGCCCAGAGGATAGTAATTTAATTTGATATCGGACATCGGCATTCTGATATGATCCCTTAAATGTAAATTTCCAGTGAATCATCATGCCCCATCACCTTCCTGAACTCCATATAAACTTTCATCTCGACAACATGCAATTTTAAAATAAAACAGTGCGTAAGATGAAAACACATCCGCATAATTTATCGAAAAGCAACAGGTATGATAACAAGTAAACATTGTTCATGTTGTACATACCCCAGATGGCAGTTACAATGGTTGTTTAACTCGGAGTACATCTTTAAATCTCAAATTGTTTTTATTCATCAAAACACTTCATGTACTGGGTATGCACTAGCTGGTAACATAGTCAAATCTATACAGTATAAGAATGTTGTGGATAAGTGTATGTAACCATAAGAACTGGCAAAAACTGGCTGGAATTGAACCAAAAGTCACAAACATCTAGAAAATAACAAACTGATCTGATTTAAACTCTGTACGTACAATTCAAAATCCATTTCATGGTAAAACAAATAGTGACTTTTATCTGAAATAATTACCAAAGTTAAACACACTAACTGTACAGTTAGTGTGCACAAATCTGTTCCCTGCTTAGCTTAATGCACATATATAAACATGTTTCTACTGGGAATGATACTGTAATTATAATTATGAAAACATATGAAATATTATGTGATGGAAATATTACATGGTTTCCATGGCAACAGGTGTTGGACCTGGAAGTGCTGGTGGTACCAAGGTATGAGGAGGAATGGAAGAAGAAGGTGGAGAAGACGAGGGACGATGCAGCAGTAGCAGCCATTGAACTCCTCAAGACAAAACTGACCGAGGTGGCGGAGAAAGAACGACGCAGGCTCGAAAGTAAGTTTCAAATAGACACTCTCCATATCTCTTATGTTCCATCCTCATTCCATCCTCCAGTTCCAAGATGACGCCCTTGACTTAAGGGAAATCTCATGAGCCACTGAGCAGTGTTGTGTATTCAAATAACTATATCTACTTCCCAAACTTTCCACCGGAACTTCCCAGCTAGCAATATCATTGGCCGAGTTTATCTTCAGAGTTTCGCAGGGCAATCTGCCGGGGGGTACTGAGACTGATGCAAAATCAGCAGCGCCCCCTGGCACACAAGGATGTTATATTTCACTCGTGAGTGAATCTTCCATATTTTTCTTGCACCACATGTTACGCAAGGGTTTACTTGAAATATCTAATCTCAGAGATACTTAATTTTCAGACAAACTTGATTTTTAGAAATTCTTCATTTCAGAAATACTTCATTTTAGAATTAGCTTCTAGAGAAATCCATGCCATCCGCATATAGATTGTATAGGATAACCTTGTTATTTTTTATTGTTATCAAAAATAACAGTTAATAAATTTTCAGAATTTGTGACGTGCAGTAAGCCTGTACGTGTGTTAGTGTTCTGGAAAACGCAAGGTACATACCTCCGCCCTAAAACCCCATATGCATAAGATATTAAAACATTCACAGGATACAATGATAACGACAATGTGACTGACTTCGTAAGTTCGTTAGTAACATAGATACTATAGACAATACAAAAAAAACCTACTAACGAAAAACCGACCTATAGACTTTGCCAATGACGACAGGCATAAAACAGACCAGCCAGCCTGTAAACATTTGAGAACAAAAGGAGAGGGCGAGGAGGGTGGGAAAACAAAACGTAAACAAACAAGCGTGGGATGTGTTTACCTTTCCGAAGTGCAGAAATCGAAAGGGAGGCTGGCCGAATGAAAATGGCGTCGCTTAATATCTCGGCCTACCATATCCTCCCCAATAGAAGTGCTAGCATCGTCCACAAAAATGCCATTTGATTTAATTAAATCAAAAGGTGTTTTAATATGTAGCCTTGTTTAGTATGTCTTTTCCCAACCTTACCACCTATCAACATTGATACCTTTTGAGTAAGGTGTTGGTTGTAACTTGGAATGTATATTCAGTGTACATGGGTCTGTTGTATTCTATGGCGAAGGAATGATTGTCCCCACCTCCAGCATGCAGGAGTATTGCATAGTGCCCAAGTGGGCAAGCTTGGTTGGACAGGCATTGTTTTATTTACAGAATCTGATATCGGATTATAATGGTCTTTGTTTCAATGATTTCTGTACTGTGGTAGTGTCAAACTATGTGACACAGGGTGTTGTACTATACCAATTAATATAGCAGCGTTGTAAGAACATCTTAAAAGTTGCAAGATTCCATCATCGCTTTGTGGATAAGCACTCCAATACAGCATATTACGGTTCGTTATATCAGTTGATAGAAATATCAAATTTTCAATCAAAGTACATGCACAGATTATACACAATGAAATAGTTTTCCTACTTTTGTTAATAAATAATTAAACAACTGTGTTAGAACAAATAGCAACATTTTCCACATGTCAATAGTTCATTTCAGAATTATGCCAAGAAGAAACATACTAATCTACCTATTGATGAACATTTATCCATGTTAGAAACAGGATTTGCAAACATTTCTTCACTTTTGCGCATGTGTGCATAGTCATTATTGTATTTGAGGCTGTTGCTTTGTAGCAGTTTTATAATAAGCCACACAAAAAAGTTCACGTCTAACATTTCTTACCATAAATTAATACAAACGTTTGCCTTATAAGTACTATCATGTAAATAATTACCTGGAATTGCGTTGTTTATATAGTTAATGCTGAAAAAGAGGGTAAGTAGTGTTATTGCGTATATTCTTAGTTTATTTTTAGATAATGTTTTGTTCTGCCATTTCAGTTATGACAGCTGTTGAAGCTACACAAAGATTAATTATACCTAGAATTTATAATTGAGTTAGCATATGTATGTAAGTTTGTATATATGTGTGTGTATCTTATCATGTTACTCACTGATACTTAGCGTCTTGTGAGCCAAACTTTCCAGGGTTCATCTGTAACCACCGGAAAGATCTGTGTCATATTTTTAGAAATAATAATATTGATATATTAGGTTAAGGGTTCTTCCTAGTTAATGCGCCATACCAGATGTTTTCTACGATTGTTCGACCTAAGCTGTCTACCAATCAATTGGGAATATTACACATATATTGCATCAGTAGTAGAAAACTTGTGCCAGGATGCAAAACACTGTTAAAAGTTACCTAATCTTCGTTAAATGTTGTGTTTGTTTGTATGTAGTGTCCTCTGGCAAGTAATATCAAACTATAACTACATAGTTGCATGGTTTCTGAAATAACCATGAAGATGATTCCCTATAGCTGCTTACAAAGTTATCCCATTCGGAGAATGGATATTTTTGCTAATATATGTAATCATCTTAACTAACGTACAAACTAAAAAATTACATGCAATATTACAATCACATGCATTCATTTTGCAATTACTTCTCCATATGTATATATGTGTGTGTTAGATAAATTGGTTAACATGAAAATATATTGATACACACACTTTCAGCAGAAAAAGGGCACGGTTTTCAAGACGATAAATACAAACATGCACACGTGCATGCGCATACATTCATATACACACACACGCATGCATGTACGCACACACACGACACGAACACACACACAGATGCACGCACGCATGCACACACGCGCACACACGCGCACACATGCACACACGCACACACGCGCACACACACACATTACATACAACTTATAAATGCATTTGTAATTTTTCTCAGCCAAAAAGCGAGAGAAAGAGGGTAAGTACACATCAAGTACATTTGAAGGGTTTGATTTTACTGCTGCCTTAGCAATGTGGTTTTAATGCTATCATTTTGATAGTTTGGTTGCTCACATAAACACGTATGTCAGGAATGTGTCAAGGATTTTATGTTACAATAGTAGCTGTGTAGACCATTTCCTATTTCACTACCAATAGCACAGTCAACATTTTACATCGTTAGGAGATTTGACAATAGATCTACGTTTACTGTATAATATCAAATATTTATATTTTAGAAAACTGGTAGGACAATTGATCCCTATTATAACTGATACAAAGTTGCCTTTTTACATCACTGATAGCATAGTTTACATTATTACATCACTGATAGCACAGTTTACCTATGACATAACCGATAGCATAGTTGACTTTTAACATAACTGAGAGCACAGTTGACCTTTGACATCATTGATAGCACATGTGACCTTTGGCACCACTGATAGCACAGGTGACCTTTTACATCACTTATAGCACAGTGAAAATAGAGTGAATAAAATCTTCATTTTATGTCCTCATGCAGTTATAATTATGACAGCTGTTATATTATCAGTATATACATTTAAAAAACCATCAGTTTTATATTTGTGGAACATTTGTCTCCTCATTTCTAATTCAAATGCAATTTCATTAGTTCAGACAGTGTGTGTCTTGATTAACACATTTTCTGGATAAACAGATCATGCAAATATTTGACATCATTGCCACTTGCAACTCTACTGACTCCAACCATCAGTCTCCAGACTCCTCTGTCCCGCATTGCCACTTGCAACTCTACTGACTCCAACCATCTGTATCCAGACTCCTCTGTCCCTCATTGCCACTTGCAACTCTACTGACTCCAACCATCAGTCTCCAGACTCCTCTGTCCCCCATTGCCACTTGCAACTCTACTGACTCCAACCATCTGTCTCCAGACTCCTCTGTCCCTCATTGCCACTTGCAACTCTACTGACTCCAACCATCTGTCTCCAGACTCCTCTGTCCCGCATTGCCACTTGCAACTCTACTGACTCCAACCATCTGTCTCCAGACTCCTCTGTCCCTCATTGCCACTTGCAACTCTACTGACTCCAACCATCTGTCTCCAGACTCCTCTGTTCCCCATTGCCACTTGCAACTCTACTGACTCCAACCATCTGTCTCCAGACTCCTCTGTCCCTCATTGCCACTTGCAACTCTACTGACTCCAACCACCTGTCTCCAGACTCCTCTGTCCCGCATTGCTACTTGCAACTCTACTGACTCCAGCCATCTGTCTCCAGACTCCTCTGTCCCTCATTGCTACTTGCAACTCTACTGGCTCCAACCATCTGTCTCCAGACTCCTCTGTCCCGCATTGCTACTTGCAACTCTACTGACTCCAACCATCTGTCTCCAGACTCCTCTGTACCTCATTGCCACTTGCAACTCTACTGACTCCAACCATCTGTCTCCAGACTCCTCTGTCCCGCATTGCTACTTGCAACTCTACTGACTCCAACCATCTGTCTCCAGACTCCTCTGTCCCGCATTGCCACTTGCAACTCTACTGACTCCAACCATCTGTCTCCAGACTCCTCTGTCCCGCATTGCCACTTGCAACTCTACTGACTCCAACCATCTGTCTCCAGACTCCTCTGTCCCTCATTGCTACTTGCAACTCTACTGGCTCCAACCATCTGTCTCCAGACTCCTCTGTCCCGCATTGCTACTTGCAACTCTACTGACTCCAACCATCTGTCTCCAGACTCCTCTGTCCCTCATTGCCACTTGCAACTCTACTGACTCCAACCATCTGTCTCCAGACTCCTCTGTCCCTCATTGCCACTTGCAACTCTACTACTCCAACCATCTGTCTCCAGACTCCTCTGTCCCTCATTGCTACTTGCAACTCTACTGACTCCAGCCATCTGTCTCCAGACTCCTCTGTCCCTCATTGCCACTTGCAACTCTACTGACTCCAACCATCTGTCTCCAGACTCCTCTGTCCCTCATTGCCACTTGCAACTCTACTGACTCCAACCATCTGTCTCCAGACTCCTCTGTCCCGCATTGCCACTTGCAACTCTACTGACTCCAACCATCTGTCTCCAGACTCCTCTGTCCCTCATTGCCACTTGCAACTCTACTGGCTCCAACCATCTGTCTCCAGACTCCTCTGTCCCTCATTGCCACTTGCAACTCTACTGACTCCAACCATCTGTCTCCAGACTCCTCTGTCCCTCATTGCCACTTGCAACTCTACTGGCTCCAACCATCAGTCTCCAGACTCATCTGTCCCTCATTGCCACTTGCAACTCTACTGACTCCAACCATCAGTCTCCAGATTCATCTGTCCCTCATTGCCACTTGCAACTCTACTGGCTCCAACCATCTGTCTCCAGACTCATCTGTCCCTCATTGCCACTTGCCACTCTACTGGCTCCACATCTAAATCCATCTGTCTCCAGACTCCTCTGTCCCTCATTGCCACTCTTTTGCAACTTCCTACTGGGACTCCAAACTATCTGGGTTCCTGTGACTCCTCTGTCCCTCAGCAACAGAGAAATAAACAACAGCAAACCTTTTTACTTACCCTAAACTACCTGTCTCCAGACTCCCTGTCCCCTCATTGCCTCTTTGCAACTCTACTGATCTAAGCCATCTGTCTCCCAGACTCCTCTGTCCCTCATTGCCACTTGCAACTCTACTGGCTCCAACCATCTGTCTCCAGACTCCTCTGTCCCTCATTGCCACTTGCAACTCTACTTACTCCAACCATCTGTCTCCAGACTCCTCTGTCCCTCATTGCCTCTTGCAACTCTACTGACTCCAGCCATCTGTCTCCAGACTCCTCTGTCCCTCATTGCCACTTGCAACTCTACTTACTCCAACCATCTGTCTCCAGACTCCTCTGTCCCTCATTGCCACTTGCAACTCTACTGACTCCAACCATCTGTCTCCAGACTCCTCTGTCCCTCATTGCCACTTGCAACTCTACTTACTCCAACCATCTGTCTCCAGACTCCTCTGTTCCCCATTGCCACTTGCAACTCTACTGACTCCAACCATCTGTCTCCAGACTCCTCTGTCCCTCATTGCCACTTGCAACTCTACTTACTCCAACCATCTGTCTCCAGACTCCTCTGTCCCTCATTGCCTCTTGCAACTCTACTGACTCCAGCCATCTGTCTCCAGACTCCTCTGTCCCTCATTGCCACTTGCAACTCTATTGGCTCCAACCATCTGTCTCCAGACTCCTCTGTCCCTCATTGCCACTTGCAACTCTACTTACTCCAACCATCTGTCTCCAGACTCCTCTGTCCCTCATTGCCTCTTGCAACTCTACTGACTCCAGCCATCTGTCTCCAGACTCCTCTGTCCCTCATTGCCACTTGCGACTCTACTTACTCCAACCATCTGTCTCCAGACTCCTCTGTCCCTCATTGCCACTTGCAACTCTACTGACTCCAACCATCTGTCTCCAGACTCCTCTGTCCCTCATTGCCACTTGCAGCTCTACTTACTCCAACCATCTGTCTCCAGACTCCTCTGTTCCCCATTGCCACTTGCAACTCTACTGACTCCAACCATCTGTCTCCAGACTCCTCTGTCCCTCATTGCCACTTGCAACTCTACTGACTCCAACCACCTGTCTCCAGACTCCTCTGTCCCTCATTGCCACTTGCAACTCTACTGACTCCAACCATCTGTCTCCAGACTCCTCTGTCCCACATTGCCACTTGCAACTCTATTGACTCCAACCATCTGTCTCCAGACTCCTCTGTCCCACATTGCCACTTGCAACTCTACTGACTCCAACCATCTGTACTTCACTGCCACTTACAACTCTTCTGACAACCAATACTTAAACTATTTACACATTACATATTCAGACATCTTGTCAAAAACATGCATTATGTGCAATTCTTATTTATATGCAATTTTGCTCAGAGAAAAAGCGACAAAAAGAGGAGGGTAAGTGGCTGTTAGATATATAATGATATGCAAAAGTAAAGCTGTAGGTGAACTCAACATTACATAATATGTGTATATATATATATGTATATATATACATATTATATTATGTTGAGTTCACCTACAGCTGTACTTTTGTAATGTGAACCATAAATAATATATATATATATATATATCTACTTTATTGATTACTGCACATCTATTCATGTAAATAAACACAGTACTTTATCACTTAGACACACACAAAATGGGGAGTCTTGGAATGAATTATCATTAACTGTTGTATATTATCATACTTTTTCACAAATGATATCTGATATATCATGAATTGTCATAGCAAAGTACGATAATGTACGACAGTTAATGATTATTAATTCCAAGACTCCCCATTCAGTGTGTGTTTAAATGATAAAGTACTGTGTTTATTTACATGAATAGATGTGCAGTAATCAATAAAGGAGATGTTATGGAGCAGTTAATGCAGCGTACCTTGGTAGAATAATATATTGTCTGTGCCATATTAACACATATATCAGGTAAGGATATATAATTAGGACAAGATCTAATGTGTTTGTTATCATAATTAATAATCAGTACAGTTAACGAATCTTGTTGTTTAATATAGGTCTGTGATGTTTTAGCGTTTAAGCTATAATCTTCTTGATCGATATATAGTAATAAATTATGATATAATTTCATGTTGGTACTATACATATATATATATATATCCTTCTAGCTGCATGATACTTAACAGCAGAAGGCAATTTTAGTAATAGTACCAACATGAAATTATATCATAATTTATATATATATATATATATATATGTTAACTATCCAAAGTTGATCAAACTATTTCAATATGTTTTTTATTAATAGTGGAGATAAGATTTCTGATGCATTAACAATTTTATGTGATTATTGTATATATGCACATACAGACGTTTATGTTATTATTAATATTCATTAAGTTATTGAAAGCTATACGTGGATGTTGCTTTATTATATTAGATTTCAGTGGGGCATGAAAATTAACATGCTACATCCTGTTGTTAAGGCTAGAGACAGAAAAAATTATAGCAACATCAGCATAAGAAGAAGAAAAACAGCTGTTTTATATATATATATATTTTATATATATATATATATCAGAATTATATTTGTTGGATAAATAAGGGAAACAATGCACTTTACATATTTGAATTGGCGAATTGAATTGAAGAGTCATTTAAGTGTATTTGTTGTATGTATTGGCAGTAGGTGCCACATCTAAATATTAAACAGGCTCATGGTTTTCATTTGTAAATCAGCAAAGAGGAAAAAGAAGAAAAAGAAAAAGAAAAAAGAGGAACAAGGTAATTAACTACCATCAAGTCAAAGCAGCTACTGTAGAACTGGCTTACCATGTGAAATATCAAATATTCTCCATAAGAGAAGTCTTGCTGTGACACTCGATATCTACTTCGATAGATATCCATGTGTTTAGTGACAGTGGTAGCGTAATACAAAAACATAAAATTATAGTCATCTTATATTTAAAATATAAAAGTTGTTAAGATGTAATAATATGATTGTCATATTCTCGTGTTTGCATAGCTGACTATCAGTATTAATAAAAGTTGGTAAGATATAATGATATTATAATATTCTTACATAGGCATAGTTGAATGTCAGTATTTGAGGTGGATTCGTTCGTTCATTCACTGAACTATGAACTTGTTATTATAAGTTTGATAATGTGGGTTTACTAGACATTTTGTGCATGTTTAGATGGAGAAGTGGAGGAGGGTAAGTGAAAATGTGTTCACTGTTAAATCAGTTAAGATTCATTAGTGATTCATATGTTGATACAAAATGAAATAATCAAGCACTCAAGTGGCAACACAAGCATGCAGAACTGTTTCAACTCCAAATGGAACAAGGGACATGACATGGATCATCACTAATCTGTCCAGTTCAGTAGTTTTTTGATTACCCTTCTGGTAGCAGTATATTAGCAAATTCAGTATTTGTGTGTTTATTGCATTAATACATGTTTTTGAAAGATTAAAAAAATTTCCACAGTTAGTTCTTAGTGAAAAATATATAGTATATATGAAAGTATTATAAGTTGGATGGTTTTAATTAAAATCATTGAGACACATGACCACACATGTACACAGGCACATGCACATGCACACACACACGCACACACACACACACACACACACACACACACACACACACACACACACACACACACACACACACACACACACACACACACACACACACCACATGCACACACACACACACACACACACACCACATGCACACACACCACATGCACACGCACACAAACCACATGCGCACACACACCACATGCACAGACACACATCACATGCACACACACACCACATGCACACAGTCACCACATGCACACACACGCACACAAACCACATGCGCACACACACCACATGCACACACACACACACACACACACACACACACCACATGCGCACACACACCACATGCACACAAACCACATGCCCACACACACCACATGCACACACACACACCACATGCGCACACACACCACATGCACACACATGCACACAAACCACATGTGCACACACACCACATGCACACACACACACACCACATGCGCACACACACCACACACACACCACATGCACACACCACATGCACATGCATGCTCGCACACACGCCACATGGATACACATACACACACACAGACCACATGCAAACACATGCACACACACATACACACACACTTCATGTACACACACAAAGCACACACACACACACACACTTCATGTACACACACACAAACACACACACATATTTGAAGCAAATCATAACAAAACAACATGTACATGCGATATATATATTTTCCTCACGCATGTCTGCATACACACTATAAGTATCTGTCACATGCACACACACACCACTACTTTCACAAATGACATGACTGTTGTGAAGATGTGTGCTCTAGCCCGCCAGACTTCAAATTCCATCAGGTGTGGCTGAGTCAACACTGCGGTCTGTGTCCACCTGCTTACATTGTGCGCTGTCAGAAACCACTTCCCTTCCAGCCATTGGTAGTCAAAGTAGCACCCACCACCCACCCTGCACCACCCAAGACCAGACAGCAGCTAGCCCCCCGCCGAGTGGTCAAACCTGGTCAGTCTAGGGCCGTGTATCACAGAACCTGCAAGCACTGACCACCTTGGACAGGCCGTACAAATACTGACCATCTCGGATGAGACCTGGTCATGCTGTATCGTCACTTAATGTTTTCTGGAAACTTTCAATGTGTAACTACAGAAGCAGCAAAATTGATATTGATGAGTGAGTACGTAGAGATAAGTAGAATAAGGATTCAACACTATTGTAACTGTCGTTAAAGGTACCCGCAATTCTTTTTTTTCACTCGTCTCATTTAAAATTAATTTTGTGAAAAAGAAACCTGCCTCATATCCATTGCATGTTTGTGTGTTTTTAATGTAATTTTTGTGAAATCATCGGAAAAACTGTTAATTTGACCCAACATCAACTACTGTGATTCTCAAACATGGAATCTTTACATCAACGTACGGTATGATTAATGCACATGTTTCTGTGTTGATGTCATTAACTTTCTTTGCTCTCTTGCAAACCACATGACTGAAAAGTTCAATGGGCTCAAGGTTAAATTTCAACCCCAAATCAGAAAGTTACCAAATGTAACATACAAAGTCAGTTCTTTCAACCATTTAAACAAACATACACACTTTTGATTAAATTGATTGTGAATATTTATTAAACTATTCTATATTTTGAAATAAAAAAAACGGATTCATGATAGGCTAGTTTAAACCTCTTGACCAACTTTAATCACAGACAACCATGTTTAATGCAGATATTTTGTGTGTGTGTAAAACTCTTCACCACTGTCCCATTGCCATAGCTCCATTAACCCTGCCTGTTGTTGACTTCCTGGGAGGTTTATCTTACACTGCCCACTCACTGGTCTGTTCCTTTTATTTTGTTCTCTGTTACCATCGTTTTGGAAGATAGGTGTATGTGGGGATAATGTAATTGTTGCTTTATTTGCAAACACATAGTGAAATTACATAATTATGCATACATGCAAACACTTCTGTGCCAAGTAATTAAATGGAAAACAATGAAGATCATAGAAGTCTTACAGTTTAAAAACTTGAAACTTAAAGCAAATAATTTAGAAAATTGAAAGTGTAATTTTTTAGGGGTCGCAGGTAATCCTAAAAGTTTTGTGCCTGAGGTGAAAACAGTCTTGAAGGAAAATATTGATATATACCCACATACACTGTAATACTGTATGTACATACAGCTCAATTATCATTACCAGTTCCTACCTGTTATAAGTTCTAAAAATTAATGTGCATTTGTTACCTGAACAATAATCAGTCATGGAATGGTCCCTTGCAGCCTGAGGAGGAGCCCCCTCTATTGGCCATCCTGCCCTCGGAGTCGCCGATTGTTCAGCGTCCGTCTCCAATTGCTATACGAATCATCGAGAAGTTCTTGCGTCAGAAGAAGTTGCGATTGGTCGATCTCTTCACGGACGTTGACAAGAACAAGAACTGGCTGATCACGCGTGAAGATTTCAGGAAGGCAATCCAACATGTAAGACAGGTGGCGTGTGTAAAATGTACAGGTGGCGTGTGTGAAATGTACAGGTGGCGTGTGTGAAATGTACAGGTGGCGTGTGTGAAATGTACAGGTGGCGTGTGTGAAATGTACAGGTGGCGTGTGTGAAATGTACAGGTGGCGTGTGTGAAATGTACAGGTGGCGTGTGTGAAATGTACAGGTGGCGTGTGAAATGTACAGGTGGCGTGTGTGAAATGTACAGGTGGCGTGTGTGAAATGTACAGGTGGCGTGTGTGAAATGTACAGGTGGCGTGTGTGAAATGTACAGGTGGCGTGTGTGAAATGTACAGGTGGCGTGTGTGAAATGTACAGGTGGCGTGTGTGAAATGTACAGGTGGCGTGTGTGAAATGTACAGGTGGCGTATGTGAAATGTACAGGTGGCGTATGTGAAATGTACAGGTGGCGTATGTGAAATGTACAGGTGGCGTATGTGAAATGTACAGGTGGCATATGTGAAATGTACAGGTGGCATATGCAAAATGTACAGGTGGAATATGTGAAAGGTACAGGTGGCATATGTGAAATGTACAGGCTGCATATGTGAAATGTACAGGTGGCATATGTGAAATGTACAGGTGGCATATGTGAAATGTTCAGGTGGCATATGTGAAATGTACAGGTGGCATATGTGAAATGTTCAGGTGGCATATGTGAAATGTACAGGTGGCATATGTGAAATGTACAGGTGGCATATGTGAAATGTACAGGCTGCATATGTGAAATGTACAGGCTGCAAATGTGAAATGTACAGGCTGCATATGTGAAATGTACAGGTGGCGTATGTGAAATGTACAGGTGGCATATGTGAAATGTTCAGGTGGCATATGTGAAATGTACAGGTGGCATATGTGAAATGTACAGGTGGCATCTGTGAAATATGTACAGGTGGCATGTGTGAAATATGTACAGGTGGCATGTGTGAAATATGTACAGGTGGCATATGTGAAATACCGGTATGTACAGGTGGCATATGTGAAATATACAGGTGGCATATGTGAAATGTACAGGTGGCATATGTGAAATGTACAGGCTGCAAATGTGAAATGTACAGGCTGCATATGTGAAATGTACAGGTGGCGTATGTGAAATGTACAGGTGGCATATGTGAAATGTTCAGGTGGCATATGTGAAATGTACAGGTGGCATATGTGAAATGTACAGGTGGCATCTGTGAAATATGTACAGGTGGCATGTGTGAAATATGTACAGGTGGCATGTGTGAAATATGTACAGGTGGCATATGTGAAATACCGGTATGTACAGGTGGCATATGTGAAATATACAGGTGGCATATGTGAAATGTACAGGTGGCATATGTGAAATGTACAGGCTGCAAATGTGAAATGTACAGGCTGCATATGTGAAATGTACAGGTGGCGTATGTGAAATGTACAGGTGGCATATGTGAAATGTTCAGGTGGCATATGTGAAATGTACAGGTGGCGTATGTGAAATGTACAGGTGGCATATGTGAAATGTTCAGGTGGCATGTGTGAAATGTACAGGTGGCATATGTGAAATGTACAGGTGGCATCTGTGAAATATGTACAGGTGGCATGTGTGAAATATGTACAGGTGGCATGTGTGAAATATGTACAGGTGGCATATGTGAAATACCGGTATGTACAGGTGGCATATATGAAATGTACAGGTGGCATATGTGAAATGTGCAGGTGGCATATGCGAAATGTACAGGTGGCATATGTGAAATGTACAGGTGGCATATGTGAAATGTACAGGTGGCATATGTGAAATGTACAGGCTGCATATGTGAAATGTACAGGTGGCATATGTGAAATGTACAGGTGGCATATGTGAAATGTACAGGTGGCATATGTGAAATGTGCAGGTGGCATATGTGAAATGTTCAGGTGGCATATGTAAAATGTACAGGTGGCATATGTGAAATGTACAGGTGGCATATGTGAAATGTACAGGTGGTATATGTGAAATGTACAGGTGGCATATGTGAAATGTACAGGTGGCATATGCGAAATGTACAGGTGGAATATGTGAAATGTACAGGTGGCATATGTGAAATGTACAGGCTGCATATGTGAAATGTACAGGTGGCATTTGTGAAATGTACAGGTGGCATATGTGAAATGTACAGGTGGCATATGTGAAATGTACAGGTGGCATATGTGAAATGTTCAGGTGGCATATGTAAAATGTACAGGTGGCATATGTGAAATGTTCAGGTGGCATATGTGAAATGTACAGGTGGCATATGTAAAATGTACAGGTGGCATATGTGAAATGTATAGGCTGCATATGTGAAATGTACAGGCTGCATATGTGAAATGTACATGTGGCATATGTGAAATGTTCAGGTGGCATATGTGAAATGTACAGGTGGCATATGTGAAATGTACAGGTGGCATATGTGAAATGTTCAGGTGGCATATGTGAAATGTACAGGTGGCATATGTGAAATGTACAGGTGGCATATGTGAAATGTGCAGGCTGCATATGTGAAATGTACAGGCTGCATATGTGAAATGTACAGGCTGGAGGCCAAGATCCCAATATCTGAAGTGTTGTTGGAGGATCCGGTGTTGTATTTGTAGGCCAAGATCTCGATTTCTGAAGTGTTGTTGGAGGATCCGGTGTTGTATTTGTAGGCCAAGATCCCGATTTCTGAAGTGATGTTGGAGGATCCGATGTTGTATTTGTAGGCCAAGATCTCGATTTCTGAAGTGTTGTTGGAGGATCCGGTGTTGTATTTGTAGGCCAAGATCTCGATTTCTGAAGTGTTGTTGGAGGATCCGGTGTTGTATTTGTAGGCCAAAATCTCGATTTCTGAAGTGTTGTTGGAGGATCTGGTGTTGTATTTGTAGGCCAAGATCTCGATTTCTGAAATCTGGTGTTGTATTTGTAGGCCAAGATCCCAATATCTGAAGTGTTGTTGGAGGATCCGGTGTTGTATTTGTAGGCCAAGATCTCGATTTCTGAAGTGTTGTTGGAGGATCCGGTGTTGTATTTGTAGGCCAAGATTTGGATTTATGAAGTGTTGTTGAAGGATCTGGTGTTGTATTTGTAGGCCAAGATCCTGATATCTGAAGTGTTGTTGGAAGATCCGGTGTTGTATTTGTAGGCCAAGATCTCGATTTCTGAAGTGTTGTTGAAGGATCTGGTGTTGTATTTGTAGGCCAAGATCCTGATATCTGAAGTGTTGTTGGAGGATCCGGTGTTGTATTTGTAGGCCAAGATCTCGATTTCTGAAGTGTTGTTGAAGGATCTGGTGTTGTATTTGTAGGCCAAGATCCTGATATCTGAAGTGTTGTTGGAGGATCCGGTGTTGTATTTGTAGGCCAAGATCTCGATTTCTGAAGTGTTGTTGAAGGATCTGGTGTTGTATTTGTAGGCCAAGATCCTGATATCTGAAGTGTTGTTGGAGGATCCGGTGTTGTATTTGTAGGCCAAGATCTCGATTTCTGAAGTGTTGTTGGAGGATCTGGTGTTGTATTTGTAGGCCAAGATCCCGATTTCTGAAGTGTTGTTGAAGGATCTGGTGTTGTATTTGTAGGCCAAAATCCCGATATCTGAAGTGTTGTTGGAGGACCTGGTGTTGACCCTAGACACAGATCTGGATGACGTCCTGGACTACCGGGATCTCGCCCAGGGGATGGGACTGTGGAAGGCGGAGAAATGGGAAACAAAACGGAAGCGGATAGCACATGCAGCCGCCGCAGACGACCAAGGTCAGGGCAGGGTCACATGACTCGGGCATGCTTGGGTATTATTTATACCACATACCTTAATTATGCGATACAGAAACAGTAGAGCATACATGTGTAGCCTGCTTGCTTTGTAATAATATCAAACATTGTATATATATATTTGCAATTGGATATATTTACCACTTAACGTCACAGTTTACTGTTTCTACTGGCATGGGTACTAGGGCCATAAACTTGATTTGAGAAAGATTTTGTACACAGGAAAGCAGTTCCTGCTGTCTGGGCTGGAGAAGCCAGACACCCAGGACTACGAGCCCCAGGAGGGCAGTGTCCCCCCGGATGGGGGTAGACCACACCCCCACCAGCCCCCCCATACAATCAAGGGCAGGACGTCAAGGATCAAGTCTGCCCTGAGTGCCCTCAGTTCAAGGTCATCCCCCTTCCTGGAGCTCCCGGAACCGGACCTGCGGCCGGAGCAGATGATTCTGTCGTCGGAGGAGGCGATGGTAGACTTGAGGAAACGGGACCGGGAAGCCTTGCCACGCAACCTCAACGCCAAGAAGAAACAGGTTAGGTGGGGTTACTAACGGGAAGTTTGGTTGACACCTTGTTCTTTTGACTATAAAATGACAGTTGTGTATCTAGAGTCTTGGAGAAGGTGGAACCAAATATAGTCACCCATCAAGGTTCTCAAATGTAGTCACCCATCAAGGTTCTCAAATGTAGTCACCCATCAAGGTTCTCAAATGTAGTCACCCATCAAGGTTCTCAAGTGTAGTCACCCATCAAGGTTCTCAAATGTAGTCACCCATCAAGGTTCTCAAATGTAGTCACCCATCAAGGTTCTCAAATGTAATCACCCATCAAGGTTCTCAAATGTAGTCACCCATCAAGGTTCTCAAATGTAGTGGCACAACAGGCTATTAAGGCAAAATTAAACAACAGACTGCAATGGGGATCATATAGAGATGGCACTATTTAATAAGTACTTTATTGACACAAGTGAATACGTTTCTTGTACTCATTGCACCTTGTTTCTTGTACTCATTGCAGAGTGGCTGAAATCTTCCCAGGTACACCCAATTTGTAGGGGGATTACGTACAGAGTGCTTTGAATGTTTCCAAAAAATGGCTATGGGTCTACATAAAAATACATTTATCAGAAAGTGTCCCATCCAGTAGAAAGGCTGTAGACGACAGGAAAGGCTACCTAGATCAGAGGCATCACAGACGTCAAACTGAATGCAAACGACCCATCTTTTACCTTTACCCTAGGTATTATTAGGTGACAAAATCATTCTGTTTTTGCTCAGATGAAACTTCGCAAGCAATTTACACGTGCGGGTCGAGTGGACCATCCCCAGCCTCCAAAGAGACAACCGTCGTCCACCGAACCAGATGTCTGTGCCATTATAAAAACTGGCGACATCGTTGTTGATAATCACTTTGCACGGTCGACACTAGGTGGCAACGCGTGTGTGAAGCTGAACAAGTTCCGCCAGGCAGTGTTCAATGAGTACATTGAACTGTGTCGCATGTGCGAGAGGGCTGAGATACCACTCACTGAGGAGATTCTCAAAAGGGGTAAGTAGCTATCAATAGGTGTCGCCACCAGTCATCCCATGCGTGGCCGTGTAGTCTATAGACTATGATCAGATAACAGGTTAAACATTATGATGTTTATTTAAATGAGAATGGGTGTTGTTTTAAAGAACCTTGTTTCAGTGAATCAGACTATACTCTCATCGAGCTAGCTTGTGTACGATTTTTATGCTACACCTTCAAGGTTGTGTATCTCAGGCAGTAGACCTTTAGGCGTTCATCTGCCTCAAGAAGAATCGATAACATTGCAGGTTTTTGCTCTCAACATTTGGCTCAGTATTACTCTTTTCACAAATTGTAAATGTTAGATAAACTATCACCAACTGATGGGTAGATAGTTTATCTTGGAACGATCATAGAAAACGTGCATCACGCTGCAAACATCTGTTTAAACAAATAATTTTGGTCAAAAGTGCAGACATTGATCTGAACCTTTGACATTTTGGTTACGCTTCTTTTATCATTGATTCCGAATGTCTGTGTGTAAAGACAAGCCAGTCACATGAATTGTAGAGCTGTGAAACTGCTGTTTCCCATGATCTGCAGCTCTCCTGTACCCCCCGGACAAACCATACAGTAAGATAAAGAAGCAGATCCGCCAGCCAGAGTCTCTCATCTCCCGAGAGTCCTTCGCAGCTTCCAACGCCTCGAGGAGACATTCCTCCATATCGGGTCCAGGTGGCAGCACTGGCAAGAGGAGGTATTCCTATCATCCGCACAATTCTGCCCTTGTGGGTGCAGGAATGAGAAGATCGAAGCGAGTGTCTGGCGATTACAACGAGTCCAGTCGCGTGGTCAGTCAGAAGGACACAGTCGGGCTGTATCCGCCGGCGGAGTGCGTCATCAAGCCACCACAGAAGATGCACCTGTCTACGGGGAAGGCATACGTCAGCACCAAGGTGCAGTGCTGGATGACGTTTGAAGAGTATGAAGGAATAATTGGGTAGGTCACCATAGGTGGAGACATTGGCAGTCATCTGGTGACGAGTGAGCTCATAAGTTCACAAACTAAAAACCAGTAATTTATTTACTTAGACTTAGTGGCCGCAGTATGTCTAGATGCATGAGGCAAACAAAACATTCCACAGAGATCTGTTAATCGTTAGCGTTTTGCTTCACCTTTTGTTGACCAGCTGTAGGTTGCGATTATTGGGACCGGGTTAAGAAAATGGTAACACGTTACGTCGGAGGACATCACTAAGACTTCCCTGAATAATGTCACTACAGTTTACCTTCTCAAGTTTCCACTATGATTACATTTATAATTTACAGCTATATTTTTATTTGGTAAAGTTGCTGGTATTTTATAATTGTTATCAGATCCTCACACTAATTGACATCGTGACATTAATTCTTAAACATATATTATCATTTAGAAGGATACGTGTATACCTCGGTAGTGTTTCTGAATTACCGCGTAGCAGTCATTATAATTGACCAGCATGCAAATTTAAGACACTGAAATTAATTATCAATATCTATACACAAATGCTATCAAACTAGTTTGTTAGAATCCATTTGTTTTTTCTCCTCAGCAAACTGCTCAATGGATACACCCCATTGCCAGGACGATGTAAAGAGGGCGCCTTTTGGCCAGGTTATATGCTCGACAAACTACGACTGCACCTGCCGGATGAGAAGCGAGACACCGAGGGGGCAGTGTTCCATCGCACCACCCGGGGGGGCCGTCGACAAAACTACGGCTACGACAACGACTTGAGAATGTGGCCTTTTGAAGCGGGGGGTTGTATTCAGTATGGCGAGATAAAACCTTACTACCAATGATTATATCAAGTACAGGTCTCAGCAGCAAGTATAAATTATTAAGTCCCTAATCATATTTTTATTAATAACGTTGTTAAGTTCAGCAATATTTTATGATAAACGTTTACATTTGTCAAACTCATAACAAAATGGATATTTTTTAGAAATATAACAATATTTCTGCAAAAGTAATTGCTAAGCAGTGCCATCATTATTTTGTGTGACATGAAATCAGCTGAATCAGTCTATATGTTACTGTACATGTCTGATCCTTGTTAAACGTGTGCCAAAATTTAGTATAGATTTGGTAGAGATATTTATGTAGAAAGTTGCACAAAACATCATGTTGTTTACTCATTTGAAGTACCAGTTTATTAAGAGGACTTTACAGTGCCAAAGTAACCATGTTTGCTATTATTTAACATTTTAAACTTGTATATCATAAATGTTCGTATCTACATGAACATTTTGAAGTGCCAAAAATATGTGAACTTAACTCGAGTGTATCTGTCCATGACTGATATTTTGTATCAATAAAAAGTGAACTTGTGAATATTTATGTTGTCTGGATTAGCTAATCAAAACTATGCGAGAACGTTGTCAAACACAAGTAACAGCATCATGTTGTCATGAATTTGCAAATAAAGGTAAGTTCTTCTACAGTGTAGTATTCAGTTATTAAGACAAAGATTATTCTTTCACATGTCCACCACTGTAGTATTCATTTATAAAGCTGAATGTCAACTAGGGTAATGTGGAGGGAACAAAATTACCAAAGCTTTGAAACACAGCAAGACGATGTGAACCCAAGCTAAACACAAAACAATGCTCCTGCGCCCCAAGGTCTAAAACAAGAAGCTTGACAGTGTCTAAATGATGACAGTGTCAACAATTTACAGATATCTGGGGAACATTTCACTAACATTTTTAAGAGCTCTTAAGATATCTGGGGAACATCTTACTAACATTCTTATGAGCTCTTAAGATATCTGGGGAACATCTCACTAAAATTCTTAAGTTATCTGGGGAATATCTCTAACATACTTTTGAGCTCTTAAAATATATCTGGAGAACATCTCACTAACATTCTTAAGAACTCTTAAGATATCTGGGGAACATCTCACTAACATTCTTATGACCTCTTAAGCTATCTGGGGAACATCTCACTAACATTCTTATGAGCTCTTAAGATATCTGGGGAACATCTCACTAACATTCTTATGACCTCTTAAGCTATCTGGGGAACATCTCACTAACATTCTTATGAGCTCTTAAGCTATCTAGGGAACATCTCACTAACATTCTTATGAGCTCTTAAGCTATCTGGGGAACATCTCACTAACATTCTTATGAGCTCTTAAGCTATCTAGGGAACATCTCACTAACATTCTTATGAGCTCTTAAGCTATCTGGGGAACATCTCACTAACATTCTTATGAGCTCTTAAGCTAGCTAGGGAACATCTCACTAACATTCTTATGAGCTCTTAAGCTATCTAGGGAACATCTCACTAACATTCTTATGAGCTCTTAAGCTATCTGGGGAACATCTCACTCTGGGGAACATCACACTAACATTCTTATGAGCTCTTAAGCTATCTGGGGAACATCTCACTAACATTCTTATGAGCTCTTAAGCTAGCTAGGGAACATCTCACTAACATTCTTATGAGCTCTTAAGCTATCTAGGGAACATCTCACTAACATTCTTATGAGCTCTTAAGCTATCTGGGGAACATCTCACTAACATTCTTATGAGCTCTTAAGCTATCTGGGGAACATCTCACTAACATTCTTATGAGCTCTTAAGCTATCTGGGGAACATCTCACTAACATTCTTATGAGCTCTTAAGCTATCTAGGGAACATCTCACTAACATTCTTATGAGCTCTTAAGCTATCTGGGGAACATCTCACTAACATTCTTATGAGCTCTTAAGCTATCTGGGGAACATCTCACTAACATTCTTATGAGCTCTTAAGCTATCTGGGGAACATCTCGCTAACATTCTTATGAGCTCTTAAGCTATCTGGGGAACATCTCACTAACATTCTTATGAGCTCTTAAGCTATCTGGGGAACATCTCACTAACATTCTTATGAGCTCTTAAGCTAGCTAGGGAACATCTCACTAACATTCTTATGAGCTCTTAAGCTAGCTAGGGAACATCTCACTAACATTCTTATGAGCTCTTAAGCTATCTAGGGAACATCTCACTAACATTCTTATGAACTCTTAAGATATCTAGGGAACATCTCACTAACATTCTTATGAACTCTTAAGCTATCTAGGGAACATCTCACTAACATTCTTATGAGCTCTTAAGCTATCTAGGGAACATCTCACTAACATTCTTATGAGCTCTTAAGATATCTAGGGAACATCTCACTAACATTCTTATGAACTCTTAAGCTATCTGGGGAACATCTCACTAACATTCTTATGAGCTCTTAAGCTATCTGGGGAACATCTCACTAACATTCTTATGAGCTCTTAAGATATCTGGGGAACATCTCACTAACATTCTTATGAGCTCTTAAGCTATCTGGGGAACATCTCACTAACATTCTTATGAACTCTTAAGCTATCTAGGGAACATCTCACTAACATTCTTATGAGCTCTTAAGCTATCTGGGGAACATCTCACTAACATTCTTATGAGCTCTTAAGCTATCTGGGGAACATCTCACTAACATTCTTATGAGCTCTTAAGCTATCTGGGGAACATCTCACTAACATTCTTATGAGCTCTTAAGCTATCTAGGGAACATCACACTAACATTCTTATGAGCTCTTAAGCTATCTAGGGAACATCTCACTAACATTCTTATGAGCTCTTAAGCTATCTAGGGAACATCTCACTAACATTCTTATGAGGGAACATCTCATGAGCTAACATTCTTATGAGCTCTTAAGCTATCTGGGGAACATCTCACTAACATTCTTATGAGCTCTTAAGCTATCTAGGGAACATCTCACTAACATTCTTATGAGCTCTTAAACTATCTAGGGAACATCTCACTAACATTCTTATGAGCTCTTAAGCTTGATATTACTCATTAAAATTGATTTTGTGCCTTAACATTGATGTTGTGTAGTGAAAACTATCGACACCAAGATGCACCAACGGGACAATTGCTGGGGCTTGGGAATAATCAACCGGTCAATGCCATTTGGTTTAACTGGCTTTTACATACAGAAATGTTAATGGATGTAAAACAATAAATTATGTTCACTTATTCTTATAAGGGTCATTCTCCCAATTCGGTACATATTGTCGAATTATTTTCACATTTTTCAAAACTACTACAATAATCAAAAAAACCTTATTTATTCGATCAAACATCATTGGAATACATATTTTCAAAATGTGCAGGCTTACAATGTATGCATAGTGGAGTAATTTAATATAGAAGTGCACATGCCACATATGCCTCTGTCAACTCTGTTACTGACATCTGAGCACCTAAAATAACACAATCGTAATCAATAGTTAAATAAGACGTATAAAACCACGAACTGTTGCAATCTAGTGTAGTTATATAAAGTGCACAAAAGCATACACCATAACTGCTAATCGAGTGTTTATACATTGGTAGTACTGGCAACAGAGTTGACTAAATTGGCAGTACAGAGTTGACACTAAAATAATAAAAGTGTAAACAATGGTTACGTTTAACATATAATACTATGGATTGTTGTATTCTAGTGGAGTTATAGCTAGAGCGCACAATCACACACCATCATTGCTACCATATTATAACTATACAGGTAGCACAGATTATGAAATGTTGTACCCATAAACATGCACCATAGCACAAACAAGAGTAGATGTCTATGCAGCCGTCCTTAATCTCAGAGTCAAGCAAAGTGTAAATACTGCTGAATGAGCTCCCAGAGATGTGGCAGAACCTGAACGTGCCTATTCCCAACTTTCTCTGGTTCAGGGATGAGAAACAGGACATCTTCAACTGTGTACCAGCAAACATCATCCCGATAATGTGGCCAGTAAAACCGGTTCGGACCCACGCTGTTCATGCATTTGACTTCAATGTCCACGTCATCGATGTCAGTGACAATACCAGGATAGATGTTTCCCTGATACTTCACAACGCACCATTTCCCCTGAAGTTCATCTAGTTCTTCAAAATTATTTTGTTTATATTACTTCGTGAAAACATAAACAAAAAAGTGTAAAGAAAAACAAAGGTTTGCATGCTGTCAGGATTGAACCAGTGTCGCCCGATTGTAAAATGCATGATAAGTAACCAACGCGCCTACCCACTGAGCTAGCAGGACCAACGGAAACTCTCCGACTGATTTAAGTTGTTATAATAAATTGTACAACTCCTTCATATATCGATAATCTAGTGCTATTATGAGATTATACACGTTACTTTATGTAGCTGGATACAATATATGTTTGCTATGTATGTTTATTAGTGTAGATTATCTCCCGTTGGTTGCATTCGATATAATTATTCTGAAAACGAGCCCTAGCTCGGCGAAATCTAGTCGACTTGTAGGCCCATTCGCATTCGTTGTTTTGAATAAAATTCGATTCATGTGGAACCGTAAGATAACTGCTTGTTCCTCTATGATGACTAGTGTTTGTATTACGTCTGAATATTGCACAATAACTCGTTCTGACGCTCGTTCGACCCAAAAGCTATCCTTGTAAACATGCTTTGAATGCACGGAAAGGGTCGGCCTGATGCGAGCGTGTCATAAGTGACGTCACGATACCACGTGATCGCCTAGCTCATTAAAAATTCATTTTCCGCGGGAATCGCTTCACAGACGGGCTTAAAATCGAATTTATGCTACAAATGTATTTTTCTGTATTTGTTTAATGTTGTCAAATGTTGCATACAATGTTAAACTTTGTGTACACATGGAAAACGGATTTTAGCTAATGCCTTATTTTTATTTCCTTTAAGGAAGTCGTAGTGTGCTGCCACCTGGTGCTCAATGCGGTACTGTACAAGGATCTGGGCTTCTTCCATAGTTAAATTACTATAGAGTAACAGAGTTGACCCATTGTTTGGGGACATGAAAATGGCTTGAAATTTAATAAATATATAACTAATATGCCTATATAGATCCAAGTCAGATATTATGGGGATATTTTACTAGATGGTGATGATTATCAAACAATATTACCATTAAACGTGTTGCTGCCACCGAGACCGTAGGACACAAATTTAAATTCAGGGACATGACAATTTTGCCACCCACATCATATAATACTTAGTTTTTCTTTAACACAAATTACTAAAATTATTGTACAATACATAAATTAATAAAGATAACATACATGTATACCCATAACTGATGTTTTATTGCCCTTGGTATATGCAGGACACTGAGAAAATGCACCATATGTTTCTGGGACTCCAATATGTACCGAATTGGGAGAATGACCCATAAGATGAATTCTGTGGGAACATGTTGCTGCTTTCGTTGCCTCTGAGGTTGATGGTGAATAACTGCACAGAATTACAAGCTGTATAAAGTTAGCATATTAATATATATATATAATATGCTAACTTTGAGAGCACTAAGTCTATCTTCTCCCAGGTGTCAAAGTCTATTCACCTCTTTTTATGTTCAATTGCTTCCTTGGACCATTCATTAGACTCTGACCTACCACTTGACAATGCATTTGAAAAAAACACAAAGGTAGTTACGTTATCGACTTTTTTCAGTGGACAAATTGCATGTCGAGACATTTCCCAGATGGCATCAGTAACAAATTTAGAATCAAAATACTGATAATAGTTGCTTCTGCTGTGTTGCTCCATAGGCAGGTGTAAGCTAGTTGATATACATATGTGGTTATTACGTGGACAGATTTTTTACAGTAATTAATTTGTTTTGCTAGAAAACAAACCAAGCTTAAATTTGTTTCAACATTTATTTTCCTAATAATCACTCCACTCATAATACAAAGCAGCACACAATCTTAACAAAGCAAACATCCTCCAGTTGTCCGTGTACTTTCATTTATGCTGAAGATGTGCAACAGAATCAGTTGAATATTGATCAGAAACGAACAACTTTCTTCTGAGAATGACAATGTAAAATGATCATCTGAAGAACCGAGGAATCCAGCAAAACAATGAATTCTGTTCTCTCTTCTTTTCTCTGAACAGCAAATTTCCTTAGAAATGCAACACAAATAATGCCACACAGTGTTCACTGAACAATATCTTGAACTGATGACTTGATACACGGCTGCAAATCATGAGTTGAGACAGAAACCAACCAGATTCCCATATAAAATCATTAATTTTGAATTCATATGCCTGATTTTGCTGCAGAAGACTTATCACTGTCAGAACATTCTGAGAGTATGTTGTACACAACGTCTTTAGTGCTGTCATGTGAGTACTTGGGAAACCAAACACAGCTTTGGGAGATTCTGTTTTCCGAGTCATGCCACAACTGCTTTCTCTTCAGCCTGGAAACCACATAAGTGCAAGTTAAATTTATCCATCAACCATAGATTGATGAAGATGTAACTTCAGTCGATGCTTTACTGTAGACCATGCTGTGTATTGCACCAAATTGTTTCATAAAGTGAATACAGGAAAGTAGCCTTTAAAACATTCTCGTGACCTTCATGGCTGTTTCTTCAGCATCAGACTGCACTGTTCTGCAGTGTCATTTGACTGCTGGTGTACGTCACATGACAGTTATTCAGGATCATGTGACTGCTGGTGTACGAAATGACCAAAACGGTCACACAAGCTCGGTTGAGCATAACATTAGACCCTGAAAGACATCTAAACTAACTTTAGTATAAATGTCACTAACTCTGGTATCATGTTATATGCTGACTATGGTGGATTTTTTCCAGTGTGTGCATTTTTTTCATGTTTCTAAAAAATTTACAAATTCAATAGCATCCACATTTGTTGGCATAAATTAACTTAAATTCTTTATTCTGGTAACTGCACAAACCTTTCCTCCAATCTCTGTGAGGTCCCGCCTCATGGCATAGGCATCTTCCCCGTCCGCATAATACTTGGGCTCTATGTCGCTTATCCTGCAAACACACATTGAAATTATCATAAATATCAGAATCGTAGGTTTGGTTTTAAAGTAACAAAATTGTACATATTTTAAAACAAATGTTCTTTATGTCAAATTGAAACTCACTTAGTTGTGCTATAATGAACATTTGTTTTAAAATATTCTTTCAACTTGATGAACATTTTCACTAAAATACTGTTTTATAGTTTTTTATAAGTTCAACTGCATATTTTAGACTACATTTCCTTATGCATGAACATAATAACGTCTACCTTGAACAATGACTTTAAGTACAGAACAAATTTTAAATACGTCATCAATTTTGAACGCAGTATAACAAGTAATTGTAATAGCTCATATATAAAAATACAATTTAAAATACATTTGTTTGCTGTTTAAGCTGTAGTAATGATATGAATAAATTATGCACATTGCCATGTACACATCTTATATTCACAATTTTCAAGCATTGCTAGTCAGCCAGATAATATTTAATTGTATAGCTCTGAAGAAATGTAAACTCACGTAAACTTGAGGGTGCTGGCATACAGATGAAGTGCTGCTCGATTGCTCTTGCGTACATGAAGTGATACGTACTTCGCATTGAAACACTCCACCATTGCTCTGGATGCCTGGTCCATCAGCTTCTGTGCCAGACCCAGTCTCCGGTGTGACCTTTTTACAGCCTAACAATAAAAAAATGGACAACTCGGTCAATCAAAGATAGTAGGGCAGTTGCATAGTGTTGGGTGCACTGCTGTTCCTAATAGTCATGCTAGTATACAATGAAAAACATGTACAGTGACAACAAATTCAGATTTTCAGAACCCCAATACACGAGGTCTTCAGAGTTTACAAAATTCTGTACTCCTACATTTGTCCCTTCTCCTAATAACTCCAGAGATAATACTATTTTTGTTACGTATAGTAGTAACTGTTTTCGTACATAATTTTAAGAAAATCGGAGGTCACATAACTTAGGTAACGAGTACAGCTAGGGTCTTGAAACGTGATAGTTTATAAAAAAGTTAATGTTTATGAAGTAAGTGTTTAAGGTCTATAAGTAATATATTTCTGTATGATCAGTGCAGCCCTCTAGCCACCAGTGATGTCATGTGACCGTGTTTAAGGTCTATAAGTAATGTTTCTGTGTGTGCGTGTGTGCATGGACATGCGTGCGTGCGTGTGTGTTTGTGTGTGTGCATGGACATGCGTGCGTGTGTGTCTGTGTGTCTGTGTGTTTGTGCAGTGCAGCCCTCTACCCACCAATGATGTGATGTGTCCGTGGGGAACCGAGTCTTCTGGATCTTCCTCCCTGCAATAACCAACATTTATTATAACAATCATGATTTTCCAACATGTTAATGAAACATACTGAAAACTATCGTGTTAACATTTAGAGAATCACTGTTGAAATTTTACTTTAAACGCATTAGGTAAATGTAAGTGTTTAAAAATAACTTTGTTTGCTCCCTTATCTGGAATCATCATCATCTCAAGCCAGGGTAATCATTAGCAGGATGTTCACTGAATCACTTGTACTTTGTCCCACTTAAAGTCATGATTGTGGAAACAAAGTCCCCATAACAGTGGTTTTTACTATTTGAATGTTTTGTGTGTTTCATGGACACAACAAATTACAAACAACGTTTTGGGCTTATTAAAATGTAATTTGGTGGGCAGCGTACTGTCATATTCATTCTAGTACAAAAACATGTTACATAAAGATCCAGATTCAAGGGTTAGTTTAAAATCTTGCTCTAGTCCTTTGCTTGTACATACATTTTTGCGAGTACATAGCCGACAATTTTCCCCTTCTCATCCTCGGCAACAAATGACAACTGGAAGAGAGAAGAATCAATAGAAATTTGAAGTAGCACTGAAACCTAAAAATTTTTGATATTTTTTCATGACAAATTAATTGAAAAATAACAATCCCTAGGTCTCTATTAGGAGCCATTATTTATTTTGGTGATAAAATTATATAATTTGATTAAAGAAACATTGTTCAGTGATAAGCATCCATGCCAGCTTTGTTGCAATATACCCTAGGGTTTACACACACCATGGTAGCTTAATGAAAACTGTATATATATATTTTAAAAAATTCTTTAATAAATCACATCTAAAAACTATTTCAAGGCCAAGTATAAAATCTGATTAAAACAGCCTGTTAGTATATTAAAGACACTGTAATAGATAGCATCAGAGAACAGAAGCTCGCTGGAGAGATGTGTTACCTGTGGCCATGACAGACCGTGGTAGAAGTAATACTTCATCTGGTAGTTCTCTGGCAGACAGAGCAGGTTGCAATGCTGCATGTTCATCAAATCATCTGGCTGCAATCATACGGCAACAACACAGGTCAAACACACAAAACATTACTAAAATAATCAGACAACCTAGCAATTTAGTAGCAAGGTTAACATTTAGTTTACTGGCAAAGGTTCTCATTGTATATAACATTTTAGCAGTCCAAACAGTGCTCTGAGTTATATTGCTGGACATTACTCCAACCTAACAAATCAGTGATAAGAATAACATTTTATTTTTTAAATATCCTCTTTGTGTACCTAAAACTAACAACTGGCCTAGGGGTAGGGTTAGGGTCAATAGAACAATCAACATGAGGCAAAACATTGGTAAAAAAATAAATAATCATGCATCTCCAACGGTTACTGGTTAGAACAATGACAAACCAAAATGGCGACAAATTAATAACTGCTAATAATTGAGCACAGTCATCTGGTTGATTATTCTGATGCACTTTGTCCTTGGGGGTTGTGTGGAGGTAGGGAAATCGTTACAGAAAGAAAAATACCTAGAGTCTAGACAGTTGAGAGAACAAATACAGACCTATGGAGGACATTGACAATAAAAATATAAAAAATATATAAATGAAATAAAAATTAAACAATTAAATATAAATAAATTGGTCATAAATTCATACCACTACCTACTTTATCTAACTATTGAGGATCTAGGTTTTTTGACATTTCTTGTCTTGCTTTGGTCATGTCCCTTTCATGCAACTTAACACCAATCCACAAACACATACAAACACATATCTTACAACATACACATACACACACTACGTTACAAAAACAATTCTCTTACATTCCCGTAACGATAAAAAATTCACAAAACAAACTCAAGAAAACTCGACATCACCGGCAGCAACTCCGCGGTTACCGTAAAATCAGTATTGTGTTAAGGCGCACATGTAAAGCTTTATCTGTACAGGGACTCTACGCACACACTGACACAGTAACGATAGCGCCACTGTACGGAATCTCTGTGAAGCTCATTTATGTAACGAAGCCTCAACACAATATAAATTTTACCGTAACTGTAAATACAAACACTTACTTTCTGACCTTACAGTGAAAACGACCACACACTGCCGTTAAACTTCTCATATATCTTACATATATATATATATACACACACTACATTACCAAAACAATTCTCTTACATTCCTGTAATGCTAAAAATTCATAAAACAAACTCAAGTAAAACTCGATGTCGCCAGCGGCAAATAACCATAGCTGCACGGTTACCGTAAAATTGATACTTGTGTCGAGGTGTAGCTACATAAGTGAGCTTCACAGAAATTCCGTACAGTGGCACTCATTACTGTACGCATGTTCGCGCGCGATATAAATATATATATATAATATATCGTTTATATACACGGGCGCGTGTCTGTTCGTGTGTATTAGTATAAGATTGGCATTGTTTCTCTTTAAAACGTAACTCAATTAATTAAGGCATAATTATTATCAGCAGTATGGTTTGCCGGTAATGAAAGGTTAGAATTTCTACTTAATGTAAAAAACAAATTAGTCTTACGATTAGCCAATAATTGTGTTCCCGTGCTTGCGTGCATGTGAGTGTGTGTCTGTATTATACACTAATACATTCTTTTGATAAGACAATTAATACAAATTAGTATTCTATTTATGCATTATAATGCTAACATCAGATGTGTATTACTAATAATAATATTGATACATTTGACATTTAGTACTTGTTAAGCGTAATAAATAAATTATATTTAGATGTATATTAACAATATATTATATATATTTATATTGCGTGCAAACACGCGTACAGCAATGATAGCGCCATTGTACGGAATTTCTGTGAAGCTCATTTATAATTTATGTAGCGACGCCTCAACACAATTATCAATGCATGTTACGGTAACCGTGCAGATACAGGTAGTCGCCGCCGGTGACGTCGAGTTTTACTTGAGTTTGTTTTATGAATTTTGAGCGTTATAGGAATGTAAGAGAATTGTTTTTGTAACGTAAAGTGTGTATATATTATAAGTCTATGATATAGTATATCGTATGTAAATTGTAATGACCACTAATCAGTCTAATGTACGTAAATTGTAAGATATGTGAGAAAGTTTGGCGGCTGTAGGTAGTCGTTTTCATGGTTAGGTCAAAACGTAAAAGATCGCCCACCTTTGCATTTCTGATATTCATCTTGAGGCAGTTTTGTTACAAAAATATGTCAAATATAAATTTAGCTGTCAGATTTCCGATATTTTCTAGACGCAGAGCACATTGCTAGAAATGGGTTCTTGTTCTTATACCGGTATAGTGCTAAAACACTGCACATTACGTTCCAGCTATATATAAAAATAATAACAACCTACAAATTAAAATGTGTGTCAAACTGTAGATTACAACACATTTCTTAATCCATGAACTAATATATAGTAAAGTATGTGAATACATGAGCTTTTAGAAAATAAAGTCGCCATATCACAGTATTATAAAATATAGTATTTTTCTGGCCAGCTATAAATAGACATGGTCTAAAAATAAATCACGTAAGATGTCGTAAATATCGTTACTATGAATATATAAAAATACAAATAAAAACATGAAACGCGTTTTAAATAATGTAGAAATTAGTAATGTATAATCATCAATTATAAAATGTAAATAAGTTAATTAAAACAGTGTAAGCATGTCGTGAACGCAACCAAAACCACGTGACCAGTGAAGCTGGCGCAAACATTTCAAGATGGCGACTTTCCGAGGTGTCGAAGTAGGTAGGAATTTCCGTCCGCAGCCAACATATGAATAAGAAACTTTCGTGAGGACGTGTATCGACGCAATACAGTCAAAAGCATGACCGACCCAAATAACCCCCAAGAAACTATGGAGGATCTGCAGGCGGAGATCACCCGGCTTCAGAATGAGCTGGAACAGACGGCTCACGATAAAATGCAGGCGGCCGAGTATGGGCTTGCCGTCCTTGAAGAAAAACAACATCTCCAACTGCAATTTGAAGAGTTGGAGGCACTGTACGACACCACAAGGATAGAATTGGACTGCGCCAAACAGGTAGCTACATTGAAATGTATTCCGACTCTCTTCTTGTTCTATGTTTGCCAACCGGCTGTGTGTATGTCAGGGGTGGGGGAGGGGGGTTACGTAAAAAATCGGTATATCTCTGTCGCGGATTCCCCTTATAAGTTATAGCCTATGCTATGGCAAACCCTGGGGTTACTGATCAGACAAAGGGTGATCCAATTTATATAATAATGTAAGTGTTGACCAAGTTTGGGATATGATGACCCCCACCAGAGTAATTAATTTACAAAGTGACACTGACAGCTGAGTGAGAGCTCAGCCTCAGGTTCTCACAGTCACACCCTTTGCTTTGGCTTTTGTTTAATGGTATGTTGACATCCTGGTGCTTTGCAGGTATGCTGGTATTTAGCATAGTTTCTCCAGGTACATGGGCTATACTCTTGAACATAGCCTTAGGTTTGTGTTATATTTGTGTATTAATTACAAACATGCTATACCTTAGGATACCTTAGGACTGTTCTGATCGCAGGATCCTCTCGTTCCTCAATGATCAGATATTCTTCAAGATCTAATATTAAAAGTTTATCGTTTCCTATACTCACAATAATTATTTTGTTAATCCAGGACATTGTGCTTTGCCACCAGATATTTTGTTTCATAAAAAAATTCAGGTATTTATTCCAAATAACCTGTTTACACACTAATTTCAAGTAGATTGCCATACAGATATTACAATAATATTGTCCAACAAGCATTTTGACGTAGTATTTGTGTAAACAGTCAGTGTTGATGCTCAAATCTTCCTCATACTCAGTCACTCCATCCTTGATGATGACTGTTCTGCTGCAGGTCTTTCTCATCAGATCAGTGGTAGTGACTCTAATTCTAAACTTAGTTTTTTACTATTCAGGGAAATATGGAAAGTTAGAACTTACTACTTTGACACCACTTGGGTCTACTGCTAAGTACGGTAACACATTTTTTGCTGGTTTTCAGTTCTTTATGACTTACTCATTTGTGCATTCTACATAAAAAACACATATTCATAAGTTAAACATATTAAGGTAAAGGTGCAAACTGATATGACAGTAGTTGATAGTAACTTGATACTATCATAACGCAAAAACCTAGCACTATGTACAGTGTACACACATTCTGGTGATGTCACAGCTTCGGGCTAACATGTCATGCTCAGATCCGTGGGTAACAAGGATTTTGGTGAATGTGAAATTCCTTATAAAATGGGTGGCTGTGTCCACCCACCTGTTGGCGAGGCTACAAAGAACAAACTGTTTCTATTTTTTATAGTTAAATTACATTGGCCAGCAACATTTTCTGAGTTTTTCACTTCAAAACTATTGACTCTAGATCAGTGATTTGAGCCCCCGAAATACATCTTTGGACATTCTGTATTTAGGCCAGACAACACTTTTGGGTGTTGATTATGAGATATAAAGTGTTTATTAAAATTACCCATCCATACATATTTTCCTTTTATTCTTGACATTTTGAAAATGAAACTTTGGGCTTATAAAATTGTAAAAATTACAAAGAAAATTGTTCTATAAAATTGTAAAAATTACAAAGAAAACTGTTCTAGTAAATATTTAAAAAACATATATGGTGTTCATGTGTTTGTACTACATTAAGGCATTGAGCAATTCATTAAATGACTGTTGGCCAACATCTCACAATAGATTTCATCAAAAGGTGCTTTGCTAAATACTATCTGGTTAAATGCATTGCACAGAGGATAATGACACTTAGCTACAGGCATACAACTATATAAGATCAGTGTTGCTGATGGCTTTCTAGATTTTGTCTCATGGCTAAAGAGCCATGAGAACATTTTATTAACTTGGTGGATAAGTTTGCACATGAAGTAGAACCCATAAACAGGAGCTTATCAGTATTGAATGGAGAGCTGATTAGTTGTTTACTGAGCACATTCCTTTGTCAAGGTGTCACAAACATTCCTCTCACTTTGCAAATCATGAAAGGACTGTGTATTACACTAATTAGTATCTAATTGCCCAGTTGATCTCATGTTTGGACCAAGAAATAGCTGAGGAAACTTGTATGTTTACATGTCAATTTGTCAAATAAATGGATGTGAACTGTTTTAAAGCTACGAATTGACAAAATGTGTATTTGCACAAGGCCCTTCAAACTATGCTTCTAAATTTATTAGACGAATATTATACATTTGACCATAAATCTTGCATAAATTGCCTTCTAAAAAGGCTGTTAAAATATGTCTATAGATCTACATTTCATAGGTTATGCTTGTAATTTAATATAAATCACAGTGTGAATCTGTCTGTTGTTACTCAGATATACAGCTGAATTTCATGCCTGATCCTCAAACACTGCACCATTATCTGGGGGGATATAACTATGGACATGGGCTGGTCTGATGTGAAGCCACTATTTTACCCTTATAATTACGCTTTGAAGATGTTCTTACATGTTATACATGATTTAAATCAGACCAAGTTTTGTATTCTAGACCTGGGTTCAAGTCTTAATTGAATTGATCAAAAAAGTTAAGTTGAATAAAATAAAATCAAAACAGATCGAATTGTAATTGAATTCTGCAAAGTAAGATGAATTGATTGAATCAGAAAATTAATTCATTACTTTTTTATGTAAATTTATATATATAAACTACAATACATATTGTAGTAATTGATTGAATCAGAAAATAGATTTATTACCTTTTTATGTAAATTTACGTATAAAAACTACTATCAATTGAAATTGAAGTGCACTATAGCATTTTTGTCTTCACCATGCCGCGGTTGCCATCAAAGAAATGCCGAAATGACATTATGTGTTTTTCGAATCAAAACCAACAAAGATTGCCTTTGACAACTGTGACAGTGGTAGCAACACATCACAGAATGTGTGGACTGCAGCTACAATGTCATATGTATGTACAAACTTCAGCAGTCCAAGAGCTTGTGCATCATTTCTCTCCCCCACTTCCCTTGACAAGCTGCTGATAACAGCATCTGCAGAGCACAGTGACGGCCACATCATGAGACACCCATCTCATGTCACAGGCATGCTTGATCTTCAGCTGTGGTTGGTCACGGTCTTTTTGTGTCTTGGCCAAACCACCTGTCCTGACTGCAGAGTAGTTGTAGAATCTGAAGACCTGATCAACAATTGATTTGAATCTGTTCAGGTAGCACACACTGTCCAGCAGCTAGGGCCAGTCGGTGGGCAACACAGTGATTGCCTATCAGCCATGGAACACTGGTTTTCAGTCGAGCTACAACACCTGATTGTCTGCCAAGCATGACACTCGCACCATCACTACCTAAGGCTACCATCTTCTGAGGATCAAGATCAAGTTCTCTGATCTTCGCAAGAACAGCATTGGTGATGGTTTCTGCTTTTTCATCTGGTATAGGCAGCATTTCAATGCATTTGGTCTCTGATGCTGCATCACTTTTCACAGATCGACAGTACAGAATCAGCTGTTTCTTGATCAACACATCAGTTGTTTCATCAATTAGGATGGAGTACAATTCGGATTGATAAATGTCCTGTAACAGTGGCCGAAGGACCGTCTGGCCAAGGCAACCAACAATATCCCGAGTGGTATTTTGACTCATGTAGTGAACGCTTCTGCCGGCCATCATGTCATCCAGATATTCGCATCCAAGTGATTTCGCTAATTTGAGCACTGATGGAAATTTTGTGGAATGTGCTATTTCTTCCTTGGTGCACCAGTTGCTTGAGGTAGCCTACGAATGCCTTCTTTTCAGCACTACTAAGTGGATTTTCATCGGGCTGGATCAGGCACTGATTTGCTTTCCCTGTCAATGCCATTTCAATGTGGATGGCTTCTTGGTGGTCGTCTGATGTTGCGTTTTTTTGCACAACATCCATGCGGACAGAAATACATGGCACGTCAGCCCAGGCAGCTTCTCCCAAAGCAACACGCTTTGGTCGTCTGCCGTGTTTTCTGCACTGCATGCAAATCATGCCACCTTCTGCGGCAGATAACCAGGGATACGTTTTCATCCAAGTTGGATCGATTCCCGTCTTCCGCCTGTGACTGAGTTTTGTGCACTTAGTCTTAGTGCAAACATCGGCAACAGACTTCTCGTCATCCACATCACCAGCGATATAAGCATTCTCGGCATCCACATCACCAGCAACAACACCTTTCTAGTCATCCACATCACTGGTGGCAACAGCTTTCTAGTCATCCACATCACTGGTGGCAACAGCTTTCTAGTCATCCACATCACTGGTGGCAACAGCTTTCTAGTCATCCACATCACTGGTGGCAATAGCTTTCTAGTCATCCACATCACTGGTGGCAACAGCTTTCTAGTCATCCACATCACTGGTGGCAACAGCTTTCTAGTCATCCACATCACTGGTGGCAACAGCTTTCTAGTCATCCACATCACTGGTGGCAACAGCTTTCTAGTCATCCACATCACTGGTGGCAACAGCTTTCTAGTCATCCACATCACTGGTGGCAACAACTACTTCATCATCATTGACATCGCTTTCAATGCTTTTTGTTAGCCAAAAATTTGGATAGTTTTAACTGCCGATATGCTATTTTGCATAAGACTACGCACAGCGGCAGCTGCAGGGAAATCTTGTGCATTAACGTTACGAATGCCTATTGGATGATTCAACTGTAATGACGTCAGTATCTCGAATCATTTTCATTGGCTTAGCAACATGGAAAATGGGAATTCCCATCGACGCGTCAGAAGGGAAGCCATTTTTAAACAAGTCGGTGGGTGCCGTCGGTGGCGCTTGCATTTTGAATGGCAAACTAAAGACAATAACCCTGCTGACTCAGGAAGTTCAAAATAATAAGCATGACATACTCCTTTGGATGGCAGCCTAAATAAACGAATGGTGGATATTTCTATCGTTGCCAAGGGATGGTGGGCATACTCACGATAACTCTTTAAGGGATGGCATGCCCGTCATCAGTTATTACACGTAGTGAGACCATTGGAGCTTATTCTACTAGTGACGCAGTGTTGTTATTAATATGGTCATATCAGCCGGGAGCGGGTAAGAATTGTGTCACTGTATATATATATATATAAAGAATTGTGTCAACCCATCATTTGGACGAGTAAAATTTCTGGTCACATGATGCATGGCACTGTCATGACGGAAAAATATTATCCCGCATTAGTCTCTGCCGAAGGCTGATGCCTAGTTTCAAAAAAATACTTTTTTTACATGTTCTGCCTTGTGAAATATTTTTTTCAAAATTAAGTTTCAAATTTCACTGGTCTTATCTAGGATTACTAAATGTGTTCCAATAAAAGCTTAACACTGATTTTCAGTGATATTTTAGTAATTTATTTTCTACAATTAAAATAAAATGTCATATTTAGGGTTGTTGATAATATTTGACAACATTACATGTTTCCGTGTTGTTTATGTTGTTTATAATGTGCTTAGTTGACCTGGTGTCAAAAGTCTGTTAAAACTGTCACGCGATCTTGATGCATGTTAATTATGTACGATAATGCCCTTTGCCAGCCGTCTGTGGCATGCCAGCTATGTCCAGACACTTTGGCTTTCTACTTTTCCAGATCAATTCTATGTGTAGCATTGCCTGCAGGGAAATATCTCGGGCAGATGTCTCTAACTATACTCTACATGTTCGTCTGTAGTGAGACAGGTCTTGGAATCTGGGTCTGATGCCGTGGCCAGTGGTGCGAGATGGATCAAAATATGCAATTTGTATCTGCAACCTCCGTGAATTGATTGAATGAGGAACTCGTATATGAGGGACTAGGCTGTAATCTGCGCAGTGATACTCTGGAAAGGTCAGACAACAGTATCTCTCCGTCATAATACTCAGCAACACAGCAACGCTTCTCATTCAGACTTCTAGTGGTCGTAATCGAAGACTCAAGTAGCCAGCAAGAAATTTACTGAGTAATTAGTCGAGCTGCAGCATGAACAATGGGGGCTATATCTCACCTCCATGGTATGGACTTTATGGCTGAAGTCTGAGTTAATGCTCTGGTGATCATTATGTACCTGTATTATAACTGGCCTGACCTATACATTGGGCTAGAGTGTGGCGTGATGTTGATTACATTTAAAGTGCTGTATACAGAAATCCTGTAAATATTATTTAAATGTTTGCCATCGTGCAATAGACATGTACGTCATTTTAATTGTTCGGTCTCTTGAGCTGAGTGCTAATTTTAATGTATTTTTATATAGCTATTGACTTAATTTGACTAATATAACATTTCATGATAACGTAATATACTTTTAACTCAATGAATAAAATTTATTTAGGTTTTAAATCAAATTTTAGTGGGTTTACACTGTGACACTTAGATTAGATCCTGCAAAAGTTAACATCTCGGAACCTGGTTACATTTTGCAGCACTGCTGTATTGCTGTGAAATAGAATCTTTTATCATCATCATTATCCAATATTGCTGTCCTGTGTGAAGACCTACACAGTGACACTGTACATTATTGATTTTCCCTTTGAAAGTGAAGCTAAAAGTGAATCGTACAATATATTGTAATTCCATGTTCTGCGAAAGAAGATACCGCCTAAACATTACTTGCCCTATATTCATCTAGAAAACAGTTACTGCCCCCCAATCCTTGTAAATTTGAGGTCAGTGGCACATTAAAACAAAAGTGGTTACGCATTCTCAAAATCAGTATATAATGCAAGAAGTCTAGATACCATTAACGTGGAAATTAAATACTGATCTGTTCTGTAGTCTCTGCTGCCATTACCATAGGTTAATCCTGTGTTACAGCTTTGACACATGCGCCAGATCAGAGCTTATAGTGGATCTGATAATGGGTAAACAGGATTAGCAGATTTTGATCAATTCTGGCTATTGTAAACATGTCGGTGTCATGTAACAGGTTTAGAAAGTTTACATTTCTTGTAAAAATACAAAGGTAGTTATTTAGAATTATTTATAAATTTACATGGTTGTGATAGGTTTTTCTCCCTCTCTGAGAGTTGTGGACACAACTAGTGGTGAGCAACTGTCCAGAGAGGGTGCTACTGTTGTGGACACAACTAGTGGTGAACAACTGTCCAGAGAGGGTGCTACTGTTGTGGACACAACTAGTGGTAAGCAACTGTCCAGAGAGGGTGCTACTGTTGTGGACACAACTAGTGGTGAGCAACTGTCCAGAGAGGGTGCTACTGTTGTGGACACAACTAGTGGTGAGCAACTGTCCAGAGAGGGTGCTACTGTCGTGGACACAACTAGTGGTGAACAACTGTCCAGAGAGGGTGCTACTGTTGTGGACACAACTAGTGGTGAGCAACTGTCCAGAGAGGGTGCTACTGTTGTGGACACAACTAGTGGTGAGCAACTGTCCAGAGAGAGGTTGCTACTGTTGTGGACACAACTAGTGGTGAGCAACTGTCCAGAGAGGGTGCTACTGTTGTGGACACAACTAGTGGTGAGCAACTGTCCAGAGAGGGTGCTACTGTTGTGGACACAACTAGTGGTGAGCAACTGTCCAGAGAGGGTGCTACTGTTGTGGACACAACTAGTGGTGAGCAACTGTCCAGAGAGAGGGTGCTACTGTTGTGGACACAACTAGTGGTGAGCAACTGTCCAGAGAGAGGTTGCTACTGTTGTGGACACAACTAGTGGTGAGCAACTGTCCAGAGAGAGGGTGCTACTGTTGTGGACACAACTAGTGGTGAGCAACTGTCCAGAGAGGGTGCTACTGTTGTGGACACAACTAGTGGTGAGCAACTGTCCAGAGAGAGGTTGCTACTGTTGTGGACACAACTAGTGGTGAGCAACTGTCCAGAGAGGGTGCTACTGTTGTGGACACAACTAGTGGTGAGCAACTGTCCAGAGAGGGTGCTACTGTTGTGGACACAACTAGTGGTGAGCAACTGTCCAGAGAGGGTGCTACTGTTGTGGACACAACTAGTGGTGAGCAACTGTCCAGAGAGGGTGCTACTGTTGTGGACACAACTAGTGGTGAGCAACTGTCCAGAGAGGGTGCTACTGTTGTGGACACAACTAGTGGTGAGCAACTGTCCAGAGAGGGTGCTACTGTTGTAGTGGTGAGCAACTGTCCAGAGAGGGTGCTACTGTTGTGGACACAACTAGTGGTGAGCAACTGTCCAGAGAGGGTGCTACTGTTGTGGACACAACTAGTGGTGAGCAACTGTCCAGAGAGAGGTTGCTACTGTTGTGGACACAACTAGTGGTAAGCAACTGTCCAGAGAGGGTGCTACTGTTGTGGACACAACTAGTGGTGAACAACTGTCCAGAGAGGGTGCTACTGTTGTGGACACAACTAGTGGTGAACAACTGTCCAGAGAGGGTGCTACTGTTGTGGACACAAATAGTGGTGAACAACTGTCCAGAGAGGGTGCTACTGTTGTGGACACAACTAGTGGTGAACAACTGTCCAGAGAGGGTGCTACTGTTGTGGACACAACTAGTGGTGAACAACTGTCCAGAGAGGGTGCTACTGTTGTGGACACAACTAGTGGTGAGCAACTGTCCAGAGAGGGTGCTACTGTTGTGGACACAACTAGTGGTGAGCAACTGTCCAGAGAGGGTGCTACTGTTGTGGACACAACTAGTGGTGAGCAACTGTCCAGAGAGGGTGCTACTGTTGTGGACACAACTAGTGGTGAGCAACTGTCCAGAGAGAGGGTGCTACTGTTGTGGACACAACTAGTGGTGAGCAACTGTCCAGAGAGAGGGTGCTACTGTTGTGGACACAACTAGTGGTGAGCAACTGTCCAGAGAGGGTGCTACTGTTGTGGACACAACTAGTGGTGAGCAACTGTCCAGAGAGAGGGTGCTACTGTTGTGGACACAACTAGTGGTGAGCAACTGTCCAGAGAGAGGTTGCTACTGTTGTGGACACAAAACTAGTGGTGAGCAACTGTCCAGAGAGGGTGCTACTGTTGTGGACACAACTAGTGGTGAGCAACTGTCCAGAGAGAGGTTGCTACTGTTGTGGACACAACTAGTGGTGAGCAACTGTCGAGAGAGAGGGTGCTACTGTTGTGGACACAACTAGTGGTGAGCAACTGTCCAGAGAGGGTGCTACTGTTGTGGACACAACTAGTGGTGAGCAACTGTCCAGAGAGAGGTTGCTACTGTTGTGGACACAACTAGTGGTGAGCAACTGTCCAGAGAGAGGGTGCTACTGTTGTGGACACAACTAGTGGTGAGCAACTGTCCAGAGAGGGTGCTACTGTTGTGGACACAACTAGTGGTGAGCAACTGTCCAGAGAGGGTGCTACTGTTGTGGACACAACTAGTGGTGAGCAACTGTCCAGAGAGAGGGTGCTACTGTCGTGGACACAACTAGTGGTGAACAACTGTCCAGAGAGGGTGCTACTGTTGTGGACACAACTAGTGGTGAGCAACTGTCCAGAGAGAGGGTGCTACTGTCGTGGACACAACTAGTGGTGAACAACTGTCCAGAGAGGGTGCTACTGTCGTGGACACAACTAGTGGTGAGCAACTGTCCAGAGAGAGGGTGCTACTGTCGTGGACACAACTAGTGGTGAACAACTGTCCAGAGAGGGTGCTACTGTCATGGACACAACTAGTGGTGAGCAACTGTCCAGAGAGGGTGCTACTGTTGTGGACACAACTAGTGGTGAGCAACTGTCCAGAGAGGGTGCTACTGTTGTGGACACAACTAGTGGTGAGCAACTGTCCAGAGAGAGGTTGCTACTGTTGTGGACACAACTAGTGGTGAGCAACTGTCCAGAGAGGGTGCTACTGTTGTGGACACAACTAGTGGTGAGCAACTGTCCAGAGAGGGTGCTACTGTTGTGGACACAACTAGTGGTGAGCAACTGTCCAGAGAGAGGTTGCTACTGTTGTGGACACAACTAGTGGTGAGCAACTGTCCAGAGAGAGGTTGCTACTGTTGTGGACACAACTAGTGGTGAGCAACTGTCCAGAGAGAGGGTGCTACTGTTGTGGACATAACTAGTGTTGAGCAACTGTCCAGAGAGGGTGCTACTGTTGTGGACACAACTAGTGGTAAGCAACTGTCCAGAGAGGGTGCTACTGTTGTGGACACAACTAGTGGTGAGCAACTGTCCAGAGAGGGTGCTACTGTTGTGGACACAACTAGTGGTAAGCAACTGTCCAGAGAGGGTGCTACTGTTGTGGACACAACTAGTGGTGAACAACTGTCCAGAGAGGGTGCTACTGTTGTGGACACAACTAGTGGTGAGCAACTGTCCAGAGAGAGGGTGCTACTGTTGTGGACACAACTAGTGGTGAGCAACTGTCCAGAGAGAGGGTGCTACTGTTGTGGATACAACTAGTGGTGAACAACTGTCCAGAGAGGTTGCTACTGTTGTGGACACAACTAGTGGTGAGCAACTGTCCAGAGAGAGGTTGCTACTGTTGTGGACACAACTAGTGGTGAGCAACTGTCCAGAGAGGGTGCTACTGTTGTGGCTTCACGTTAGTTTTACCAGCATGTTGTGAATTGGTGAAAGCAGAAATTAAATTAACTGGAACAATTTTAAGATAAAAAAATGATAATTTTGATAACCTGTGCCCTTGTTTTATTGCTCCGTGGGTAGTGGGTGTATTTTAGTATTTGTACTAATATGCCTCTGATACTTTTGCTGGATCCTTTCATCGGATCATTAAAACGACTGAGAGATAATTAATGAGCTTCAGCGATGTTTGTGGTCATGGATTCATGGTTGACTTCAGATGGCTGAGTTCAGATTATTGATGGAAATGAAAAGAATACAGTAACTAGCAGCTGAAGAAAATCAATATATAAACATGTCATATCACATGATGGCTCTTTGACTGAAAGTACCAACTGCAGACAATTTACTGTCTGTGATGAAGAGATTAGGACATGCATTGCTGGATGGCTGTATGGTCTATATTGGATATTTAACGTGGAGGTTTCATGTGATCTAGTGCAGCAGATAAATATCATGAGAGTGTCCAAATGTTGCAGCTGCATGTTCAAGGCCAATGAAAATTAGAAGCATACTTTGACAATATCAATTTAGGTCTTTTGGGAGATTCCGAACAGTGCAATAGGAAATATGTGATTGTATACGAAGTATGGAAGGCAGGAAGGAAGATGGAAAGGAAACATAGTTTTTAAAGGAAAACTTGTATACAGGTATGCTGTTTCATGATTAAAGTATTTGATAAAACAATAGGATAGTTACCTTTGCCCAGTAATTCATTAACCTGAGTAAGGGTAATTTTTTTCATGTACATAAATTCACAGCATGCACCTGTACCTAGCCTATATTTCAGTAATTTATTGGTACCACACAACCCCACCAGTCTGTCCCCAGTCTGTTCCCCAGTCTATCCCTCACTCTCACTCAGAGTACATGTATTATTAATTATAAAATTAATGTGCACTACCTCCAGGGGTCCTTGGCCTATGCTACTTATTGGGTTGAGTGCATTGCTGACCACTGTACAGGTGCAGAAGAGGGCTACAGAGCCAACAGACACCAGCTGGTGTAGGAGGCCTGTCATCTATGGCTACATCTAATTAACTTCAGCCTTCAGCTATGCAGATAGGGTAGAAACTCCAAAATGTCTGCTTGCTTTGTATCACTGCCAGGTTATTGCTAGTCAGACACCTGCAGGGATCCAGCTCACCAAACACAGCTGAGCCCATTGATCCCAGACAGACATGGTCCAGTATGAGCCGGGTACACTGGCTTGGTGGTTGGGGTGTTCGACTGTTGGTTGAGCCAGGTACACTAGCTTGGTGGTTGAGGTGTTAGACTGTTGGTTGAGCCGGGTACACTGGCTTGGTGGTTGAGGTGTTAGACTGTTGGTTGAGCCGGGTACACTGGCTTGGTGTTTGAGGTGTTAGACTGTTGGTTGAGCCGGGTACACTGGCTTGGTGGTTGAGGTGTTAGACTGTTGGTTGAGCCAGGTACACTGGCTTGGTGGTTGAGGTGTTAGACTGTTGGTTGAGCCGGGTACACTGGCTTGGTGGTTGAGGTGTTAGACTGTTGGTTGAGCCGGGTACACTGGCTTGGTGTTTGAGGTGTTAGACTGTTGGTTGAGCCGGGTACACTGGCTTGGTGGTTGAGGTGTTAGACTGTTGGTTGAGCCAGGTACACTGGCTTGGTGGTTGAGGTGTTAGACTGTTGGTTGAGCCGGGTACACTGGGTTGGTGGTTGAGGTGTTAGACTGTTGGTTGAGCCGGGTACACTGGCTTAGTGGTTGAGGTGTTAGACTGTTGGTTGTACAGCCTGTTAGTTAAGCCAGGTACACTGGCTTGGTGGTTGAGGTGTTAGACTGTTGGTTGAGCCGGGTACACTGGCTTGGTGTTTGAGGTGTTAGACTGTTGGTTGAACCGGGTACACTGGCTTGGTGGTTGAGGTGTTAGACTGTTGGTTGAGCCAGGTACACTGGCTTGGTGGTTGAGGTGTTAGACTGTTGGTTGAGCCGGGTACACTGGCTTGGTGGTTGAGGTGTTAGACTGTTGGTTGAGCCGGGTACATTGGCTTAGTGGTTGAGGTGTTAGACTGTTGGTTGAGCCGGGTACACTGGCTTGGTGGTTGAGGTGTTAGACTGTTAGTTAAGCCAGGTACACTGGCTTGGTGGTTGAGGTGTTAGACTGTTGGTTGAGCCGGGTACACTGGCTTGGTGGTTGAGGTGTTAGACTGTTGGTTGAGCCGGGTACACTGGTATGGTGGTTGGGGTGTTAGACTGTTAGTTAAGCCAGGTACACTGGCTTGGTGGTTGAGGTGTTAGACTGTTGGTTGAGCCAGGTACACTGGCTTGGTGGTTGAGGTATTATACTGTTGGTTGAGCCGGGTACACTGGTATGGTGGTTGGGGTGTTAGACTGTTGGTTGAGTCGGGTACACTGGCTTGGTGGTTGGGGTATTAGACTGTTGGTTGAGCCGGGTACACTATGGTGGTTGGGGTGTTAGACTATTGGTTGAGCCGGGTACACTATGGTGGTTGGGGTGTTAGACTGTTGGTTGGGGTGTTAGACTGTTGGTTGAGCCGGGTACACTGTGGTGGTTGGGGTGTTAGACTGTTGGTTGAACCGGGTACACTGTGGTGGTTGGGGTGTTAGACTGTTGGTTGAACCGGGTACACTGTCGTGGTTGGGGTGTTAGACTGTTGGTTGAACCGGGTACACTGTGGTGGTTGGAGTGTTAGACTGTTGGTTGATGGAACCAGGGTTCAAATCAAGCTACTGAGCACTTTGAAACAGGAACAGTTTCATTCACACAAATGTTGTGTCTTTCATAAGAGACCATACAAGCCGTTGGCCCCTTCTACCCAGAGTCCATGCCAGAGGAAGTAAAAGATCCAACACAGAGCCTGACAGTGTCAGAGTGGTGGTCTCTCTCTCTTTAACCCACTTGTTCTTACACCATCTGTTCGGCAGCAACTTCTCAGTCAGGTGTGTGAGAGGCACAGTGTGGGCAGTGTCTATGACAAGTGTCTTCACTGACTCACTACAGGGGCCTGTTATCTATAACAATTGATGGCTGGCCTTTGTAAACAAACTCAGTGCTTTACTGGTGTCTTTAAATAACGCGTAATGGGATACTTGCACACACACTGTTTTAGAAATGCTCAGTATTTGGAATTGCGATCATAAATCGATTAAATGTAATGAAGTGGCTGTGTGTGATTTGCTAGCCACAGAGTGATCATGATCATTGCAGCAAATTGCCACCTGTAAACTGTAGTGTATTGTTCTATTATAGCATTAGCGCCTGTTATTATGTTAATAATTCTAATGTATAATCATATGCATTGCAGAGAAGTCAAGTGTATGTAAAGACACACTTATTTATGTGCAATAAATAACTTGTTAATTGTGCCACTGAACTCAAGAATAAATTCCTTCTACACAACCTGTCCAAGATACCTTCAGCTATGTGTGACGGAAATGGTACATTCAGCCATCCATGACAGCAGTCAAGTACATTATAAGTTGACAAATGTTATTGTGCAGAACACTTAGTGATTTCTAACTACTCATATCAGTGTATCACTATGCAAACTTGTAAAGGTTGACCCCAGCAATGAATAATACGTAATAATCTAGTCAGTACTGTACATTTTAACCAAGTCCGTCCGCACTGTATTGAAGTGTGCCATGTGAGGCTATAATGTGTTGTAAACTTGTGTAACGCAGTACTAACACTGCAAGCTGTTTCAACATACTGTGCAAGATAGACTGGGTGAATAGTAATAGACCCGCTCATCAAAAGACAAAATTCCTCTACCCCAGTAGTAGTGTGAATGTTCTTGTCTAGTATGTGTGTCACCAGTATTGAGGACATGAGTCAGCCGTTGACTCCTCCAGTGGTATGTGACACTTGTGTCACCTGTGCAGGGACTCTACCTGTGTGCTGACTGATGGTATCTTAATGATAAATGATCTGAAATGATTGGCCAGCGATAAAACTGTCTTAGCTTTCTGCACTGTAATGACAAAAACATGGACTTTCACTGATGTTTATTAGCATTGGTAACCAAGAAAACTGCTAAGTTTGTTGCACAAAGCAGTATCTGTTGTAAATGACATTACAAATGTCTGTCTATAAATGCACCTGTTTTAAATAACCTGTAAACAAAACAGTTTGTAGTTATCTCAGACAGTCAGTGCAACTTTAAAAAAAGGTTATAGCCTCCAACAATTGGTGCTGAGCTAAATCCAGATTTATCTGAAAGTGGGAGCGCATCTTTAAATAGGCTTCAGTTACAGTATTTACGGTAATCAGATGCGACAGACCTTAGTTTGCCTTCTGTGATCTCTTGCCCCGAGGGTAGGAGTGGGAGGGTAGGGGTGGGAGGGTAGGAGTGGGAGGGTAGGACTCGGAGGGTAGGAGTGGGAGGGTGGAAGTGGGAGGGTAGAAAAAAGATTCTGAGCAAAATGTGAATTCAGAGTAAAATTTCAAACAGGAATAATTTTATATGTAAATACTGCTTGTATGTGATATTCAATGCATCAATCCAAATGCACAATATATAAATGCATTAGTTGTTATTCTCGTGTGACAACATGCCTAACAGCAAATGTTTCTGCCCAGGCCCTCGCCCAGGTCCAAGTAAGCACGAAGCAGGTGACACAGGTCGGCATCCGCGCCGAGGAGAACCTGCTCGAAGAAACAGCCCACAAGGAGGCACTGCTCATCGCCCAGATCGCCAACCTCGAGTCTGAGCTGCGCAGTTCACAGCAGTCGCTGGAGCGCGTCACCAGTGAGTATGATCGTCTCGCCACGATGAACGCTGAACACAGCCAGCAGATGGAGCAGCTGGTAGCGCAGCGCAAACAGCTGAAGAAGGAGGTGAAGGAGTTCAAGTTCCGGGAGTCACGCAACATGGCTGACCTGAGTGAACTGGAGGAGGAGAACATCACACTTCAGAAGCAGGTGTTGCAACTGAAGCAGGCACAGGTCGAGTTTGAGGGCATGAAGTATGAGAACAAGAGGCTGAAGGAGGACGTAGAGGAACTCAACGCAGAGCTCGATGAACTCGCCAAGCTCAAGACCATGGTACGAGTCTCTTGTTTCCCTCCCTCGCGGACTGCGTCACTCGGTCCACGATACTCTCCACCTCACCCAAGTGATCTGGTTCAGTTATCTCCCACTCTTGGCTGTTCATCCCTGCCCCATCAAGACCTCTCTAGACACTGTTTTTCCATCTTAAATTCAGTCTTCCTCGTAATAATCTGTCCCTTTCTTCTGTTGGTATGTATTTGTTTAAAGTAGGTACTTGGTTGTGTTTTTCTAGTGTCACCAACTGCACAGTTATATTTATTTAATCATTCAGTGCTTGATCAGTTTCTTTTTGGATCGTCCTTATTCATGAAAGGATTGTATGATTTGTCATTTTTAACAATTGTGTGTACATTGTAATGCAATGAAGTTCTGTAAGTTGACAAGTTTTCAAGGAAATTATACATTACACACAACTTGTAGCCTCGTTATCACCAATGGTAGATGAATAATTTGTGTAATGTTAACTGTTGCCCATTCTGTGTCAGGTTGAGAAAAATCTCGAGGAGGCGTTGCAGTCATTACAGCTGGAACGAGAGCAGAAAATTGCAATCAAGCGCCAACTTGATGACCGCATCACAGACGACACACGTAACACCCTACACAACCTGTCATGTCTTGGCCTGGCCGACCTTCGTCTCGGCGGTGGCGACAGCACGGACGACCACGACATGACCGAGACACCCGCACTCAGGCAGATCGAGGCCGACTTCTCCTCCCCGAAACACAAACCTGCGGTGACGCCCTCTCAGAGCACGCAGGGTTTGGTCGGCGACCTCTTCTCCGAGGTTCACGTCAGCGAGATCCGCAAACTCGAGGAGATTCTTGAGAAGACCGAAATCGAGAAGAGCAACATCGAACAGGAGCTGGAGAAGTCGTTGCAGCGGCTGGAAAATGCGAATCGGGAGATGACAGAGCAACAGGAACATCTGGAACAACTTAAAGCGCAGCTGGCGAACTTCAGCGCAGACACGACGGATGGAGAGAGCGAGGAAGTCGCCACGCTAAAGGGGCACTATAGCGCCGCCTTGAAACAGGTCGTGGAATTAGAGGCACGGGTGAAATCTCTGCAGGATGCTACCAGCGACACCTCAAAAGAGAGTGTGGACGATGTAAAAGATGAAATGTCGAAATTACGCAACAAGGTTGAGGAATACATGGAGACAATCGCTAGTCTTGAAAGTGAACTGAAGGCTGTGTCGCAGGTTGCCGATGACAACCAGACGAGTCTAATCACTACCTCGGATGACCTCATCAAAGTTGCAGAGGAACTGGCACAGGTAAGGCTGCTTTCTCTTCCAGTAGTCTGCTCAGTCTACTTGTAGAATCAGCATCTGCATGTTGTGATACATTTGTATTTATGTGTCGTGCATACATTTAATGCTACCGTGTCTGATCGTTTTTATAATAAAATAATGTTGTGCACAAACTATGCATAACCTAACATATTGAGTAATTGACTGCCCAGTGAACCACAATTAAACAAATAATTAGGCAATCATTTTGTGTATGTGCATCGCCCTTACTATTCAATACATTTGCTAGCAGCAGTTGATCATTTTCAGTACCAGTGGACAAAATTTATCATGACTAAAGTAAATATGATATTCACCACACAATAATCTACACCAGGGCTGGGTCTAATTACGTAATTGTATTTGTAATTGATTACAGACAAATTCTGTAATTGTAATTGATTCTGGTTTTTAAATTATTCTGTAATTGTACTTTTGTGTGTAATTGAAACAATTACGCTAGTTACAATCAATTACAGTTTTCTGACATTGCATGCTGTCTAAAAAAATATTTAAAATCAGCTCTCCCACAGATTGTTTTCAATCTACCCAAACATTCCAATAGCATTACCACAGCGGCCGCCGCAGCTGTTGGATCTGGCCAGTTTTGATGCTAAACTACGACAGGTCACCGGTCATGCAGCCGTTACATCATTAAGTCCGCGTTAAATAATACATATTTAATATCACTGGAACGACAAGATAATGTTCTTTACAATGGCATAAAGTTTTTAAAAGTATTCCTTTATTTGACAAACTTATCGTTCGTGATTGAGCGATGATGCACGCCAAAAGTGTCATGCCGATGGTGCTCCGTGACGGTACAGTTTTCGCAAAAACTGGTCGCGGCAAATTGAAAACTCGCACTTGTAAACCTATTCGGATCGTCATGAGATCTGCTCGACTAATTAGAAGACGTGTTCGTCTTCACTGCAGTCATTGCACGAAGTTTCTGCGTTAAACCAAATGAAAGTTATGTCAAATTATCGTATAAACATGAATTTTTCGTAATGTTATCGCCTAAAATTCAAGTTCGTGTATATACACACCTACGTGTCAGTTTCAGACTGTTCAGATGATATATGTTATGTGATATTTTAAAAAGGTTTACAAGTGCGGAAATCGCATTTTGTGCGACCTAGTTGCACGGTTTTCGACAACGCCACCGCAGACGGTGACGCTGCGCTAAAAATAGTAACATCCGCCTGGTAACGTCAGCATGCCGCTGGATATCCACCAGGCGGACAACCGCGTTGCGCTGGTTGTCTGCTAGGCGGATTTGGCGCCTAGCTGTCATAAAGGCAATCCCTATTCACACTACACTGGCTACACTTAATAATTGATTTTAAACTTGAAATTCAGAAACTTGTATTCCAACCTTACTTTGGTAAATATAAAATAAAAACTTATTACATTTATTATGTGCTTACTAGTACCTGGGTAGTAATAACTAGCCAGTTTAAGCTTGGTATTTCCACCATTATAATATTCATTTATTGCGACAATTATATTATTGGTGTGTATAACTATATTTTATTTAATTAATAATTATATATTCCTACGTTTAAATAGCTATTGTAACAACAGAGACTAACAATAAAATCTGAGTTGTTGGTGCAATTATTCATTACTCTGTGTATTTAAATGCAGGTATCTCTCAGGTCCAAGACACTTTCTGCAATTCACATAGCAAAGTATAACTAGTATAGACGTTAATTATGCAAAGTGGGAATTAAGTGACATCTAATTATAGTAATTAAACTCTTTATATAATACTATGATAAGAAGCGCTAAATGATAAATTGATAATGCTTTTGAAATTTTTTATTACACGAATGAGGATTCCACATTTACTATGTCCGCCATTTTGTTTTATGATAATTAATTATGCAAATGGAAACTAAGTGAGTTCTAATGAAAATGTTTGTGTTGTACTATTTTACAACATGCCTGAAATATTAATGATGTGCTTTTGGAAAAATATGTATTCCAAAATTGGGATTCTACATTTAATATGTCCGCCATTTTATTTTATGCAAATTACTCAACAAATTATTCAAATTGTGGTAACTAATTGATAGCAATTAAACAGTTTATGCTGTACTATTGTAAACGCCATTACTAAGTTAATTACATGCTCAGAATAACAATTTCTTCACAAAAACATTGGGAATCCTCATTCAATATGGCCGCCATTTTGTAATAATTATGCTAATGATGCATCAATTTTGCAAAAAAATTGGGATTGAAATGAACTATAATGAATGAAACAAGATATGTTACACTTTCTAATACCCTGTAAATATACTCTAAACAATTAATGACATGACATGAATTGCATCTTGTTACAGTCTATGATTCAATATGTCGGCCATATTATGCTAATTAGGTCATGAAATATGCAAATTAGGTCAACGAAAATGCAAAAAATGCATTCCTCGTGTGAAAATACCTATATATGCAAAATTTGAAGTAATTACCTCAATTAATTACTTATCTGTTGTGAAAACAATGACAAAACTGGTAAAATAGGGGCACACCCTGGAAATACTGTGACCCTATTGTGTTATTTTTCATGTTCACCGTTCCAACGAAAACTCCTGGGGTAGTCACCTTTCCAACTTAATAACTTTGTAAGTAGTTGTCTGATTTTCATGAAATCAAAACCATTTACTTCAGAAGAAGAAGCTCCTTACATGCATAACAAAACATGTTTAGGTAACACAGTTTATATTTTTCATGTGGTAATGCTAATTCCAATGCCTAAGTTGTGATTCCAATGTGTCATTCTTCAAAATAGTACTAATTACCCTGGTAGTGTCCAACACTACTGTTTGCTCAGAGGGTAGATTAGCCCCTCTCAATGTCCATAGTTCAATATCCCCTTTGTTCTTTATCCAGACTGCAAGGTGCCACTGTTAACTGGCTCACCTAGTGGGAGTCAGAGTATGTCTTCAGAAGTAGATACCAGCAGTTCTTAGCAGTTTGCACTGTCTCTTCTTAGAGCAACAAAGACATGTTTTCAAGGATTTCCTGGCTTAATTTAATGGTTGTTTTATGGTTAGGGTCTAGACTGGAACAACCTTTCTCAGCAAACAGTGAACGCTGAAAACATCCTCTCCTTCAAAACAAAATTCGACAAAGAATTGAAGATGGACAGGTTTAAATTTTAATAAAATCACAAGACAAGCCACATTCTCAATACCAAAATACGATGCATAAAGGCGGGTGTACACAAGGCTGTTATGCCTTACTTTAAAACCTGAAGATCCAGGCAAGTTATCCAGGCAAGGGTACATCATTCAAGAATTCATTTTGAGACTTACTTTCTCTGGTATAATAAAACTGTATTTAAAAGCTACCATGTCAAGTTATTGGTCCTGGCTATCACTATCTACCACACCGAAAAAATTATTAGAATCAGACAATTTCTATGGAAACTAAGCACATATGTGCCATTTTATAACAATAAACACAGTCTCACCTGTCAAAATCAATATTTGAACATAGCTATTGGTTCAAATATAATATCACTGAAGCTATATTGATAATAAAAAAATAACCATTCGGATATACTTGTATATGTTTCATATACGGAAGCGTATAAAATAAATATAATTGGTTGTTTTTGTCAACTGTCATAGAATTGGTGCGTCTTTTCTGTCAAAAAATGTCCTCCGAAATGAGTACCAGATTGCCACTGTTAAATTTAATACAGGTACAAAACTTGTATAAAAAAAATTAATAATCTTGCATTCAAGTTGCTATATTCATTAGGTTTATATACAGGCACCATTTTTCATATACTGGACAGAGAACTGTTTGAATGTCAAGGTTCCAACAAAATATGTCCCCTCCAAAATAATAGATTTCTGCTCATCAGTCCTTATAAATCGCAACCACCAGGGTTTCAGTGTATCCATTTAGGAGTACTTACCTTGTTTGAGATATGCATCTTTTATATATTAATTATTTTTATTATTTTTATTCCATTCTGTATGTCAAAAATATTGTCACAAAGTGACAGTTTACTGATATTACATCCAAAGTTGAAATAATGTAGATTTCCTAAACAAAACTAACCTGATTTTAATGTATACATAATATACCATAGCACAAAACATTTCATAACAGTGTTTTAGGATGCATAAATAATGTGAATACATTTAAACAATCATATTTTGGTGAACAGTTTGAGTAATATAATTTTTTTTTAACTGATAAAACATGTTTGTAAAATAATGATTGTATTGTCCATTCCATATACACAGCTCTGTAGCGTGAACAAATCCTTTGTGGATGAAGACTAGATTAAAAAGTGTCCTCTCCGAAATCTTTATAACAAGGACTCCTAAAGAAAATTGCAGTCCTTTTGTGTTATGTGGAATAGTTTTCTTTGCATATAAGACTATTACTCTTATCGTAGAATGTTGTATTTTATGTTGTTGTTGTTTATGTCAGCAGATCTCAACATGATCAGGAAACCATGCCAAACAACACTAAATATGCTTTTTTAACACAAGTGTATAATAAAAAAAAACAATATCAGCAATAACAATATAACACACTTGTTTAAATTCTAGTGTTAATATCATGTAAAAAAAACCTCTCCAGATAAATTGTTGCATATGAATAAACTACTTCGACGTAGCATATCTCACTTTAAAACGCTGCATCCGTTTCAAAATTGGCAGGAAACTCCTAAATGGCCATGTGTGTCTGAAAATTGTAACGGATCTACTTGAACTGTTGTGAATTATGTACTGAAATAACATCACCAACCAAATATTGTTACATTAACCCAAAAGATAATGGGAATTCAATTTATTGATATAAAAAATGTTACATATCAAAGTTGTATTATTGTATTTTTTTCATGATATCTTTGGTAAGAATAAAGTACAAAACATCACAAAAATAAGGAGTATTTACTTATACTTAAGAATGTTATAACTTACAAGGTTATTGTTGCAATTTTCAACATGAATCATGTGTTTAGACCCCAGAATTGTAATTCCGCATACTGGATGCTCCAAAATGTTGATAAATGTTTCATTTGACATACTGTCCCTGGTACCTACCATGTAAAAAAATTAATTGGGCCAAACAAAATACATTTAGTTAAGGTCACACAGTCCAACCTCCCTATATAGCCACCTTGCAGTTAAGGTCACACAGTACAGCCTTGCTATACAGCCACCTTGCAGTTAAGGTCACACAGTCCAACCTCCATATACAGCCACCTTGCAGTTAAGGTCACACAATGCAACCTTGTTATACAGCCACCTTGCAGTTAAGGTCACACAGTCCAACCTCCCTATACAGCCACCTTGCAGTTAAGGTCACACAATTCAACCTTGTTGTACAGCCACCTTGCAGTTAAGGTCACACAGTCCAACCTCCCTATACAGCCACCTTGCAGTTAAGGTCACACAGTGCAACCTTGTTATACAGCCACCTTGCAGTTAAGGTCACACAGTCCAACCTCCCTATACAGCCACCTTGCAGTTAAGGTCACACAATGCAACCTTGTTGTACAGCCACCTTGCAGTTAAGGTCACACAGTCCAACCTCCCTATAAAGCCACCTTTCAGTTAAGGTCACACAGTTCAACCTTGTTATACAGCCACCTTGCCGTTAAGGTCACACAGTCCAACTTCCCTATACAGCCACCTTTCAGTTAAGGTCACACAGTGCAAACTTGTTATACAGCCACCTTGCAGTTAAGGTCACACAGTGCCACCTTGTTATACAGCCACCTTGCAGTTAAGGTCACACAGTGCAACCTTGTTATACAGCCACCTTGCAGTTAAGGTCACACAGTACACAGTCCAACCTCCCTTTACAGCCACCTTGCAGTTAAGGTCACACAGTCCAACCTTGTTATACAGCCACCTTGCAGTTAAGGTCACACAGTGCAACCTTGCTATAAAGCCACCTTGCAGTTAAGGTCACACAGTCCAACCTTGTTATACAGCCACCTTGCAGTTAAGGTCACACAGTGCAACCTTGCTATAAAGCCACCTTGCAGTTAAGGTCACACAGTCCAACCTCCCTATTCTTCCACCTTGCAGTTAATAGAGAGGTTCCATTGTATGTGACGTTAATAGAGAAGTTCCACAGTATGTGACCTTAATAGTGAGGTTCCACTGTATGTGACCGTAATAGTGAGGTTCCACGGTATGTGACCTTAATAGTGAGGTTCCACTGTATGTGACCTTAATAGAGATGTTCCACGGTATGTGAGTGTGTGTTTATGACGCGTCTGACGTGTTGTAGATCTACCACCTGCTGTGTGAGGTGAATGGGGAGACGCCCAACAGAGTGATGTTGGAGCATGTCCAGGGTCGCCGCTTCCGCAGACAGGCGAGTCCAAAGGACGGTGATGCCGGGAGCGAGAAGTCAAGTCAGAAGAGCGAGGAGTCAGACAGGGAGGGGAGTGCGTCCGACCGTGAGCACTCTCCCATCAAGGAGACGGTGGGGGAGGTGAAGGGAGACCCGGTCGAGTGCAGCAAGCTCGTCGAGACCCTCCATGACCAGATCAAGTATCTACGCCGTGCCGTTGAGCACACAATCAACCGCCAGCGACAGGCTGACACAAACACCGATGCTGTCGCGAACGTCGACACGGTGGAGATGCAGGAACAGATCATCAAGTTGAAGGCCATGCTGTCGACGAAGCGCGAGCAAATCGCAACGCTGCGCAGCGTGCTCAAGGCCAACAAGAGCACTGCCGAGGTGGCACTCGGCAACCTCAAGCAGAAGTACGAGAACGAGAAGGTAATTGTGACAGAGACAATGGCAAAACTACGCAATGAGTTGAAGGCACTCAAAGAAGACGCTGTCACGTTCGCGTCACTGCGCGCAATGTTTGCGCAGCGGTGTGACGAGTATTCGACACAGATCGACACGCTGCAGCGTCAGTTGATCGCCGCTGAGGAGGAGAAGAAAACACTGAACTCGATCCTGCGCATGGCTATACAGCAGAAACTGTCACTGACGCAACGCATCGAGGACATGGAGTTTGACCGAGAACGCCGCAATCTGCGCCAACGGCCGCCACGGAACAAGTCCGGATCGGCAAAAGTAAGTTACGGACGAAACGGTCCCCATGGCGATAGCGGGCGGAATGAGAGGTCAAGGTTCACGCCCAGGTTCAACCAGCAGAGGGACTACTGAGAACGGGTTGCACCCGTTTTGTTGCCCCTGCCCCCTAGTGGTGTTTTAGCCAAACTATTCGTGCGGTACTGCACAGGTGTCTAGTGGTGTGTATAATGGTCTGGTTATTGCAAGTGGCTTAGTCCTCTTGGCCATTTTGATATATGGTCTTTTGGTGTGCTTGTTGGCCATGTGTGGGCACACCATTTTATCTATGAAAATATCTGCTACACAGGATTTGGGGAAGGAATTTTGTTCCAGTTTGTGCTCCAGTACAAAATTCCTTCAAATTTTTCTTTATTTCGAACCATGAACTTGTGAAGAAAGAGTAATTTTCGGTATTAAACAGATTGGAAGTTTGGTAGTGCTTACCAGACAATTTCGTAGAGTCATAGGAGCAGCCCTAGTGATCTCATTTTCTTTGTGGTAGATAAACAAAGCTGGAGGAGATTCACTACAGGTTTATGATTCCACAACACCAAATTCTTATGGATCGGAGAGATAAATAGCAGTACACAGCAACCAGCTGATAACTGGCGTATCTGTTGCTGTCATTTGTTTATTACCAGATTCTGATTGAAATGTTGGTGATATGACTTATTGTGAAGCTATTGAGCGAGAGCATGTCTGTTCTCTGCCAAGACAATGTCTTTTGTGGTTCAGAATTGTTGCAGGTATGCCAGACCTTGTCAGTTGTCAATCTTATCTCTCCTGTCGTTGTACTTACGAGATTAAGATTGCATACCTGTCATTGTTTGCCTCACGTCAGGTGACTAGCCTGTGCCACAATGCCACAAGGCATTTGAACATTTCTGCATGTAGCCAAATTCTGGGTCATGTTTTCGTTTGCGTTACCAGAGCATATTTATTCATGTGAAATAAATATCAGCTAAGTAATGCTCTTTTCTGTGGACAGATTTGGCTGCTGTGCTTTCGGAAAGATTCTTTTAATAACTGTTATATATTGCTTGATCATTGTTATGTAGCATTTGTGTATTAGCAATAACCTTGCAGATTTGTGGAAAATGTGGCGTTAGAGTTGGCATCTAGCAAGACAAGTTTACTAACTTCCTGTCTGACACTGTAAGTTTACAGAGTTAGAGCACTCTCACATTGTTACGACCTGTAATCATTCTTTAGAATTTTACTGTATATTCTTTCAGTCAGAGTACAATCTTTGAAACCCTGCAAAGCAGGTCAAATTCAGAAGTGCTCTGATTTAGAAACTTTCTAAAAAGTAAAATATATCTTCTGTGGCTTGTGTCAGTTTGTTGCTTGTTAAAGATGATTTAATGTTCAGCAGATTTATTTCTGAAGTCGCATTGTTTCAGTGCCTTTGATAAAAAGTTTGGTTAGTCGTAAAAATGTATTATTTCTAAAACTTGAATGACATTTATCAGCATATAAATTACATTGAGATGTATAATATGCATGTACAAGTCACAGAATGTCGCATATCTTTAGTGGTAACATCAATGCAAAATGGTGTTAGCCAATAACAATATACTGATTGTAATTTCTTGTAGATGCACCAAATTATTGATGGCCAGTTTGCGAAGCCAATGCACCCTTTAAAATCCCCATCTCCAATGCAACTGTTTGTTGATTTCTTTTAATTGTGTGTATATGTGTGCGTGCTTTGTTTAATTGCTACTTTTCTTCACTTTTGGCAACCTTGCTTCCGCTAAACTTTCTTTGTTTTTCGTTGTTCGCAGTCTTAAAACAAGGCTCCTGTCCCATTCTCAGTGAATACAGAAGATGCGGGGCAGTGGTAAAAGAAGGAATTGGCACCAGCTCCGGCATCGGGGCCCTTTCGAAATTGGGCTGAAATAAGCAGACATCGTAATATCTGTTGCGTGATTGCCGATTTTCGAGCTGACTGGACACTTGCAACAGATCGGAAATCTTGCTGGAAAGATTGACATTTATACGGTTCTACAAGTGCACTATTATCTGATCAATGGTGGCAGATACATTCGTCATGTGATATGCAAATACATTTTTACGAGCCTGGCATGGCCAGTTTGTGCGTGTTGCATTCAATATTCGACAGCTGCCTGAGAAGTTGTTTCAACGCAATAGTTAAGTTATTGTGTGAGTTGTGTTTTCATTTGACTCTAGTTTACATCTTTTTTTCTAAAATCGATGCATCCGCTACACTTTAGTGATGTTTTTATATAATTGTCTTGATCTTTTAAAAGCAAGCTCTGTGATTTAGAACTTTGTAAGTTATGTAAATTTGATGTTAGGTTTTAAATGATTTTTAATTAATGATGTTGCCCGATTGTGTTGTGTGGATGTGGGAGGGAGCAGTCATTAATCCATCCTTCTCGCCACATATTATGTAACAAAATCCGTGCCAGACAATTAACAAAGCAGTTAAACTGGTCTTAATCGATGTACATTGACGTTGGAATCTCACGTTCGTCTTCCGTTTTCTACTGCGTCATGTTTGTTTCTGCCTTGACATGTGATTCACCGCTATTGTCTGTGATAATACTTGCCCGTTTGCACTGCACTTAACATCCTTTTCTCTCACTTATCATCTGCCTGTGTTGTGCCAGATTCTGGCGTAAATCACTTGTAAAGGTTGCATTTTGCATTGGTGCTATGTTAGCACAGTGTTGGCATGGAAACGTGTCATAGCTATGGAGATGGGGAGACTGGTCACAGGGAATGCTGGGTGAATTTGGCTGCAAACAATTGTACAGATTTTCCGTAATGTCAGCTCATCGTGACAGTGTTGTCTGCAGTTACTGATTGTACATACAAAGTGTTATTGTATCACGTGTGTGGTTGTAAAAACGGTTTAAGACTCAAAGCTGTGTCGTAAGCTGAGTTTGATAATAAAATGTTCCTGGTCAGTAAATGTTCTCCATGCACAAAACTTGCCTTACATGAAATTCTGCTTGCATTATTACTGATTTCTTTGGAACTGACATAAAGAAATTATTATTGCATTGTTATTTCGAAACAAGAAGGAATATCCAGTTACAGAATGTAAATGTGTAAAATAAATAAATTTGTTATACCATTTCTAAATTGGAAAGGTAGTTTGAAATGGAGTGGGCTGTTTTTATTTCAAGTTTCAGTGATTTATACGAAGGACATTGAAATAGTTTAGAAATGCTGATTTATTTGAGTGAAGTGACAATGTGCAATATTACAGATGGTTACACTCCGATATGTGCTGAGTTACACTCCGATATGTGCTCTGTTACACTCCGGTATGTGCTCTGTTACACTCCGGTGTGTGCTCTCTTACACTCCAGTATGTGCTCTGTTACACTCCGGTATGTGCTCTGTTACACAGGTTGTGGAGGTGATGTGTTTAACGCACAAGCAATAATTTAATATGGTTATCAGGATTACGCAAGTAGGGTAGTGATCAACTACGGCGTTCAGTGGGTTATTTACACTAGTGACTGTGTCAAATGAAGCTGCCCTGCAGGTTTGTTGTCCTTATAATATTGTTGAAGAGCGTTTTCATTTTAATGAGAGAATACAAAAACTAATCATGAGAAAATAAAATCTTTAAATGAAGATGCTAACAATTGGAAACCCTTGCATTAATTAGTGTTGAAATGCTTGTATTACAGATATAGCACTGTGTATGTTATCATGATGCAAATATCTATACTACATGATAAAATCTCATGCCAGACGTATAATGTATTTGTGGGTAAATAGCGGTTTTTACATTTAATTATCACGTTATGCTTGGCCATTTGCTAATAACCAAACAGCAAGCGCACAGGTAATTTATACAGACTATTTACGGAAACTGCATTCTAAAATTGCCAAGTATACATATGAAGTTACGTTTAATATATTTAATACCTTCTGCAGGTATTACTTGTGTTAAATTAATGTTAGTGATGTAAGTGTATCTTTAGCTCGAAGGGGAGACATTGAGTTAGGGTATGGTAGAGCTGTAGCACTGACTGGTGAATGGTGGGGTAATAATAATCATTATGAAATGTTTCTGTCTTGTGTGTTTATGCACTGGCCGACGACAGAATGCTCCCTTGTGATTCCAAGGTTAGATGTCTTTTAATGCAGTGATTGTACAGAAACTGTACTGCGTTAATTGTAGTGAATCTGTGTCTTGATAACGTGTATGTTACATGTACGCTGTGTTTTATGTAGCAGGATACAGACCGCTATTATGTGACTAGGTGTATGCTGTAAGATTGTGTACACACACCGTTGCCATGGTAACAAATAAACGCAATGTCCTTGATACTGTATTTTACTCTGATAACGTGCGCAGGGCGGTGGATTTATGGTGGTTTGTAACGGGTCATTTCACAGTAAGTTGTCAGTATTTTTCTTTAAAAATTAAACATCTTTGATTTTAACACAATTCAATTATACATAAATGTCCAACAAACTGTTGGAACACTGGACAACACATTTCACTGTGGAGATGTGAGTTAAAGCGATGCATGCACTGTACAGCATCTTGCTCTACTTTTTACGATGGATCATCTAACAACTAAATTTCTTATAATTTCCTGTCTATTGTATAATAATTTGTACAAGTAATTTTATCTGAAGACAATGTTTTACTGTCATAAACGAACCATCCACTGAAATAGACACAATTATTTTAATTCATATTTCGAAGATTAGTTTTATTGTCTTGTTTACATTTCCTGTGAAATGGTCCTACTCTGTCAACAATGGTCCTCATGATGGCAGTCACATGGTGCCTGTCAAACTCTCACTGGCACCAGACTTCTGCTTCCATTAACCAAGTTACAGGGAGCTTTTATTGTAGTACAAAACACTGTACACTACTAATTTATTATTTGATAAAGGTATGAAAATCTATTATTTTGTGTGTTCTTTTCTTTGTTGATTTTCATTTTTGCAACATTCAATACATTTGAACTTGTGCGATGTTAAAGTAACTGTTTACATTATATATATATTAGTACATTGTTTGGTGAGGGCATCTATCGTTTGTTACATTTCCAAAATGCGTATATCCAGTATATTTAAAAGTGAGTAATAAATTGTTTTTCATAAAGGCAGTTTCATGTATTGTCATATGCAGATAACTATTTAAATACACACGCATGCACGCGCACACACACAAACACAAATGAGACGAGCAAAAGAATTAATTACCAATGACATTTTAAAGGTACGATGCCCGTTCTTCATTTATAAACATTTATGCTGCCCAGTAAAATGGCTACAATAAGCCAAAAACAATATTCACAATTTAAAAATTGTGCCTGCAACGTTTCCAAATTATAAACAAAACTGTCCAATTATAAACAACCTCTTTTGTACTTCTTGTGATGTTGGCTCAGTCCCATGCTTGTGACCCAGTTAGAACTACATACGACTGATTGAGTGAACTTCCTGCTAATGATTAATACATAACATACTACACATAACATTAAAATAATTGAATATCTAAAAAGGCAATTTTGCATAATAATTATAGTTGACATGTTAGATGGCAGCACTGTAATCACAGTAAATCACTAACAATACAGCAGGTTGCGCCACCAAGCCTTCACACTCGTTAGTATAGTTCCAGGCCCACCATATGGCGCCACTATTGTAGCACAACGTTACGGAAACAGCCAGTCCGATTCCGGAAGGCTACGCAAATAGTATTTCACATGACAAGTGAGTCATCTGGAATATGTCGTACAATTTGACTTCACAGTGTACGCCAGTATTGCGACTTGTTCAACGAGAAGTGAACCGACAAACCTCATTCGCTTGATGTAGGCGCTATTTTCAAGTTGGAGACTATTAATGTCGGTGTGTGGGCAAGGTCTCAAACTCCCATCTGCCATCTGTTGTTGAGGCCACACTCCCATCTCCCACCTATTTTACGGCCAAACTTCCACCTTCTTTAAAAGCTAACCTCCCACCAATGTTCAGGGCGAATATCGATCTCGTCTATACCTGCCAACGCTCCCGTGAAATTCGAGAGTCTCCCGGATTTTTGGTGTATCACAGGCAAATGTCCAGGATTTTCTCTGAAAAATCTCCAACAGCACCCCTCCCGTCTCCCGGTGTCAAGATCAGAGACAGCTTATTAATCTCCCGGATTTCAACAAAAAGTTGACACGTACATCTCATCTCCCACTTTTTGCTACACAGTCCTCATTAACGACAGACGACGTTGACTGCTTATAGAGAGTTTTTAGTAAACAATATTTAAAAAGTTTGTTTATATATAATATACTAATTTCGTAGCAGCAATTCACATCCCAAAATCGACCAGACGACACCTGATGCAATTACATTCATTTTGTGATGGACGGTCACATCTATTAGAAATAAGTACTTTTCACAGTGGAAACCGGCGTACCAAAATTACCTATCCTCTGATAAAGCAGTAGAGTAGGCGGGCTATCAAACACCACCTGACCGTCTTGTTAAGTCTTCCAGTCCAGTCACGTGACTGCAAAGGAATTACGTCATAAACACTGCTAGGTAACATTCCGGATGCGTATGACGTTTCGTCGTTAAAAGGATCGATCGACGAATTAGCCTGGATATGCTGAGTACTGGTCCAAGAGTGAGACACTGTTATCAAAATGCACAGGAAGGAATTAAGGTCATCAACACCGTGACGCGTGCACTCATAAAACACGAACATCACATGTCAAAGTCACACGACAATACATGTCAAAGTCACACGAACAACACATGTCAAAGTCACACGAACAACACATGTTAAGGTCACACGAACACCACATGTCAAAACCACACGAATCACATAAAGTCACACGAACAACACATACCAAAGTCACACGAACACCACATGTGAAAGTCAAACGAACAACACATGTTAAAGTCACACGACAAAACATGCCAAAGTCACACGATGTCACACAGCTGATTCTTCCATATCCATTACGTCTCTTGTTGGCCAACTGACGATCTGACATGTGTTGTTTTCTCTTCGCCCTATGTTGCGCTCCCCGCTCCTGCTGCCCTCCTTGCGATGGCAACATCTTAGGTTTCTCTTCATTAAATCAACGTTCCTCACACAGTCATGCCAGTCGAGCATGGCGACGCACCAGAATTCAACGAACACGAGGATGATGGCGATGTACCCCATAGCCTGGGCTGACGGACGACTGTCGGCCTCAGTCGTCCCGGAACTGGCTCGGTCCTCAGATTCGTTGGGTCTCGGCACTGGCGCTGCAAGGACACGCGTTATTCGTGTGTATGTGTGTGCGTGCGTGCGTGCGTAAGCATGTGAGCGTACAGGCGGGCGTACGTACATAAGACTATGCGTGCGTACGTGCGTACATACATACACGCAAGCATGGATACATCTACACCCATGTATACCTGCACGTAAGTATACGCACTACATACCCAATACACATACGCGCACCTACGCACAAACACACACATCGACGTATACA